>JAQGDG010000028.1:0-1200000 GCA_029844215.1 Przewalskia tangutica
GGATTCCAACTTATTTTTCATTGTAAGTATACACCTATTTATACTCATTGTTAGTATAAATCGGCACCTAGTAATCGTAATTTTGTTAGCATACATGTTCCTCCGCTTTTTAAACTTGTTGTAATTACATGCATTTTCCGCTTTTCAGCTACTTAGTACATATCACGGTAATCGACCCCTTCTCGGGGCCAGCCTGCGCTCACGCCGCAGAAAGGGTAAGCAGTGTCATGGGCGGATCCACATTCTTAGACCACCTATCCGACGCCTAAGCTCCATTCTCCTGAGGTCATTGTCTTTCTTTTCTTGGTACGCTTCTTTCTCCGATGCTGTGAGGCATTACGTGTAATATTCGTGGTACGGCGGGCCCCGCCCCGCCACAGCTGTTATTCCTGTGAGGTCTGTATTCACATACGTGGTCAATGTAAGAACCGAAGCCAGAAGTTGTACTTTTGACTTTGCTTTATATTATGGAAGGCGTACCTGACTTGCATAAAGCCTCGTGGTTGTCGGCTAATCGCTTACACGCCAGGTTTATGTTTGCGGTAATGCCTCGCCGCTATTCTCTCGGACGTGATAGCTCAAATGCGCGTGCCCGTAGAGCACTGGGCCGCCGCCCGTACGTCGCGTCGTGATAAAATGGTATCGTGAGCGCTTAGTCCTCGAAAGTTGTTCAGCCACGGCATCTGTTCTAGTAGATGCCTCCCTGATTATCTGCGTGTTGCAGGCACCACATCTATAATCGTGAGGCTACAGGTGACATTTTCGGCGATTGGTTTCATTCTTCTCTCTCTCTCGAGATCGCAAGTGCGTAGGCAGCTGGTTCCTTATTAGGTTGAATCCTTCCTCGACTCTCTTTCTTATGAAATGCAATGATGCCTCCACGTGAGCTACCAGTGGCCTGTATGGCGGGGTGCAGCAAACAGCAGAGGACGCAATGTGATCTCGTAGGAGTGGAGCACTGCTCGTGCACAGCACTATGCCCGAGGTAGTAGCGGGTCGGGCGCAGTTCAGCCACGCCGCAGCTTAGAGGAGCCGAGGCTGGCAGTGAGCTCCAGAGGTTCCCGTAGCATCGTGAGCCTCCGGGCCTCCTCTGCCCACCGCCGAGCATAGAGACTACTCAGGAGCAGATTCGGTTATCGGGATCAAGATAGTAGCCTGGGCAAGGCCGTGACAGTGAGCAAAGCAGTAAAATTTCACCCTAGTACGATACTTTCATGGATTAGGATTTTCTTCCGGGGATGTCATCCACCTCGAGTTTTATGGTTCGAGGTTCGGATGAGGATCCACAGGAGTCTGCTCGACAACTACAAAATGCCGACCACGCAGGGTCCTAGTGTAACGCCCGAACTCGGCCCGCATCGTGCCTTACCCTCTGCACCCTAAGCTGATACAACATCGTGAGAAAACCTAATGGAATAAAAACTTTAATAATATAACAATAGTTATGATAAAAACAGCCAACCAAAGCGTTGCCTTCATGCATATATAAAAACATTTTTTCAATCGAATAAAGATAATCCTTTTACAACCCCCGCCCACAACAAAGGCTGCACTTGACAGTCCTACATGAATAACCCATGACGACAGTATTCCGCCATACCTTGAATGTACAAGAACTTACAACTCAGTGGAAACCTACTAAAGATAAGCCTCCAAGGAACGGAGCTTCCTAAAACGCTAAACGCGGATCCTATAAGTCGATCGACAAACTAATGCATTTCTACCGCTAAGATTTAACGCAGCCTCAAGGAGGCTTCGGGATAACAGTACTAAGCATGCGGAAATCAGAATACCAGAATGAAATCATAATAGTCTATATAAAGCAGGAGACATGTATGATGACCAAACTACAGATATAACATATAACCGCCATATCAAGACAGGACTCACGCTCCAAATTATCACTGTGCTCCGTGGAATTTTTCCTCATCACGGCAGCTTATGATATAACCATACCAAGGATTATACATGAACACCATGTCCCACTTGTTATAAAAACTGCAGACAAGTATAACTACCGATCCGACCGCATTCAATAATACAATGCAACCAAAACACGGCCGAGCACGGTGTTACAGAGCCGACCATCGGAGCATCATAGGTCGGCCACGCGAATGACCGCAAGTATCGATCGCACCACCGTGACCGCGTCAGATCACGAACTTCGTCATCAGATCGAACGGGCAAGCGCAGGGTCGACTACCAGATACCAAGGCCGAATCAACACGAGATCGGCAAGCACGAGCCGACCACCAGATACCCAGCCGAACAAGAAGAAACCCCACGGAGAGCTAGTCCATGGAATAACACTATCAACGCGAGCATACCCGGAATTCTCCATCACCGCCAAAGATGTCCAAGTAAGTTCTCAACAAGTCGACCGCCTCTATCGAGACGCTGTCTGAAATACCACACTTGCACAACAAAGGCTATCATCACAAGCATAGGCAAGTTTCACAACAACAAGCATAGGCAAGTTTCACAACAACAAGCATAGTAAGTTTCATACAACTCAAAGTACTTTCATTTTATGCCAAAGTCCGGTTTTAACTCCAAAGTACTACATACGTTAAGTTCTTTTTAAAAGAGATCCATTACTATTATAAAAGTCACCCGATTCGTAGTATTAGAATCACCAACCCACATTCCTTTTCAAAATCAAGTAACAACATTCTTTCCTAAGTTCCAGCTTTGCTAGTTTGATTACTCAAGCTTCTCATTTTCAAATGGTTTCATAGTTCATAAACTTAATCACTGATTCCTTTTAGAACAATTGAGTAATATATGTCTCACGCGAGAGTAGGTTATTCTTGTTTACAACATTCTTATTACAAAGACCATGATCTAGAAAATGTATATCATTTTGTCTCATCTTAGTTTCTATGTATGGAGGTTTCTCGGTTTTAATACAATTCATCATTATTCAATACATTTTCCTTTATTAACGCTGCAGTGGTCCTGTTGATACACATTCTGATTTCAAATCAAGAAACATTATCCCTTTAAATAAAACCACGTACTCATTACTCACGAATGAGGTTTCATACAAACATTCACATTAAAACAAATAAGTTAAGTCTCTTATCTTATAAGATTAAGTCTCTTAACTTCTAACATCAATAAACCATTTCCTTTACCTCTCTTAGACATTATACCTAACTCCCATAAAGCTAGTATAACTCTTTTTAAAACCTTTAAAACCAAGTGTTACTCTTCCTTCAAAACGATTTATGAATCTTTTGAAATACATCAAGTTCTTTATTATAACAAGCCGCTTATAATTCACGTGATTACCTTTTAAAACCACAAAGTATTTTCTTTATCTACATAAAGTCGTTATAACTAACTTCCCATAAAGCCGTTATAACACTTTATGTTTTAAGAACAATCAAACACACAACACACGTACGCTTCACCGCATCACATAGTTTACACATATCATGCTAGAAGAGATAGGAAGAGGTTCACATACCTCGCGACGAGTATCGACTAATAGCAAAACGCTCCAAACAAATGGCTACCCTAAGCCAAGTAAATCGCGCCACACGAGGTACTTCCAACCTATAAGGCCACAAGGCGCTATTATCATCTAGACTCACAACGTAGAATATTCTACGTAAAATTCGCAGATCTCCCGCCACAACAGAAATCTCCTTCTCTATCGAGGCCGCTACCAAGCCAACCAGAGGGGTTTTACACGCCTAACCGACGCATAACCCTACTACACAAGAAACTACACAAGTCTACCGTAATACGCCTGCTTTAATTCTTCAGCTTAAGTCAAAAGACATTGCCACAAGATTAAGTATAGTTCTATATATAGTATACTTCAACTATATTCTACAACATGTAATTTCCAATTACAATAAGGACAAGAGTGTTTACCTCGATAAGCCCAAAATTATCCGGTTATAATGTCGATCCCGAGCAAGGTTTAGCTCCACCGAGCGCCCAAACCACTCCAAACAACCCTAAGTTCTAACCAACTTCTACTCACATACTTCCAACCAACTATGAAGATTTCCTTAGTGGTTTCTGGGCTGAGACTAAAAGGACAAAAGGTAGTATTTCCGACTCTACGCAGCAGGTATCTTTGGAATACTACAAGGTACAAGGCTAAGGTATTTTGGGCATTATAACAATACTAGGAGTATTTCTATACCACAACAAGTGGTATTATACGAAACAACTAGGCTAGTGGGTACCCACCTGCTAGACCTCACAAGTGAGGAGACCCACCTACCAAAGGCCACTTTGAGAGGAGCTCTGGACGAGAGTCAACAAGAGGAGGAGGGATTCAAGACTTGAAACATTTGTGGATGAATGAAGTCTTCACAGCGGGGTATTTATAAGAAACCCAAACGCCAACCAACGGCCAAGATCAAGCCACGCAAGGCAAGTGTAAGCGCCTTGATCAAGCCAAGTGCACCCTAACCCTACTCCACAAAACATTGCACCAAACAAGCCACAAAACAAGGCCAAAACAAGGCACAAAACAAGGAACCAATAGGCACAAAACGTGAGCCAAAGATCGAGCCAAAAACGCGGAACTAATCGCTCACTGACGCCACTGCTTCCAATGCGAGGTGACACACGCCACCTCCCGTTGGTCCAAAATGTTTCGCCTCTCGGAAAATCCGCGAAAATACAAAACGACATAGCGGAATTTTCCCTACGAAAGTCGGGAAACGCTTGGTCGAAAACGACTTAGCTCGCACTGCGCCCAAATGTAACTTTGGCTAAGCCATTTGCGGGGTGACACGTGTCACCCTCCTATCGGCCCTCAAAAACGCTCTTCAAAAATAACCACAATGGCCAAAATCTCAAAACAAAGTGGGCCACAAAATCAGTAAATTTCTCCCGTGGCCCCACGTGACCATTTCCAAAATAAAATTCCATAATTCTCTAATATTCCGGAAGTCCGATACCAAATCGGGAATCCAATTCCCATTAACGAACCTTTTTCCTTCACAAAACCGAAACTTTTCCGTGGAAAATCACCTCTTTCTTCCTTTCCAATCTTTCTGTCAGATTCTCGCACGCATCGCCCCACGTATACTCCGGAAATACGGTATAACATTCTTCCTTAGAAACATTCGCCCGAATGTTCCTTCTAGGTCTCAAAACAAACAGCGCCGATAGTCTTCACCGCTATACGCATTTAAAAACAATCATGCCACACCGCCACAAAACACACGCTCACTTCTCCCCTTTCTCGTAGTACTCGCCACGAACACCGAACTCGCTCTAGTATCCGTACCACACTTCTTTCAACGCTTCGTTTCCAACCCTCGAGTCACTACCTCCAAACTTGGTCATCTCACTAACTCGACTCCCTAAGGCCATTCCCGCCTTCACGGAACAGATTCTCGATCGAACGATCCACGAACTCACGATGGTCATCTAAACTGGCCTAGCACCCTCGTGACCCTACCACCGCGACCACCCAGAACTGACCCCACCCTAAACCGGTTACGGGTTGACCCGCAAATGGTCCTCAACCCGACCCCCAATCACTAACTCTTGTTCCCGATCCGAACAATCTTACTATTTCACATCATGAAAGCTACCACTTCCATCTCACACTACCTGTGACTTACCCTTTTCACTAACTGTGTTTCTAAATCACATTTTAGCACAAAGCTATCCAAACATAACATTAAACACATCAAGAACATCAATACAAACAAAACTCTGTAGGTTAAGGATATACTGAAACTAGGCGGTTCAAGGACCGCTAAAATCGAACTCCCATCGCGACTTCTACGGGGCCTTCCGGTACAAACATCCTGCCTGCTACGGAAGGTGAAGAACCCAGAATCGCTTCTAGTAGTCCATGCTATCCTACCGCAAGCTACTTCGCCTGACAATCTTCTGCCGATGGCCCCGCTGGCCGCAAAAATAACAATCTCCCGAGTTAGTACGACACCCTCCCTTATGAAGCTTTCCACAACGCCACACCGAGACAAGGGCAACTCATCCGGCGAGCACTCGCTTCTCCCAAAATCTGAAACACAGGAGCCCCGACCGCTTCCCGAATATCCTGGCGTCCCGGAAGTCGGGAGGACCACTCAGACCGACGAGGTACATAACTAGTTCTGCGCCGAGGCGGTCCGCCTCGAAAGTCACCAAAGGACCTCGCTGCTCGCCCTCTTCTCGCGACTTTGGTCATTCCGCGATTTATCCGCCTCACATCCAAGTGTATACGCTGACGCGGCAATGTCCATGCCCTACCAAGAGCTACACGAACAACTCTCGCAAGGCAATCATCGAGCCCTCAGAATATATCGGTGCACTCGATCCTCCATACTAGCTACTAACGCGGACGCACGCCAATGAGTCGAACTCACATTGTACTCAACCGCACGCCCGCTCGCCAGAATACCAAAAATCATTGCCCGAGCCTCCTCATCCGGGAGGCAAGAAATGTGCAAGAAAAGCCTCAGAACTCGTTCCATACCGCTGGAAGGTATGCTCTCCTCGACAGCCCCGAGAATCAAAACTACGATCGAGCGGTATCACGCAGTTGATGTGAACTTGGGTGGCCACCGACGACCTCCGATGCCTTGATCACTTTACGATCACAGAATCGGATGAACTCCTCGGATCATCCTCGCACTCGACCCATAAAACTCGCGGCTACAACTCGAAAATCCGAAGCCTCGAACTATCCGATCTAGGTGAGCCACCGTGCTATCGAACCGCCGGCCCACTTATCCTCAAGTTCGCTACAACCTCGCCATTAATCGCCTACCCTTGTAACTCATCTCCTCTCGCCTCCATCGCGGGATCGAGGCTCAGTCTTGTGGTCTCGCCGCTTTTACTCGCAGATCCTCGCTTTGCCCTTCCGCCGGGTTGCCTTTCGCAGGCATAATCGTAAAAACGAAACACGCGGAGGGTCCAATCTTATCACTCACCTAAGGCACGATCTCGTAATGAGAAGAATGGAAACTAATCCTAAATGTCCTATAGCCTCTCGACATAGATGTGGTGCACAACACATCGATAATCAAGACTCTACGACACGTCTGTAGACACTTTCCGAGGATAACTCGCTCGATACCACTTTGTAACGCCCAACCCGCCTGCATCGTGCCTTACCCGCACCCTAGTGATACAACATCGAGAAAACCAATGAAATAAAACTTTAACAATATAACAATAGTTATGACAAAAACAAAGCAACCAAAGCGGTTCTATGCATATATAAAAACATTTTTTCAATCGAATAAGATAATCCTTTTTACAACCCCGCCCACAACAAAGCTGCACTTCTAAGAAGGAATAACAACCTATGACGGACAGGCCCGCCATACCCCGAATGTACAAGAACTTACAACTCAGGAAACCTACCAAAGATAAGCCTCCAAGGAACGAGCTTCCCAAAACGTCAAACGTGATCCTATAAGCGGGGATCGACAAATTAACGCATTCTACCGCGGATGAACGCACTTCAAGGAGGTCAAGACAACAGGTACTAAGTATGTGAAATCAGAATACTGTGAATGAAATCATAATAGTCTATATAAAGCAGAGACATATATGATGACCAAACTACAAGATATAACATATAACCGCTATATCAAGACAGGACTCACGCCTCCAAATTATCACTGCGTGCGTGGAATTTCTTCCTCACCGCTAGCTTTATGATATAACCATACCAAGGATTATACATGAACACCAGGTCCCACCTGTGTTATAAAAACCGTACAGGACAAGTATAACTACCGATCCGACCGCATTCAATAATACAATGCAACCAAAACACGGCCGATACGGCAAGTGCGAGAGCCGACCACGGATACAAGGCGGCCACGCACCGACCGGCAAGTACGGTCGACCACCAGGGACCAAGGTCAGATCACGAAACTTCACATCAGATCGAACGGGCAAGCGCGAGGGTCGACTACCGATACCAAGGCCGAATCACCACGAGGCAAGACGAGCCGACCACCGATACCCAGCCGAACAAGAAGAAACCTCATGGAGAGCTAGTCCATGGAATAACACTATCAACGAGCATACCCGGAATTCTCCATCACCGCCAAAGATGTCCAAGTAAGTTCTCAACAAGTCGACCGCCTCTATCGAGACGCGGAATACGAAATACCACACTTGCACAACAAAGGCTATCATCACAAGCATAGGCAAGTTTCACAACAACAAGCATAGGCGAGTTTCACAACAACAAGCATAGGCAAGTTTCATACAACTCAAAGTACTTTCATTTTATGCCAAAGTCCGGTTTTAACTCCAAAGTACTACATACGTTAAGTTCTTTTAAAAGAGATCCATTACTATTATAAAAGTCACCGATACTGTAGTATTAGAATGACCAACCCACATTCCTTTTCAAAATCAAGTAACAACATTCTTTCCTAAGTTCCGCTTTGCCTAGTTTCAATTACTCAAGCTTCTCATTTTCAAATGGTTTCATAGTTCATAAACTTAATCACTGATTCCTTTTAGAACAATCGAGTAATATATGTCTCACGTGAGTAGGTTATTCTTGTTTACAACATTCTTATTACAAATCATGATCTAGAAAATGTATATCATTTTGTCTCATCTTAGTTTCTATGCGGATGGAGGTTTCTCTGGTTTTAATACAATTCATCATTATTCAATACATTTTCCTTTATTAACGCCGCAGTGGTCCTGCCGATACACATTCCGATTTCCGAAATCAAGAAACATTATCCCTTTAAATAAAACCACGTACTCATTACTCACGAATGAGGTTTCACACAAACATTCACATTAAAACAAATAAGTTAAGTCTCTTATCTTATAAGATTAAGTCTCTTAACTTCTAACATCAGTAAACCATTTCCTTTACCTCTCTTAGACATTATACCTAACTCCCCATAAAGCTAGTATAACTCTTTTTAAAACCTTTTAAAACCAAGTGTTACTCTTCCTTCAAAACGATTTATGAATCTTTTGAAATACATCAAGTTCTTTATTATAACAAGCCAGTTATAATTCACATCAGTTACCTTTTAAAACCACAAAGTATTTTCTTATCTACATAAAGCTGTTATAACCAACTTCCCATAAAGCCGTTATAACACTTTATGTTTTAAGAACAATCAAACACAGTTAACACACGACGCTCACCGCACCACATAGTTTACACATATCATGCTAGAAGAGATAGGAAGAGGTTCACATACCTCGCGACGCAGTATCGACTAATAGCAAAACGCTCCAAACAATGGCTACTCCTAAGCCAAGTAAATCGCGCCACACGTAGTACTTCAACCTATAAGGCCACAAGCGCGCTTATTATCATCTAGACCACAACGTAGAATATTCTACGTAAAATTCGCAAAGATCTCCCGCCACAACAGAATCTCCTTCTCTATCGAGGCCGCTACCAAGCCAACCAGAGTGGGGTTTTACACGCCTAACCTGGACGCGTGTACAATTCTACTACACAAGAAACTACACAAGTCATCAGAATACATCAGCTTCTTAATTCTTCAGCTTAAGTCAAAAGACATTGCCACAAGATTAAGTATAGTTCTATATATAGTATACTTCAACTATATATTCTACAACATGTAATTTCCAATTACAATATGACAAGAGTGTTTACCTCGATAAGCCCAAAATTATCCGAAAGTTATAATGTCGATCCCGAGCAAGGTTTAGCTCCACTCCGAGCGCTCAAACCACTCCAAACAACCCTTAGAAGTTCTAACCAACTTCTACTCACATACTTCAACCAACTATGAAGATTTCCTTGTGGTTTTGGTTTGAGACTAAAAGGACAAAAGGTAGTATTTCCGACTTACGCAAAGAGGTATCTTTGGAATACTACAAGTACAAGGCTAAGGTATTTTGGGCATTATAACAATACTAGGAGTATTTCTATACCACAACAAGGTATTATACTAAAACAACTAGGCTAGTGGTACCCTACTTAGACCTCACAAGGGGAGTGGAGACCTCACCAAAGGCCACTTTCTGCTGGGAGAGAGCCTGGACGAGAGTCAACAAGAGGAGGAGGGATTCAAGACTTGGAAACATTTGTGGATGAATGAAGTCTTCACAAAGGGGGTATTTATAGCAAACCCAAATGCCAACCAACGGCCAAGATCAAGCCAAGGTGCAAAGTGTAAGCCTTGATCAAGCCAAGTGCACCCTAACCCCTACTCCACAAAACATTGCACCAAACAAGCCACAAAACAAGGCCAAAACAAGGCACAAAACAAGGAACCAATAGGCACAAAACGTGAGCCAAAGATCGCCAAAACGTGAACCAATCGTTCACTGACGCCACTTGCTTCAAATGTGACACATGTCACCCTCCCGTTGGTCCAAAATGTTTCGTCTCTCTAAAAATCCGCAAAAATACAAAACGACATAGTCGGAATTTTCCTACGAAAGTCGGGAAACGCTTTCGCCGAAAAACGACTCTTGGCACTTGTGCCCAAATGTAACTTCGCTGCCACCTAGGCGGTGACACGTGTCACCCTCCTATTGGCCCTCAAAAACGCCTTTCAAAAATAACCACAATGGCCAAAATCTCGAAAAACAAAGCCGGCCCCACAAAACGTAAATTTCTCCCGTGGGCCCCACGTGACCATTTCCAAAATAAAATTCCATAATTCTCTAATATTCCAGAAGTCCGAATACCAAATGGGAATCCAATTCCCATTAACGAACCTTTTCCTTCACAAAACCTAAACTTTTCGTGGAAAAATCACCTCTTTCTTCCTTTCCAATCTTCTCGTCAGATTCTCGTGACGCACGCCCCACGCATACCGAAATACGGTATAACACTTGTGGCTTCAGAGACAGAGTCTACACTAGCCTCACCTGGGTCTTGTGATATCGCGTTGAATCGTTTGAGTCGTGGTGCTTTCGAGAGGCGATGCTCTTCCACCGCTTGGGAGGAGTTTACAGAGGCCTTTATGGATCACTTTTACCTCCCAGATGAGGAGAGCGTAGACATTTTTGACTCATGCGTAACGGGAGGCTCATAGTGAGTACACGAGTTTGACTCCTTGTGTTATACCCCGTATTTCCAGAGTATGTACGTGAGCGCGTACGTATTGTAATTTAACCCTTAAAGTTGGCTAGTTTCGAAAATTGTACACAAGTGCCGAAAGGAGTCGCTTTTCACGCAAACGCTTCCACAGCTTTCGTAGGGAAAATTCCGCTATGTCGATAATAATTTTTGCGGATTTTTCCGGTAGACGTAACATTTTGGATTAACGAGGTGATGTCACCTCACATTGAAGAGGTTGGACGACAAAGTGGGATGGCTTGCACGCTTTTGTGCCTTTCCTGGTCAAGGGTTAGGTAGGATATTTTTGTGGAATGGATAAGGTAGCACATGGCTAAATCTCGCCTTACACTTGCTATGCACTTGTCTTCATCTGGCCATTGGTCGCCTTCACTTGACCTATAAATACCCTCTAGTTGAAGACATTCTTCATCCTAAACTTGAGCAATCTATCTAAGTCTCAAACTACCTCTCCTCTTGAGTTTCGGCCCACCACACCCCCTTGGCCGAGAGCTTCCTCCCCCTTTGTAGTAGTGAATGGGTACCCCTCTCTAGCCTAGTTGTCTCGTATAATACCCCCTTTGTGGTATAGAAATACTCTCCAGTATTGTTATAATGCCCAAATACTCGCCCATATACCTTGTAGTATTCCCAAGGTTACACTTATACAAAAGCCCGGAAAATACTATTATACTTCCTCACACAAAAACGAAACCTAAGTAAATCTTCACCCGTAGTTGAAGTTATAAGTAGAAGTTGGTTAGAACTTCTAAGGGTTGTTTGAGCGGTGGAGCGCACTGAGTAGAGCTAAACCTTGCTCGGGATCGACATATAACTCGGATAATTTGGGCTTATCGAGGTAAACACTCTTGACCTTCTATGTAATTGGAAATTACATGTTGTGAATATATAGTTGAAGTATACTATATATAGAATTGAACATAGTTGTGCGGCAATGTCTTTTGACTTAAGCTAAGTTAAATAAGAGAACCAATCAGAATTACATAGGGTGTATCAGACATGAGACTTGTAGTATTGCTGTGTGTAGGAATTGTACACGCCCCTAGACGGCAAACCCCTCGTTGGCTTGGCAGCCTCGATAAGCGAGAGATTAACGCTTATGTGTGGGAGGCTTCCGAATTTTCTCGTAGAATATTCTACGCGAGACCTTGATGTTAATAGGCGCCAGGCCTCTATAGTCAAGTACTACGTGTGGCGTGATCTACTTGGCTTGGCGAGTAGCCGACTTTGAGGTACTTGGAGCGCTTGCTATTAGTCGATAATCGTCGCGAGGTATGTGAACCTCTTCCTATCTGTTCTAGCATGATATGTGTATAACTATGTAGCATGGCGACGATACGTGTTAATCAGATTTGATTGGTTTGAAACATAAGGTGTTATAACGGCTTTATGGGAAGTTGGTTATAACAGCCTTATGTAGGTAAGAAAATGCTTTGTGGATTTAAAAGGTAACTGTTATACCCCGTATTTCCAGAGTATGTACGTATGGACGTACGTACGAAATTTGAGCCTTAAGTTAGGCATTGAATTCGAAATTTGGGCACAAGTGCCGATTAGAGTCGTTTCGACGAAACGCTTTCATTACTTACGTTGGAAAAATTCCTATGTCATTTAGTATTTTTGCGGATTTTTCCGAAATGAACATTTTTGGATTAACGGAGGTGACACTTGTCACCTCATTGACGGCAAAGAGGAGGCAGGCTCGCCGATTGGTCCTCCTTTGTGCCTTGCTGTGGCTTGTTTTGTGGAGTGTTTTGTGGAGTTTTGTGGTGCACTTGGCTCGATCTTGGCCTTACACTTGCCTTGCACATGGCTTGATCTGGCCATTGGTTGGCCTTTGGTTTTGCTATAAATACCCCTCTCTTGAAGACTTCTTCATCCACTCTTCACTTGCCTAAGTCTTGAGAACCTCCTCCCTCTTGTCGACTCTAGCCCAAGAGCCCCTCTCCTCAGAAGGCCTTTTGGCCAAACCTTCCCTTTGAGCCTAAAGCCGAGAACACCCCTCCCTTGTGGTGTTGTTCGTGTGGTACCCCCCTTTTGTGGTATTGAAATACTCCTCCAAGTATTGTTATAATGCCCAAAATACCTTAGCCTTATACCTTGTCGTATTCCAAAGTTACCTCTATACGTAGAGTCCGGAAATACTCCCTTTTGTCCTTTAGTCTCAAACAAACTCTAAGGAAACCTTCACCGTTGGTTGAAGTTTGGAGTAAGTTGGTTAGAACTTCTAGGTTGTTTGAGCGGATCGAGCACTCGAGTAGAGCTAAACCTTGCTCAGAAGCGACTTTAAACTCGGATAATTTTTGGGCTTATCGAGGTAAATATCTTGTCCCCCTATTGTAATTGGAAATTACATAAGTGTTGAATATATAGTATTATGGCAATGTCTTTTGACTTAAGCCTGAAGAAGAATTGAACAAGAATCACATAGTAGGATAATAAAGAGAATAACCGAATCAGAATTACCTGGTTGTATTCATGAGACTTATGTAGCATTACCGTAGTAGAATCACGCGTCGTTAGACGTGTTAACCACCTCGTTGGCTTGGTAGCCGACTCGATGAGAGGAGATTTACGCTGTTGCGGGGAGGTCGCGAATTTTTTCTACGTAGAATGGAACGATGAGATCTAGATGTTAATAAGCGCCGTGGCCTTATAGGTTGAAGTACTACGTGTGGTGCGATCTACGTGGCTTAAGGAGTAGCCGACGGTTTGAAGTACTTGGGCGCTTTGCTAGTAGTCGACTCGTCGCGAGGTATGTGAACCTCTTCCTATCTCTTCTAGCATGATATGTGAACTATGTAGTACCAGACGCATACGTGTTAATGTGTTTGATTGTTCTTAAAACATAAAGTGTTATAACGGCTTGGAAGTCAAGTTATAACACTTTATGTAGGTAAGAAAATACTTTGTGGTTTTAAAAGGTAATCGATGTGAATTATAATCGGCTTGTTATAATAAAGAACTTGATGTATTTCAAAAGATTTATAATCGTTTTGAAGGAAAAGTAACACTTGGTTTTAAAGGTTTTAAAAAGAGTTATACTAGCTTTATGGGGAGTTAGGTATAATGTCTTAAGAGAGGAAACTAAAATGGTTTACTAATGTTAGACGTTAAGAGACTTGATCTTATAAGATAAGAGACTTAACTTATTTGTTTTAATGTGAATGTGTGTGAAACCTCATTCGTGAGTAATGAGTACTTGGTTTTATTTAAAGGATAATGTTTTACCGATTTCGAAATCGTAATGTATCGATGCACCATCGCAGCGTTAATAAAGGAAAATGTATTGAATAATGATGAATTGTATTAAAACCAGAGAAACCTCCATCCGCATAGAAACTAAGATGAGACAAAATGATATTACATTTTCTAGATCATGGTCACGTAATAAGAATGTTGTAAACAAGAATAACCTACTCACGTGAGACATATATTACTCAATTGTTCTAAAAGAAATCAAGTGATTAAGTTTATGAACTATGAAACCATTTGAAAATGAGAAGCTTGAGTAATTGAAACTAGGCAAACCGAACTTAGGAAAGAATGTTGTTACTTGATTTTGAAAAGGAATGTGGGTCGGTCATTCTAATACTACGTATCGTGACTGATAAAAGTAATGGATCTCTTTAAAGAATTTAACGACGTAGTACTTTAGGGTTGAACCCGACTTTGGCATAAAACGGGGTACTTTGAGTGATGTGAAACTTGCCTATGCTTGTTGTGGTGAAACATTCCTATGCTTGTTGTCGAAACTTGCCTATGCGATGATAGCCTTTGTTGTGCAAGTGTGGTGTTTCAGATACCGCTGCGTCTCGATAGAGGCCGTTGATCGTTGAGGTTTCTTACCTTGCTCGGGTATCGGTGGTTTGCTCGCACCGCCCCGCCTCGTGACCGATTCGCCCTTGGTATCTCGTAGTCACCGCACTTGCCCGCTCAAGATAGTGACGGTTTCGTAATCTGACGCGTCCCAGTGGTCACCAGATTGCCTCCCGCCACCGTGGCCGACCTTGTATCCTAGAGTCGGCTCTCGCACTTGCCGTATCGACGCTTTGGTTGCATTGTATTATTAGTACGATCGGATCCGTAGTTATACTTGTCTGCGGTTTTATAACACAGGGACATGGTGTTCATGTATAATCCTTAGTATTGTTATATCATAAAGCCAGCTGATGAGGAAGAAATTCCACGCACGCAGTGATAATTTGGAGCGTGAGTCCCCGCTTGATGAATCGTTATATGTTATATATCGTAGTTTGGTCATCATACATGTCTCGCTTTATATAGACTATTATGATTTCATTTACGTATTCTGATTTCACATACTTAGTACTGTTATCGACCTCGCTTGGGGCCGTTCATGCCGCAGAAAAAGGTACATCGGTGCCGATCCCCGCTTAGGATCACCTTTCAGCGTATTGAAAGCTCCGCCTTCTGAGGCTTATCTTTTGGTATGTTACCCGAGTGCAGATGCTATACATTCAGTGGTATGGCGGGGCCACTGCGTCATAGTTGTGTAAATCTTAAGTGCATGCATGTTGTAAGGCGGTTGTAAAAGGATTAAACTGCTCGTTTTATGTATATACCGAAGGCAACTGTTTTGGTTGGCTGTTTATTTATCATGTCTCATTTCATGTTTAAAGTTTTTATTTCCGCTGGTTTTCTCGATGTCAGACGCTAGTGCCCGGTAAGGCACCGCGAACTGCCCGTTCGGCGCATTAAGAATCGACTTGATGTGTGATAATAAAGAACTTAAGTATTTCAAAAGACTGTTTGAAAGAAGAGTAATACTTGGTTTTGAAAACATAAGAGTTATACTAGCTTTATGGGAAGTTAGGTATAACGTCTTAAGGAAGGTAAAATGAATAGGTTTATTGATCTTAAAGATAAGAGACTTGACTTGAATGAATTAATATGAATTTTGTGAAGCCTCATTCGTGAGTAATGAGTACTTGGTTTTGAAAGGAATAATGTTTTACTGATTTGAAATCGAATGTGTATCGACAAACCATCGCAGCGTTAATAAAGGAAAATGTATTGAATAATTAAGTATTATTAAAACTAGTAAACCTCCATCCGCAGAAGCTAAGATGAGACAAAATGATATTACATTTTCTAGATCATGGTCGCTTAATACAATTGATTATGAACAAGAATAACCTACTACCATGGCATGTGTTACTCAATTGTTTTAAAAGAGATTAAGACATTGAACTATGAAGCTTTTCTAAAAAGAGACTTGTGTAATTGAAATTAGGCAACCGAACGTTAGGAAAAGAAAGGCATTGGGTTGTCTTAAAATGGTTTAAAACATAAAGTGTTATAACGACTTTATGGGAAGTTGGTTATAACGACTTTATGAAAACAAAAGAAAAGGTTTTATCATTGGTTTTAATGTGGTAACTTGACTTTAAAAGAGAAGTGTTTTGGTCTAAAAAGAAGGCATGGTATTGCCTTAATTTGGTTTTAAAAGGAATGTATGGAGGTTGTTTTGGTTTACTTAAAAGATATAAGTCACTCTATTTTTATACTACGGTATCGGGTGACTTTTATAAAAGGGAATGGATCTTTAAAAGGAATTTAACGACGTAATCTTGTAGGGTTAACAACCGGACTTTGGCATAAAATGAAAGTAGCTTGAGTTGTGTAACTTGCGAGCTTGTTGTGTAACTTGCTTGCTTGTGATAGCCTTTGTTGTGCAAATGGTGTTCTATATAACCGCGTCTCGACGGAGCCGGTTGACTTGTTGAGGACTTACTTGGACGAACAGGCAGTGGCGGAAAATTCCACTGTATGCTCGCCGATAGTGCTATTCCATGGACTAGCTCCACGCAGGTTTCTTCTTGTTCGCCTTGGTACGGTGGTCGCTTTACGTACTTGCCCCGCCTCGTGGCTGATTCGCCTTGGTACCGTAGTTAGCCCTCGCGCTTGCCCGTTCAGAGTAGGACGAAGTCTCGTGATACCGCTGGTACCCGTGGTCACCGTACTTGCCGGCCACCACGACCGCCTTGGTATCGGTAGTCGGCTCGCACTTGCCCGTGTCGCCGTGTTTGTGGTTGCATTGTATTATCGGGTACGGCGGATCCGAGTTGTACTTGTCCCATGCGGTTTTATGACACAGTGGGACACGGTGTTCATGTATACTCGGTATTGTTATATCATAACTGCCGGCGGTGAAGAAATTCCACGCACGAGTGATAATTTGGGCGTGAGTCCACGACTTGAATCGGTTATATGTTATGTCTCGTAGTTTGGTCATCATACATGTCTCCCGCTTTTATAGACTATTATGATTTCATTTACTGATTTCTGATTTCACATACTTGGTACTGTTATCGACCTCGGCCGGGAGGCGTTCATGCCGCAGTAAGTATCACCGTCGATCCCCGTTTAGGATCTCATTTCATTTGGAAGCTCAGTTCGTCGGAGGCTTATCTTTGGTATGTTACCACGAGTGTAAGTTCTCATGCGTTCGGGGTATGGCGGGCCCCGTCGTCATAGTTGTTGTATAAATCTTAAGTCTCAGAGCATCACAAGGCGAGTGTAAGGATTATAACTGCTCAAATGTCTTTATATATATATGTTGAAAGGCAAATTGCTTGCTGGCCTGTTTATTTATAATATCTCTCATTTCATGTTCATGTTTTATTTTCCTCTGATTTTCTCTGATTATTGTATCACTAGGGTGCCCGGTAAGGCACCGATCCACGGCCCGATTGGTCGTGACACTGGCGTGCATGCCACACTATCAGCTAGCATGGCGGATAGAGTTCATCGTTATGTGATGGGGCTAGACCGGTCATATGATTACAACATGTTTGGGGTGGCTCTTCACCCGATATGGACATTGCTAGGATGCAGCCTATGCTCGAGGATAGAGGATAGAAAGGAGGACCAGATTGACGCAGCCACCAAGAGGCCGTGACATCGTGGTCCCGGCGATTATCGGGCGGCTTTCGCAGAACTAGGTCCACTTTCCACCAGCCTGAGTGCTCCGCGATTTCGGCGGGAGGTCCGATCGCCAGGTCGGGGGAGAGCGGTCGGCTCCAGTCTTCGTGGTTTGAGGCAGATCTCGCCGATCGAGACCACCCACTTCGGTGTGCTCGTCATGCAGATCTCACCCAGCGAATGTCGTGTTCCTGCAGGAGTTGTTACTCTTGGCCACCGGGCCATTTGAAGAGAGATTGTCCGCTCAGAGGCGACGGGTGGTACAAAGACACCGACGGATCGATTCTTGCCGGGTCTTCTCCTTCAGGTTATGCGCCCGAGGGCGGTACTCACGACAGGTGCCGCGCAGGCGTGGTGGTGGTCCCGATTCGCGGTCCCCGAACCGCGTATATTCTCTAGCCACCGCCAGATCGGGAGGCTTCCGACGCCGTTACGTGCACATTCACGATTTCAGTCGTGATGTTTATGCATTGATAGATCCGAGTTCTACCTTGTCCTACGTGTCCCCTCTTATCGGGTAGAATCGGGATAGAGCTGTCGATAGAGCCGTTTGAGGTAGCTACGCCATGGGTGATTCGGTGTTAGCCGAGGTGTATAGAGGTTGTCCAGATTTATTTACGTCGGACCCTTGCAGACTTGATAGAGCCGAGATGACAGATTTTGATGTCATTATGGTATGGATCGGTTGGCTTGTTATGCCAACGTTGGTATGAGACAGTTGGTTCGTTCGATTTCTGGCGAGCCGATTATCGAGTGGAGGGCAACACGTCGCCGAGAGGTAGGTTTATTTCTTACCTCAAGGCTAGGAAGATGGTGCGAGCGGTACATCTATCATCAGTGCGGGTATTTGATACAAAGCCGAGGTGCCGCTTCTTGATCGCACTGGTTAGGGAGTTTCCGTGTTGTTCCCGGATGATCTTGGGTATCCTCACGAGAGGAGATCGAGTTTTGTATTGACACGTTGCGGACACTGACCTATTTCCATTCCGCCATACAGACGGCACCGCGAGTTGAGGAGTGAAGGACCAGGTGAAAGATTTCTTCGGAGAAAGGCTTTATCGGCCTAGTGTATCTCCCGGGAGCGCCTTGGTGTTGTTTGTGAAGAAGAAGGATGTACGCCGCTGTGTGTTGACTACGAGCAATGAATAAGGTAACCATTAAGAATAGTACCCACTCCCGGGATTGATGATTTGTTTGACTACCGCAGCGAGTGCGAGTGTTTCTCAAAGATAGACTGCGATGCAGTTATCATCGTTCGAGTTCGAGAGGCGAATATCCCAAAGATCGCATTCAGACCCGTATGGGCACTATGAGTTCGAGTTATGTCTTTCGTTTGACCAACGCTCAGTATTTATGGATTTGATGAACGGGTGTTCAAGTCATTCTTGGATACATTTGTGATTGTATTCATTGATGACATCTGGTTTATTCGCGACAGAGCGAGAGCACGCAGATCACTGGCGAAGGTACTTGGGATTCTCCGAGCCGCGCTATTCGCCAAGTTCTCCAAGTGTGAGTTTTAGTTGGCCTCGGTGGCATTCCCAGGGCATATTATTGGCCGATGGTGTTGGGTAGATCGACAAAGATTGAGGCATCAAGTCTTGGCCGAGACCTACTACTCCGGCCAAGTGTGCAGATTTCTTAGGACAAGGAGTTATTATCGCGAGTTTGTGGAGCGCTTTGCTCGATTTCAGACCGCTGACTAGTGACTCGAGGCGGCCAAGTTCCAATGGGCGAGGCTTGCGAGAAGGGTTTCCGGTTGTTGAAGGAAGGTTGACTACGGCTCAGCTTACTCTTAGGAGGTTAGATGGGCACGTGATCTATTGTGATGCCTCGGGTATCGGGCTAGTGTGTTTTGATGCAAAGGCAGGTTATAGCCTATGCTTCCGCGAAGCTAAGCATGAGAGGAATTACCCTACCCATGACTTAGAGTTGGCCGCAGTTATTCATGCCTTGAAGATTTGGAGACATTATTTGTACGGAGTTCATGTGGATATTTATACAGACCACAAGAGCCTCCAGTATATCTTCAGGCAGAGGGAGCTGAATTTGAGACAGAGACGGTGGTTAGAGTTGTTGAAAGATTATGATGTTGATATTCTATACCATCCGGGGAAGGCCAACGTAGTTGCTGATGCCTTGAGTCGTAGATCGATGGGGAGCCTATCAGAGGTACAAAGCGAGGACATGGTCCGTCGATCCACCGATTAGCTAGCGGGGTTCGATTGATCGATACCGACGATAGTGGAGTACGGGTTCGTGAGGTTGCCGAGTCTTCCATCGTTGATGAGGTGAAGAGGCGACAGTTTGAGGACCCAGTGTTGGTACGGTACCGTGATGCAGCTCTTCGGGAGGAGAAGAGTCTATTCGAGGTAGCGCCTGATGGGGTGCTGAGATTTGAGGGCCGGTTGTGTTCCCGATGTGACAGGACTTCGTCAGATTCTGAGGCACACGCTTCGTTATTCTATTCATCCGGTCGACCAAGATGTATCATGACCTCGGATGTTTGTATTGGTGGGATGGCACAAGAGGGACGTGGCGAGTTTTGTTGCCTGATGTCCTAATTGCCCAGTCAAGGTCGAGCACCGAGGCCCAGTGGATTATTACGCCTATTGAGATTCCGACTTGGAAGTGGAGATGATCAAAATGGACTTTGTTACTGAGGTTACCTCGCACTCGAGGAACGACTCCATTTGAGTTATTGTTGTGGTGTGAAATCAGCCCATTTCCTTCGGTCGGACGGCGCCACCGAGGACTATGCCGATTGTACATCCGAGAGATAGTGAGGTCGCGGTGTTCGGTGTCGATTATATCCGATAGAGCCCGCCTGACTAACTTCGGAGGTCTTTCCGAAGGGTTTAGGGACACGTGAGTCTCAAGACATTTCACCCTCGGTGTCGACGGGCGAGCGCACTATCCGACACTCGAGGATATCTGCGAGCTGCGTGATAGATTTCAGTGGTATTTGGGAGGATCATTTGCCTCTTGGAGTTTGCTTACAACAATGCTACCATTCCATCTGAGATGGCGCCATACGAGGCTTTATATGGCGGAAATGCAGTCGCCTATCGGTTGGTTCGGCGTGGCAAGGTATAGTTAGTTGGCCCGGACTTGGTACGGTGTGTGGATAAGGTGAAGCTTATCCGGAGAGACCGATAGCGGCTCGAGTCGAAGTCATATGCGGATAATCGGCGTCGGCATTTGGAGTTTCGTGTAGACGATTGGGTCTTCTTGGTGTCACCCGTAAAGGGTGTGATGAGATTCGGTAAGAAGAAACTCATCCCAAGGTACATCGGCCTACCGATCGTCCAGAGTGGGACAGGTTGCTTATGAGTTGGATACGCCATCGAGTTAGAGGCGTACATCCGTCTTTCTATGTTTCTATGTTGCGGAAGTGTATCGGAGATCCGAGAGTTTTTCCTACTAGTGAGGTCCAGTGACAGAGGTTATCGTATGAGAGAGTCCCATAGCGATACTCGATCGCCAGTCGGCGATCGGACGAGGATGTAGCTTCCAAAGTCCTGGAGAAATGATAACCGGAGAGATGACTTGGGAAGCGGAGGACATGTTGAGGAGGTATCTCACTTATTTCCTATACCTTCAGTATTTCATTTTGCCACTACTTGTCGGGCTTTAATTGAAGTGTTTCTTTTGCTTAAATGCTTTTATGTGGCCATGAGTGGCATTTTTGGTATGTCGAGTCATGAAAGGAAACTATGTCGCTAATAGTAAGTGTGACTCGAAAGAACATTCGGGACGAATGTTTCTAAGGGAAGAATGTTACACCCGTAATTACGAGACATACCTTAAGAACGTAAGTAAGAACTCACAAATGATAAGGATTCGAGACTTGTAAAAATTTATCGGAAATTATGAAATTGTCGGAAAAACTTTGTGTTGTGTCGAATGGGAGAGACACGTGTCACCCCCTTAGATGATGCTGGACGAAATGGCATGGCCATTTTGGTCATTTACCATAAGTCTTTTAAGGCTAAGACTTGCAACTTGTAGCATGAGTTTATTGACTAAAGTCAAAGGTCCCACCTTGTATTGATATTTAGCAAGACTACATCCAAACCAACCATGTGTTATTATCATAACCCTCCAAGGTGCTATATATTACTACTAGTAGTGCTAGAGAGAGCCAACACTTAGAAAAATTGCACAAATTGAAGAACTTAGGCAAGGTGCTCTCGGGTTCATCAAAAAAAAAAAGAGAAAATCTTTGTTAGTGATCCATTTAGTTCCCCACTTTAAACCAAGGTTCCTAGGTGTATTGTAAACACATCTCAATAGAAAAATCTTGGAAAAAGATTGTTTACGGTTAGTCGCAAACGAAAACCTAAAGGTCTTTCTAGGTTTTATTTGAAGACTTGAAGGATAATTGTTGGTGTTGTTCTAAGGGTCTCAACATGGATTGAAGTGTCTTGGAGAGGCTATAAACTACTAAGGAGCGACTTGGTTGGAGTTGGTTTAAGAATCATTGAGGTATAATCTTGTTCTTTGAAAGTATTACAAGATTATTCATTTTATTGTTGTTAGCTTTGTATGTTGCAAGCATGAAATTGTTATATTGAAGTTATAAAGATTATGGATTGATTATAGCCTTGGAAATCCGAAATGTAATGTAATCCATTACTAAGTTGAATTACAATTTAATCGTTGTTAGAACCGCGTGTCATTGACTTAAGGATTATGGTTATTATAATCAAATGCGACTTGATATCTTGTTATGCTACAAATTTGGGTTGAAATATGATTGTGAGCCAATTGGGGCTGTTTAGTTAGTCATTTGTATTGGACTACCTGCTATATTGATTGTGAGCCAATTGGGGTTGTTTAGTTAGTCATTGGCATTGGATTATCTTCTATATTGTTGTGAGCCAATTGGGGCTGTTTGGTTATTATATTTCGACCTTGGAAAAGGTGGCAAAGTAAGTAAAAACAAAGGAGGTGCTGTCCGATTTTCCGTAGAAATTAGAGACTTAACACTTATAATATTCTACGTTTGAAGTAGGGCTTTAATAGACGTATTGTGAATATTATAGGTTGACATAGTACGGGCGGGACTTCGTACTTGGCAAAGTGGTTTGACCCGACAAGGTATGTAGAACTTTTCCTATCTTTGAGCATGACTAGTTTCACGTATATAGTACGGTAGACGTACAAGACTTTGACATTCTTTACTTGTTTTATGAAATGCCAAGTCGGGTGAGTTAGGAGATTAACTCACTTCTTTGAGAATATTAAAGATGTCTTAAGTCTTGTTAAAGTTAAGGGACTTGAAGAATTTTAAAGTATGTAATACTTGGGTCGTTTTAAAAACGTATAATTCCCTTGGATAAGAAATTGTACAGGACTAAGGTATAAAGTGAATATAACGACTTTATGGGGAGTTGGTTATATTGACTTTATGGAAAGATAAATGACTTGATTTAATGGAAGGCAATTCGATTTTTAAGGCATCAATTGCCTAAGGTTTTATAAGACACGAGTCACTTGATTTAGAAGCCATATTTTATTTCTAAAAGTATTGTGACTTGTCTTGAAAAGAAATTGTCACTTGATACTACGGCTAGTAGTATCTTGGAAGTTTTATAATGAAATGAGTCATTTTAAGAGAATAGAAGTACGTAGTACTTTGGGGTTAAATTCCCGGATTTTCATAAAAGACATGATAGTGCCTTAGGTAAACTAAAATGAGAGTATATGAACAAGAATAGTAAGAAGTTAGGGGATTTCTTAACTTGCTTATATATTGCATGATAAGCCGATAGAGCTTATGTTATGTGTGATAGCCGGATTTGGGCTAATGATATATTATTCGTTGCGGGGTCATTCCCCGGGATTGTGGCATTGTATATTTCCGTGGATTTGCTAACCACGATGCGAGGAATACCTCATGCGAGTCCGTAAGGGCTTATGCGGGTGAAATAGTCCCATGCGGGCGGGTCCAGCCTATGCGAGGAATACCTCATGCGAGTCCGTAAGGGCTTATGCGGGTGAAATAGTCCCGTGCGAGGAATACCACGCAGTCCACCGACCTATGCGGGTGAAATAGTCCCAGGAGTAGGATTCCAATCCTATTTTTCGTTGTAAGTATACACCTATTTATACTCTCATTGTTAGTAAGGCACTGAGTACTGTAATTTTGTTAGCATACATGTCTCCGGCTTTCTTTTAAACTTGTTGTAATTACAGTACTTTCCAGTTTTTCATACTTAGTACATATTGTCTCGACCTTCCTCGGGTCTGCATTCATGCCGCAGAAAGGAGTAAGGTGTTGCGGATCCACATTCTGTGACCACCTATCCGACGCCTAAGCTCCATTCTCCGGAGGCTTGTCTTTCTTTTGGTACAGTCTTTCCCTGATGTTGTAGATTATGTACATTCAGGGGTATGGCGGGGCCCTGTCCCGCCACAGTTGTTATTCCTAGAGGTCTGTATTCACATATGTGGTCGGGCTGTAAGAACTGAGTTGTAAGTTGTACTTTTGACTTTGTTTATATTATGGAAAGCGGCGATCACTAGCTGTGTTGTTCTATTGTTTACACGTGTGTTTATGTTGTGTATGTTCCGCTGCTATTCTCTGACGATACACCGAACAGGTGCCCAGTAGGGCACCGGGCCGCGGCGGTCGGGTCGTGATGACGACCTCGAGGATCGCATGCACGGTACCATTTGTTGGGTCGCGGAGTGACACTAGAACCTCGTGGCAAAGTGACAAAGTGGTATCACGACGAGTAAAGGGAGAAGCGAGCATGTATGGCGGCATAGATTTGATCATTTCTTTTGTAAAGAGAAGGTGCGAAGTATATTTTAGACCCGGAGAGGTGTTTGTGGTGATGTTAGAGGTGTTTCCTCGTGGACTTGGATGTAAGTATTTTGGCGCAAGTTGGTTCTGTGGCCATGTGGCGTGTTTGTTCTCGTAAGTATAGTGGTGAAGACTATCTCGCGCGCTTGTTTGAGACTTAGAAGGAACATTCGACGAATGTTTCTAAGGCGAGGAGAATGTTATACCCGTATTTCCAGTATGCGTGGGGACGTACGTAGAAAGTTTGGGCTTTAAAGTAAGGCTTGGCCGATTTTTTTATTTGTGCACAACACCCGGTTAGAGTCGTTTTTCGACGAAACGTTTTCACAGCTTTCGTAGGGAAAATTCCGGCTATGTCATTTATTATTTTTACGGATTTTTCCGAGAGATGAAATATTTTGGACCAACGGGAGGGTGACACTTGTCACCCAAGTGGACGGTTTTTGGGGCTTTTGGTTGAGCACGTTTTTTGTGTTTTTCTTGCCAAAAATGTTTGGTCAATGTTGTGTAGATATTTTGTGTGGTAGATGAGAAAGTGGGACCCACAAGACACTTGGCTAAATCCACACCCTACACTTGCCTAACACTTGGATTAATCTTGGCCATTGGTTGGCCTTGGCTTGTCCTATAAATACCCCTCTAAGTGATGAACTTTCTTCATCCACAAATATTTCCTAAGTGTTGAAATCCCTCCCCCCCTTGAGTAGGCCTTGTGGCCGAGAGTACCTCTCCCCCCCTAGCCTAGTTGCTAGTCGAAATACTACCCCCCTTGGTTGAGAAATACTTCTCCAAGTATTGTTACTATACCCAAAATACCTTAGCCTTACCTTGTAGTACTTTCCAAAGTACCTCTATCTGAAAAACCCGGAAAATACGATTATACTTTCCTCACTACAAAACGAAACCAAGGAAAACCTTCATAGTCGGTTGAAGTGTTAAGTAAGTTATGAGAACTTCTAAGGGTTGTTTGGAGCGGGTTGGAGCGCACTGAGTAGGAGCTAAACCTTGCTCAGGATCGACATCTGTACTTGGATAATTATGGGCTTATCGAGGTAATTATCTTGTCCCCCTATTGTAATTGGATATTACATGTTGTAGGAATATATAGTTGAAGTATACTATATATAGAATCAACATAGTTTTGTGGCAATGTCTTTGGACTTAAGCACGAATTTAAAGAAGAGAATCGAATGTAATTACATAGGGTGTATTACTGAGACTTGTGTAGTTTGTGGTAGGGAAGCGGTCGCCAATTTTCCGTAGGTCTGTGTCTAGATTTATTCTACCGGAGTAGTCTAGACCTTGATAGACTTGTGTAACTGTATAGGTTGAATGTTCCGTGAGTGGCATGTGCTACTTGAGAAGGTGGACCGTGCTAGGGTTATAGCCGTGGAGCGATTTGCTAATAGTCGATAATCGTCGCGAGGTATGTGAACCTCTTCCTATCTCTTCTAGCATGATATGTGTATAACTATGTAGTACGGTAGACGTACGTGTATTAATTGAACGTAGTGGTACGGCAATGTCTTTTGACTTAAGCCCGAATAATAATAATCTTGAAGTAGTTCAAGAGAATTAAGAACTGTTTTTAAAAGAAGAGGAATACTTGGTTTTAAAAGCTTAAGAGTTATACTAGCTTTATGGGAAGTTAGGTATAACGGCTTAAGAAAGATAAAACGAATGATTTAATTATTTTAGAAGTTAAGAGACTTGATCTTGTAAGATAAGAGACTTAACTTAATTGAATTATGTGAATTTTGTGTGAAACCTCATTCGTGAGTAATGAGTACTTGGTTTTTAAAAGGGTTAATGTTTTACTGATTTCGGAAATCAGAATGTGTATCGACAAACCACCGCAGCGTTAATAAAAGGAAATGCTTTGACTAATTAAGTATTATTAAAACCGAGAAACCTCCATCCGCATAGGAGCTAAGATGAGACAAAATGATATTACATTTCCTAGATCACTTTGCTTTAATCAGTTGATTATGAACAAGAATAACCTACTCACATATAAGGCATATGTTTCTCGTGTTGTTTTAAAGAGGATTATATTATTACGTGGTTAATAATATGAGCGATAAACCTTTCTAAAATAAGAAACGTGAACATTTGAAATTAGGCAAACTTGAACGTTTGGAAAATAATGTTGTTACTTGATTTTACAAAGGTAAGTGTTTTGGTTTACTAAAAAGACAAATACTCTTTTTGTACTACGGTATTGTGTGACTTATGTGAAAGAAATGATTCTTGTAAAAGATTTAATGAATGAAGTACTTTGGGAATAGATACGAACTTGTTAGTAGAAGTACCTTGTGTGAATAACTTGATTGTATTGGTTTGTGATAGCCTTGTAATACTTTCTTGTTGATTTGATAAGTAAACATGTTAGGATCGCCACGTGTGTTAGTACCTTGTGGTTGTTATGTAAGGGTCATTCTTGCTTTGCTTACGCTAAGCGGTAAGTCCTTTATCGTTATTATATCACCTACCCTTGACTTATTATACAGGGCTTGCCACCGCGATGCGGGTCTATACGGCCACGATCCTTGTGACTATCGGAGCAGCGGTATGCTCGAGATTGATCATTAGGGTGTTTATCCCGATCGCGGGATTCTATCTGCGTCTGTTGAGACTATGCGGTCTTTTGAGACTATGCGAGTGCGGGAGCCTAGGCGGATCTGGGGTTAAGTCGCCTCCGACGCAGGTATACCTCGGGCGATGCATTGTGACTATGACTCGAGAATACCTCATGCGGTTCAGGTGTGACCTATGCGAGTGCGGTAAGTTCCAGGATAGACGCCAAGCTGGTACTGCGGCGCGAGTGGCGCCGATTACGTGGTGAGGTCTAGAAAGACCTCGTGATACGATTTATGATATTTACGCATCGTAGGTCTTAGTAGTCGGCTATGCCTTCGCATTGCACCTGCAGTTCTATTGTGATGACTTTGAGGCGTGAGTCCACGACTTGGCATGGCTATTGTGAATCGTAGTTTGGTTATCATACATGTCTCGCTTTATAGACTACTATGATTTCATTTACGATTTATTTTCGCCACATACTTGGTACTGTTGTCTCGACCTCGCTGGCCGTTCATGCCGCAGTAAAGGTACACCGATCGATGATCCTCGCTCTTAGGGTCACGATTGGGAAAGCTCCGTTTCTCGGACGCTTATCGATTATAGTCCTGTTTGTGTAGATGCTTACATTCGGGGTAGGTACGACGACACCCGTCGTTGTTGTCATATCATTCGTAGGTGCGTAGTACCGCTGTGGGCGGGGTTTGTAAAAAGGATTAAACTCATGTTGAAAAAGTTGTTGATTATATATATGCCGAAAGGCAAGTTTTCTCGATTATTGTTTCATATTTCATAATATGTCTTGTATCGTTTATGTTCGATTACTCGATGTTGTATCACTAGGGTGCCCGGTAAGGCACGATCACGCCCGGATCGGTCGTGACAAACTCGCACTTTACTCGGCATGAACGCACCCGGCGAGGTCGATAACATGTACCAAATATGTGGCCCGAAATCTTGTAATGAAATCATAAGTCTAATAATAAACTGAGACATGTATGATACTCGATTAATAAAGACACCGTGCCTTACTAACAATGAGAGTAAATAGGTGTATACTTACAATATAAAGTAGGAAGCTCACGATCAAAACAGACCACTGTCCGCAGATCATTAAGCAATCATATTCACGGGACTATTTCACCCGCGTAGATCGCGTGGACCCGCATGAGGTATTCCTCGCACGGACTATTTCACCCGCGTAAGCCCTACGGACTCGCAAGGTATTCCTCGCGTAGGTGGACCCGCCGCACGGGACTATTTCACCCGCATAAGCCCTACGGACTCGCGTGAGGTGTTCCTCGCATCGTGGGTAGCAAATCCACGGAAAATGCAATGCCACAAACCCGAAATGACCGCAATTATTCTTGAACTACTAGCACAAATCCGCTATCACACATAACATAAGCACTACCGCTTATCATACAATATATAAGCAAGTTAAGCAATCCCCTAACTTCTTATTATTCTCGTTTCATATACACTCTCATTTTAGTTTACTTAAGGCACTAACATGTTCTTTATAAAAAAATCCGAATTTAACCAAAGTACTACGACTTCTATTCTTTCAAAATGACTCATTTCATTATAAAACTTCCAAGATACTAATAACCGTAGTATCAAGTTACAATTTCTTTTTCAAGACAAGTCACAATACTTTTAGAAATAAAATTAGGCTTCTAAATCAAGTGACTTCTTCTCTCAGTAAAGCCTTAGGCAATTGATGCCTTTAAATCAAATTGCCTTTCAAATAAATCAAGCCATTTATCTTTCCATAAAGCCAATATAACCAACTCCCCATAAAGTCGTTATATTCACTTTATACCTAAGTCAAGTACAATTTCCTATCCAAGGGACTTATACGTTTAAAACGAAACAAGTGTCACATTCTTTAAAACTCTTCAAGTCCCTTATCATGCTTAAATTACTTAAGAGTAAACCATTCTCTTATTAACTTTCCATAAAGCTATTATAACCAACTTCCCATAAAGCCGTTATACTAGCTTTATACATTAGCAACTTACATACTTCTTTTTAACCAAGAGACTTAGACTTTCCAACAAAACAAGTATCAAAATACTTTCAACATACTTAAAGTCTCTTAACTTTTGAAAACCAAGATATCCTTAATGATTAAACAAGTGAGTTAATTCCCTAACTCAAACAACTTGGGCATTCTAAAAAAAAAACCAAGGATATCAAATAGACTCGATTGTCAAAATCTTGTACGTCTACCGTACTATACATTTACAACTTAATCATGCTCAAGAGATAAGAAAGTCCCACATACCTCTTCGGTTTAATCCACTTGCTAAGTCCAATCGCCGTACGTAGTATGCCAACCTATAATGACCATAGTACGTCTATTAACTTCTAGTTTCAAACGTAGAATATTCCAAGTGCAAGTCACTAAATTCTACGGAAAATCGGACAGCACTTCCTTTGTTTTTACTAACTTTGCCACCTTTTTCAAGGCCGAATACAATAACCAAACAGCCCCAATTGGCTCACCACAATTTATAAGGTAGTTCAATACAAATGAATAACCAAACAGCCCCAATTGGCTCACCACAAACGATAACAAACTAGTCTAAACTATAATGTCAATTCGGCAATTAGGCAACAATACAAATCGTTTCCAATTCCTTTTAATCCAAGTGGTTTAGTATAACATGATATCAAGCCGCAATCGACATAACTACTACAATCCTCAAGTAGGTAAACATGCGACGATTCTAATAAACGACCAAAATTGTATTTCAATTTCAAAAGGCTAATCATGTCCTTTCGTTCTAGGCTTCTACAATCCATGTCACTTATCAAACTTCATAACACAAATCACATGATCACTTATAACTTATCATAACATGAAATCTTCAATTACAAAAGTAAAACGAAGATTATACCTCAATTAGCCCAATTATGATCCAAGATCACAAGTCGCTCCTTAGCAACTTTAGCTCCTCCTTTCGACGTTCCAATCCACTCCAAGCAACCCTTAGAAGCTTATAAAAGACTCATCTTCAAGTTTCAACTTCAAAGTTGAATAACCCTTTAGGTTTTCGCCTTGCGACTAATACGAAAACACCACATTTCCGGGATCTTTTTATTGAGAAACACTTACTATACCCTTAGGTACCTTGGTTTAAAGTGGGGGAATTATTGGACAACAATTGAAAATTTTCATCTTGAAAATCCCCTCAAAGCCGAGAGCTTCCTTGTGCTCTTCAAGGTTTTCTTGAAAATTTAACTAAGTGTTAAAAAAGCCTTGTCTTGCTACTAGCACACATATATAATACTATGGAGGGTCAAGATCTACACAATTGGTTGGCCTAGATGAGTTTCACATGGATCCTAGCCAAGTGGCCCTTGGACTTTTAGTCAACAATGTCAAGCTAAGCCATTTGCAAGACTTGGTCTTTTAAATTATGGTCAAATGACCATTTCTCCATCAATATTTCGTCCAAGACCATTAAGGGTGGGGGGGTGGTGACACGTTTCGCCCTCCCGTTAATCCCAATATTTCGTTTTTCGCCACATTCCAAAAATACGATAAGTTTTTACTCGTCAAACCTTAACAGTGTTGAGTTCTTACGTGCGTTCTTATAAACATATCACGAAATTCCGGTGTAACAAGCTCGCCCATTCTGACGCGATAATGTCATATAGTGCGCCCATAAAGGTATCTTGCCGCCCATTCTGACGCGATAATGTCATATAGTCTGCCCATAAGGTATACTGCCGCCCATTAATGGGGCGATAATGTCATATAGTCGCCCATAAAGGTATCTTGCCCGCCCATTCTGGACGCGATAATGTCATATAGTCTGCCCATAAAGGTATACTGCCTGGCCCATTCCTGGGACGCGATAATGTCTCTTTACATAACATTTTAAATCATCTTTTCACTTATTCTTTAGTCGTTATAACAACTCACCATAAAGCTATTATAACAACCTTTCACTTTAGAGAACTTAAGGTACTTTTATTTCTATTTACATTAGGGAAAATTAAACCCAAAAGTACTACGTACATACATACTTAAAAAGAATCATAAAACTCCTTCTCTTCTTAAATCCTTAAACTTCTTCTTTTAAAAACTCAAGTTACATAGCTTTCAAAAAAATACTTCAAGTCTCTTAACTTTTAAGAAATCAAGTTTCTTAACTTTAGAAATCAAGTCTGTTATCTTTAGAATATCAAGAAATCAATACTTTCCAAATCAAGTATTCTATACTTTTAAATCAAGTCATTCCTTCCTTTAAGAATCAAGTCCCATAACTTGAAAAATAAAGTCTCTTAACCTTTTAAGAATATAAGGTTCATAGTCTTAAAAATTCATAATGTAAACTCTTTAAATTAAGTAACATATACTTTTGTGCGTTGTGACTAGGTTATACTTGTTTATAACGATCTTATTAAAGCAGCCATGATCTAGAAAATGTAATACAATTTTGTCTTATCTTAGCTACTATGCAGATGGAGAATTCTACTCATTTTAATTTAATTGATTGTCGATACATTTTCTTTTATTAACGCTGCAATGGGTTGTTCGATACTTATTCTTATTCGTGCAGTAACTTGGCAAAGTCAACTCGACTCCAAATACTTCCTAACGACTCTTACCAACATCCCCATAAGACTTGGTAAGAACTTAGTATAACTTAGACGTAGCTTTTACATAAAGTAAATCAACATACATACCTCTTAACTTCTAAGAGTAGAAGGGATCATGAAATAACACCACATGTATATTTCATACATAGAATCATGCCAAAAGAAGGAAGGGGTTCACATACCTCGCGACGATTATCGACAAGTAGCAAAATGCTCCAAAGTACCTTAACTTTGATAGTTATTCCATCCTTTAAGTAGAATACGCTATACGTAGTACTTCAACCTAAAATGACAATAGCATTTCTATCAACTACAAGCTATCAAGTGTAGGACTTATACCAAATAATGGCCCTCTAATTCTACGGAAAATTTGGGCAGCACTTCCTTTGTTTCTACGTACTTTTCCACCTTTTCCAAGGCCCATATTCATCAACCAACAAGCCACATTTAAGGCACAACCAACAGTTAGCCAAAGGGGATTACACGCCTAACTGGACGTGTAAAATTCTGCCCCACAGTTATACAAAACAGTCCACAAATCAGCCCATAAAAACAGTCCGCAATCCAACCATAACGAGGGTAAAATGTGAGGCTTTTTAACGCCTTTCCACACCCTTATTCCCTTAGAACTTTCATTAGCAACTACTACACTTAAACATGCATAACAACAACTAAATTTCCAGCATTTAATACCTCAAAACAGTCCACTAAACGAGACAACAACGTCTAACAGTTTTGGGCAGTTTCTCGACCATAACAACTACAACCCGATAACTCATTCCTTAATCCATTTTATTCCAATTCGAGTTCCAAAACTTCTACATAAGTTATAACAACTTATTAACAACAATATTAATCCATTATAACATGCAATAGGTGAAGATAACAGCGACAATAACCAACGAATTTCATTTGCACCAAATCTGTCCCAAAACGGTTTTAGCCCCAAAAATGGCTCAAACGCTTTTTATTCTTCATTATTTTCTAACACAAGTTCATCCATACATAATAACAATAAGTAATATCCAATTACTTTAAAAGAAGAAGGAATTTTACCTCATTTTTTGCCCAAAAACGCCCCAAAACAGTCCGGTCTTTATTGTTGCGCAGTTTTCGTTTCGCTCCACTTCTTCAAGTTCCAATCACATATATGTACCCCCTACAACCTTAGGAGCAACTTCTCTTTGAATCTCACTTCCAAAAAGTCGACGGAACCCCTAGGGTTTTGGCATCAACTTTCGGCCAAGACAAGTAAAAACGTGTAGAATATTAATCTAGGCTTAGCACTTGGTTTAAGGGCATAATTTTGGAGAAATATATTGATCAACAATGGTTGTTCTTAGCCAAGGGGCTCTCGAAATTATGGAGCTAAAGGGGAGAAGATGAGAGCTTATTTTTTGGTCTAAGTGTAAAGTGATCCAAGTCTTGCAAGACTTGGATATGTATAGCCAAGTGGAGTGGGACCCATGTCCACTTGTCCCCTCTCAAAATATCTAATTTGTTTTCATCTTAGCCTTGACAAGTGGAGGGGTGCCACGTGTCGCCCTCCGATTGGTCCAAAATATTATAATTTTTCGAAGGTCCCCGCGAAATTGTGAAATTCTCGGCGGACCCCATATTATCAATTCCAACACCTTATAATCCAATACTAAGTCCATAAATTCAATTAGAAGTATTATACTTCAAGTTAATAATTTTTCCGTCGTCACATTATTTCCGAAATTTTCCTTAAGAAAATGTAATTATTCTTTCCTTCCAAAATTCAAATCATAAATCATTAATCACGTTCTCAATTAGTAGCCCTGGTATTACGGGGTGTAACATCCTTCCCCCCTTAGAAACATTCGTCCTCGAATGTTCATCTAAGGTCTCAATAGTTAGCTAGTATTCCACGATTCTCGATTATTCCATGTCCCAATCTTACATTATCTCTCCCCTCATACGGGTAAAATAGTTTCTCATAATCTTAATATCATAGTTTCTCATAATCTCAATATCATAGTTTCTCATAATCTCAATATCATGTTGTCCTAATCACAACAACCATATTTACTCCCAAAAAATATTATTCGTGCATCTCACTTAAGCATACAACACAGCTTAATCTAATAACATGGTATGTCCATAAGTCAATTAAACCTGATCTTTCAAGAGTCTATCACAATATTAGTCAGTTCATTACATCTTGACTATTCCAAATAAGTACATATATAAAGCCTAGGTGTGGATTCCATAAACTGTTTCACACCTTCCAAGTAATTATTAAGGCTTAACCAACTCATGGTAACTCATAATCATTCTAGGAAACACACATATGACCCCAAATAAATACGCTCGTACAGATACACATCATCATTATACCAACTGTACAATAGTTTTGCCAACTTGGATACGAAGTCCATATAATCCTTTATGAGTCACTGTTGCATTTCTCATATCTGCAATCAAAATAACACGTTAGGGAGAGACTACCCTAACAACACAGCTCTATCGCACGATCTCAGAGTGAGAAGAAGGGAAACCAATCCTAAATGTACTATAGCCTCCTGTTTATAGATGTGGTGCACAACACATCGATAAACAAGACTCTACTATACACGGTAGGCATGCGGGGACTAAGCGCTCACGATACCGTTCTCACGCCCCAAATCCGGGCCTTGGTGGTGCCCCTACCTGGGCACCCTTCTACCCATACAACATAAATAAACCGCGGAAGATAAATAACACTCTTTTTTTTTAAAACAAAGGCAAAGCCGGAAAGGCTTCCATATAAATATAAATCACCTGAAAGGGTCTACGCTGTACAACAATGTAAATACAACTTACACCAGTCCAACCCATATATGAATACAGACCTCTAAGAAGGTGACAAAAACTATGACGGGACAAGGCCCCGCCGTACCCCTGAATATACCTAGCCCTAATGACAAACTCCGGAACTTGGAGCCATCTCAAAATGCTGAACAAGGATCCTAAGCTCGCGGATCCACAACTGTGTACCTAGACCTGCAGACATGAACGCAGTCCCCTAAGAAGTCGATAACAAGTACTAAGTATGGAGCGGAAATAAAGTACATTAAACAAGATCATAAGCGTACAAAAGAATGGCAGGGCAAGTATAAAATTAAAATACGAATCTCTAGTGCCATTTTAACTCATGAAATCAATCGTACATTAATCATTCTTTTCCTTCTTTCAATAAGATTTAACATCATATTCTTACATACATACTTAAGAATTCGATCAAGTTTTTCCACATAACTTACATATCTTACATAACATAATTCGGCCCCTTTATGGAGGACTTTATTTGGGAGCTTACTTTGATTACCCATACGTGATAACGTAACGACCCATTTGCGGGACACGGCGAAGTCATACAAAAGTCTTCCCACAAAAGTATCTTGCCGCCCATTCTCGACGCGATAAGGTCATATAGTACGCCCGTAAGGTATCTTGCCCGCCCATTCTGGGGGCGATAATGTCATATAGTCTGCCCATAAAGGTATCTTGCCGCCCGTTCGTGGACGCGATAATGTCATATAGTCTGCCATAAAGGTATCTTGCGCCCGTTCACGGCGCGATAATGTCATATAGTCTGCCCATAAAGGTATACTGCCCGGCCCATTCCTGGGACGCGATAATGTCATATAGTCTGCCCATAAAGGTATACTGCCCGGCCCATTCCTGGGACGCGATAATGTCATATAGTCTGCCCGTAAAGGTATACTGCCCGGCCCATTCCTGGGACGCGATAATGTCTCTTTACATAACATTTTAAATCATCTTTTCACTTATTATTTAGTCGTTATAACAACTCCCCATAAAGCTATTATAACAACCTTTCACTTTAGAGAACTTAAGGCACTTTTATTTCTTTTTACATTAGGGAAAATTAAACCCAAAAGTACTACGTACATACATACTTAAAAAGAATCATAAAACTCCTTCTCTTCTTAAATCCATAAACTTCTTCTTTTAAAAACTCAAGTTACATAGCTTTCAAAAAAATACTTCAAGTCTCTTAACCTTTTAAGAATATAAGGTTCATAGTCTTAAAAATTCATAACGTAAGCTCTTTAAATTAAGTAACATATACTTTTGTGCGTTGTGACTAGGTTATACTTGTTTATAACGATCTTATTAAAGCAGCCATGATCTAGAAAATGTAATACAATTTTGTCTTATCTTAGCTTCTATGCAGATGGAGAATTCTACTCATTTTAATTTAATTGATTGTCGATACATTTTCTTTTATTAATGCTGCAATGGCTTGTTCGATACTTATTCTTATTCGTGCAGTAACTTGGCAAAGTCAACTCGACTCCAAATACTTCCTAACGACTCTTACCAACATCCCCCATAATACTTGGTAAGAACTTAGGATAACTTAGACGTAGCTTTTACATAAAGTAAATCAACATACATACCTCTTAACTTCTAAGAGTAGAAGGGATCATGAAATAACACCACATGTATATTTCATACATAGAATCATTCCAAAAGAAGTAAGGGGTTCACATACCTCACGGCGATTATCGACAAGTAGAAAAATGCTCCAAAGTACCTTAACTTTGATAGCTATTCCATCCTTTAAGTAGAATACGCTATACGTAGTACTTCAACCTAAAATGACAATAGCATTTCTATCAACTACAAGCTATCAAGTGTAGGACTTATACCAAATAATGGCCCTCTAATTCTACGGAAAATTTGGGCAGCACTTCCTTTGTTTCTACGTACTTTTCCACCTTTTCCAAGGCCCGTATTCATCAACCAACAAGCCACATTTAAGGCACAACCAACAGTTAGCCAAAGGGGATTACACTCCTAACTGGACGTGTAAAATTCTGCCCCACAGTTATACAAAACAGTCCACAAATCAGCCCATAAAAACAGTCCGCAATCCAACCATAACGAGGGTAAAATGTGAGGCTTTTTAACGCCTTTCCACACCCTTATTCCCTTAGAACTTTCATTAGCAACTACTACACTTAAACATGCATAACAACAAATAAATTTCCAGCATTTAATACCTCAAAACAGTCCACTAAACGAGACAACAACGTCTAACAGTTTTGGGCAGTTTCTCGACCATAACAACTACAACCCGATAACTCGTTCCTTAATCCATTTTATTCCAATTCGAGTTCCAAAACTTCTACATAAGTTATAACAACTTATTAACAACAATATTAATCCATTATAACATGCAATAGGTGAAGATAACAACGACAATAACCAACGAATTCCATTTGCACCAAATCTGTCCCAAATCGGTTTTCTCCCCAAAAATGGCTCAAACGCTTTTTATTCTTCATTCTTTTCTAACACAAGTTCATCCATACATAATAACAATAAGTAATATCCAATTACTTTAAAAGAAGAAGGACTTTTACCTCATTTTTTGCCCAAAAACGCCCCAAAACAGTCCGGTCTTTATTGGTGCGCAGTTTTCGTTTCGCTCCACTTCTTCAAGTTCCAATCATATATATGTACCCCCTACAACCTTAGGAGCAACTTCTCTTTGAATCTCACTTCCAAAAAGTCGACGGAACCCCTAGGGTTTTGGCATCAACTTTCGGCCAAGGCAAGTAAAAACATGTAGAATATTAATCTAGGCTTAGCACTTGGTTTAAGGGCATAATCTTGGAGAAATATATTGATCAACAATGGTTGTTCTTAGCCAAGGGGCTCTCGAAATTATGGAGCTAAAGGGGAGAAGATGAGAGCTTATTTTTTGGTCCAAGTGTAAAGTCATCCAAGTCTTTCAAGACTTGGATATGTATAGCCAAGTGGAGTGGGACCCATGTCCACTTGTCCCCTCTCAAAATATTTAATTTGTTGTCATCTTAGCAAGACAAGTGGAGGGGTGTCACGTGTCGCCCTCCGATTGGTCCAAAATATTATAATTTTTCGAAGGTCCCCGCGAAATTGTGAAATTCTCGGCGGACCCCATATTATCAATTCCAACACCTTATAATCCAATACTAAGTCCATAAATCCAATTAGAAGTATTATACTCCAAGTTAATAATTTTTCCGTCGTCACATTTTTTCCGAAATTTTCCATAAGAAAATGTAATTATTCTTTCCTTCCAAAATTCAAATCTTAAATCCTTAATCACGTTCTCAATTAGTAGCCCTGGTATTACGGGGTGTAACACCACCCGAGGAATTTTACGTTTTTGTGGGGCCCACGAGGTTTCCGATATTTTGACCAATTATGAAAATTTCGGGAAGCGAAATATTTTAGACCAATGGGAGGGCGACACGTGTCACCCTCCACATGGGCTTGTTGGATGAATAAAAATGGATCAAGTCAACTATAAAAGTGGAGCTTGACATTATTGACCCAATCCTAGCCATCCATATGTTTTAATCCTAGCCATTGGTTTCCTTATATAATACTACTACTAGTGCAAGACTAGATCATTTTCCAACACTTAGAAAAATTGGCAAGACTTGTCTTTCTCATTGTGAGCTCTCGGCATTAGCTCTATCCCACACACAAAAAATTTCGTTTGTTGTCCATAATTCCCAATACTTAAACCCAAGGTTCCTAGGGGTATTATAAGGATATCTCAATAGAAAGATCCCGGAAAAACTACGTTTTTACGTTAGTCGCAAGGTGAAAACCTAAGGTGTTCTTCAACTTTGAAGTTGGAAATAGAAGAGGAGTTCTTCACAAGCTTCTTAGGGTTGCAAATAGCGGATTGGAGCGTCGAAAGAGAAGTTAAGGTTGCTAAGGATCGACTTTGAATCTTGGATTGGATTTGGGCTTATTGAGGTATAAATTTTCGCCTTACTATTGTGATTGAAGATTTCATGTTATGATAAGTTAGAAATGATCATTTGATATATATTATGAAGATTGATAAGTGTTATGGAATTTTGGAAGCCTAAATCCGAAAAGTTCATGTTAGCCATTAAGATTGTAATTCAATTTAATTGTTAGTTCCGATCGTCGTATGTTATAGAAAAAAGGGATTATAGTTGTTATAATCATTTGAGGCTATATAACATGTTATAATAACAATTTGGATTGAAAAGGAATTGGAATGAACTTTATGTTGTTACACATTTTGAGACGAGAATTTGCCTTAATTTTTGGACAGTTTCGTATTAATTGTGGGGCAGAATTTTACACGTCCTGTTAAGGCGTGTAATCCCCTTTGGTTAGCTGAATTGTTGAGCCTTAAATGTGGCATATTGGCTATTGATTTCGGGCCTTGGAAAAGGTGGAAAAGTACGTAGAAACAAAGGAAGTGCTGCCCAAATTTCTGTAGAATAAGAGACCTAGCACTTAGTATTATTCCACGTTGATAAGCTAGGAGTTGATAGACATGTTATGGTTATCATAGGTTGAAGTACTACGTATAGCGTATTCTACTTGAAGGGTGGAATAGCTAACAAGGTTGAAGTACTTTGGAGCATTTTGCTACTTGTCGATAATTATCGCGAGGTATGTGAACCTCTTCCTTCTTTTGGCATGTGCTATGTATGAAATTGTCACGACCCGACCTCAGGCCCGTGACTGGTGCCTTACCCCGGGCATCCTAGTGATACAAACATCAGAGAAAATCAGCGGAAAATAAAAACTTAAGCATGAATCAAGACATAAAATAAGCAATAGGCTAACCAAAACGGTTACCTTCCTGAATATATATAAAAATTGAACAGTTAAATCCCTTACAAACCCTGCCCACAACAGTACTACAGACCTCTAAGAATGTAACCACAACTACGACGGGACAGGGCCCCGCCATACCCCTGAATGTACAAGAACCTACAATGACAGGGGACTATACCAAAGATAAGCCTCCGGAGAAACGGAGCTTCCCAAACGCTGAACTGTGATCCTATGAGCGAGGATCAACAACTGGTGTACCTCTACCTGCGGCATGAACGCACTTCGGCGAGGTCAGTACAACAGTACCAAGTATGTGAAACTGAAAATACTGTAAATGAAATCATAATAGTCTATATAAAACAGAAGACATATATGATAACCAATTTACGATACCTGATATGTGATCATGTCAAGTCGAGGACTCACGCCTTAAAGTCATCACTCAAATATAACCATGGGTCTCATGCCCACAATATCAATCATGCGTGGAATTTCTTCCTCAGCCGTGATCCATGATATAAAAGCACCAAGGAATACACTGAACACGAGTCCCACGTGTCATAATGAAACCGTGCGGGGTAATCGAAGGCATGGCCGACTACTAAAACCCACCGTGCAACAATGCTATAAGACTGTATCACGAGGTCTTTCTAGACCGCGCCACATGATCGAAGCTGGCCACTCGCCCTCAGTATCAATGTGCGCGTCTAATCCTGGAACTTACCGCGACTCGCATAGGCCACGCGTAGGCCCGCGTGAGGTATTCTCGCGTCGGGGTAGCTAACCCGCGGCATCCTCCTGGACCCCTGAAGTCCGCATAGTCCTATGGACCGCATAAGGTATAATACCTCGCATCAGCGTAACACACCCGGAGTGATCATCTGTCTGGAACTCCGCTGACTCGCATGGGTCACATGCACCGCGTGAGGTATTCCTCGCGTCGGGTGGCAAGTCCTCGGCATAATAACAAGTCGGGGGTAAGTGGTATAATATCGAGATAAGCGCTTATCGTTAAACAACATAAGCACAACAAGAAAACCCCTTACACAAACGCGTCACAAGACACTAACACACGTAGCATCATAACAAGTTTACTTATTAAACCAACCAGAAAGTATTACAAGGCTATCACAAGCCAACATAGTCAAGTTACTCACACAAAAGTCACACGATACCCGTAGTATTAAAATAGAGTAACTATCTTTTAAGTAAACTAAAACAATTTCCATACCTTCTTTTTAAATCAATCTTAAGACAAAAGCATGCCTTCCTTTTTAAACAAAGACACTTTTTCCTTTTTAAAGTCAAGTAGCAATATACTTTTTAAACCAAGTGTCTTACTCTTTTAAAAACAAGTAACGTATACCTTTAAATCAAGTTACTTCTCCTTTCCCAAAATCAAGTTGTTTATAAGTCAAGTCTCTTTACTTTCAAAAATCAGGCTCTTAATCTTTCAATCATATCTTTTAAGGAAACCAACTTCCAACCCTTAAAATGTCAAGTTATCATTTTAAATCTGTTATACCCCATATTTCCAGTGTATGTACGTGGGGACGTACGTAGAAAATTTTAAACTTATAAATAGGCTTGGCCGAAATTACTTTGTTCACAACACCCGATTAGAGTCGTTTTTTGGCGAAACGTTTCCACAGCTTTCGTAGGGAAAATTCCGGCTATGTCATTTTTAATTTTTGCGGATTTTTCCGAGAGACGAAACATTTTGGACCAACAAGAGGGCGACACTTGTCACCCTCTCATTGGAACACCTTGGGCGGTTTAGGGGTTGGACGAAATGGGCCATTGTTTGGTCAAGGGGTTGGTAGGATATTTTGTGGTAGATGGATAAGGTGCACTTGGCAAGATCTTGGCCCTACACTTGCCTTGCACTTGGCAAGATCTTGGCCATTGGTTGGCCTTTGCTTGGCCTATAAATACCCACCCCTTTGAAGACTTATTCATCCCAAAATATTTTCCTAAGTGTTAGAAATCCTCCCCCTCCCTTGTTGGTGTTCTCGTCCCTCCCCCTTTGAGAAGGCCTCTTGGCCGAGAGTACCCCCCCCTAGTGGGGTAGGCCGAGGGGTATACACCCCCCCTTGTGGTGTTGTCTCGTATAAATACCCCCCTCTTGGTAGAAATACTCTCAAAAGTATTGTTACTATGCCCAAATTACCTTAGCCGTATACCTTGTAGTATTCTAAGGTTATACCTTCTGCCAGGAAAATACTAATATACTTCCGTCACGATACAAACCGAACCCTAGGGAAATCTCCATAGTCAGTTGGAGTATTGTGTAGAAGTTGGTTAGAACTTCTAAGGGTGGTTTAGAGCGGGTTGGAGCGCTCGGAGTTGGAGCTAAACGTTGCCCAGGATCGACATTTCTACTTGGATAATTATGGGCTTATCGAGGTAATTATCTTGTCCCCCTATTGTAATTGGAAATTACATGTTGTAGGAATATATAGTTGAAGTATACTATATATAGAACTGAACTTAGCTTGTGGCAATGTCCTTGGACTTAAGCCTGAACTTAAAAGAAGAGAACTGAACTGTAATTACGTAGGACTGTATTACAGTAGACTTGTGTAGTTTGACGGGTAGGGAAGGGCTGCCCAATTTCCCGTAGGATCTTGTATCTAGATTTATTCTACCGAGTAGTCTAGACTTTGATAGACTTGTATAACCTGTATAGGTTGAATGTTCTGTGAGTAGCATGTGCTACTTGAGAAGGTGGACCAAAGCGGGTTATACCAAGGAGCGATTTGCTAATAGTCGATAATCGTCGAGGTATGTGAACCTCTTCCTATCTCTTCTAGCATGATATGTGTATAACTATGTAGTACGGTATACGACGTGTGTTAATTGAACGTGGTTATGCAATGTCTTTTGACTTAAGCGATAATAATAATCTTGAAATAGTTCAAGAGAATTAAGAACTGCTTTTAAAGAAGAGTAATACTTGGTTTTAAAACTTAAGAGTTATACTAGCTTTATGGGAAGTTAGGTATAACGGCTTAAGAGAGATAAAACGAATGATTTATTTTAGAAGTTAAGAGACTTGATCTTGTAAGATAAGAGACTTAACTTAATCAATGAATTTTGTGTGAAACCTCATTCGTGAGTAATGAGTACTTGATTTTTTAAAAGGGATAATGTTTCTTGATTTGAAATCGTAATGTGTATCGACAAACCATCAAATACGTTAAAGGGAAATGTTTTGATTAATGAAGTATTAATAAAACCAGAGAAACTTCCATCTGCATGAAGCTAAGATGAGACAAAATGATATTTTCTAGATCATGGTCTTTGTAATAAGATTGTTATAAACAAGAATATCCTACTACACATAAGGCTTATGTTTCTTAGATGGTTTAAAAGAGAATTATATTCTTAAATGAATAAGGCATGAGCATTTAAACCTTTCTAAAATAAGAAACGTGAACATTTGAAATTAGGCAAACTTGAGCGTTTGGAAAATAATGTTGTTACTTGATTTTACAAAGGTAAGTGTTTTGGTTTACTTAAAAAGACATCACTCTATTTTATACTACGTATTGCGTGACTTATGGGAAAGAAGCGGATCTTTTAAAGATTTAATGTGTGAAGTACTTTGGGGATAGATACCCAAACTTGTTAGTAGAAAGTACCTTGTGTGAATAACTTGATTGTATTGGTTTGTGATAGTCTTGTAATACTTTCTTGTTGATTTGATAAGTAAACATGTTAGGATGCTACGTGTGTTAGTATCTTGTGGTTGTTATGTAAGGGGAGTCATTCTTGCTGTGCTTACGTTGCTAAAACGGTAAGTCCATTGTACTATTATTATATCACCTACCCCCTTGACTTATTATACCGAGGGCTTGCCACCCTTGATGCGGGTCTATACGGCCTATGCGGTCCTTGTGACTATGCGGAGTGCGAGAGCTCCAGGATTGATCATTCCGGGTGTTTAGCCTGATGCGGGGGATTCCCTATGCGGTCTGTTGAGACTATGCGGTCTTTTGAGACTATGCGGGTTGCGGGAGCCTAGGCGGATACCGAAGGTTAAGTCGCCGATGCGGGTGTACCTCGTGCGGTCTAGGACCATGATTCGAGGAATACCTTATGCGGTGTGTGACCTATCGAGTCGCGAGTTCGAGGATAGACACGCGACATTGATACTGCGGGCAAATGGCCAGCTTCGATCATGTGGTGCGGTCTAGAAAGACCTCGTGATACAGTTTATGGCATTTGTGGTACTGAGGGTCTTAGTAGTCGGCTATGCCTTCGTACTTACCCCGTACGGTTTTACTGTGATGACTTTGAGGGCGTGAGTCCCTAACTTGACATGACTGCTTATTTATTGTGAACTGTAGTTTGGTTATCATACATGTCTCCTGCTTTATATAGACTACTATGATTTCATTTACTGATTTATTTTCGCCACATACTCGGCACTGTTATCGACCTCTTGAGGCTGCGTTCATGCCGCAGTAAAGGTACACCGCCGTTGATCCTCGCTCTTAGGGTCACGTTTGGGAAAGCTCCGTTTCTCCGGAGGCTTATCTTGGTATAGTCCCCTGTTGTTGTAGGTGCTTACATTCAGGGGTATGACGGGGCCCTGTCCCGTCGTTGTTGTAATATCATTCGTAGAGGTCTGTAAGTATTGTAGGCGGGTTTGTAAAAGGATTAAACTGTTCATGTTGAAAAGTCATTGTTTATATATATGCCGAAAGGCAACTTTTCTCAGTTATTGTTTCATATTTCATAATATGTCTTGTATCGTTTATGTTCCGATTACTCGATGTTGTATCACTAGGGTGCCCGGTAAGGCACGATCACGCCCAAATCGGTCGTGACAAAAGTGGTATCGAGCGATTAATCCTCGGAAAGTGTCTACACCGTATCGATGAGAGTCTTGATTATCGGTGTGTTGTGCACCACGCCAATAATCGTGAGGCTATAGGATATTTAGGATTGGTTTCTATTCTTCTCACTCGAGATCGTGCCTTAGAGGCAGTGTGTTGTAAGTTAGACCTCGGCGTATTTCCTTCCCTTACCGTTATGCCTCCGCGTAGGGCAAACCCGGGCCCAGGAGGGCGAGGCAGCCGAGGGAGCTGCGAGTAGAATTCAGAGGGTTGCGAGGGCACAGGCCCAATCATTACCTAGGGTAGTGCTTCATTCGGGGATTTCTGCGACGTCACTAGCCCCAGCAGAGTTTAGCACGGCGACGGCAGTTCCTACTGCGGCCATGATATTTGAACCTTCGCCCACGCATCGAACAGTGAATATGGATTGCAAAGAGGCGACCCTGTTACTAGCTATGGATTTGGCTACCAGAGATTATACTGATGTACCACGAGTCTTGATGACTATCTAAGAAAGGGTTGTGCAAGAGTAATTCTTCAGTTAGGCTTGAGCATGGCCTGTGTACGGGCTTATGCGCAGCAGGCCAAGAAACGTAGAGATCGACGGGTTAATGAAGGACAGTAGAAGAGGGCCAGAGCTGCAAGGTCCTTTGGTAACTTTCGAGGCGAGTCACCTCACCAGCAGATTTGATTATGCGCGTCCACCGGTCAGTGGTCCTCCGCGGGGTTCGGGGCGTTCGGGTGTGCGGGAGTTGGTCGAACTCCGGGCTTCCGGTTCATTGGCGATGACGTCATCCCGGAATGTCGTCTTTAGTTGGTACTTGTTGTACTATGACCGTCGTGGTCAGTGTCGAATGGTGTCCTGGAAAGAGAACTTAGACTTCAGGGTCGGAGGGTAGTTTGTCATCTCCTCGGTATGCGCCTACAGGCGTTTGATTAGAACGACTAAGGGGAGTGAAGCAGTAGATATAGATATATCTTTAACCCTCTAGAGTTTTGTTTATGTGATAAGGTGAGTATACCTTAAGTGCTATGTTCTGATAGCAGTGTGTCAGTTGTGATTAGAAATCTTGGTTAGTTAACCGAGTAAGATTTGGGGGATAGAGAAAGTGTGAGCCTTAGAGCTTTATACGTAGAAACCTTAGAGGTAAGGCCATCTCGAGTAAAAGACGTATGTTATGTTTGACCCTTATAGGAGTGCATAGTGCACGTGAGTTATGTTCGTGGGATAAGTCCCTGAGTAGTGTGGAATGAAAGAGGGTAGTTGAGCTAAGAAGACCGCTAGGTTTTCGTAACGTGATTAGTGAGATTGATTCCGGATCGGGGAGCTAGTATTGTGCGCGTTGCCGGGTCGGGTTGAGGCCATGTTGCGGGTCAACCCGCGGCATGAATAGTGGTGGGGTCAGTTTGTGGTGGTCCCGCCTTGTGTTAGGGTTACGAGGGTGTTAGGCCCAAGTTTAGTTAACCAGCGTACGAGTTCGTGGATGCGTTCGACCAGTGGTCGGGCCGATGGGGGCAGCCCATCGTGTTCTCCGGTCAGGACCGTTTACTCGGCTGTTTTTTTGTTTCTGGAAGTTTTACCAGGCAGGGTTAAGAACTCAGGTGAGTCTCAGAATCGCATTCGCCCTCGGGCCAGTGTTTGGATTTCTGGGGTAGTTGTGAGGATTGTTGTCTCCTGTGGAGGGAGTGTTTAAGCTACCATTTCAGTGTTCGGATGTCGCCTTATGAAGCCTTGTAGGGGCGGAAGTGTAAGTTGCCGGTCGATTGGTTCGATGTTGGCAAGGTTCAGATAGTTGGTTCAGGCTTGTTCCAGCAGACTGTGGTTAGGGTGTGACGAGTTGTGGAAAAACAGAGGAACTTAGCCCGAGTTACTTTGGGCCTTTTTGAGTTCATGTGAAGAATAGGCCGGGTTGCCTATATGTTAGCATTTGCCGTCCGACTTAGGAGGCAGTACGTCCGGTCTTTCGTATTGTTATGTTCGGGAAAGTATCGGAAATCCATCCAGAGTGTTCCCAGTTAATGATGACCACGTTAGAGATAGTAACCCCGAGTTTTGGAAACTGAAGCAGTATCAAGAGTTCGAGTGTACGACAGCCTCAGTGATTGCATGCAGCCCGGTACCATTTGTTGGGTCGCCTGAGAAGGTTAATGCCTCAGGCAAAGTGACAAAAGTGGTATCGTTTTGGTGATGTTAGAGGTGTTTCCTCGTGGACTTGGATGTAAGTATTTTGCGTGGGTGTTTCTGTGGCCAGATGTGGCAGGTTTTGTTCTCGTAAGTATAGTAGTGAAGACTATACTGGCGCGCGTTTGTTTTGAGACTTAGAAGGAACATTCGGGACGAATGTTTCTAAGGAGGGGAGAATGTTATACCCCGTATTTCCAGTGTATGTACGTGGGGACGTACGTAGAAAATTTTAAACTTATAAATAGGCTTGGCCGAAATTACTTTGTTCACAACACCCGATTAGAGTCGTTTTTTGGCGAAACGTTTCCACAGCTTTCGTAGGGAAAATTCCGGCTATGTCATTTTTAATTTTTGCGGATTTTTCCGAGAGACGAAACATTTTGGACCAACAAGAGGGCGACACTTGTCACCCTCTCATTGGAACACCTTGGGCGGTTTAGGGGTTGGACGAAATGGGCCATTGTTTGGTCAAGGGGTTGGTAGGATATTTTGTGGTAGATGGATAAGGTGCACTTGGCAAGATCTTGGCCCTACACTTGCCTTGCACTTGGCAAGATCTTGGCCATTGGTTGGCCTTTGCTTGGCCTATAAATACCCACCCCTTTGAAGACTTATTCATCCCAAAATATTTTCCTAAGTGTTAGAAATCCTCCCCCTCCCTTGTTGGTGTTCTCGTCCCTCCCCCTTTGAGAAGGCCTCTTGGCCGAGAGTACCCCCCCCTAGTGGGGTAGGCCGAGGGGTATACACCCCCCCCCTTGTGGTGTTGTCTCGTATAAATACCCCCCTCTTGGTAGAAATACTCTCAAAAGTATTGTTACTATGCCCAAATTACCTTAGCCGTATACCTTGTAGTATTCTAAGGTTATACCTTTACGAAAAGCCGGAAAATACTAATATACTTCCCGTCAGTCACAAACCGAACCCTAGGGAAATCTCCATAGTCAGTTGGAGTATTGTGTAGAAGTTGGTTAGAACTTCAAGGGTGGTTTAGAGCGGGTTGGAGCGCTCGGAGTTGGAGTTAAACGTTGCCCAGGATCGACATTTCTACTTGGATAATTATGGGCTTATCGAGGTAATTATCTTGTCCCCCTATTGTAATTGGAAATTACATGTTGTAGGAATATATAGTTGAAGTATACTATATATAGAACTGAACTTAGCTTGTGGCAATGTCCTTGGACTTAAGCCTGAACTTAAAAGAAGAGAACTGAACTGTAATTACGTAGGACTGTATTCTGATGAACTTGTAGTTTGACGGGTAGGGACGGGCTGCCCAATTTCCCGTAGGATCTTGTATCTAGATTTATTCTACCGAGTAGTCTAGACTTTGATAGACTTGTATAACCTGTATAGGTTGAATGTTCTGTGAGTAGCATGTGCTACTTGAGAAGGTGGACCAGGCTAGCCGGGTTATAGCCGTGGAGCGATTTGCTAATAGTCGATAATCGTCGCGAGGTATGTGAACCTCTTCCTATCTCTTCTAGCATGATATGTGTATAACTATGTAGTACGGTAGACGTACGTGTGTTAATTGAACGTAGTTGTACGGCAATGTCTTTTGACTTAAGCCCGAATAATAATAATCTTGAAATAGTTCAAGAGAATTAAGAACTGTTTTTAAAAGAAGAGTAATACTTGGTTTTAAAAAACTTAAGAGTTATACTAGCTTTATGGGAAGTTAGGTATAACGGCTTAAGAGAGATAAAACGAATGATTTATTTTAGAAGTTAAGAGACTTGATCTTGTAAGATAAGAGACTTAACTTAATCAATGAATTTTGTGTGAAACCTCATTCGTGAGTAATGAGTACTTGATTTTTAAAAGGGATAATGTTTTTGATTTGAAATCGAATGTGTATCGACAAACCACTGCAGCGTTAATAAAGGGAAATGTTTTGATTAATGAAGTATTAATAAAACCAGTAGAAACTTCCATCTGCATAGAAGCTAAGATGAGACAAAATGATATTTCCTAGATCATGGCTGCTGTAATAAGATTGTTATAAACAAGAATATCCTACTCACACATAAGGCTTATGTTTCTTAGATGGTTTAAAAGAGAATTATATTCTTAAATGAATAAGACTGTGAGCATTTAAACCTTTCTAAAATAAGAAACGTGAACATTTGAAATTAGGCAAACTTGAACGTTTGGAAAATAATGTTGTTACTTGATTTTACAAAGGTAAGTGTTTTGGTTTACTTAAAAAAGACAGTCACTCTATTTTATACTACGGGTATTGCGTGACTTATGGGAAAGAAGCGGATCTTTTTAAAGATTTAATGTGTGAAGTACTTTGGGGATAGATACCCAAACTTGTTAGTAGAAAGTACCTTGTGTGAATAACTTGATTGTATTGGTTTGTGATAGTCTTGTAATACTTTCTTGTTGATTTGATAAGTAAACATGTTAGGATGCTACGTGTGTTAGTATCTTGTGGTTGTTATGTAAGGGGAGTCATTCTTGCTGTGCTTACGTTGCTAAAACGGTAAGTCCATTGTACTATTATTATATCACCTACCCCCTTGACTTATTATACCGAGGGCTTGCCACCCTTGATGCGGGTCTATACGGCCTATGCGGTCCTTGTGACTATGCGGAGTGCGAGAGCTCCAGGATTGATCATTCCGGGTGTTTAGCCTGATGCGGGGGATTCCCTATGCGGTCTGTTGAGACTATGCGGTCTTTTGAGACTATGCGGGTTCATGGAGCCTGGCGGATACCGAAGCGTTAAGGTCGCTTCGATGCGGGTGTACCTCGAGCGGTCTAGGACCGTGATTCGAGGAATACCTTATGCGGTGCATGTGTGACCTATGCGAGTGCGAGAGTTCCAGGGATAGACACGCACATTGATACTGCGGGCAAATGGCCAGCTTCGATCATGTGGTGCGGTCTAGAAAGACCTCGTGATATAGTTTATGGCATTTGTGGTACTGAGGGTCTTAGTAGTCGGCTATGCCTTCGTACTTACCCCGTACGGTTTTATTGTGATGACTTTGAGGGCGTGAGTCCCTAACTTGACATGACTGCTTATTTATTGTAAACTGTAGTTTGGTTATCATACATGTCTCCTGCTTTGTATAGACTACTATGATTTCATTTACAGTATTTATTTTCAGTTTCACATACTCGCACTGTTGATCGACCTCCCCGGTGCTGCGTTCATGCCGCAGGTAAAGGTACACCAGTCGTTGATCCTCGCTCTTAGGGTCACAGTTCAGCGTTTGGGAAAGCTCCGTTTCTCCGGAGGCTTATCTTGGTATAGTCCCCTGTTGTTGTAGGTGCTTACATTCAGGGGTATGACGGGGCCCTGTCCCGTCGTTGTTGTCATATCATTCGTAGAGGTCTGTAGTATTCTTGTTGTGGCGTGGTTTGTAAAGGATTAAACTGTTCATGTTGAAAAAGCTGTTGTTTATATATATGCCGAAAGGCAAGTTTTTCTCAGATTATTGTTTCATATTTCATAATATGTCTTGTATCGTTTTATGTTCCGCTGATTACTCTGATGTTGTATCACTAGGGTGCCCAGGGTAAGGCACCAGTCACGGGCCCGAAATCGGGTCGTGACAAAATCCAATGATAAAACCATTCTTTTGTTTTCATAAAGTCGTTATAAATAACTTCCCATAAAGCTATTATAACACTTTATGTTTTAAACCAACCAAGGACAACTATTCTTATTTTCGAAATCAAGATAACTTTTTTCTTTAAAAGACTACACACCCATTACTCATGAGTGAGGTTTTACAACTTTTAACATAATTCAAGTCCTTAATATTTCATAACAAGTCACTTAACTTTGGAATCAAGTCAAGGACACAAAAGGAAAATCAAATTCCTTTAAACACACGTGCGTCTACCGCACTAAATATATTTCACAAATATCATGCTAGAAAGGATAGGAAGAGGTTCACATACCTCGCGACGATTATCGACAATTAGCAAAACGCTTCAAAGTACTCTAACCTTGCTCGCCTTTCCACCTATCAAGTAGAATATGCTACTCGTAGCACTTCAACCTATAATGGTCAAAAAACGCTTATCAACTTCTAGATCCCTTCGTGGAATATTTCTAAGAACAAGGCTCCATGTTCTACGGAAAATTCGGCAGCACCTCCCCCCCCGCAACCTCATAAATCTCCTCCTCTAACAAGGCCTGCTACCAAGCCAACAATTCCAGGGGGGGTTACACGTCTAACCGGACGTATACAATTCTACTCCACAATAATACTACAAGTCTACTGTAAATACAGTCCAATGTAAATACAGTTCAATTCTTATCCATAATCATTCTACATATAGTATACTCAACTATACATTACTACAACATGTAATATCCAATTACAATAGGGGGACAAAGATCATTACCTCGATAAGCCCAAAATTATCCAAGATTATAAGTCGATCCTGAGCAACGTTTAGCTCCAATTCCTTACGCTCCAACCCGCTCCAAGCAACCCTTAGAAGTTTCTAAACAACTTCTCTTAACATTTCAACTCCAAAAAGTGAAGAACACTAGGCTTGTTCTTGCCATGCTCTCGGCCAAGGGGGTACTTTAGGGGCTAGGGTGTGAAATCTTTTCTAACTTTTGGTTAATAATCTTCCTAATACTCTAAGGAAGAACACTTTAAGAGTCTAAGAATTTTTGGACAACTTTTGGCCAAGGGGAAGGCTAAAAAAACGAGAACAACAACAAGGAGAGGGGAGGGAGAATTGCCTTGAAAAACTCAAGTGTGGGATGAAGTCTTGCAAGCTAAAAGGGTGGGTATTTATAGAGAAACCAAGGGCTATGATTAATGCAAGTGTAAGGTGAGGATGGGGTACATGTGTGTGGGTAGTTGGCCAACCATTTGGCCACCACAATAATGGGACAAGTGGCTTGCCACTTGTCCCCAATAACGCCCAAGCAAAGTGTCATCTCCAATTCGGCCACATGGCCACATGGGGGTGACATGTGTCGCCCCCCCACTCGTCCAAAATATTTCATCTTCCGAAAATATCTGCACTGCCAAAAATCCGATAATAAAGTGGGCCCCACAAACCGTAAATTCCTCCCGTGGGCCCCACGTGACCAATTCCGGAAATAAAATTCCATAATTCTCAAATATTCCAAAAAGTCCGAATACCAAATCTGGGAATCCAATTCCCTTTAACGAACATTTTTCCTTCACAAAATCCGGAAACTTTTTCGTCGAAAAATCACATCTTTTCTTCCTTTCCAATTTAATGTCGTATTCTCGTACGCACGTCCTCACATACATACCCTGGAACTACGGGGTGTAACAGAAATATACATGTGGTGTTATTTCATGATTCCTTCTACTCTTAGAAGTTAAGAGGTACGCATGTTGATTTACTCTATGTAAAAGGTATGTCTAAGTTATCCTAAGTTCTTACCAAGTCTTATGGGGGATGTTGATAAGAGTCGTTAGGAAGTGTGTGGAGTCTAGGTGATTTTGCTAATTTACTGCACTAATGAGAATAAGTATCGAACAAGTCATTGCAGCGTTAATAAAAATGTATCGACAATCAATTATACTAAAATGAGTAGAATTCTCCATCTGCATAGAAACTAAGATAAGACAAAATTGTATAACATTTTCTAGATCATGGCTGCTTTAATAAGATCGTTATAAACGAGTATAACCTATTCACAACTCATAAAAGTATATGCTACTTAAATTAAAAGAGTTTATGTTATGAAGTTTTAAGACTATGAACCTTGATTTCTAAAAAGGTTATGAGACTTTATTTTTCAAGTTAAGGGACTTGATTCTTGAAGGAAGGAATGATTTGATTTAAAAAGTTTGGTTGCCATGAATTATTTCAAAAGTTAAGAGGCTTGATTTTAAAAAATAATGTAACTTGAGTTTTCAAAAGAAGAAGTTTATTGATTTTAAAAGAGAAGGAGTTTTAAGATTCTTTTTAAGTATGTATGTACGTAGTACTTTTGAGTTTAATTTTCCCTAAAGTAATAAGGAATAAAAGTGCCTTAAGTTCTCTAAAGTGAAAAAGTTGTTATAATAGCTTTATGTGAAGTTGTTATAACAACTTAAGAAGAAGTGAAAAGATGGTTTAAAATGTTATGTAAAGAATCTTTATCGCGTCCGAGAATGGGCGTAAGATACCTTTACGGGACTTATATGACTTTATCGCGTCGAGAATGGGCCCTAGCGACACCTTTATGAGCAGACTTATATGACTTTATCGCGTCCTAGGAATGGGCCGGGAAGTATACCTTTATGGGCAGACTTATATGACTTTATCGCATCCCAGGAATCGGTCGGGCAGTATACCTTTATGGGCAGACTTATATGACTTTATCGCGTCCCAGGAATGGGCCGGGCAGTATACCTTTATAGGGAGACTTATATGACTTTATCGCGTCCCTAAAATGGGCCGGGCTGTATACCTTTATGGGCAGACTTATATGACTTTATCGCGTCCCATGAATGGGTCGGGCAGTATACCTTTATGGGCAGACTTATATGACTTTATCGCGTCGAGAATGGGCCGGGCGATACCTTTATGGGCGGACTTATATGACTTTATCGCCCCAAAGAATGGGCCGGCAAGATACCTTATGGGCAGACTTATATGACTTTATCGCGTCGAGAATAAAGCCGGCAAGATACCTTTATGGGCAGACTTATATGACTTTATCGCTGACCAGGAATGGGTCGGGCAGTATAACTTTATGGGCAGACTTATATGACTTTATCGCGTCCCAGGAATAGGCCGGGCAGTATACCTTTATGGGAAGACTTATATGACTTTATCGCGTCCCAGGAATGGGACGGGCAGTATACCTTTATGGGCATACTTACATGACTTTATCGCGTCCCAGAATGGGCCGGGCAGTATACCTTCGTGGGAAGACTTTTTATTAATTCGTCGTGTCCCGCAAATGGGTCGGGTTACGTTATCACGTATGGATAATCAAAGTGAACTCCAAAATGAGGCGTCCCTCCATAAAGGGCCGGATTGTATGTGATGCAAGATACGTAAGTTATGTGTTTATAAACTTGATGATTTTTCCTAAGTATGTACGTAAGAATTTAATTATAACTCTTATTGAAAATGAGAAAAGATAATAATGTGTGATTAAGTTCATGAGTTGTAATGGCACGGTAGGATCTGGTATTTTCTTTTTATACTTGCCCCTGTCATTCTTTCGTACAATTATGATTTGTTTACTGTACCTTATTTCCGTTCCATACTCGGTACCTATTATCGACCCGGCAGTACGTTAAATGCCCAGTATTAGGTATACAGGTTGGTGATCCTCGCTTTAGGATCTCTGTTCAGTTTTGGGTAAAAGCTTCATTCACTCAGGAGGCTCATCTTTGGTTCGGATCCCTGATATTGTCGGTTGTTGTACATTCAAGGGTATGGCGGGGCCCTGTCCCGTCACAGTTGTTATGCCAATACTCTTAGAGGTCTGTAGTCATATCTTGTGGGTAAACTTGTAAAATAAAAATGATGTAACTGATTTTGACTACATATATATATATATATGTCCAGGAAGGTAGCCTTATCGGCTAACCTGTTGTTTATTTCTTGTTGATTTATTTTATAAGTTTGATGTATGTTCCGCTGATTATCTCTGATGTATACCTGTAAGGGTGCCCAGGTAGGGCACCAGTCGCGACCCACAAGATATGACTACAGACCTCTAAGAGTTTTAACGTAACAACTGTGACGGGACAGGGCCCCGTCATACCCCTGAATGTACAAAAATCTACAACCTCAGGGAACTATACCAAAATACAAAGCCTCCGAAATAAAGGAGCTTCCCAACTAGCTGAACAGTGATCCTAAGAATGAGGATCAGCAAGCTATGTACCTCAACCTGCGGCATGAACGCAGACCCCCGAAGGAGGTCAGTACGAAATATGTACCAAGTATGTGGCGAAAATATCAGTAATGAAATCATAACAGTCTATATAAAACAGGAGACATGTATGATAACCAAACTACATTACACAATATATAAGCAGTCATGTCAAGTCAGGGACATATTGTTACACCCCGTATTTCCAGAGTATGTACGTAAGGACGTACGTACGAAAGTTTTAGCCTTAAGATAGGCAAGGATCGAAAATTTTGTTCACAACTACCGAAAAGAATTGTTTTCCGACGAAACGTTTTCCAAACTTTGCGAGGGGAAAATTACGGCTATGTCATTTATAATTTTTGTGGATTTTTTCGAGAGATGAAATATTTTGGACCAACGAGAGGGCGACACTTGTCACCCTCAAGTGGACGGATGTGGTGGCCGATGGGGTTCACGTTCTTGCCTTGTTTTGAGGCCTAAACCATGGGTCAATGTTTGGAGTGAATTGAGGAGTAGATGGCTAGGGGGCACTTGGGCAAATCCTCACCCCCCACTTGCCCCCCACTTGTCTTGATCTTGTCCACTGGTTTCCCAAAAACATTTCCTAAGTCTTGAAAACCCTTCCCCCCCTTTTTTTGGAGAGGCTCTCGTCCAAAGAGCACCCCTTCCCCTTGAGAGGCCTTTTGGCCGAGAGGTACCCCCCTTCCTAGTAGTGCTAGCCGAGGGTACCCCCTTGGTAGAAAAGTATTCTCCAAGTATTGTTACTATTCCAAAATACCTTGGCCCAAATACCTTGTAGTATTCCAAGGTTACACCTATACTAAAAGCCCAGAAATACTATTATACTTTCCTTCAGTCACAAAACGAAACCCTTAGGAAAATCTTCATAGTTGGTTGAAGTATTAAGAAGAAGTTGCGTAGAACTTCTAATGGTTGTTCGGAGCGGGTTGGAGCACCCAGAGTTGGAGCTAAACGTTGCTCAGGATCGACATTTAAAATTGGATAATTTTGGGCTTATCGAGGTAAATACTCTTGTCCTTATATTGTAATTGGAAATTACATACTGTAGTAGTATAGAAATGAATATAAGATTCATAGAAGAGAATTGAATCGTAATAGAAGGATATTACGATAAGAATTGAATCAAATCACATCAGAAGAATATTAAAGAAGAAGATTGAACTGTACTTACATATGACTGTATTTACAGTAGACTTGTGTAGTTTAACGGGTAGGGAAGTGTTGCCCGATTTTCCGTAGAATAGAGAACCCTCTGCTTAGAATATTCTACAGAGTAGTCTAGACGTTGATAGACGTATATGGCCTTTATAGGTTGAAAGTACTGCGAGTAGCGTGTTCTACTTGGAAGGTGGACAAGGCTAGCCGGGTTATAGCCGTGGAGCGTTTTGCTAATAGTCGATTATCGTCGCGAGGTATGTGATTCTTCCTATCCTCTTGAGCATGATATTTTAAAAGAATATATATATAGTATGGTAGACGTACGTGTGTTAACTGAACGTGGTTTTATTCCGACGTCCTTTGACTTGAGTTTAAATAATAAGAATCTTGAAGTATTTCAAAAGAATTAAGAATCCTTTTTGAAAGAAGAGTAATACTTGGTTTTAAAAGCTTAAGAGTTATACTAGCTTTATGGGAAGTTAGGTATAATGACTTAAGAGAGATAAAAAAAATGATTTATTGATTTAGAAAGTTAAGAGACTTAATCTTAAAAGATAAGAGACTTGACTTAATTGAATTAATATGAATTTTGTTAAAAAGTGTGAAACCTCATTCGTGAGTAATGAGTACTTGGTTTTTCAAAGGAATAATGTTTTACTGATTTCGGAAATCAGAATAAGTATCGAACGAACCACTGCAGCGTTAATAAAGGGAAATGTATTGACTAATTAAGTATTAAAACCAGTAGAAACCTCCATCTGCATAGAAGCTAAGATAAGACAAAATGATATTACATTTCCTAGATCATGGCTGCTTTAATAAGGTTGTTATGAACAAGAATAACCTACTCACACATAAGGTATATGTTTCTCAAATTGTTTTAAAAGAGAATTATATTGTTAAATGATTAAGACTATAAACTACGAAACCTTTCGAAAAAGAGAAACTTGAGCATTTGAAATTAGGCAAACTTGAACGTTTGAAAAATAATGTTGTTACTTGAGTTTACAAAGGGAAGTGTTTTGGTTTACTTAAAAATATAGTCACTCTATTTTTATACTACGGGTATTGTGTGACTTTTGTGAAAGAAACGGATCTTTTAAAGAGTTAGTGTATGAAGTACTTTGGGGATAAAAAACCCGAGCTTGATTGACATAAAGTAGAAAGTACCTTGTGTGAATAACTTGACTATGTTGGTTTGTGATAGCCTTGTAATACTTTCTTGTTGGTTTGATAAATAAACATGTTAGGATGCTACGTGTGTTAGTGTCTTGTAATGTTGTGTAAGGGGGTTTCCCTTGATTGTGCTTATGTTGTTTAACGATAAGCTGTTATGTTAGTATTATATCACTCACCTTGACTTGATCCCGGGGGTTAAGCTGCCCTCCGATGCGGGGTAGACTCAGGCGGTCTGGGACCATGATTCGAGAATACCTCATGCGGGTCCAGGGGACCTATGCGGAGCTACGAGAGTTCCAGGTTAGTGTGCGGGGTTATACCTCATGCGGTCTATGTGGCCATGCGGACTGCGAGTCCAGGACGTTGCCGGGGAGTAGCTACCCTCGATGCGGGGAATACCTCATGCGGGCCTATGTGAGTGGCCTATGCGGAGCTGCGGGAAGTTCCAGGACTAGACGCGCACATTAGATACTGCGGGCGAGTGGCCAGCTTCGATCATGTGGCGGTCTAGACAGATCTCATGATACAGTTTATGACCTTGTTGGTGCGTAGGTTTTAGTAGTCGTCTATGCCTTCGTACTTACCCTGTACTGTTTTATTAGGACACAAGTGGGACCTGGTGTTCCTGTGTATTGCTTGGTGCTTTTATATCATGAACTGCCGGCAGTGAGGAAGGTATTCCACGGGCATGATTGATGTTGTGGGCGTGAGACCCATAGTTACATTTGAGTGATGACTTGAGGCATGAGTCCACGACTTGACATGATCGCTTATTTATTGTGAATCGTAGTTTGGTTATCATATATGTCTCACGCTTTATATAGACTACTATGATTTCATTTACGATTTTCGTTTCACATACATGGTACTGACGACCTCCCTCGCTTGGCTGCGTTCATGCCGCAGGTAGAGGTACACCAGTCGTTGATCCCCGCTCTTAGGATCACAGTTCAGCGTTTTGGGAAGCTCCGTTTCTTCGGAGGCTTATCTTTGGTATAGTCCTCTATCGTTGTAGGTACTTACATTCAGGGGTATGGCGGGGCCCTGTCTCGCCATTGTTGTTATATCATTCTTAGAGGTCTGTAGTACTGTTATGGGCAGAGTTTGTAAAAAGGATGTAACTGTTCGGATTTATGTTTTTATATATATGCCGAAAGACAACTTTTCTTCAGATAAACTGTGTCTCTTCTACATTGTTTCATGTTGTGTTTTATATTCCGCTGATTACTCTGATGTATGTCTACTTGGGTGCCCGGGGTAAGGCACCAGTCACGGGCCCGGGTTCGGGTCGTGACACACATTCCCTCAAAGTCATTACTCACATATAACCATGGGTCTCACGCCCATAATATCAATCATGCCCGTGGAATTCCTTCCTCACTGCCGGCAGTCCATGATATAATATAACACCAATATGCATACATGAACACCAGGTCCCACCGGTGTCATAAAAAACTGTACGGGCCAAGTAGGAAAACCAACCACCAGATCCAGCCTGCATCATAAAACTGACCGGGGCAAGTACGAAAGCCAAATACCAGATCCAGCCTGCCGTCATGAGATATGACCGGGGCAAGTGCGAATCCATCTACCAGAGTCTATCGTACCAAACTGTGTCATAGAACTGACCGGGGAAAGTACGAAAGCCAACTACCAGATCCAGCCTGCGTCAGCAACTGACCGGGGCAAGTACGAAAGCTAGCTACCAGATCCATCCTGCGTGTTATACCCCGTGTTTCCAGGGTATGTACGTGAGGACGTACGTAGAAATTTGAGCCTTAAAGTTAGGCAAGGTTCGAAATTGTACATAACTACCAAAAGGAGTCGTTTTTCGACGAAACGTTTCCACAGCTTTCGTAGGGAAAAATTCCGGCTATGTCAATAATAATTTTTGCGGATTTTTCCGAGAGACGTAACATTTTGGACCAACGGGAGGGTGACATGTGTCACCCTCACATTGGAAGAGGTTGGACGGCAAAATGGGCTAGCTTGCACGTTTTTTGTGTTGAATTTTGGTCAAGGGTTAGGTAGGATATTTTGTGTAGATGGATAAGGTAGCACATGGCTAAATCTTGACCTTACACTTGCTATACACTTGGAAGAATCTTGGCCATTGGTTGGCCATTTCTTGACCTATAAATACCCCTCTAAGTGATGAACTTTCTTCATCCACAAATATTTCCCTAAGTGTTGAGAACCCTCCTCTCCTCTTGAGTTTCATCCGCCACTACCCACTCCCTGTGAGCCCTAGGCGAGAACACTACCCCCTAGCCTAGATTGTCTCGTATAAATACCCCTGTGGTATAGAAATACTCTCCAAGTATTGTTATAATGCCCAAATACTCTAGCCCAAATACCTTGTAGTACTTTCCAAATTTACCTCTATACGTAGAGCCCGGAAATACTATTATACTTTCCCTCAGTCACAAATGAAACCCTAGGAAAAATCTTCACCCGTAGTTGAAGTGATAAGTAGAAGTTGCGTAGAACTTCTAAGGATTTCTTGGAGCGAATTGGAGCGCACGGAGTAGGAGCTAAACCTTGCTCAGGATCGACATTAAACTCGGATAATTTTGGGCTTATCGAGGTAAATAAACTTGTCCCCCTACTGTAATTGGAAATTACATGTTATAGTAATATATAGTTGAAGTATACTATATATAGACTGATTATTGAATAGAACTGAACATAGTATTGTGGCAATGTCTTTTGACTTAAGCCTGAAGTTAAAGAAGAGAATTGAGCAAGAATCACATGTAAGGATAATAAAGAGAAGAATCGAATCGAATCGAATCAGTAATTACATAGGGTGTATTACGAGACTTATGTAGCATTCTTGTGTAGTAGAATTGTACACGTCAGGTTAGATGTGTTAACCCCCGGTTGGCTTGGTAGCGGCACCGATAGAGGAGGAGATTTACAGCCATGCGGGGAGTTGCCAAATTTTCTGTAGAAAATGGAACGATGAGATCTAGATGTTAATAAGCGCCTTGTGGCCTTATAGGTTGAAGTACTACGTGTGGTGCACCCACGTGGCTTAAGGAGTAGCCGACGGTTTGAAGTGCGTGGGCGTTTTGCTATTAGTCGATACTGTCGCGAGGTATGTGAACCTCTTCCTATCTCTTCTAGCATGATATGTGTGAACTATGTAGTACGGTAGCGTGCATGTGCTAAATGTATTTGATTGGTTTAAAACATAAAGTGTTATAACGGCTTTATGGGAAGTTGGTTATAACAGCTTTATGTAGGAAAGAAAATGCTTTGTGGTTTTTTTTAAAAAGGTAACTGATTTGAATTATAACTGGCTTGATATGTGTTAATAAAGAACTTGAAGTATTTCAAAAGATTTTTGAATCATTTTGAAAGGGGAGTAATACTTGGTTTTTGAAAACTTAAGAGTTATACTAGCTTTATGGGAAGTTAGGTATAACGGCTTAAGAATGTTAAAAGGATTTCGGAAATGAGAACAAGTATCGAACAAACCACTGCAGCGTTAATAAAGGAAAATGTATTGACTAATGAATTATTGGTAAAACCAGTAGAAACCTCCATCTGCATAGAAGCTAAGATAAGACAAAATGATATTACATTTTCTAGATCATGGCTGCTGTAATAAGAATGTTATAAACAAGAATAACCTACTCGCACGTAAGACATATATTACTCATTGTTCTAAAAGGAATTAAGTGGTCAAGATTATGAACTATGAAATCTTTCAAATAAGGAACTTGAGTAATTGAAACTAGGCAAACTGGAACTTTAGGAAAAAGGATGTTGTTACTTGATTTTGAAAAGGAATGTGTTCTAGTTTACTTAAAAACGTTGGTCATTCTAAATACTACGGGTATCGGGTGACTTTTGAAAAAGGGAAAGGATCTTTTAAAAGAATTTATCATGTGTAGTACTTGGGAGTAAAATACGGACTTGGATGTCAAATGAAAGTACCTTGAGACGTGTGAAACTTGCCTATGCTTGTTGTTGTGTAACTTGCCTATGCTTGTTGTTGTGTAACTTGCCTATACTTGTTGTTGTACTTACCTACGTTTGCGTATGATAGCTTTATCGTGCGAGCACTGTACTTCTTCACCGAGTCCCATGGGATGGGCCGGGACACGTATTTCATATCATCTTACACCGAGTCCCACAAGATGGGCCGGGACACGTATTTCATATAAATCTACACCGAGTCCCACGAGATGGGCCGGGACACGTATTCCACTGTACTTCTACACCGAGTCCCACGAGCTGGGCCGGGACACGTATTCCATATAATTCTTTACCGGGTCCCATGAGGCGGGCCGAGACATGTTACATATAATACGGATATATCTAGACTGCCGGCAGTGAGGAAGGAGATCCACGGGCATGAGAGATGACTTGAGGGCGTGAGTCCCTGACTTGACATGACTGCTTTTATGTTGCAAACTGTAGTCTTGTTATCATATGTGTCTTCTGATTTATGTTAAACTACTATGATTCCATGTAAGTACTTTACAGTTTCGCATACTCGGTATCTCAGATCGACTCTCTTCGGGCTGCGTTCATGCCGCAGTAGAGGTACTCGCTGTTGATCCCCGCTTAGGATCACCGGCACTTTGGGAAAGCTCCGTTCCTTCGGAGGCTTCTCTTTTGGGTATGGTCTCCCTGTCTTTGTAGATATATGTACATTCAGGGTATGGCGGGGCCCTGTCCCGTCATCGTTGTTGTTGTAAAACTCTTAGAGTTCTGTAGCACTGTTGTGGGCAGAGTATGTAAAAGGATAATTGTTCGGGTTTTTATGTATATACAGAAGGCAACTGTTTTGGTTGGCCTGTTTATTTATGATATCTCTGATTTCATGTTCATGTTTTATTTCCGCTGATTTTCTCTGATGTTGTATCACTAGGGTGCCCGGTAGGCACGATCACGCCCGGTTCGGTCGTGACAAAGTGGTATCAGAGCAGTTAATCCTCGGAAAGTGTCTACAGACCGTGTCTAGTAGAGTCTTGATTATCGGCGTGTTGTGCACCACATCTATAATCAGGAGGCTATAGGACATTTAGGATTGGTTTCCATTCTTCTCATTCTGAGATCGTGCCTTAGAGCTGTGTGATAAGTTGGACCCCTCTGACGTATTTCGTTTTTACCAGTTATGCCTCCGCGCAAGGCAACCCGGGCCCAGAAGGGCAAGGCAGTCGAGGGAGATGCTAGTGTGATTCAGAGGAGTACGAGGGCGCAGGCCCGGTCAGTACCTGAGATAGTGCTTCAGACGGCGAGTTTTGCGACGCCGCCAGCACCAGCAGAGTTTAGAGCCGCAGCAGGGTCGCCAAACTTCAAGACTGAGCCTCCATCCCACACCGGAGCGGGAGATGGGTCACAAGAGATGGCGATTATTGGCCGTGGTTGTGGCCGAGATATGAGATAAATGGCCGGACGCAGCAGCCCAGATGCACCATGGTTCACCCTAGATCGAGATAGTTTGAGGCTACGGGATTTTTACGAGTTGTAGCCCGCCGAGTTCTACGGTCGAGGCACGAGGATGATCCGCAGGAGTTCATCCGATTCTGACGATCGCGAGTGATCAAGGCTTGAGACCAGTCGATGACCTTCGGTTCGCATCGGCTGCGTGATACTGCAGTCGACTGGTTTGAATCGTGGGAGATGTCTCGAGGAGAGCATGAGCTCCCCGCAGGTTGGGACGAGTTCTCAAAGGCATTCCTTGCACACTTCTTGCCTCCACAGATGAGGAGGGCTCGGGCCGACAGATTTTTGACGTTGAGGCAGGACGGGCGTACGGTTAGAGAGTATAATGTGGAGTTCGACTCATTAGCTCGGTATGTCCCCGCTGTAGTAGCTGATATGGAGGATAGAGTGCACCGTTATGTCACAGGGCTTGACGATTATCTAGCAGAGAGTTGCTCGGGTGTAGCTCTTCAGCCGGGCATGGACATTGCCCGCATGCAGGCTCATGCACTAGGATGTGAGGCACGGAGAGGCCGACGGAATGACCAGGATCAGCAGAAGAGGGCCAGAACAGCAGGGTCTTTTGGCGACTTTCGAGGCGGACCGCCTCAGCAGCAGGCTAGTTATGTACCTCCGCCAGTACAGAGTGGTCCTCCACAGTCTTCAGGACGTTCGGGGTATTCGGGAGCTGGTCAGGGCCCCAGGGCTTCTGGTTCACAGATATACATGGGTTCTAGCCAGTCGAGTTCAGGCTTTCCTCAGTGTGCACGATGCGGCAGGCGTCATCCCGGGGAATGTCGTCTTTTTACTGGTGCTTGTTTTGCCTGCGGCCGTCAGGGCCATGTGACGAGGAACTGTCCTAGTAGGAAGGATGCAGGCAACATGGCTCAGCCTACCGGATCAGTGGCAGGTTCATCGCCTACAACTACGCCTGCGGCAGTGTGCCTATGATTAGAGTGGAGCGGTAGATTCAGGTATATCCCTAACCCTCTAGAGATTTGTATGCGTGTTATGATGATCTTATTGTTGTGTGCTATGTACGGATAGCGTTGTGATATATTGTGAGTTAGAAAACATGGTTAATGGGAGGGTAAGTATGGGGGCATGGAAGGTGTGAACCTTAGATTATTTCACGACTGAGACCATGCAGATAAGGTCGTCTTGAGTAAAATATTCATTTTATGTTTGACCTTTATCAGAGTGTGTAGTATACGTGGGATATATTTGTGTGATAAGTCCATGGGTAGTGTGAGATGGAAGTGGTAGCTTTCATGATGTGAGTTAGTAAGAATTGTTCCGTATCGGGGAACAAGGGTTTGGCGCGATTGTGGGTCGGGTTGAGGACGTGTTGCGGGTCAACCCGTAGCCCGGATTAAGGTGGGGTCAGTTCTGGGTGGTCCCGCCAGATGGTAGGGTCACGAGGGTGCTAGGCCCAAGTTTAGATGACCATCGTATGAGTTCATGGATATGTTCGACCAGAAGCGGATCGTGAAGGCCGGGAATGGCCTTAAGGAAGATCGAGGCTTGTAAGATGACCAAGTTTGGAGGTAGTGACTCCAAAGTTTTGGAAACTGAAGTATGTTACGTATACTAGAAGATTCCAAGTGTTCGAGAAGAGTACGACGAGTAAGGGTAGAGGCGAGCATGTATTGCGAGCATAGATATGATCATTTCTTGTGAAGGGAGAAGGTGCGAAGGATGTATATTTTAGACCTCAGGGATCGCATGCAGCCCGGTACCATTTGTTGGGTCGCCGGAGCAAGGCTCGCGGCAAAGTGACAAAAGTTTGTGATGTTAGAGGTGTTTCCTCGTGGACTTGGATGTAAGTATTTGCGCGGGTGTTTCTGTGGCCAGGTGTGGCAGGATTTGTTCTCGTAAATATAGTAGTGAAGACTATACTGGCGCATGTTTGTTTTGAGGCTTAGAAGGAACATTCGGGACGAATGTTTCTAAGGAGGGGAGAATGTTATACCCCGTGTTTCCAGGGTATGTACGTGAGGACGTACGTAGAAATTTGAGCCTTAAAGTTAGGCAAGGTTCGAAATTGTACATAACTACCAAAAGGAGTCGTTTTTCGACGAAACGTTTCCACAACTTTCGTAGGGAAAATTCCGGCTATGTCAATAATAATTTTTGCGGATTTTTCCGAGAGACGTAACATTTTGGACCAACGGGAGGGTGACATGTGTCACCCTCACATTGGAAGAGGTTGGACGGCAAAATGGGCTAGCTTGCACGTTTTTTGTGTTGAATTTTGGTCAAGGGTTAGGTAGGATATTTTGTGTAGATGGATAAGGTAGCACATGGCTAAATCTTGACCTTACACTTGCTATACACTTGGAAGAATCTTGGCCATTGGTTGGCCATTTCTTGACCTATAAATACCCCTCTAAGTGATGAACTTTCTTCATCCACAAATATTTCCCTAAGTGTTGAGAACCTCCTCTCGCTCTTGAGTTTCGCCACTACCCACTCCCCTTGTGAGCCCTGGCCGAGAACACTACCCCCTAGCCTAGATTGTCTCGTATAAATACCCCTTTGTGGTATAGAAATACTCTCCAAGTATTGTTATAATGCCCAAATACTCTAGCCCAAATACCTTGTAGTACTTTCCAAAGTTACCTCTATACGTAGAGTCTAAATACTATTATACTTTCCTCGACCACAAATGAAACCCTAGGAAAAATCTTCACCCGTAGTTGAAGTGATAAGTAGAAGTTGCGTAGAACTTCTAAGGGTTTCTTGGAGCGAATTGGAGCGCACGGAGTAGGAGCTAAACCTTGCTCAGGATCGACATTAAACTCGGATAATTTTGGGCTTATCGAGGTAAATAAACTTGTCCCCCTACTGTAATTGGAAATTACATGTTATAGTAATATATAGTTGAAGTATACTATATATAGACTGATTATTGAATAGAACTGAACATAGTATTGTGGCAATGTCTTTTGACTTAAGCCTGAAGTTAAAGAAGAGAATTGAACAGTAATCACATAGAAGGATAATAAAGAGAAGAACTGAACTGAACTGTAATTACATAGGGCTGTATTACAGTAGACTTATGTAGCATTATTGTGTAGTAGAATTGTACACGTCCGGTTAGACGTGTTAACCCCCCCTGGTTGGCTTGGTAGCCGGCCTCGATAGAGGAGGAGATTTACGCTGTTGCGGGGGGGGGGAGGTGCTGCCAAATTTTCTGTAGAAAATGGAACGATGAGATCTAGATGTTAATAAGCGCCTTGTGGCCTTATAGGTTGAAGTACTACGTGTGGTGCAATCTACGTGGCTTAAGGAGTAGCCGACGGTTTGAAGTACGTGGAGCGTTTTGCTATTAGTCGATACTCGTCGCGAGGTATGTGAACCTCTTCCTATCTCTTCTAGCATGATATGTGTGAACTATGTAGTACGGTAGACGTGCATGTGCTAAATGTATTTGATTGGTTTAAAACATAAAGTGTTATAACGGCTTTATGGGAAGTTGGTTATAGCAGCTTTATGTAGGAAAGAAAATGCTTTGTGTTTTTTTTTTAAAAAGGTAACTGATTTGAATTATAACTGGCTTGATATGTGTTAATAAAGAACTTGAAGTATTTCAAAAGATTTTTGAATCATTTTGAAAGGGGAGTAATACTTGGTTTTTGAAAACTTAAGAGTTATACTAGCTTTATGGGAAGTTAGGTATAACGGCTTAAGAATGTTAAAAGGATTTCGGAAATGAGAACAAGTATCGAACAAACCACTGCAGCGTTAATAAAGGAAAATGTATTGACTAATGAATTATTGGTAAAACCAGTAGAAACCTCCATCTGCATAGAAGCTAAGATAAGACAAAATGATATTACATTTTCTAGATCATGGCTGCTGTAATAAGAATGTTATAAACAAGAATAACCTACTCGCACGTAAGACATATATTACTCAGTTGTTCTAAAAAGGAATTAAGTGATCAAGATTATGAACTATGAAATCTTTCAAATAAGGAACTTGAGTAATTGAAACTAGGCAAACTGGAACTTTAGGAAAAAGGATGTTGTTACTTGATTTTGAAAAGGAATGTGTTCTAGTTTACTTAAAAACGTTGGTCATTCTAAATACTACGGGTATCGGGTGACTTTTGAAAAAGGGAAAGGATCTTTTAAAAGAATTTATCATGTGTAGTACTTGGGAGTAAAATCCGGACTAAGATGTCAAATGAAAGTACCTTGAGACGTGTGAAACTTGCCTATGCTTGTTGTTGTGTAACTTGCCTATGCTTGTTGTTGTGTAACTTGCCTATACTTGTTGTTGTACTTACCTACGTTTGCGTATGATAGCTTTATCGCGGCGAGCACCAGATTTCTTCACCGAGTCCCGGGATGGGCCGACACGATTTCATATCATCTTACACCGAGTCCCACAAGATGGGCCGGGACACGTATTTCATATAAATCTACACCGAGTCCCACGAGATGGGCCGGGACACGTATTCCACTGTACTTCTACACCGAGTCCCACGAGCTGGGCCGGGACACGTATTCCATATAATTCTTTATCGGGTCCCATGAGGCGGGCCGAGACATGTTACATATAATACTGATATATCTAGATCGCCAAGGTGAGGAAGGAGATCCACGGGCGTAGAGATGACTTGAGGCGTGAGTCCCGACTTGACATGATCGCTTTTATGTTGCAAACCGTAGTCTTGTTATCATATGTGTCTCGATTTATGTTAAACTACTATGATTCCATGTAAGTACTACTGCCGCATACATACTCGGTACTGATCGACCTCCTTCGGGGCTGCGTCATGCCGCAGTAGAGGTACTCGCTGTTGATCCCCGCCTTGGATCACCGCCAGCTTTGGGAAAGCTCCGTTCCTTCTGAGGCTTATCTTTAGGTATGGTCTCCTGTCTTTGTAGATATATGTACATTAAGGGTATGGCGGGCCCCGTCCCGTCATAGTTGTTGTTGTAAAACTCTTAGAGGTCAGAGTAATCGTTGTGGCGAGTATGTAAAAGGATAACTGTTCGGGTTTTTATGTATATACAGAAGGCAACTGTTTTGGTTGGCCTGTTTATTTATGATATCTCTGATTTCATGTTCATGTTTTATTTCCGCTGATTTTCTCTGATGTTGTATCACTAGGGTGCCCGGGGTAAGGCACCAGTCACGGGCCCGGGTTCGGGTCGTGACAATATCACCTGGAGATTTAACCCGCATCATGGTCGCATGCCCCGAAATCCTCCATCGTATAAGTATGTCCATGGATCCATCACAATGGAAGCATACCCGTGGAATCCCCCATCACTGTCAGTACGTCCAAGTAAATTCACAACAAGACAACCGGCCCTCCAAAGAGAGTTACGACAGCGTAAAAATATAACACTTTGCCCTCAAAGGCTATCACAAGCAAGCATAGGCAAGTTCATAAAATCTTTAGAATTTCATTATCATACAAAAATGGATTTCATTTTATAAACTCAAGGCACTTTCGTTTCACATAAAAATCCGGGAATTTAACCAAAAGTACTACGTACTTCCATTCTTTTCAAAAGACTCTTTTTTATATAAAACCCCAAGATACTAACACCCGTAGTATCAAGGCATGTCTATTTTTCAAATTAAGTTACTACACCTTTAGGAATTCATTTCAAAACTTTGAAACCAAGTAACTTATAATTTCACAACCTAGGCAACTCATGCCTATCAATCAAAATAGACAACTCTCTTAACCTTCCATAAAGCCGTTATAACTAATTTCCCATAAAGCCGTTATAACTCTTTATGGTTTTATACAAATTCATTCTTTTTATAACCAAGAGACTTATACTTTTAAAACAAAGTATCATATACTTTCAAATCAAGTTACATAACTTTCAAAATACTTCAAGTCTCTTAACTTTAGAAATCAAGTTTCTTAACTTTAGAAATCAAGTTGCTTCTACTTTTAAATCTCAAGTAACTCACACCTTTAAAACAAGTTACTTCTCTTTAAATCATGTCATTTCTCATCTTTTAACTCAATTAAGTAAATCACTCCTTTGACTCCCCTAAAGCGGTTATAACGACCTTTAGGTTTTGGATCTAAGGCACTATCCAAGAGATTAGGAACCACTTCCTTTTTAAGACTCTAAGTACTTAAAGTAAAACACTTTCACTTTTGAAAATCCAAATTTCATCAAGGGAATGGACTACAACAACTTCCAATTTAAACATCCAAAGTACAATCAAGGAAGTATATAGAACAACTTCTATATTAGGCAATCCAAGTAAAATCAAGGAGTGAATCATTTAAGGAGTAGGATTTACTTTCTTTACCATAAGGAATCATGCTAGAAGAAGAGGAGATGTTTCACATACCTTTTCGGCTTAATCCACAAGCTAAGTCGAATACGCCGCACGTAGAATTGTCAAACTATAATGACCACAACACGACTATCAACTTCTAGTTTCTAACGTAGAATGATACTAAGTATCTTATTACACCAGTATTCTGAGGACATGTTTTAAGAACGTACGTAAGAACTCAGAAATGTTAAGATTTAAGACTTGTAAAAATTTATCGGAATTATGGAATTGTCGGAAAACGTAATATTGTGACGAATGGGAGGGCGACACGTGTCACCCCCCCTTATTGATTTCTTGGACGAAATTACATGGGCCTGGTCATTTGACCCTTGTTAGGAAGACAAGTCTTGCAAGTAGTAAAGCTTGACATAATTGACTTAGTCAATGGGTACACAAGCTTGATATTTAAGAGAACCTCATCCTAGCCACCCATTTGTGCACATCTTGACCCTCCATGTTACTATATAATACTACTAGTAGTGTGTCACGACCCGATCCCGGGCCCGTGACTGGTGCCTTACCCCGGGCACCCTAGTGATACAACATCAGAGAAAACCAGCGGAAAATAAAACTTAAACAAGAAACAAGATATATGATCATAAAACAGGCCAACCAAACGGTTACCTTCCAATAAAATATATATAAACAACTCTTTCAAAACGAACAGTTTAATCCTTTTACAAACCACGCTTGCAACGATACTACAGACCTCTAAGAGTTTTATACAACATGGCGGGACGGGGCCGCCATACCACGAATGTACAAGAACCTACAACTCGGGTAACATGCAAAAGATAAGCCTCGGAGAACGGAGCTTCCCAATGAATCGTGATCCTAAGAGCGAGGATCAACTCGATGTACTCTACTGCGGCATGAGCAGCCCGAAGGAGGTCGATCTAACAGTACCAAGTATGTGGCGAAAATCTGCGATTAAATCATAACGATCTGATAAGCGGGAAACATGTATGATAACAAAAATACAAGACGCAACATAAAAGCGATCCGTCGAGGACTCACGCCTCAACGTCATCACTCGATATAACTATGGGTCACGCCCACAACATCAATCATGTTCACATCATGGCGCGTGCCGGAATGCGCCGGTGTAGACATGTCCATGATGCAACAATAATAACAATGTCGCATGGCCACATGCTCCGGAATTCGCCTCGGTGTAGACATGTCCATGTAACCTCAACAACAATATCGGTGATCAACCCCGCGCAGCCACACGCCCGGAATTCTGCGCCGGTGTAGACATGTCCATGTAACCTGATAACAATATATCGGGTAATCAACCTGCCGCGTACGCCCCGGAATTCTGCATCGGTGTAGACATGTCCATGTGACATCAACAACAATAAACCGCACAACCAGGCTATCACAAACAAGCTCAAGAAAATTTCCATACTTCTAGACTTTCATATAAAGATCCATTCTTTATCAAGGAGTCACCTGATATCAACATTTGCACAACAAGGCTATCTCAACAAGCATAGGCGAGTTACACAACAACAAGCATAGGCAAGTTATACAACAACAAGCATAGGCAAGTTATACATAACTCAAGGTACTTCCATTTTATATCAAAGTCCGGGTTTTAACCTAAAGTACTACGTCGTTAAATTCCTTTTAAAGAGATCCATTCTTTTATAAAGGTCACCGATACCGTAGTATAAAAATAGAGTGACTCACATTTTTAGGTAAACCAAAACACTTTCCTTTTCAACAACATTCTTTCCCCTAAAGTTCCAGTTTGCCTAATTTCAATTACTCAGGTCTCTTTATTTTAGAAAAGTTTCATAGTTCATAGTCTTAATCATTTAAGAATATAATTCTCTTTTAAACAATCTGAGAAACATATGTCTTATACGTGGTAGTTTATTCTTGTTTACAACAATCTTATTCAATGACCATGATCTAGGAAATGTAATACAATTTTGTCTTATCTTAGCTTCTATGCAGATGGAGGTTTCTACTGGTTTTAATAACAATTAGTTATTTGTCAATACACTTTCCTTTATTAGCTGCTGTGGTTTGCTCGACACTTATTCTCATTTCCGAAATCAGTAAAACATTATTCTTTTAAAACCAAGTACTCATTACTCGCGAATGAGGTTTCACAACACCTTTAACAAAATGTTAATAACCAAGTAAAACAAGTTAAGTCTCTTATCTTACAAGATCAAGTCTCTTAACTTCTACAATCAATAAACCGATCTTTTACCTCATAGTCGTTATAACTAACTTCCCATAAAGCTATTATAACACCTATGTTTTAAACCAACCAACTCATTTAGCACGTATGCGTCTCGTACTACATAGTTTACAAAGCATCATGCTAGAAAGGATAGGAAGAGGTTCACATACCTCGCGACGAGTATCGACAATAAGCAAAACGCTCTACAGTATTGTAACTCGGCTAGCCTTTTCCACTCTTCAAGTAGAATACGCTACTCGCGATCTTCCACCTATAAGGCCAAACGTCTATTAACTTCTAACCGCACGGTTCCATATTCTACGAAAATTCGGCACCTCCCCGCATGGCCGCGTAAATCTCCTCTCTATCGAGGCCGGCTACCAAGCCAACCAGGGGTTATACGCCTAACCGGACGTATACAATTCTACTACGAGAAAACCACACAAGTCTCATGTCTGATCCCATGTAATTCTGATTCGATTCTCTTCTTTATATTGGGCTTAAGTCAAAAGACATTGCGCAAAGCTATGTTGATTCTATATATAGTATACTTCAACTATATAATCCTACAACATGTAATTTCCAATTACAATAAGGGAACAAGATTATTTACCTCGATAAGCCCAAAATTATCCGAGATAAAAGTCGATCTGAGCAAGGTTTAGCTCTACTCCGTGCGCTCCAAACAACCCTTAGAAGTTCTAACCAACTACTTAAATACTTCAACAAAGTATGAAGATTTCCTTAGGGTTTCGGTTTGAGACTAAATGGACAAAAGGTAGTATTTCCGGGCGCTACGTATAGAGGTAACTTTTGGACTACTACAAGGTAAAGGCGAAGGTATTTTGGGCATTATAACAATACTTGGAGAGTATTTCTTCCAAGCTGGGGGTACCCTAGGCTGGACCACAAGGGAGGAGGAACCTCTCGGCCAAGGCCACTAGGAGGGGAGGAGGCTTTGGGCGAGGCGCGAGAGGAGGAGGATTTCAAGACTTAGACAAAGTGAGAGTGGATGAAGAAGTTCATCTCTAAGGGGGTATTTATAGGAAGCCAGGGCCAACCAATGGCTAAGATCAAGCCATGTGCAAGGCAAGTGTAAGGCCTTGATCAAGCCAAGTGCACCCTAACCCTACTCCACAAAACAAGGCACCAAACAAGCCATAAAACAAGGCACAAAACAAGGCCAAAACAAGGAGCCAATCGGCCATGAAAACGTGACCCAATCGGCCAACCCAACGTCGGCAGGGTGACAAGTGTCACCTCCCGTTGGTCCAAAACATTTCGTCTCTCGGAAAAATCCGCAAAAATCAAAAGGACATAGCGGAATTTTCCCTTCGCGAGCTTTGTAAAGCGTTTCGTCCGAAACGACTCTAACCGGTGTTGTGCACAAATTCGATCCAATGCCTAACTTAAGGCTCAAACTTTTCACGTCGTCTCCACGTACATACTCGGAAATACGGTATAACATTCTCCCCTCATAGAAACATTCGTCCGAATGTTCCTTCTCAAGCGGATATCGATGAAGTTCCTCAACAAGTTGCAGCGCCACAGCTTAGCCGCGAAATGACACACGTTCTCTTCCTTCCTTACTCGTCGTGCCGCCGAACACTTGAACTCTCCCAGATATCGTACCATACTTGATCGTCGCCTGGTTCCAAAGCGTGGAGTCACTACCTCGAACTTGGTCATCTTACTAGCTTCACTTTCCGCGAGGCCATTCCGGCCTTCACAAACCGATTCTGGTCGAGCGCGTCCACGAACTCATCGATGGTTAACTAAACTCGGGCCTAGCATCCTCGTGACCCTACCACCTGGCGGGACCACCTCGGCCCGACCCCACATGGCCCGGGCTGCGGGTTGACCCGCGAACGGGCCTCAACCCGACCACAATCGCCCGACTCTTGCTCGCCGATACGGAACAATCTTACTAATTCACATCATGAAAGCTACCACTTCCATCTCACACTACCTATGGACTTATCACACAAATAAATCTCACGTATACTACTTACTCTGATAAGGGTCAAACATAAAATAAATCTTTTACTCAAGACGACCTTACCTCTAAGGTCTCAATCGTGACATAGTCTAAGGTTCACACTTACCATGCCCCATACTTATCCTTCCAACTAACCATGTTTTCTAACTCACAATTAACACCACGCTATCCGTACATAGCACACAATAATGAGATCATCATAACAAGCATACCAAAACTCTAGAGGGTTAAAGATATACCTGTATCCACCGCGTCACTCTAATCATAGGCCTGTCATGCAGGGCGCATAACTGTAGAAGGTGATGAACCAGCCGCGATCTGAAGGTGAGTCGTAACATCCGTGCTACCGCCAGTGGACAGTTCCTCGCAAAATGGCCTGCTGTCGCCAAAAATAACAAGCTCCCTTGCACCACGACACTCCCGAAATGCGGTCTACCACATCGACCACACCAGGTAGGGGTGGCTGCATCCGCCAACACCCCTACTTCCCGAAACTGAACCTCGAGCCACGACTGCTCCGAATACTCTGGATGCCCTGAAGGTTGTGGAGGACCACTCTGCACTGGCGGAGGTACAAAACTAGTCTGCTGCTGAGGCGGTCCGCATCGAAAGTCACCAAAGGACCCAGTTGCTATGGCCCTCTTCTGCTGATCTTGGTCATTCCGTCGACCTCTCCGCTCTTCACCCTAAGTCGTAAGCTGCGTGCGGCAATGTCCGTGCGGTGAAGAGCTACACTCGAAGCCTCGCCAAGTAGTCATCTAACCCGTAACGTGGCGGTGTACTCATCCTCCATATCATTACTCTGGGGCATACCGAGCCAAAGAGTCGAACTCCACATTGTACTCCCGAGCTATGCGCGGTTCGCCTCAACATCAAAAATTTGTCGGTCAAGGCCCTCGCCGTCATGGAGGCAAGAAATGTGCAAAAATGCCCCGAGAACTTCGTCCCAAGCGGTGGAAGTGCATTCTCTCCCGGGACGGCTCGCGAATCAAACGATCATTGCGGTATCACGCGGCCGCGAACCTAAGACCACCGACTCGGTCTCGAAGCCTTGATCACTCATGATCGTATGGCGTCGGATGAACTCCTGCGGATCATCCTCGTGCCTCGACCGTAGAACTGGCGGGCTACATCTCGAGAAAGTACTGTAGCCTCAAACTATCCGATCTAGGGTGAACTACTGGCGCTCTTTGGGCTATGCGTCGGCTATCCTCGTGTCGGCCACGACCACGGCGATAATCGGGCCAACTCGCGTAACCCGTCTCCTGCTCGGTGTGGGGTGGAGGCTCGTGTCTTGTGGTCTCTGTAGAGGCTGCGGCTCTGCTCGCGACTCCTCTGCGCCTTGCCGCCACGGGCGGGTTGCCTTGCGCGGAGGCATAACTGGTAAACACGAAGTACGTCAGAGGGGTCCAACTTACAACACAGCTCTAAGGCACGATCTCAGAATGAGAAGAATGGAAACCAATCCTAAATGTCCTGCAGCCTCCTGATTATAGATGTGGTGCACAACACATCGATAATCAAGACTCTACTAGACACGATCTGTAGACACTTTCAGGATTAAGCGCTCGATACCACTTTTGTCACGACCCGATCCGGGCGTGGTAGTGCCTACCGGGCACCCTGGTGATCTGACATCGAGAGAAAACGGCGGAAAATAAAACTTAAACAAGAAACAAGATATATGATCATAAAGCAGGCCCAACCAAGCGGTTACGCTTCCAATAAAATATATATAAACAACTCTTTCAAAGCGAGCAGTTTAATCCTTTTACAAACCACATCCACAGATTACTCTGACCTCTAAGAGTTTTTATACAACATGGCGGGACGGGGCCGCCATACCACGAATGTACAAGAACCTCTGACTCGGGTAACATGCAAAGATAAGCCTCGGAGAAGCGGAGCTTCCCAACGTGTTGTGATCCTAGGCGAGGATCAACTACCGATGTACTCCTACTGCGGCATGAGCGGCCCCGAAGGAGGTCGATCTGTGATTACCAAGTATGTGGCGAAAATCTGCGGTTAAATCATAACGATCTACTGATAAGCGGGAGACATGTATGATAACAAAAATACGATACATAACATAAGCGATCAAGTCGAGGACTCACGCCTCAACGTCATCACTCGATATAACTATGGGTCTCACGCCCAACATCAATCATGTTCGCATCATGGCGCGTGCCGGAGTGCATCGGTGTAGACATGTCCATGATGCAACAATAATAACAATGCGCGTAGCCACATGCCGGAATTGCGCCTCGGTGTAGACATGTCCATGTAACCTCAACAACAATATCTTTGGGTGATCGGCCGCGCGTAGCCACACGCCCGAGTGCATCGGTGTAGACATGTCCATGTAACCACAATAACAATATATCGGGTAATCAACCTGCGGATGTACGTGCCCGGAGTCTGCGTCGGTGTAGACATGTCCATGTGACATCAACAACAATATACCGCCAACGAGCTATCACAAACAAGCTCAAGCAAATTTCCATACTTCTAGACTTTCATATAAAGATCCATTCTTTATCAAGGAGTCACCTGATATCAACATTTGCACAACAAGGCTATCTCAACAAGCATAGGCGAGTTACACAACAACAAGCATAGGCAAGTTATACAACAACAAGCATAGGCAAGTTATACATAACTCAAGGTACTTCCATTTTATATCAAAGTCGGGTTTTAACCTAAAGTACTACGTACGTTAAATTCCTTTTAAAGAGATCCATTCCTTTTATAAAGGTCACCCGATACCCGTAGTATAAAAATAGAGTGACTCACATTTTTAGGTAAACCAAAACACTTTCCTTTTCAACAACATTCTTTCCCCTAAAGTTCCAGTTTGCCTAATTTCAATTACTCAGGTCTCTTTATTTTAGAAAAGTTTCATAGTTCATAGTCTTAATCATTTAAGAATATAATTCTCTTTTAAACAATCTGAGAAACATATGTCTTATACGTGAGCCGTTTATTCTTGTTTACAACAATCTTATTCTGTGATCATGATCTAGGAAATGTAATACAATTTTGTCTTATCTTAGCTTCTATGCAGATGGAGGTTTCTACTGGTTTTAATAACAATTAGTTATTTGTCAATACACTTTCCTTTATTAGCGCTGCTGTGGTTTGCTCGACACTTATTCTCATTTCCGAAATCAGTAAAACATTATTCTTTTTAAAACCAAGTACTCATTACTCGCGAATGAGGTTTCACAACACCTTTAACAAAATGTTAATAACCAAGTAAAACAAGTTAAGTCTCTTATCTTACAAGATCAAGTCTCTTAACTTCTGATCAATAAACGATCTTTTACCTACATAGTCGTTATAACTAACTTCCCATAAAGCTATTATAACACCATGTTTTAAACCAACCAACTCATTTAGCACGTATGCGTCTACCGTACTACATAGTTTACAAAGCATCATGCTAGAAAGGATAGGAAGAGGTTCACATACCTCGCGACGAGTATCGACGATAAGCAAAAGCGCTCGCGATCAGTAACACGGCTAGCCTTTTCCACTCTTCAAGTAGAATCGCTACTCGCGATCTTCCACCTATAAGGCCTGGCGTCTATTAACTTCTAACGCGCGGTTCCATATTCTAGAAAATTCGGCACCTCACATGGCCGCGTAAATCTCCTCTCTATCGAGGCTACCAAGCCAACCGAGGGGTTATCGTCTAACGGCGTATACAATTCTACTACGAGAAAACCACACAAGTCTACTATAATACGATCTATGTAATTATAGTTGATTCTTCTTTATATTGAGCTTAAGTCAAAAGACATTGCCATAGCTATGTTCGATTCTATATATAGTATACTTCAACTATATAATCCTACAACATGTATTTTCCAATTACAATAAGGGGACAAGATTATTTACCTCGATAAGCCCAAAATTATCCGAGATAAAAGTCGATCTGAGCAAGGTTTAGCTCACTGCTCAGTGCGCTCCAAACAACCCTTAGAAGTTCTAACCAACTTCTACTTAAATACTTCAACAAACTATGAAGATTTCCTTAGGGTTTCGGTTTGAGACTAAAAGGACAAAAGGTAGTATTTCCGGGCTCTACGTATAGAGGTAACTTTTGGACTACTACAAGGTAAAGGCTAAGGTATTTTGGGCATTATAACAATACTTGGAGAGTATTTCTTCCAAGATGGGGGGTACCCCTCGGCTAGACACCACAAGGGGGGAGGGGAACCTCTCGGCCAAAGGCCACTCGGAGGAGGGAGAGGCTTTGGGCGAGGCGCAAGAGGAGGAGGGATTTCAAGACTTAGACAAAGTGAGAGTGGATGAAGAAGTTCATCTCTAAGGGGTATTTATAGGAAGCCAAGGGCCAACCAATGGCCAAGATCAAGCCATGTGCAAGGCAAGTGTAAGGCCTTGATCAAGCCAAGTGCACCCTAACCTACTCCACAAAACAAGGCGCAAACAAGCCATAAAACAAGGCACAAAACAAGGCCAAAACAAGGAGCCAATCGGCCAACCCAACGTCCACTTGAGGGTGACAAGTGTCACCCTCCCGTTGGTCCAAAACATTTCGTCTCTCGGAAAAATCCGCAAAAATCAAAAAGGACATAGCGGAATTTTCCCGCAAGCTTTGTAAACCGTTTCGTCGAAAAACGACTCTAACCGGGTGTTGTGCACAAAAATCGATCCAATGCCTAACTTAAGGCTCAAACTTTCGTACGTACGTCTCCACGTACATACTCAGGAAATACGGGGAAATACGTCTCTCGGGTTCACTAGGGAGAAAAAGGAAATTTTTTTGTTTGTTGTCCAATAATCTCCCCACTTTAAACAAAGGTTCCTAAGTGTATTGTAAGGGTATCTCAATAGAAAAATCCCGGAAAAAGATAGTTTTCGTATTAGTCGCAAGGTGAAAACCTAGTTGCTTTTCTAGGTTTTGATTGGAAGTTTTAAGGGAAGTGGTTTGTGATATTCTAAGGGTCTCAAGTGGTGGATTGAAGTGTCTAGAAGAAGCTCTAAGTGCTAAGGAGCGACTTCGGATTTGGAGTTGGACTAAGAATCGTTGAGGTAATAATCTTGGCTCTTAAGTGTTACAAGATTATGTATTGTTGTTAGCTTTACATATTTGCTAGCATGAAGTATATGTGTTGAAGTTTTATAAGTGTTATGGATTGTTGTATCCTAAAATCCGAAATGACATATTAGCCATTTGAAGTTGGATTACAATTTGGTCGTATTTAGAATCGTCGCATGTTACTTACTTGAAAATTATAGTAGTTATAATCGATTGCGACTTAATATCATGTTATGCTAACAACTTGGATTGAAAAGGAAATTGGATAAGAATTGGTAGTGTTGTATCTCATTGTTGCCGAAATTGGCCTAGTAGTTTGTATTAGTTGATATCAATTGTGGGGCGGAATTTTACACATCTAGTAGGAGTGTAATCCCCTATTGATTAATTGTATTTTTGGGCCTTAAATGTGGCGTGTATGGTTATTGAATTCGGCCTTGAAAAAGGTGGCAAAGTATGTAGAAACAAAGGAAGTCTTTGTCAGATTTTACGTAGAATTTAGTGACTTAACACTTAGAATATTCTACGTTTGAAGTAAGAGGTTAATGGACGTATTGTGGCCATTATAGGTTGAAGTACTAAGTATAGCGTATCCTACTTGAAGGATGGAATAGCTATCAAGATTGAAGTACTTTGGAGCATTTTGCTACTTGTCGATAATCGTCGCGAGGTATGTGAACCTCTTCCTTCCTTTGGCATGATTCTATGTATGGAATATAAATGTGGTATTATTTCATATTTCCTTCTACTCTTAGAAGTTAAGAGGTATGTGTGTGATATACTCTATGTAAAGTTTATGTCAAAGTTATCCTAAGTCGTTACCGAGTCTTATGGGGGATGTTGGTAAGAGTCGTTAGGAGGTACTTTGGAGCCAAGTTGAATTGGCTAATTTATGGCACGAATGAGAATAAGTATCGAGCAAGCCATTGCAGCGTTAATAAAGGAAAATGTAATGACAATCAAATTATGTTAAAATGAGTAGAATTCTCCATCTGCATAGAAGCTAAGATAAGACAAAATTGTATTACATTTTCTAGATCATGGCTACTTGAATAAGATCGTTATAAATAAGTATAACTTATTCACAACGCACCAAAATAAAGTTACTTAACTTATAAGAATTTACGTATAAAGTTTTAAGGCTATTGATCTCAAATTCTCAAAAGTTAAGAGACTTTATTTTTCAAGTTATGAGACTTGATTCTTAAAGGAAGAAATGAATTGATTTACAAGTATAGAATACTCGATTTGGAAAGACTTGATTTCTAAAGTTAAGAAACTTGTTTTCTTAAAAGTTAAGAGACTTGAAGTATTTTAAAAGTATAAGTCTCTTGGTTATAAAAGGAATGAATTTGTCCAAAACAAAGAGTTATAACGACTTTATGGGAAGTTGGTTATAACAACTTTATGGAAGATTAAAAGAATGGTTTTCTTCAGTAATGTAAGCAAAGAAATGATTTGAAATAAAGAAGAGACAAAACTGTTTTAAAGGTACCAATTGCTTAAAGTTTTTAAGAAAGAAGTCACTTGATTTAGAAGCGGTAAATGTATTTCTAAAAGGTATTGTGACTTGTCTTGAAAGTAGATATGACTTGATACTACGGTTGTTAGTATCTTGGAAGTTTTATTTGAAAAAGAGTCTTTCTAAAGGAGTAGAGGTGCGTAGTACTTGGGGTTAAATTCCTGGATTTTTATGTGTGAAACGGAAGTGCCATGAGTTTACAAAAATGGAAGTCTAAAGGTTTAATGAACTTGCCTATGTTTGCTTGTGATATCTTTGAGTGCAAGTATTATATGTTTACGTTGTCGTGACTCTCAGTTGGAGGGCCGACTGTCTTGTTGTAAGTTTACTTGGGCGTGCAAGCGGTGATGTGGGATTCCACGGGTATGCTTCCATTATGATTGATCCTTGGACATGCTTATACGATGTGGGATTCCGGGGCATGTGACCAGGAGGCGGGTTAGATTCCCGGATTTGTTTTATTACCCATGGCCATGCTTATACGATGAGGTATTCCGGGGCATGCGACCATGCTATGTACAATTATTACTCCATGGGCTAGCTCCCGTGAAGACATGTACCATCGATGAGGATTTCGGGCATGTTATATTATTACTCCATGGGCTAGCTCCGTGAAGACTGCACCTACGATGAGGATGCAGAGAACGTTATGGCCGTGCTTATACGATGAGGATTAGGGCATGCGGCCACGTTATATATATATATATATATATATATATATATATATATATATATATATATATGTGTGTGTTGTATATGTATGCAAGCGGTGAGGTGGGATGCCACGAGCGCGTCACGTGGTTATATGTTACACCTTGTCGGCGGTGATGTGGGATTCCACGGGCGGGAGATATATATATGTATTGTGTATGTATGCGGCGGTGAGGTAGGATGCCACGCAGGCGCGTCACGTGGTTATATGTTACACTTATGACCGTCGGCGGTGATGGGGATTCCACGCACACTTTGATATTTGTGTGATTTGATCGCGTCCCAGTTGGTAGGGTAGTATATCGCCCCTCCATAAAGGGCGGATTATGTTATGAAAGATAATTAAGTTATATGGTAATGAACTTGCGATTTTCCTAAGTATATGCGTAAGAAAGTGACTATAACTTTTATTGAAAATGGGAAAAGATAATAAGGTGCGATTAATTCCACGAGATGGTAATGACACGGTAGGATCCGTATGTACCCTTTTTATACTTGCCCTGTCATTCTTTTATGCGATTATGATTTGTTTACTTGTACCTTATTTACATTCCATATTAAATTTTTGTTATCGGACCCGCCCGAAGTGCGTTAAATGCCGCAGTATTAGGTGCGCGAGTTGGTGATCCTTGCTTTTAGGATCTCGGTTGATTTTCGAAAAAGCTCCATTTGCTCGGAGGCTTATATATTGAGTACGATTTTCCACGAGGTTGTAGATTCGTATATTCGGGGTATGGCGGGGCCTGTCCATACTGTTGTTATGTTAAAACTCTTAGAGGTCTGTAGTCACATATTGTGGGTCAGTTTGTAAAGGAAAGGAGGCAACTGCTTCATTTATGTATTTACTATCCAGGGAGGTACCCTTATCGGCTAACCTGTTGATTTTATCCTTGTTGATTTATTTATAAGTTTCATGTATGTTCCGCTAGTTATCTCTGATGTATACCTGTAAGGGTGCCCAGGTAGGACACCAGTCGCGGGCCCGGGGTCGGGTCGTGACAAAAGTGGTATCAGAGCAGTTAGTCCTCGGAAAGTGTCTATGGGCGTGTCTAGTACAGTAGAGTCTTGATTATCGGTGTGTTGTGCACCACATCTATAATCATGAGGTGCAGGACATTTAGGATTAGTTTCCATTCTTCTCTCTTTGAGATCGTGCGATGAAGCCGATCTAGTAGGTTGAATCCTCTCGACCCTTCTTATGTAATGATTATGCCTCACGGAAGGTGACGGGGCCCGAAGGGCAAGCAGCGGCGAGGCGCTAGTGGTGCAGAGGTTACGGGACTCGGACACGCACTATGCACGAGGTAGTAGGCGGATCGGCGAGCTCACCACGCCAGGTATTAGAAGGAGCCGAGGCGCGGTAGCTCGAGGTTCCGTGCAGAGCCTCGATTCCGCAAAAGGCGAGTATAGAGATTATGGAGAGCAAATCGGGCTATTGACTAGCATAGTGGTAGGCGGCAACGGGGCGAGTAGCTAACCCTGGCCGCGATTTGAGGATTGAGATTTTACGGTTGTAGTCCACCCAGTTTTATGGTTCGAGATCGAGGATGATCCTCAAGAGTTCGTTCGGCTACATCGGACTATCACGGTGCTTAGGGCCTCGGAGGCAGTCGGTGGTGTTAGCCTCTTCACCGGTTCTGCGATATTGCGTTGAAGGTTTGAATCTTGGGAGCCTGTCGAGAGGTGTGGGTACTCGTCCGGTTTGGGATGAGTTCACGGAGGCCTTTCTTGATCACTTTTTGCCTCTGAAATGAGAGAGCCCGTGTTGATAGGTTCTTGTCATTGAGGCAGAATGGGAGGACCATCAGGGAATACAACCTGGAGCTTGACTCGTTGGCCAGGTATGCGCATACTATTGTGGCTGATATGGCGGACAGAGTTCACCGCTCTGTGATGGGGCTAGACCATTATATGATTACTGTATGCTTGGGAGTGGCCCTTCATCCCGGTATGGATATTGCCAGGATGCAGGCTTATGCGCGAGGATAGAGGGCGAGAGAGGGTCGATGTTATACCGTATTTCGCAGTATGCGTATGGACGTGCGTGCGAAATTGAGCCTTAAGTTAGGCATTGGATTCGAAATTTGGGCACAAGTGCGGCTAGAGTCGTTTTTCCGACGAAGCGTTTCCACGCTTTCGTAGGAAAATTCCGGCTATGTCATTTATAATTTTGCGGATTTTTCCGAGAGGCGAAATATTTTGGACCAGCGGGAGGGTGACATGTCACACCTCACATTGAAGCAAGTGGGAAGGTTGGACGATTTGGGCGTCAAGAGGCCTGGTTGGCCTTGGCCGATTGGCTCCTCTTTTGGCCTTGTATTGTGGCTTGTTTTGTGGAGTGTTTTGTGGAGTAGGGTTAGGGTGCACTTGGCTTGATCTTGGCCTTACACTTGCCTTGCACTTGGCTAGATCTTGGCCATTGGTTGGCCTTTGGGTTTGCTATAAATACCCTTAGTTGATGAACTTTCTTCATCAAAATCATTTTCAAGTCTTGAAATCTCTCCCCTTTGTGAGTTGAAATCGTCAAAGCCCTCCCTTTGTGGAGCTTTGGTAGAGGCCACTTTTGAGTGAGGCTTGGCGTGGGTACCCCACTGCCTAGTTACTTTAGTATAATACCCACTTGTTGTGGTATAGAAATACTCTCTAGTATTGTTATAATGCCCAAAATACCTTAGCCTTATACCTTGAAGTATTCCAAAAGTTACCTCTATCGTAGAATACGGATATACTACCTTTGTCCTTTTTAGTCTCAACCAGAAACCCTAAGGAAATCTTCATAGTTGGTTGAAGTATTTAAGTAGAAGTTGGTTAGAACTTCTAAGGGTTGTTTGGAGCGGATTGGGCGTCTGAAGTAGGAGCTAAACCTTGCTCGGGAGCGACATTAAACTCGGATAATTTTGGGCTTATCGAGGTAATTATCTTGTCCTCTATTGTAATTGGAAATTACATGTTTGGTTGAATATATAGTTGAAGTATACTATATATGGAACTACTTAGTATTCGGCAATGTCTTTTGACTTAAGCCTGAAGAATAAAGAAGCTGACAGGCGTAATTACATAGGGTGTATTGCGATGAACTTGTATAGTATTGCGGTATAGTAGAATTGTACACATCCGGTTAGGCGTGTAAAACCCCACAGTTGGCTTGGTGGCGGCCTCGATAGAGGAGGAGATTTCTGTTGTGGCGGGGAGAGTCTTTGAATTTTACGTAGAATATGGAGCGTTGAGATCTAGATGTTAATAAGCGGCTTGTGGCCTTATAGGTTGGAGTACTACGTGTGGAGTTATCCACTTGGCTTAAGGAGTAGCCGACTGTTTGGGGCGTTTTGCTATTAGTCGATTCTCGTCGCGAGGTATGTGAACCTCTTCTATCTTTTCTAGCATGATATGTGTGAACTATGTAGTACGGTGAGCGTCACGTGTGCTAAGTGTATTTGTTTGGCTTAAACATAAAGTGTTATAACGGCTTTATGGGAAGTTGGTTATAATGACTTTATGTAGGTAAGAAAATGAGTTGTGATTTTCAAAGGTAATCGATTCGAACTATAAGCGGCTTGTTATGTGTTAATCGAGAACTTGATGTATTTCAAAAGATTTATGAATCGTTTTGAAAGAAAGAGTAGTACTTGGTTTTGAAAACTTAAGTGTTATACTAGCTTTATGGGAAGTTAGGTATAACGGCTTAAGAATGTTTTACTGATTTCGGAAATCAGGATGTGTATCGACAAACCACTGCAGCGTTAATAAAAAAGGAAATGTTTTGATTAATTAAGTATTATTAAAACCAGTAGAAACTTCCATCTGCATAGAAGCTAAGATAAGACAAAATGATATTACATTTCTAGATCATGGCTGCTGTATTAAGAATGTTAAATAAGAATAAACTACTCACACGTAAGGCATATGTTTCTTAAATTGTTTTAAGGGATTAAAATTATGAACTATGAAACCTTTTGAAAAGGAGAAGCTTGAGTAATTAAAATTAGGCAAACTGGAACCTTAGGAAAAGAATGTTGTTACTTGATTTTAAAAAGAAGGTGTTCTGGTTTACTTAATAATGTGGATCACTCTAGTTTTATGCTACGGGTATCGGGTGACTTTTACAAAAGGAATGTATCTCTTTTAAAAAAAAAGAGCTTAACGTATGTAGTACTTTGGGGTTAAAACCCGGATTTTGACATAACATGAGAGTACCTTGAGTATGTGACTTGCCTATGCTTGTTGTGATAGCCTTTGTTGTGCAAATATTGTGTTTCTATTCCACGCGTCTCGATGGAGGCGGCTGATTTGTTATGGGCGTTTCTATCTGGTTCATGGGATGAGCAGGAATGTATTTCACTCGACTACCGGTTCATCAGGAATGTATTTCACTCGACTCTAGGTTCATCAGGAATGTATTTCACTCGACTACGGTTCATCAGGAATGTATTTCACTCGACTAGGTTCATCCGAGAATGTATTTCACTCGACTCTGGTTCATCAGGAATGTATTTCACTCGACTCTGGTTCATCCGGAATGTATTTCACTCGACTAGGTTCATCAGAATGTATCACTCGTTTCTATACTTGGTCCATAAGATGGGCGAGACATGTTATGCGTATCACGATTTGTACCTAGGCTGGCGATGAGGAAGGAGTTCCACGGGCATGAGGGGCGACTTGAGGCGTGAGTCACGACTTGACATGATCGCTTTTATGTTGTGAGCGTAGTTGGTCATCATACATGTCTCCGCTTTATATAGACTATTATGATTTCATTACGATATTTCTGATTTCACATACTTGGTACTGTTATCGACCTCCCCGAGGCTGCGTTCATCTGCGGTAGAGGTACATCGATGCGTGGATCCTCGCTCATAGGATCACGATTCAACGCATTTGAAGCTCCGTTTCTCGGAGGCTTATCTTTTAGTAGGTGTTCCACTGAGTTGTAGGTTCTTGTACATTGAGGGTATGGCGGGGCCACTGTCCGTCATAGTCATTGTATATCTTAAGTGCATGTAATCTTGTTGTGGGCGGGGTTGTAAAAGGATTAAAGCTGTTCGAGTTTTATGTATATCTTGAAGGCAAGCTGTTTTGGTTGCTGTTTATTTATTATATCTCTTGTTAAATGACTCATGTTTTATGTTCGCTGATTTTCTCGATGTATGTATCACTAGGGTGCGGGGTAAGGCACGATGCAGAACCGGGCGAAGTCGTTACAAAAGTGGTATCGAGCGATTAGTCCTCGGAAAGTGTCTACAGCACCGTGTCTAGTAGAGTCTTGATTATCGGTGTGTTGTGCACCACATCTATAATCGAGGCTATAGGACATGTAGGATTAGTTTCTATTCTTCATTACGAGATCGTGCCTTAGAAAGGCGTGTTATAAGTTGGACCCTCCAGCGTGTCTCGTTTTACGATTATGCCTCGCGCAAGCAACCGGGCCCAGTGGGCAAAGCGGCGAGAGGCGCTAGTGAGATCTGAGAGTCCGAAGCGCAGCGATCGATGCACTGAGGCAGTGCTTCCGACGGCGAGTTTAGCGCCCGGCACCAGCGAGTTTAGAAGCGCGGCGATGGGCGTGAGACTCTGATGCACGAGCCTCGGTCCCACGATGCAGGCGGGGAGATGGGTCACAAGAGATGGCGATTATTGGCGAGTTGTGGCGGATATGAGGCAGTGGATCTGCGATTCGGTTCAGCCAACACTGTAGTGCGCGAAGCGAATAGTTTGAGGCTACGGGACTTTACGAGTTGTGACCGCGAGTTCTACGGGTCGAGGCACGAGATTATCGCGGGAGTTCATTCAGCGATTCTGAGAGGATCGTAAAGTGATCGAGGCTTGAAGACCGAGTCGGTGACTTTCGGTTCGCGTCGTCTGCGTGATACGCGATCGATTGGTTTGATCGTGGGAGCTTTCGGGAGAGCATGCAGCGGTATGGGATGAGTTTTGGGGCTTTCCTCACGCACTTCTTGCCTCCGCAGATGAGGAGAGGCACGGGCGATAGATTTTATTCTTGAGGCAGAGAGGCGCCGTCGGGAGTACAATGTCGAGTTCGATTCTTTGGCTCGATATGTCCACTGCTTTAGTTGCGAATATGGAGGATAGGGTGCGTCGCTACGTCGCGGGCTTGATGATTATATGGCGAATCTTGTGCGGGTGTTTCTCTTGGTAGGGCATGGACATTGCCGCATGCGAGCTCATGCACTAGGATGTGAGGCACGGAGAGGTCGACGGAATGACCGGGATCAGCGAAGAGGCGAGCAGTAGGGTCTTTTGGCGACCTCGAGCGGACCGCCTCGGCGAGCTAGTTATGAACCTCGCCCGATGCAGTGGTCCTCGCGATCGTCGGGGCGTTCGGGTTATTCGGGGCTGGTCGAGCTCGGGGCTTCGTTTTGCGAGTTACGTGAGTTCTAGCCAGGGGTTCATGTCGCTTCGGTGTACGCGATGTGGCAAGCATCATCCGGGAATGTCGTCTTTTTCTGGTGCTTGTTTCACTGCGGCCGCGAGGCCATGTGACGAAGGCGTGCTTATAGGAGGTTCGGCGGCGTAGGCGACTCACGGATCGATGGCGTGTTCTTCGCCTTACGATTATGCGCCTGCGAGGCCTATGATTAGAGTGGGCGGTAGCTTCGTATATCCTTAACCCTCTAGAGTTTTGGTATCTTGATATGATGATCTCATTATTATGTGCTATGCGAACAGCGTTGTGTTAATTGTGAGTTAGAAAACATGGTTAGTTGGGAGGTTAAGTATGGGGCATGGTAAGTGTGAACCTTAGACTATTTCACATTCGAGACCTTAGAGGTAAGGTCGTCTTGAGTAAAAGATTCGTTTATGTTTGACCTTTATAAGGGTGAGTAGTATACGTGGGATTTATTTGTGTGATAAGTCCATGGGTAGTGTGAGATGGAAGTGGTAGCTTTCATGATGTGAATTAGTAAGATTGTTCGGATCGGGAACAAGAGTTTAACGCAGTTGGGGTCGGGTTTAGGACCATTTGCGGGTCAAACCGTAACCGATTTGGGGTGGGGCGGTCTGGGTGGTCCCGCCAGTGGTAGGGTCACGAGGGTGCTAGGCGAGTTTAGACGACCATCGTATGAGTTTGTGGATCGTTCGACCAGAATCGTTCGTGAAGGCGGGAATGGCCTTGGGGATATTCTGACTAGAGATGACCAAGTTTGGAGGTGGTGACTCCAAGGTTTTGGGAACAGGCGATGGCTGAAGTGTGAATGCGTATACTAGAAGAGTTCGAGTGTTCGAGAAGGATACTACGGGATAGGGGAGAAGGAGCGTGTGTGATCGTTTCTTACGTGAAATGAAGGTGTGAAGGAGTATATTTTAGACCTCGGGTAAGGGGTTTTGTGATGATTAGAGAGTGCGTCCTCGTTGGCTTGGGTTTAAGTATTTGTGCGTTTATTATTTTGGTGGCGGTGTAGCACGTATGGTTTCGTAAGTATAGTAGTGAAGACTATATTGCACTTTGTTTGTTTGAGACCTTGAAGGAACATTCGGGACGAATGTTTCTAAGGGGGGAAGAATGTTATACCCCGTATTTCCAGAGTATGTACGTATGGACGTACGTACGAAATTTGAGCCTTAAGTTAGGCATTGGATTCGAAATTTGGGCACAAGTGCGGCTAGAGTCGTTTTTAGGCGAAAGCGTTTCCACTTTCGTAGGGAAAATTCGGCTATGTCATTTATAATTTTTGCGGATTTTTAGAGACGAAATATTTTGGACCAACGGGAGGGTGACATGTGTCACCCTCACATTGGAAGCAAGTGGGGAAGGTTGGACGATTTGGGCGTCCAAGAGGCCTTGGTTGGCCTTGGCCGATTGGCTCCCTCTTTTGGCCTTGTATTGTGGCTTGTTTTGTGGAGTGTTTTGTGGAGTAGGGTTAGGGTGCACTTGGCTTGATCTTGGCCTTACACTTGCCTTGCACTTGGCTAGATCTTGGCCATTGGTTGGCCTTTGGGTTTGCTATAAATACCCCCTTAGTTGATGAACTTTCTTCATCCAAAAATCATTTTCCAAGTCTTGAAATCTCTCCCCCTTTGTGAGTTGAAATCGTCAAAAGCCCTCCCCCCCCTTGTGGAGCTTTGGCGAGGCCCCACTTTGAGTGAGGCTTGGCGTGGGGTACCCCTAGCCTAGTTACTTTCGTATAATACCCTTGTTGTGGTATAGAAATACTCTCTAGTATTGTTATAATGCCCAAAATACCTTAGCCTTATACCTTGAAGTATTCCAAAAGTTACCTCTATCATTAGAATACGGATATACTACCTTTGTCCTTTTTAGTCTCAACCAAAACCACAAGGAAATCTTCATAGTTGGTTGAAGTATTTAAGTAGAAGTTGGTTAGAACTTAAGGGTTGTTTGGAGCGGATTGGAGCGTACGGAGTAGGAGCTAAACCTTGCTCAGGAGCGACATTAAACTCGGATAATTTTGGGCTTATCGAGGTAATTATCTTGTCCCTCTATTGTAATTGGAAATTACATGTTTGGTTGAATATATAGTTGAAGTATACTATATATGGAACTACTTAGTATTCGACAATGTCTTTTGACTTAAGCCTGAAGAATAAAAGCTGAGCAGGCTGTAATTACATAGGACTGTATTGCAGTAGACTTGTATAGTATTTCAGTAAAGTAGAATTGTACACGTCCGGTTACACGTGTAAAACCCCGCCCTGGTTCGCTTGGTAGCCGGCCTCGATCGAGGAGGAGATTTCTGTTGTGGCGGGGAGAGTCTTTGCCAATTTTTACGTAGAATATGGAGCGTTGAGATCTAGATGTTAATAAAGCGCCTTGTGGCCTTATAGGTTGGAGTACTACGTGTGGAGTGATCGGCAGCTTAGGAGTAGCCATTTGTTTGGGCGTTTTGCTATTAGTCGATACTCGTCGCGAGGTATGTGAACCTCTTCCTATCTTTTCTAGCATGATATGTGTGAACTATGTAGTGCGGTGAGCGTACATGTGCTAAGTGTATTTGTTTGGCTTAAACATAAAGTGTTATAACGGCTTTATGGGAAGTTGGTTATAACAGCTTTATGTAGGTAAGAAAATGAGTTGTGATTTTCAAAAGGTAACTGATTCGAACTATAACTGGCTTGTTATGTGTTAATCACGAGAACTTGATGTATTTCAAAGATTTATGAATCGTTTTGAAAGAAAGAGTAGTACTTGGTTTTGAAAACTTAAGTGTTATACTAGCTTTATGGGAAGTTAGGTATAACGGCTTAAGAATGTTTCTTGATTTGGAAATCGGGATGTGTATCGACAAACCAACTGCGGCGTTAATAAAAAGGAAATGTTTTGATTAATTAAGTATTATTAAAACCGGTAGAAACTTCCATCTGCATAGAAGCTAAGATAAGACAAAATGATATTACATTTCTAGATCATGATTCTTTGTATTAAGAATGTTAAATAAGAATAAACTACTCACGTAAGGCATATGTTTCTTAAATTGTTTTAAGGGATTAAAATTATGAACTATGAAACCTTTTGAAAAGAGAAGCTTGAGTAATTAAAATTAGGCAAAGCTGGAACCTTAGGAAAGAATGTTGTTACTTGATTTTAAAAGAAGGTGTTCGTTTACTTAATAATGTGGATCACTCTAGTTTTATGCTACGGGTATCGGGTGACTTTTACAAAAGGAATGTATCTCTTTTAAAAAAGCTTAACGTATGTAGTACTTTGGGGTTAAAACCGGATTTTGACATAACATGAGAGTACCTTGAGTATGTGACTTGCCTATGCTTGTTGTGATAGCCTTTGTTGTGCAAATATTGTGTTTCTATTCCACCACGTCTCGATGGAGGCCGGCTGATTTGTTATGGGCGTTTCTATCTGCGGTTCATGGGATGAGCAGAATGTATTTCACTCGACTACGGTTCATCCGAATGTATTTCACTCGACTACCGGTTCATCCGAATGTATTTCACTCGACTCTAGGTTCATCCAGAATGTATTTCACTCGACTACGGTTCATCCGAATGTATTTCACTCGACTACTGGTTCATCCAGAATGTATTTCACTCGACTCTAGGTTCATCCGGAATGTATTTCACTCGACTCAGGTTCATCAGAATGTATCCCACTCGTTTCTATACTTGGTCCATAAGATGGGCCGAGACATGTTGTACGTATCACCTGATTTGTACCTAGACTGGCAGTGAGGAAGGAGTTCCACGGGCATGAGGGACGACTTGAGGGCGTGAGTCCCTGACTTGACATGATTCTTTTATGTTGTGAACTGTAGTTGGTCATCATACATGTCTCCTGCTTTATATAGACTATTATGATTTCATTCTGATATTTCTGATTTCACATACTTGGTACTGTTATCGACCTCGCCCGAGGCTGCGTTCATCTGCGCAGTAGAATACATCGATCGTGGATCCTCGCTCATAGGATCACGATTGACAGCATTTGAAGCTCCGTTTCTCGGAGGCTTATCTTTTGGTAGGTGTTCCACTGAGTTGTAGGTTCTTGTACATTGAGGTATGGCGGGGCCACATCCGTCATAGTCATTGTATATCTTAAGTGCAGTAAATGCTGTTGTGGGCGGGGTTGTAAAAGGATTAAAGCTGCTTGAGTTTTATGTATATCTTGAAGGCAAGCTGTTTTGGTTGCTTTGTTTATTTATTATATCTCTTGTTAAATGACTCATGTTTTATGTTCGCTGATTTTCTCGATGTATGTATCACTAGGGTGCCGGTAAGGCACGATGCGGGCCGGGCAGGTCGTTCTGATCAGTAGACTCGAGCCGGCCCGAGGCGGGGCAGCGAGGTTCTAGGGCAGTCGCGGCGACAGGCCTCAGCAATGAGTAGGTCCACATTTCAAACACATAGTGCTCCTTCCCGGTCTTAGGCCGGAGGTTTGGTCGCCGAGGATATTCGGGAGCAGTCGTGGCTCGAGTGCGAGTTCACAGATGTCAGAGATAGTAGCCGAGGAAGCCACCTTTGCCCGGTGTGGTCACCGTAGTAGATTCCATTTTGAGTGTCGTACTACTTGACAGCTTGTTATGCTTGCGGCCAGGCCATTTCGTGAGATCAGGCCAGAGGTGGCAGTGGGATAGCGCGATCTCTTGGATCGATTCGCGGGTTCTTCGCCTTCCAAAGCTAGGGATGTTTATGCACGTGACCGTAGCCAGTCGTGGTGGAAGTTCCATTTTAGCAGTCCTTTGAACCGCCTATATGATTTCAGGTATGTCTTTGGCCCTTTAGAAACTTGTATGCATGATAAAGTTGTGGTACGTTTAAGTGTTATAAACAGATTTTATTGAGACTATGTATATGCTAGAAGGAGTTGGAAGTACGAAAAGGTAATCTCTTTTGGGCTTATGATGGACGGATATGCGTGTGCGAGGTATTAGGGCCATGTGTGGCATTATGGGTATGTCGGGGTGGTAAAAGGAAACTATGTCGCTAATTATAAGTTTGACTCCGAAAGAACATTCGGGGACGAATGTTTCTAAGGGGGGAAGAATGTTACACCCCATATTTACAGGACATGTTTTAGAGCGTCGTAAGAACTTCGAAATGTTAAGATTTAAGACTTGTAAAATTTATCTAATTATGGAATTGTCGAAACGTAATATTGTGGCGAATGGGAGGCGACACGTGTCACCCCCTTATTGATGTCTTGGGACTAATTACATGGGCACAAGGGTCATTTGACCCTTGTTAGGAAGACAAGTCTTGCAAGTAGTAAAGCTTGACATAATTGACTTAGTCAATGGGTCCACAAGCTTGATATTTAAGAGAACCTCATCCTAGCCACCCATTTGTGCACATCTTGACCCTCCATGTTACTAAATAATACTACTAGTAGTGAGACAAGTTCCACACTTAGCCAAATTTTCAAGAAAATTGGATGAAGTTGAGCTTGTGCTCTCGGGTTCACAAGGGAGAAAAAGGAAAAAAATTTGTTTGTTGTCCAATAATCTCCCCACTTTAAACCAAGGTTCCTAAGTGTATTGTAAGGGTATATCAATAGAAAAATCCCAGAAAAAGATAGTTTTCGTATTAGTCGCAAGGTGAAAACCTAGTTGCTTTTCTAGGTTTTGATTGGAAGTTTTAAGGGAAGTGGTTTGTGATATTCTAAGGGTCTCAAGTGGTGGATTGAAGTGTCTAGAAGAAGCTCTAAGTGCTAAGGAGCGACTTCGGATTTAGAGTTGGACTAAGAATCGTTGAGGTAATAATCTTGGCTCTTAAGTGTTACAAGATTATGTATTGTTGTTAGCTTTACATATTTTCTAGCATGAAGTATATGTGTTGAAGTTTTATAAGTGTTATGGATTGTTGTAGCCTAAAATCCGAAATGACATATTAGCCATTTGAAGTTGGATTACAATTTGGTCGTATTTAGAATCGTCGCATGTTACTTACTTGAAGATTATAGTAGTTATAATCGATTGCGACTTAATATCATGTTATGCTAACAACTTGGATTGAAAAGGAAATTGGATAAGAATTGGTAGTGTTGTATCTCATTGTTGCCGAAATTGGCCTAGTAGTTTGTATTAGTTGATATCAATTGTGGGGAGGAATTTTACACGTCTAATAGGCGTGTAATCCCCTATTGATTAATTGTATTGTTGGGCCTTAAATGTGGCGTGTATGGTTATTGAATTCGGCCTTGAAAAAGGTGGCAAAGTATGTAGAAACAAAGGAAGTGTTGTCCGATTTTCCGTAGAATTTAGTGACTTAGCACTTAGAATATTCTATGTTTGAAGTAAGAGGTTAATGGACGTATTGTGGCCATTATAGGTTGAAGTACTAAGTATAGCGTATCCTACTTGAAGGATGGAATAGCTATCAAGGTTGAAGTACTTTGGAGCATTTTGCTACTTGTCGATAATCGTCGCGAGGTATGTGAAGCTCTTCCTTCCTTTGGCATGATTCTATGTATGGAATATACATGTGGTATTATTTCATATTTCCTTCTACTCTTAGAAGTTAAGAGGTATGTGTGTGATATACTCTATGTAAATTTTATGTCCAAGTTATCCTAAGTCCTTACCGAGTATTATGGGGGATGTTGGTAAGAGTCGTTAGGAGGTACTTTGGAGCCAAGTTGACTTGGCTAATTTATGGAACGAATGAGAATAAGTATCGAGCAAGCCATTGCAGTGTTAATAAAGGAAAATGTAATGACAATCAAATTATGTTAAAATGAGTAGAATTCTCCATCTGCATAGAAGCTAAGATAAGACAAAATTGTATTACATTTTCTAGATCATGGCTACTTGAATAAGATCGTTATAAATAAGTATAACTTATTCACAACGCACCAAAATAAAGTTACTTAACTTATAAGAATTTACGTATGAAGTTTTAAGGCTATGGATCTCAAATTCTTAAAAGTTAAGAGACTTTATTTTTCAAGTTAGGAGACTTGATTCTTAAAGGAAGAAATGAATTGATTTACAAGTATAGAATACTCGATTTGGAAAGACTTGATTTCTAAAGTTAAGAAACTTGTTTTCTTAAAAGTTAAGAGACTTGAAGTATTTTAAAAGTATAAGTCTCTTGGTTATAAAAGGAATGAATTTGTCCAAAACAAAGAGTTATAACGACTTTATGGGAAGTTGGTTATAACAACTTTATGGAAGATTAAAAGAATGGTTTTCTTCAGTAATGTAAGCAAAGAAATGATTTGAAATAAAGAAGGGCAAACTGTTTTAAAGGTACCAATTGCTTAAAGTTTTTAAGAAAGAAGTCACTTGATTTAGAAGCCGGTAAATGTATTTCTAAAAAGGTATTCTGACTTGTCTTGAAAGTAGATATGACTTGATACTACGGTTGTTAGTATCTTGGAAGTTTTATTTGAAAAAGAGTCTTTCTAAAGGAGTAGAGGTGCGTAGTACTTGGGGTTAAATTCCCGGATTTTTATGTGTGAAACGGAAGTGCCATGAGTTTACAAAAATGGAAGTCTAAAGGTTTAATGAACTTGCCTATGTTTGCTTGTGATAGCTTTGAGTGCAAGTATTATATGTTTACGTTGTCGTGACTCTCAGTTGGAGGGCCGGCTGTCTTGTTGTAAGTTTACTTGGATGTACCGACAGTGATGTTGTCACACCCCGAACCCCGGGCCCGTGACTGGTGCCCTAACTGGGCACCCTTCTACCTTAACAACTGAGCAAACTGCGGAAATTAAGTAACTCCTCATTTTTACTTTAAAACCAACGTACGTGCAAGGCAAAGCCGACAAGGCTGCCATATAATATACATAAACAAAAGACACTACACCGCACATGAGTCCAATCCCACATATGAATACAGACCTCTAAGAGTTATACTGAAATATGACGGGACAAGGCCGCCGTATCCATAATCGTACAAAGCACATGCTGAAAGAACTTATACCAAAAGATAAACTCGACAGAAGGAGCTATTCAAAAACTACGGCGATGTCCTACACTGCGATCAACAAGCAGTACCTAAACTGCGGCGTGAACGCACGGCCAGAGTCGGTCTGAAGAATGTACCAAGTATGTGAAGCTGAAAAATACTATAATGAAATCATAACAGTCTAAACAAAACAGGAGACATGTATGATAGCCAACCTACAGTACACAACACATAAGCAGTCATAACAAGTCGTGGACGTGCCTCAAGTCATTTTCGAAATATAACCACGGGTCTCACGCCCATAATATCAATCACGCCCGTGGAATCGCCGCCACGGCGATCCATGATATAATATAACCCCAATAGGAATACATGAACACCAAGTCCCACCTGTGTCCTAAAACTGTACGGCCAAGTAGGAAAACGAACAGGAGGTATAACGTCTTGGGGTTTACCCCTCATTTATACTCTTACCCTGGAGAAGGTGGTAAAGCAGGTGGTATAACGTCTTGGGGGTTTACCCCTCATATATACTCTTACCCTGGAGAAGGTGGTAAAGCAGGTGGTATAATGTTACACCCCGTAGTTCCAGAGTATGTATGTAAGAACGTACGTACAAGAATACGACATTTAATTTGGAAAGGAAGAAAGATGTGATTTTTCGACGGAAAAGTTTCTGGATTTTATGAAGGAAAAAGGTTCGTTAATGGGAATTGGATTCCCAGATTTGGTATTCGGACTTTTTGGAATATTTGAGAATTATGAAATTTTATTTCCGAAATTGGTCACGTGGGGCCCACGGGAAAATTCTGATTTTGTGGGCCCACTTTATTTTCGGATTTTTGGCATTACGGATATTTTGGAAGATGAAATATTTTGGGCGAGTAGGGGCGACACGTGTCACCCCGTGTGGCCATGTTGGCGGGTGGAGAAGAGAGACAGTGGGGCGTTTTTAGGTGGACAAGTGGCCCATTTTGTGGTGGCCACTTGTCCCATTTTGTGGTGAACAAATGGTTGGCCAACTACCCACATGTACCCCATCCTCACCTTACACTTGCCTAGATCTTGGCCATTGATTTTCCTATAAATACCCTTTGTGCAAGACTTATTCTTCATCCACACTTAAAGCTTTTCCAAGGCAAAACTATCCCCTCTTGTGAAGTTCTCGTCCAACCCCACTTTGTGTAGAAATACTCCAAGTATTGTTGTATAAATCCCAAATACCTTAGCCTAGTATTCCTAGTAGTTTTCCAAAGTTATTTCAAATACTAAGAGCAGGAAAAATACTACTTTATTCTATAGTCGCAAAAATGAAGCCACTAGAAAAATCTTCATAGCTTAGATGAAGTGTTGAGAGAAGTTGTTTGGAAACTTCTAAGGGTTGCTTGGAGCGGGTTGGAGCGTCGGGAATGGAGCTAAGCGTAGCTCGATGTCGACGTATATCTTGGATAATTTTGGGCTTATCGAGGTAATGATCTTTGTCCTATTGTAATTGGATATTACATGTTGTAGTAATGTATAGTTGATTATACTATATGTAGAATGAATATGGATAAGAATTGAATCAGTATTTACATAGGGTGTATTCTGATGAGACTTATAGTATTATTGGTGAGTAGAATTGTACACGTCCGGTTAGATGTGTAACCCCTGGAATTGTTGGCTTGGTAGCATGCCTCGTTAGAGGAGGAGATTTATGTGGTTGCGGGGAGGTCTTCAATTTTCGTAGAATAAGGAATCTTGTATCTAGAATTATTCTACGAAGAGATCTAGAGGTTAATAGGCGTTTTGTGGCCTTTATAGGTTGAAGTACTACGAGTGGCGTATTCTACTTGAAGGGTGGAAAAGCGAGCAAGGTTAGAGTACTTTGGAGCGTTTTGCTAATTGTCGATAATCGTCGCGAGGTATGTGAACCTCTTCCTATCCTTTCTAGCATGATATTTGTGAAATATATTTAGTGCGATGACGACGCGTGTGTTTAAAGGAATTTGACTTTCCTTTTGTGTCCTTGACTTGATTTCAAAGTTAAGTGACTTGTTATGAAATATTAAGGACTTGAATTAGGTTAAAAGTTTTAAAACCTCACTCATGAGTAATGGGTGTGTCTTTTAAAGAATAAAGTTATCTTGATTTGAAAATAAGAATGGTTTTATCATTGGATTTAAAATGATAACTTGACTTATAAACAACTTGATTTTGGGAAAGGAGAAGTAACTTGACTTAAGGTATAGGTTACTTGTTTTTAAAAAGTAAGACACTTGGTTTAAAAAGTATATTGCTACTTGACTTTTAAAGGAAAAGTGCCTTTGTTTTACAAGAAGGTATGGAAATCGTTTTGGTTTTACTTTGATGTCTTTTGACTTGAGTTTTAAATAATAAGAATCTTGAAGTATTTCAAAGAGTTATTAACCATTTTGAAAGAAAAGAAATACTTGGTTTTAAAAGCTTAAGTGTTATACTAACTTTATGGGAAGTTAGGTATAACGACTTAAGGAAGATAGAAGAGCGGTTTACTTATTTGTTTATGAAAGTCTTGTATTGATTTACGGAAAGTGTAGTAAGATGGTTTGATAAGTAGACATGTTAGGATGCTACGTGTGTTAGTGTCTTGTGATGTTTGTGTAAAGGGTTTCCCTTGTTGTGCTTATGTTGTTTAACGATAAGCGTTATGTTAGTATTGTACCACTCACCTCTTGACATGTTATACCGGGTTAAGCTGCCCCGTCACGAGGATGCCTCATGCGGGTCCAGGGGACCTATGCGGAGCTACGAGAGTTCCAGGTTAGTGTGCGGGGAATACCTCATGCGGTCTATGTGGCCATGCGGACTACGAGAGTCCAGGACGATGCCGAGGAGTAGCTACCCTCGATGCGGGGAATGCCTCATGCGGGCCTAGGTGGCCTATGCGGAGCTGCGGTAAGTTCCAGGATTAGACGCGCACATTGATACTGAGGGCGAGTGGCCATCTTCGATCATGTGGCGCGGTCTAGAAAGACCTCGTGATACAGTTTTATAGCATTGTTGGTACTGTGGGTTTTAGTAGTCGGCTATGCCTTCGTACTTACCCCGTACGGTTTTATTATGACACAGGTGGGACCTGGTGTTCATATGTATTCCTTGGTGCTTTTATATCATGGACTGCCGGCAGTGAGGAAGGAATTCCACGGGCATGATTGATATTGTGGGCATGAGACCCATAGTTATATTTGAGTGGTGACTTTAAGGGCGTGAGTCCACGACTTGACATATTTGCTACATATTGTGTATCGTAAATTGGTTATCATAAATGTCTTACATTTTATATAGACTATTATGATTTCATTTCTGATACCTTCGATTTCACATACTTGGTACTGTTGTCTTGACCTCCTTGGGTGCATTCATGCCGCAGTAAGTACACCAGATTCGTTTTGGGAAGCTCCGTTTCTCGGAGGCTTATCTTTGGTATGGTCCCTGTTGTTGTAGGTACTTATATTCGGGGTATGGCGGGAATCTGTCCGTCGTTGTTATAACATTCTTAAGTGCATGTAATACTGTTGTGGGCAGAGTTTGTTAAAGGGATATAACTGTTCGGGTTCAAGTTTTATTTATATATTCAGAAAGGTAACCGTTTTGGTTAGCTTGTTTTCTTATTTCATTATTGTATATCTTGTTTCATGTGTAAGCTTTTATTTCCGCTGATTTTTCTCTGATGTTGTATCACTAGGGTGCCCGGGGTAAGGCACCAGTCACGGGCCCGGGGTAAGGCACCAGTCCCCCTAACTTCTTATTAGTCTTATTCATATACACTCTCATTTTAGTTTACTTAAGGCACTAACATGTCTTTTATAAAGATCGAATCTAACGCCTCTGGTCACATGCCGGAATCCCACATCGTATAAGCATGTCAGGGTAATACAAATAATGGAAGCATACGTGGAATCCCACATCACCGTCGATGCGTCCAAGTAATCCTACAACAAGACAAATGACCGCTTCAACCGAGAGTCGCGGCGTAATAAAACATAATACTTGCACTCAAATGCTATCGCCAGCACACACAGGCAAGTTCATAAAATCTATAGACTTTCATTTTATAAACTCAAGACACTTAGAGATATATTCCCATTTAAACAAGCCAAAGTACTTATCAAGGCACACATAGAATAATTCTCAATTAAACAAGTCCAAGTACTTATCAAGGCACACATAGAATAATTCTCAATTAAACGAGCCAAAGTACTTATCAAGGCACACATAGAATAATTCTCAATTAAACAAGCCCAAGTACTACGTACGTACATTCTTTTCAAAAGACTCCTTTTTATGTAAAACCCCAAGATACTAACACCCGTAGTATCAAGGCAAGTCTATTTTTCAAGGTAAGTTACTACACTTTTAGAAAACTCATTTCAAAGCTTGAAATCAAGTAACTTAAAATTTTCACAATCTAGGCAACTTATGCCCATTAATCAAAATAGACAACTTTCTTAACCTTCCAATAAGCCGTTGTAACCAACTTCCCATAAAGCCGTTATAACCAACTTCCCATAAAGCCGTTATAACCCTTTATGGTTTTAGACATATCCATTCCTTTTATAACCAAGAGACTTATACTTTAAAACCAAGTATCACATACTTACAAATCAAGTTCTTAACTTTCAAAATACTAATATTTAGAAAACAAGTTTCTTCTACTTTTAAACCTCAAGTAACTCACACCTTTAAAACAAGTTACTTCTCTTAAATCATGCCATTTCTCCTCTCTTAAAACAATTAAGTAAATCACTCATTTAACTCCCCTAAAGTCATTACAACAACCCTTAGGTTTTGGAACTAAGGCACTAGCCAAAAGGTTTGGAAACCACTTCCTTTTCAAGACTCTAAGTACTTTAAGTAAAATGCTTTCACTTTTAAGAATCCAAACTTCACTAAGGAAATGGATTATACAACTTACAATTTAGACACCAAATTACAATCAAGGGAGTACATAGAACGAATTCTATTTTAGGCAATCCAAATACAACCAAGGAATGGATCATTTAAGGAGTAGGACATACTTTCTTTATCTTAAAGAATCATGCTAGAAGAGGAGATAGTTCACATACCTTTTCGGCTAAATCCACAAGCTAAGCCGAATACGCCGTACGTAGAAGTGTCAACCTTTACAAGCCCTTAAAATTTCCAAGATTCAAAGTCGCTCCTTAGCAAGTTCTTAGCTCCTTTCCTTGTGTTCCAATCCGCTCCAAGCACTCCTTAGAAGCCTATGAAGAACCCATCTTCAAGTTCCAACTTCAAAGTTGAAGAACTCCTTAAGTTTCCGCCTTGCGACTAATACGAAAACGTCGTTTTTCCGAAATCTTTCTATTGAGATAACCTTATAATACTCTTAGGAACCTTGGGTTTAAGTCTTGTGAATAATGGATCAAAACTACAAATTTTTCTTGTGGAAAGTGTGGTGAACCCGAGAGCTCTCAAGGCTAAGCTCAAAGTTCTCTAATTTTTCTAAGTGTAAAATGCCAAGTCTTGCTACTAGTTGGGTATATAAAACACAATGGAGGGTTTAGATTGCAACACATGAGTGGCTAGGATGAGTTTCACAAGGATCAAGCACAAGTGGCAAGTTGACTTGGTCAACAATCTCAAGCTTAGCAAGACTTATCTTCCACCATGGTCAATGACCATTTTAGCCTTGCAAAATTCGACCAACACCAAGTGTGGGGGTGCCACGTGTCGCCCTCTCATTCGTCCATAAAATTCCGTAACCCTCGTGGGCCCCACCAAACGTAAAATTCCTTGGGTGGGCCCCACATGACCAAATCCGTAAAAATAAATTTCCACGAGGTTAAGAGTTCCATACTCTTCAAATAATGCATTTTGAGAATCCAATTCTCAACAACGAACATTTCTCCTTTCCGACGTTCGAAAGATTTTTCCGTCGGAAAAACAATTCTTCCTTTCGTACTAATTTTCAAGTCTTGATTCCTTACGTACATTCTCTTATACATGTCCTGGACTTACGGGGTGTAACAGATGTGGGATTCCACGGGTATGCTTCCATTATGATTGATCCTTGGACATGCTTATACGATGAGGGATTCCGGGGCATGTGACCAGGAGGCGGGTTAGATTCCCGGATTTGTTTTATTACCCATGGCCATGCTTATACGATGAGGGATTCCGGGGCATGAGACCATTCTATGTACGATTATTACTCCATGGTCTAGCTCCCCATGAAGACATGTACCCACGATAAGGGATTCCGGGGGCATGTTATATTATTACTCCATGGGCTAGCTCCCCATGAAGACCTGCACCTACGATGAGGGATGTCGAGGGCACGTTATGGCCATTCTTATACGATGAGGGATTCCGGGGCATGCGGCCACGTTATATATATATATATATATGTGTTGTATATGTGTACGCCGACAGTGAGGTGGGATGCCACGGGCGCATCACATGGTTATATGTTACACCTACGGCTGTCGGCAGTGATGTGAGATTCCACGGGCAAGAGATATATATATGTATTGTGTATGTGTACGCCGGCAGTGAGGTAGGATGCCACGGGCGCGTCACATGGTTATATGTTACACTTATGACCGTCGACAGTGATGGGGGATTCCACGGGCACGCTTTGATATTTGTGTGATTTGATCGCGTCCCAGATTGGGTCGGGTAGTATATGCGTCCCTCCACAAAGGGTCGGATTATGTTATGAAAGATAATTAAGTTATATGGTAATGAACTTGATGATTTTTCCTAAGTATGTACGTAAGAAAGTGACTATAACTTTTATTGAAAATGGGAAAAGATAATAAGGTACGATTAATTCCACGAGATGGTAATGACACGGTAGGATCTGGTATGTACCCTTTTTATACTTGCCCCTGTCATTCTTTTGTACAGTTATGATTTGTTTACTGTACCTTATTTCTGTTCCATATTCGGTACATGTTGCATCGACTTCCGGGCCGCGTTAAATGCCCGCAGTATTAGGTGCAGGTTGGTGATCCTCGCTCTTAGGATCTCGGTTGATTTTAGGAAAAAGCTCCATTTGCTCGGAGGCTTATCTCTTGTACGGTTTTCCACGAGGTTGTAGATTCATGTATATTCAGGGTATGGCGGGGCCCTGTCCCGACACTGTTGTTATGTTAAAACTCTTAGAGGTCTGTAGTCACATATTGTGGGTCAGTTTGTAAACGAAAGGAGGCAACTGCTTCATTTATGTATTTACTATCCAGGGAGGTAGCCTTATGTTATACCCCGTAGTTTCAGGGTATGTATGTGAGGATGTGCGTGCAGTATCGTAAATTTTGGAAAGAAAGAAGATGTGATTTTTTTTTCGGAAAAGTTTCGGTTTTGTGAAGAAAAAGGTTCGTTAATGGGAATTGGATTCCCGGTTGGTATTCGGACTTCTTGGAATATTAGAGAATTATGGAATTTTATTTTGGAAATGGTCACGTGGGGCCCACGGAGAAATTCTGATTTTGTAGGGCCCACTTTGTTTTGAGATTTTGGCCATTGTGGATATTTTTGGAAGATGAAATATTTTGGGCGAGTAGGAGGCGACACGTGTCACCCCAGTGGCTTGGCGAATTTCACTTTGTGCACAACACCGACAGAGTCGTTTTTAAATGAAACGTTTACTAAACTCGCGTAGGGTAAATTCCGGCTATGTCATTTCTAATTTTTGCAGATTTTTCCGAGAGACGAAACATTTTGGACCAACGGGAGGGCGACACTTTTCACCCTCCAATTGATGGACTTGAGGCGTCAATATGGCCGATTGGAGTGTCCAATTTTGTCTTGGAGTTGGTAGGATATTTTGTGTGCAAGTTGGCCAAGGACACTTGCCTAAATCCTCACCGTACACTTGCCTTGCACTTGGCATCATCTTGGCCATTGGTTGGCCATGTCTTGACCTATAAATACCCCTCTTAAGATGAAGAGTTCTTCATCCACAAAATCTTTCCAAGTCTTGAAAATCCTCTCCTCTCCCTTAAGCCTTTTCGTCCAACACACCTCCCCTCGAGAAGCTTAGCCGAGGCTAATCCCCCTCTAGCCTAGCCGAAACACTACCCCCCTCCCTTGGTAGAAATGTTGCCTTCTAGTATTGTTATAATGCCCAAATTACCCTAGCCCAAATCCCTTAGTCCTTAGTAGAAGTTGTGAAGAACTTCTAAGGTTTTCTTGGAGCTACCGGAGCGTACAACTTAGGAGCTAAACCTTGCTCAGGCGCGACTTTTATCTAGGATATTATTGGGCTTACCGAGGTAAATAACCTTATCCTCCTTTTGTAATTAGAATATACATACTGTAGAAGTATAGGAATAAGTATAAATACTTAGAAGGATATTAAAGAATAGAATTGAGCGATATCACGATGAAGGGTTTAAAGAAGAATAATAGAATCAGATTTACATAGACTGTTTTCACTGATGAACTTGAGTAGCTCACCGGGTAGGGAAGTGCTGCCCAAATGTCCATAGAATAGCGAACCCTCTGCTTAGAGCTTTGTACAGTACAGTCTAGACGTTGATAGACGTATTTGACTGTTATAGGTCGATTCTCTGCGCGCGACATATTCAACTTGGCAGGTGGATTTCGCCGAGAAGGTATGTGATTCTTCCTATCCTCTTGAGCATGATATTTTAAAGAATATGTATATAGTACGGTAGACGTACGTGTGTTAACTGAATAATAATTACGGCAATGTCTTCGGACTTAAGCCTGAATAATAATTACGGCAATGTCTTCGGACTTAAGCCTGAATAATAATTACGGAAATGTCTTTTGACTTAAGCCTGAATAAAAAGAATCTGAAGTAGTTCAAAAGAATTAAGAAACCTTTTTAAGAGTAACACTTTGTTTTAAAAGCTTAAGAGTTATACTAGCTTTATGGGAAGTTAGGTATAACGGCTTAAGAGTGATAAAAAGAATGATTTATTGATTTAAGAAAATAAGAGACTTGACTTAATTATACTAATATGAATTTTGTTAAAAAGTGTGAAACCTCATTCGTGAGTAAATAGTATTTTTGGTTTTTAAAAGGAATGATGTTTTACCGATCGGAATGAATGTCGAACAAACCACAGTAGCGCTAATAAAGGGAAATGTTTTGATGAATAAAGTATTATTAAAACCAGTAGAAACTTCCATCTGCATAGGAGCTAAGATAAGACAAAATGATATTACATTTCCTAGATCATGGCTGTTGTAATAAGATTGTTATGAACAATAATAACCTACTCACACACATAGGTATATGTTTCTCAAATTGTTTTAAAGGATTAAAACTATGAACTACGAAACCTTTCGAAAATGAGGAACTTGAGTAATTGAAATTAGGCAAACTTGAGCGTTGGGAAAATAATGTTGTTACTTGATTTTACAAAGAGAAGTGTTTTGATTTACTTCAAAAGATAATCACTTTATTTTTATACTACGGGTATTGTGTGACTTTTGTGAAAGAAACGGATCTTTTAAAAGAGTAATACATGAAGTACTTTGGGGCTAAAAACCCGAACTTGTTAACATAATGTAAAAAGTACCTTGTGTGAATAACTTGATTGTATTGATTTGTGATAGTCTTGTAATACTTTCTTGTTGACTTGATAAGTAAACATGTTAGGATGCTACGTGAGTTAGTATCTTGTGATGTTTGTGTAAAGGGGTTTTCCCTTGTTGTGCTTAGGTTGTTTAACGATGTTGTTATGATGATATTATATCACTCATGATTCGGGGTTAAGCGCCCTCCGTCGCGGGGTAGACTCGGTGGTCTAGTGACTATGATTCGAGAATACCTTATGCAGTGCAGATGGCCTATCGGGCTGCGGGAGTTCGTGTTAGTATCACGGCCCCTTGTGGTCATGCGGTCTTTGTGGCTACGCGGACGGCGAGTCCAGGGCGCTGCCGGGAGTAGCTACCCTCGATGCGAGAATACCTCATTCGGGCCATTGGAGTGGCCCGTGCGAGCTCACGAAGTTCGGGGCTAGACGCGCACATTAGATCTGCGCGCGAGTGGCGGCTTTGATCATGTGACGGTCTAGACAGATCTCATGATCTGATTTACGACCTTGTGTACCGTGGGTTTTAGTAGTCGGCTATGCCTTCGCACTTACCGTCACGGTTTATGATGACTTTGAGGCGTGAGTCACGACTTAGCGTATCGCTTAATTATTGTGAACGTAGTTTTGGTTATCATACATGTCTCCGCTTTATCTTGACTACTATGATTTCATCTCTTGTATTTTGATTTCACATACTTGGTACTGTTATCGACCTCGCCGGGGCTGCGTTCATGCCGCAGTAAAGGTACTCCCGTTGATCCGTTCTTAGGATCACCGTTTGTTGGGAAAGCTCGTTTCTCGGAGGCTTAGCATTTTGGTATGGTCCCTGTCGTTGTAGATATTTGCATTCAGGTATGGCGGGGCCCGTCCGCCATTGTTGTTTTAAACTCTTAGAGTCTGTAGACTGTTGTAAGGTTGGGATGAAGCTCATTTTGGGGTACTTATATACATATATGCCGAAGGCAACTTTTCCTTAAAGCGTGTCTTATTTATCTTGTTTCATATCTTGGTTGTTTTATATTCGCTGATTTCTCGATGTATGACTACTTGGGTGCGGGTAAGGCACGATCACGCCGAGGCAGTCGTGACACCTTGCTCCGCTAACTGTTGATTTTATCCTTGTTGATTTATTTATAATTTTCATGTATGTTCCGCTGATTATCTCTGATGTATACCGTAAAGTGCCTGTGTAGGACACGATGCGGGCGGCTCGGGTCGTGACATATACCGTCTCTTATTCTACGGAAAATTGAGCAGCACCTCCTTTGTTTCTACGTACTTTTCCACCTTTTTCAAGGCCCGAAATCAATAACCAACATGCCGCATTTAAGGCTCAACACATCAACCAATCAAAGGGGATTACACGTCTTACAATACGTGTAAAATTCTGCCCCACAATTAATATCAAGTAGTTCAATATCCAAAGCCATTCTCGGCTAACATGTACAACAACACAAAGTCCTTTCCAATTCTTTTCAATCCAAGCTGTTAAGTCTAACATGTTATATAGTCGTAAACAACTTTAACAACTACAATTTCTTCTTTATATAACATGCGGCGACTAAACTAATAACCAAATTGAATTTCAATCTCAAAGGCTAAACATGCTAGTTTCGGATTAGTGGTTCCAATATCCATAACACTTATCAAACTTCAATATATACATCTCATTCTTGTTTATATCCATAACTATAACAATAAGAAGTCTTTAATCACTAAAACGACAAGATTGTTACCTTGATAAGCCCTTATAAAATTCCAAGATTCAAAGTCGCTCCTTAGCAATCTTAGTTCCTTTCCTTCACGCTCCAATCTGCTATTTGAAGCCCTTAGAAGTTCACAAACAACTTCCCTTCAATTTCCAACTTCAAAGTTGAAGAACACCTTAGGTTTTCGCCTTGCGACTAACGTAAAAACGTCGTTTTTCCGGGATATTTCTATTGAGATATCCTTACAATACCCCTAGGAACCTTGGGTTAAAGTATCGTGAATTATGAACCACAAACGAAAATCTTTCTTGTTCAAACTTACACAAAGCTTAGATCAAAACACTTGTGTGGCTTGGATGAAGGAGATTAAATATCAAGTGCCAACTTGGCTAAGTTGACTTGGTCAATTTTATCATGTTTTGGGCTTGCAAGACTTGATCATCTTTCCCTTGGTCATTTGACCATTATACCCTTGGTCCATATTTTCGAACAAGCCTATGTAGGTGTGACATGTGTCGCCCTCCCATTCGTCCATAAAATCTCGTAACCCTCGTGGCCCCCACAAAACGTAAAATTTCTCGGGTGAGCCCTACGTGACCAAATCCATAAATAAATTTCCACAATGTTAATAAATTCCATACTCCTCAAACAATGCATTTTGAGAATCTAATTCTCATCAACGAACATTTTTCCTTTCCGAAGTTCGGAAGATTTTTCCTTAAGAATAACAAATCTTTCCTTCGTTCAAATTTATAAGTCTTGTGCTCTCACGTCTATTCTCGTATATATGTCCTGGAATTTCGGGGTGTAACAGTTATAATGGATTTATGGGAAGTTAGTTATAACGACTTTATGAAAGGTTAAGAGAGTAGTCTAATTGATTGATAGGCATGAGTTGCCTAGGTTGTGAAATTAGAAGTTACTTGGTTTCAAAGCCTTGAAATGAATTTCTAAAGGTGTAGTAACTTAAATTGAAAAATAGACATGCCTTGATACTACGGGTGTTAGTATCTCTGGGTTTTATATAAAAAAGAGTCTTTTGAAAAGAATGGAAGTACGTAGTATTTTGGGTTAAATTCCCGGATTTTTATGTGACACGAAAGTGCCTTGAGTTTATAAAATGAAATTCATTTTTGTACATTAATGAAAGTCTAAAAGATTTTATGAACTTGCCTATGCTTACTTGCGATAGCCTCTGAGTGCAAGTGTTATATTTCTACGCTGCCGTGACTCTAAGTTGGAGGGCCGGCTGTCTTGTTGTGAATTTACTTGGACGTACTGACAGTGATGAAGGATTCCACGGGTATGCTTCCATTGTGATTGATCCATGGACATGCTTATACGATGAGGGATTCCGGGGCATGCAACCATGATGCGGGTTAAATTCCCAGATGCTATTATTACTCCATGGACTAGCTCTCCATGAAGACATGTACCCGAGATGAGGGATTCCACGGGCATGTTATATACTATTATTACTCCATGGATTAGCTCTCCATGAAGTCATGTACCCGAGATGAGGGATTCCACGGGCATGAGATATATATATATATATTGCATATGTGCACGCCGACAGTGATGTAGGATTCCACGGGCGTGTTACATACATATATTTTACACTTGCGGCTGTCGGCAGTGATGGAGGATTCCACGGGCACGCTTTGATGTTTGCGGGCTTGAGACCCTTACTGGACTGTGTGATGATTTTGAGGGCTTGTGTCCCTAGCCATGGTGTGACTATTGTTTATGTGTTGAAATAGTTTTTAAAAGGAAAAAAAACTGACTTTCATTACTTTCGTTTCGGCAAGGCACGGTGGTACTGTTAATTTGATTATCATACTTGTCTCCAGCTTTTTATATCTAGACTTTATGATTTAAATTACAGTACTTTCAGTTTTACATACTTGGTACATATTTTGTACTGACCTCCTTCGGGGGGCTGCGTTCATGCCGCAGGTTGAGGTACATAGCTTGCTGATCCTCACTCTTAGGATCACTGTTCAGTTCTTGGAAAGCTCCATTTCTCCGGAGGCTTTGTCTTTTGGTACAGTTCCCTGAGGTTGTAGATTTATGTACATTCAGGGGTATGGCGGGGCCCTGTCCCGTCACAGTTGTTATGTCAAAACTCTTAGAGGTCTGTAGTCATATCTTGTGGGTCGGTTGAGGAAAAAAAAAGAGGTAACTGCTTTTGGTTTACGTATATATATATCCAGGGAGGTAGCCTTATCGGCTAACCTGTTATTTATTTCTTGTTGAGTTTATGTATGTTCCGCTGATTACCTCTGATGTATACCAGTAAGGGTGCCCAGGTAGTGCACCAGTCGCGGGCCCGGGGTCGGGTCGTGACAATCTCCATGACTCTTTCCCAAACTTTCATAGTGTGGCTTAGCAGCTTGATACCCCTATAATTGTTGCAACTCTGGATATCACCTTTGTTCATGTACAAAGGAATTATTTTAATACATCTCCATTCTTCGAGCATCCTCGTTGTCTTAAAAATGACGTTAAACAACTCTGTCAGCCACTCCAAACCTGCCATACCTACGCTCTTCCAAAATTCAATCGGGATCTCATCAAGCCCGGTCGCTCATCCCCTGCACATCCTGCGAACAGCACCCTGAACCTCCTCAATCTTAATGTTTTCACAATACCCAATATCTCAGTACTGTTACACCCCGGAATTCTAGGTTATGTTTATAAGAACGTACGTAAGAACTAAAAAATGTTAAGATTTGAGAATAGTAAAAATTTATCGGAATTTTGGAAATTATCGGAAAACGAAATATTGCGACGAACGGGAGGGCAACACTTGTCACCCCCCTTAGTGGTCTTGGACGATTTGGACATGGACAAAATGGTCATTTGACCATTAAAGAGATGACCAAGTCTTTCTAAGGGCTAGAGCTTGATATTGTTGACTTAGTCCAAGGGCCACTTGGGCTTGATCCTTGTGAAACTCATCCAAGCCACACATTTGTGCTAATCTTGACCCTTCCTAGTGTTATTTAAGTATACTAGTAGCAAGACTTTGTCATTGAGGCCTTTTGAAGGAAGAAGTTTTGCAATTTTTGTTCTAAATTCACAATACTTCAACCCAAGGTTCCTAAGGGTATTGAAAGGATATCTCAATAGAAAGATCCCAGAAAAGTAGCGTTTTCGTATTAGTCGCAAGGTGAAAACCTAGTCACTTTCCTAGGTTTGGATTGGAAGATTAAGGAAAGTTGTTTGTGATCTTATAAAGGCTTCAAGTGGCGGATTGGAGTGTCAAGGAGATGCTTTAAGTTGCTAGGGAGCGACTTCAGATCTTGAAGTGGATTAAGGCTCGTTAAGGTAACAATCTTGTTCTCTTAAGTATTATAAGATTACATATTGTTGTAGCCTTATATTTTAACTAACATGAAGTATATGTATTGAAGATTGATAAGTGATATGGATTGTAGAAGCCTAATCCGAAATGACATTGTGAGCCATTTGAAATTGAAATACAATTTGGTCGTTAATTAGAATTGTCGCATGTTACCTACTTGAATAGTGTAGTTGTCACGACCCGACCTCGGGCCCGCGACTGGTGCCTTACCCCGGGCACCCTAGTGCTACAACATCAGAGAAAATCGTGAAATAAAAACTTAAATAGGAAACAAGATACAACATAAGAAAAGCAGGCTAACCAGCGGTTACCTTCATGTATATACATATAATCGAGCGATTACATCCTTTACAAACCACACTTGCAACGATTACAGGACCTCTAAGAGTTTTTAATACAACTATGGCGGACAGGGCCGCCATACCTGAATGTACAAGAACCTACAACCTCAGGGAAACATACCAAAGATAAGCCTCCGGAGAAACGGAGCTTCCCAAACGCTGAACTGCGATCCTAAGAGCGAGGATCAACAACTGGTGTACCTCTACCTGCGGCATGAACGCAACCCCCGAAGGAGTCGATCTGGCAAGTACCAAGTGTGTGGAACGAAAATCGTAATGAAATCACATTTCATCATTTTATAAAACCATTTCGCAATAAGTAAACAATTATGTCAAGTAAGGGACGAATGTCCTCAAAATCATCACTCACACATAACTATGGGTCTCACGCCCACAATATCAATCATGCCCGTGGAAATCCTTCATCACTGCCGGCAGTACATGATGTAAAACAACACCGTATGTGAACTCGAATACTAGATCTGCTGCGTCATCAAACCGATCGGGCCAAGTAGAATAGCCAACTACGGATCGAAGGCTAGTCATAAAACTTCACGCGGGCCAATGCGGAAGACAACTACCAGATCCAAAAACTAGCCACGAATCGCCGAGGCAAGTATCTTAAGCTAACGTGCAGGCCTACCGTCTCACGAGATATGACCGTGGCAAGTATATTAAGCTATCTACCAGAGCCTGCCGATACACGAGAAATGACCAGGACAAGTATCTAAAGTGTGCATGTAACCACATATACAAATCAAGCCTGTGATCGCTCGTCACCGCGGCAAGCTTCATGGATTAGCGGTCCATGGACTAATAACATAACCCGGGGATTTAACTCCTCACAATGACCGCATGCCCCGGCATCTTACCTCGGTATAAGCATGGCCATGAAACCATCCTACTGGACGCATACCCGTGGACCATCCATCGTGTCAGTATGTCCAAAGGAAATAACAAGATAATACTCAAAGTGGACGCATACCCGTGGACCATCCAACGTGTCAGTATGTCCAAAAGAAACAACAAGATAACACTCATAGTAGAAGCATGCCTGTGGACCATCCATCGTGTCAGTATGTCCAACAATCAACCAAATAGCCGGCCCTCCACCGAGAGACGCGGTAGCACAGAATCAAAACACTTGCACAACAAAGGCTATCACAACAAGCATAGGCAAGTTCAATGTACTTTCATTTTATGTCAACAATCCGGGTTTCAACCCCAAAATACTACATATTTTCATTCTTTCAAAAAGACCTCTTTTTACGTAAAAGCCACACGATACTAATACTCGTAGTATAAAAAAAACACGTTTTCTTTTCAAACCAAATTACTTCACCTTCGTAAAAATCTTTACAAGACTTTTAAAATCAAGTACTATATACTTTTTAAACCAAGTGCTTTTCTTTTAAAACAACATCAAGTATACTTTTAAAACCCAAGTAACTTACTCTTTTCAAAACAAGTAACCTATACTTAAATCAAGTTACCTCTCCTTTTCGAAATCAAGTCGTTTATAAGTCAAGTCTCTTATCTTTCAAGATCAAGTCTCTTAACTTTTAAAATCAAGTCGTTTAGCTTTCAAAATCAAATCTTTCTTTTATCTTCATAAAGTCGTTATAACTAACTTCCCATAAAGCCATTATAACACTTTATGTTTTAAACAAACAAAATTCATTTCCAGGCGCACGTCTACCGTACTATATAGTTCACAACAATCATGCTCAAGAGTATAGGAAGAATCACATACCTCTTGGCAATCCACAAGCCAAGTTGAGTATCTGCGCATAGAAAATCCACCTATAATAACCACAATACATCTATCAACTTCTAGTTCTCTTCGTTCAATAGTTCTAAGTACCAGGATCCTTATTCTACGAAAAATTAGTGACACCTCCCCCAGTAAACACATAAATAACCTCCACAACAAGGCTGCCAAGCCAACAACTCGAGGATTACACGTCTCAAATGCGTGTACACTTCTGCCTCACAATAATACTACAAGTCTACTGTAAATACCGTCCAATGTAAATACAGTTCAATCCTTTATAATCATCCTACTAATATATCTTATACTCAATTCTAAACTACTACAATATGTAATATCCAATTACAATAGGGGGACATAGATCATTACCTCGATAAGCCCAAAATTATCCAAGATTATAAGTCGATCCTGAGCAACGTTTAGCTCCAATTCCTTACGCTCCAACCCGCTCCAAGCAACCCTTAGAAGTTTCTAAACAACTTCTCTTAACACTTCATCTAAGCTATGAAGATTTTTCTAGGGTTTCATTTTTCGACTATTGGAAAAAAAGTAGTATTTCCGGGCTCTTAGGTTGGGATTACTTTAGAATACTACTAGGGATACTAGGCTAAGGTATTTGGGATTATAAAACAATACTTGAAGTATTTCTACACAAAGTGGGGGGGGGGGGGGGGTTGGACGAGAGCAAGCTAAAGGGAGGGGGTATTTTTGCCTTGGAAAAACTTAAGTGTGGATGATAATAAGTCTTGCACTAAGGGAGTATTTATAGAGAAATCAAAGGCCAAGATCATAGCAAGTGTGTGGTCTAGATTGGGCCATGTGTGTGTGGGCCCCACCACACCACATGGCCAACAAAAACAAGAGCCAAGTGTCATGGCCATTTCGGCCCGAGACAGTGGCTAGACAACTGTCCCATTCGGCCCACATGGCCACCTAAGGGGGGGTGACACGTGTCTCCCCCTTACTGGTCCAAAATATTTCATCTTCCCAAAATATCCAAAATATCGAAAATCTCGAAAACAAAGTGGGCCCCACAAAACCGTAAATTTTCCCCGTGGGTCCCACGTGACCAAATCCGGAAATAAAATTCCATAATTCTAATATAATCCAAGAAGTCCAAATACCAAATCTGGGAATCCAATTCCCATTAACGAACCTTTTTCCTTCACAAAATCCGGAAACTTTTCCGTCGAAAAATCACATCTTTCTTTGTTTCCAAAATTCGCCGTATTCTCGCACGCGTCGCCCTCACATACATACCCTGGAACTACGGGGTGTAACATTCTTCCCCCCTTATAAACATTCGTTCCGAATGTTCCTTCTAAGTCTCTAAACATACGTGTGCCGGTATAGTCTCCACTACTATACTTACATAACCAATCATGCCACCAATGGCCAGAATATAACATGCGCGCAAAACTCAAATCCAAGCCAACGAGGAATCACCTCTAACATCACAAAAAGCTCCCACCCATGGTCTAAAGGATACTCCATTCGCATCTTCACTTCACAAAAGAAATGATCACTTCCGTTCTCATAACACATGTTCGCTTCTTTTCTTACTCGTCGTACCCTTCTCGTACACCCGAACTCTCTATAGTACACGTTCCACACTTCAGTTACCGCTTCAATTTCCACAACCCTGGAGTTACTACCTCCAAACTTGGTCATCTCACTAGCTTCAATTTCCTCTAAGGCCATTCCCGGCCTTCACGATCCGATTCTGGTCGAACGCATCCACGAACCCGTACGATGGTTACCTAAACTTGGGCCTAGCACCCTCGTGACCCTATCACATAGCGGGACCACCAAAAAATTTCCTTACTTCAATCCGGGCTGCGGGTTGACGCGCAATCTCAACTCACCCATTTATCGCGCTAAGCTCTTGTTCCCGATCCTAACAATCTACAAATCAAGTCACAGCTGTTACACCCGTAAGTCGGGACATGTGTCACGCCCGAACCACGGGCTGTGGATCGTGCCCTACCAGGCACCATTCTACCTAATGTATATAAGAAAAGCTGCGAATTTAAATAACAACTTTTTTTTTTTTTTAAACCAACATACGTGCGGCAAAGCCGGCATAAGTTGCCATATAATATACATAACAAAAGACACTACACCGTATATGAGTCCAATCCACATATGAATACGGACTCTAAGAATTTTATCAATCGTGTGGGACAAGACCCGCATCAATAATCAGATAAAAGCACATCTTGAAAGAACTTATACCAAAAGATAAACTCCGAACGAAGGAGCTATCCAAAACTCGAGAAGCGGTCCTACACTGCCGATCACCAAATCTGCGTACCTAAACTCGTGGCATGAACGCACTCCGAAGGAGGTCAAGACGAAGAATGTACCAAGTATGTGAAACAATAAATCAGAATGAAATCATAATATCTAAAAAAAACAGGAGACATGTATGATAGCCAACCTACGAAGACACAATACATAAGCCATATCAAGTCGTGGACGCGTGCCTCAAAGTCACTACTCAAATAACTGCATACGCGAGGCCTTACTAACAATGAGAGTAATCAAAAGTATAGGTAGCAAATCCACGGAAACAGGTGGTATAACGATCTTTGGGGATACACCCCTCATTTATACTCTTACCCTGAAGAAGGTGGTAACGCAGGTGGTATAACGATCTTTGGGGATACACCCCTCATTTATACTCTTACCCTGAAGAAAATGATAAAGCATGTGGTATAACGATCTTTGGGGATACACCCCTCATTTATACTCTTAACCTCAAGAATATTATAAAGCAGGTGGTATAACGATCTTTGGGGATACACCCCTCATTTATACTCTTACCCTGAAGAAAATGATAAAGCAGGTGGTATAACGATCTTTGGGGATACACCCCTAATTTATACTCTTACCCTGAAGAAAATGATAAAGCAGGTGGTATAACGATCTTTGGGGATACACCCCTCATTTATACTCTTACCCTGAAGAAAATGATAAAGCATGTGGTATAACGATCTTTGGGGATACACCCCTCATTTATACTCTTACCCTACCTCAACTGGCCATCATACATAACATAAGCACTACCGGCTTATCACACAATAAGTAAGCAAGTTAAGAAATCCCCCTAACTTCTTATTAGTCTTATTCATATACACTCTCATTTTGGTTTACTTAAGGCACTAATAGAATAATTCTCAATTAAACAAGCCAAAGTACTTATCAAGGCACACATAGAATAATTCTCAATTAAACAAGCCAAAGTACTTATCAAGGCACACATAGCATAATTCTCAATTAAACAAGCCAAAGTACTTATCAAGGCACACATAGCATAATTCTCAATTAAACAAGCCAAAGTACTACGTACGTACATTCTTTTCAAAAGACTCTTTTTTATGTAAAACCCCAAGATACTAACACCCGTAGTATCAAGGTGTGTCTATTTTTCAAAGTAAGGTACAACACTTTTAGAAAACTCTTTTCAAAGCTTGAAATCAAGTAACTTCAAATTTTCACAATCTAGGCAACTTATGCCTAATAATCAAAATAGACAACTTTCTTAACCTTCCATAAAGCCGTTATAACCAACTTCCCATAAAGCCGTTATAACCCTTTATGGTTTTAGACATATTCATTCATTTTTATAACCAAGAGACTTATACTTAAAACCAAGTATCACATACTTACAAATCAAGTTTCTTAACTTTCAAAATACTACAAGTCTCTTAATATTTAGAAAACAAGTTTCTTCTACTTTTAAACCTCAAGTAACTCACACCTTTAAAACAAGTTACTTCTCTTAAATCATGTCATTTCTCCTCTCTTAAAACAATTAAGTAAATCACTCCTTTGACTCCCCTAAAGTCATTATAATGACCCTTAGGTTTTGGAACTAAGGCACTAGCCAAAAGATTTGGAAACCACTTCCTTTTCAAAACTCTATGTACTTTAAGTAAAATACTTTCACTTTTAAGAATCCAACTTCACTAAGGCAATGGATTATACAACTTACAATTTAAACATCAAAGTACAATCAAGGAAGTACATAGAACGAATTCTATTTTAGGCAATCCAAATACAACCAAGGAATGGATCATTTAAGGAGTAGGACATACTTTCTTTACCTTAAGGAATCATGCTAGAAGAGGGGATAGTTCACATACCTTTTCGGCTAAATCCACGAGCTAAGCCGAATACGTCGTACGTAAAAGTGTCAACCTATAATGGTCACAACAAGACTATCAACTTCTAGTCTCTAACGTAGAATAATACTAAGTATACGGTCTCAAATTCTACGGAAAATCGGGCAGCACTTCCTTTGTTTCTACTCACTTTGCCACCTTTTTCAAGGCCGAATACAATAACCAACACGCCACATTTAAGGCTCAAAACAACAACCAAACAAAGGGGATTACACGCCTCACAATACGTGTAAAATTCCGCCTCACAATTCATACCAAGTAATTTAAAATCCAAGTCATTCTCGGCCAACTTATAACCAACAACTCAAAGTCTTTTCCAATTCTTTTCCAATTCCAAGTTCTAAGGTATAACATGTTATATAGTCATAAAAAACTTCAAAAAATACAATTTCCTTCTTTCTACAACATGCGACGACTTAAACTAATAATCGACTTGAATTGTAATCTTAAGGCTAAACATGCTAGTTTTCGGATTAGGGTTCCAATAGCCAATATAATTATCAAACTTCATACTAAACAACTCATGATTGCTAATATCCATAGCTACAACAATAAGTAAGTCTTAACTACTAAAACGACAAAATTTATACCTTTATAAGCCCTAAAAAATTTCCAAGATTCAAAGTCGCTCCTTAGCAATTCTTAGCTCCTTTCCTTAGGTTCCAATCCGCTCCAAGCACTCCTTAGAAGCCTATGAAGAACTCATCTTCAAGTTCCAACTTCAAAGTTGAAGAACTCCTTAAGTTTCCGCCTTGCGACTAACGTGAAAACGCCGTTTTTCCGAAATCTTTCTATTGAGATATCCTTACAATACTCTTAGGGACATTGGGTTTAAGTCTTGTGAACAATGGATCAAAACTACAAATTTTGTGTGTGGAATCTAAGGCAAACCCGAGAGCACAATGGAAGAACAAGACTAGTGTGAAATTTTCTAAGTGTTGGAAGACCTTGTCTTGCTACTAGGGTGGTATATAAAACACATTGGAGGGCTTAGATTGCAACACATGAGTGGCTAGGATGAGTTTCACTAGGATCAAGCCCAAGTGGCAAGTTGACTTTGGTCAATAATATCAAGCTTTGAAGACTTATCTTCCAAGATGGTCAATGACCATTTTATACTTGTTAAAAACGTCCAAGACCATATGTGGGGGTGCCACGTGTCGCCCTCTCATTCGTCCATAAAATTCCGTAACCCTCGTGGGCCCCACAAAAATGTAAAATTCCTCGGGTGGGCCCCACGTGACCAAATCCTTAAAAATAAATTTCCATAAAGTTAATAAGTTCCATATTCTTCAAATAATGCATTTTGAGAATCCAATTCTCAACAACGAATATTTTTCCTTTCCGACGTCCGGAAGATTTTCTGCCGGAAAAACAATTCTTCCTTTCGTACAATTTCCAAGTCTTGATTCCTTACGTACATTCTCTTTTACATGTCCTGGACTTACGGGGTGTAACATTCTTCCCCTCTTAGAAATATTCGTCCCCAAATGTTCTTAGTCGGTTTCCAAGCTATACAAACTCCGGCACAGTTTCTATACTATGTCTATCAATCAAAACTCCACAAGACCAACGATGCCACACATGGCCACCACATAACATACGTAAACATATCAATGGACCTTCCGTCCGCGACCCCCTCCTCACAAAACTCGAAGGTTACAGTCTTCTCAAAAATGGGATCCTTAGAGGTTCCTTTCTTTCCTTACTTGTCATACTTTCTCGTACTTCCAAACTTATTTGAGCATACGTACAAAATTTCAAATATTGATTCTGTTCCCCATTCCTTGGATTTACTATCCAAACTTGGCCATTATGCTACATACATTCCCGTTAAGGCTCTTATCGGTCCTTACGACCTGATTCCGGTGGAACACATCCACGAACTCGTACAACGATCAACTAGACTTGGGCCTTGCATCCCCGGGACCCTATCACATAGCGGGACTATTACCAATTAACATCACCCCATTCCATACTATCGGTTGACCCGAAAGGAGTCCATAACCCGACTCATCGTCACCCTTAACTTCTCATTCTTAGTCTGAACTAAAACTCTCTCTTATCTCAAGGTACTTCTCACCCTATCCCCCTATTCACTAGAGGTTCGGCACATAAACCAAAGTATTTCTACCGTAAATCCCTCCCTATCGGTCTTACACTGCTACGGGGTAATTACAACTTGTGAACTCTATACAACTATAGTCTCAGTTCACTTACCATTCTTGTCAACATTCTTAACTTTTCACTTTACTAATCAAAGTATTCCTACCTCTGGGGTACTATCACTTATAACTGCTAGCAACACAGGGAAAACATATACGCTAGGGCAAAATCTGAATCTAACAATGCACGTATGATTCAAAAGAATTGAGATATACCTGTAACCCCATGAGATGTTGCCTCCTGATCCTGTCCCATAGTCACGTCAGCTATGCGGTTCGAAGGGCCTCCAGAACTATAAACACCACCCTGACCTCTACCACGGTGGTGACATCCAACACCACCGCCTGAGGGCCCTTAGCGGAGGAAAGGTAACCAACCATCAGCCTCATAGGCTGAGCCACCTTACCGGTGCTCTTTCTAACAGGACATTCCCACTTCTTGTGGCTCGGACGGTCACAATAATAACAAACACCTGTGCCATGATGGCATTTCCCCAAATGACGCTTACTACAATGGAAACACTGAGGAATAAGTAGCCTCGACTGAGAAAATCCCCTGCTCCTCTGAGAACCTCGACCCCTAGAGCTTGGACCGACTCCTAAATACCTTGTGGGATCAAATCTCCACCAGTGGGTATGTCTTTGGGTAGGGTGGGGAATATCTCACTCATTCTTTGAGGCGCTCGTCCAAAAACTCACCGGATAACCAACCGGTCTAGCCTCTTCTGCTGATCTCCACGTTGGCCTCTACCCTGTACACACTGTGCATGGCCGAATAACCTCCTGTGATGAAACTGTAGCACCGCTATCTTGGTCAATAACATAATCGCTTCCTCGCGACCTATAGTCTTCTCCTAATCGCTGGAGGCTCGTGATGGGGCCTCAAAACTTAGCGCAGAAGAACTTCGCCGATCGCGGCCACAACATCCGGTATACCACAGGCATAAGCCCTATCAACTCTGAGTCGACTAGTAGCTCTCGCTACTCCTTTGCCCTTCTCGGTATGTTGCCTTACGTGGAGGCATAACTGTAACACAAAATCACGTCAGAGAGGAATTATCTTACTAACACAGCTCTATGGCACGATCTTAGAGTGAGAAGAATAGAAACCAACTCCTAAATGTCCTGTAGCCTCCTGTTTATGGGTGTGGCGCGCAACACCGATAATCAAGACTCTACTAGACACGGTCAGACATTCAGGATTATTTGCTCACGATACCACTCTGTCACGCCCGAACCACGGGCCGTGATGGTGCCCTACCAGGCACCTCTACTGCATAACAAGAAAAGCTGCGAATTTAAATAACACTTTTTTTTTTAAAAAACCAACATACGTGCAAGGGCAAAGCCGACAAGGCTGCCATATAAAATACATAACAAAAGACACTACACCGTACATGAGTCCAATCCCACATATGAATACAGACCTCTAAGAATTTTACTGAACTGTGACGGGACAAGGCCCCGCCGTACCCATAACTGTACAAAAGCACATCTTGAAAGAACTTATACCAAAAGATAAACTCGAATGAAGGAGCTATCCAAAAACTACGGCGGTCTACACTGCCGATCACCAAGCTGCATTACCTAAACTGCGGCGTGAGCGGCCCCGAAAGGAGGTCGATGCGGAGAATGTACTAAGTATGTGAAACGATGAAATCAGTAATGAAATCATAACGATCTAAACAAAATAGGAGACATGTATGATAGCCAACCTACGATACACAATACATAGCGATCATATCAAGTCGGGGGCGCGTGCCTCAAAGTCACTACTCAAATAACCGTACACAGTGCCTTACTAACAATGAGAGTAATCAAAAGTATAGGTAGCAAATCCACGGAAACAGGTGGTATAAAGATCTTTGGGGATACACACCTCATTTATACTCTTACCCTGAAGAAGGTGGTAACGCAGGTGGTATAACGATCTTTGGGGATACACCCCTCATTTATACTCTTACCCTGAAGAAAATGATAAAGCAGGTGGTATAGCGATCTTTGGGGATACACCCCTCATTTATACTCTTACCCTGAAGAAAATGATAAAGCAGGTGGTATAACGATCTTTGGGGATACACCCCTCATTTATACTCTTACCCTGAAGAAAATGATAAAGCAGGTGGTATAACGATCTTTGGGGATACACCCCTCATTTATATTCTTACCCTGAAGAAAATGATAAAGCATGTGGTATAACAATCTTTGGGGTACACCCCTCATTTATAGTCTTACCCTACCTCAACTGGCCATCATACATAACATAAGCACTACCGGCTTATCACACAATAAGTAAGCAAGTTAAGAAATCCACCTAACTTCTTATTAGTCTTATTCATATACACTCTCATTTTGGTTTACTTAAGGCACTAATAGAATAATTCTAAATTAAACAAGCCAAAGTACTTATCAAGACACACATAGAATAATTCTCAATTAAACAAGCCAAAGTACTTATCAAGGCACACATAGCATAATTCTCAATTAAACAAGCCAAAGTACTTATCAAGGCACACATAGCATAATTCTCAATTAAACAAGCCAAAGTACTACGTACGTACATTCTTTTCAAAAGACTCCTTTTTATGTAAAACCCCAAGATACTAACACCCGTAGTATCAAGGTGTGTCTATTTTTCAAAGTAAGTTACTACACTTTTAGAAAACTCTTTTCAAAGCTTGAAATCAAGTAACTTCAAATTTTCACAATCTAGGCAACTTATGCGTAATAATCAAAATAGACAACTTTCTTAACCTTCCATAAAGCCGTTATAACCAACTTCCCATAAAGCCGTTATAACCCTTTATGGTTTTAGACATATTCATTCCTTTTTATAACCAAGAGACTTATACTTAAAACCAAGTATCTCATACTTACAAATCAAGTTTCTTAACTTTCAAAATACTACAAGTCTCTTAATATTTAGAAAACAAGTTTCTTCTACTTTTAAACCTCAAGTAACTCACACCTTTAAAACAAGTTACTTCTCTTAAATCATGTCATTTTCCTCTCTTAAAACAATTAAGTAAATCACTCCTTTGACTCCCCTAAAGTCATTATAACGGCCCTTAGGTTTTGGAACTAAGGCACTAGCCAAAAGATTTGGAAACCACTTCCTTTTCAAGACTCTATGTACTTTAAGTAAAATACTTTCACTTTTAAGAATCCAACTTCACTAAGGCAATGGATTATACAACTTACAATTTAAACATCAAAGTACAATCAAGGAAGTACATAGAACAAATTCTATTTTAGGCAATCCAAATACAACCAAGGAATGGATCATTTAAGGAGTAGGACATACTTTCTTTATCTTAAGGAATCATGCTAGAAGAGGAGATAGTTCACATACCTTTTCGGCTAAATCCACAAGCTAAGCCGAATACGCCGTACGTAGAAGTGTCAACCTATAATGGTCACAACAAGACTATCAACTTCTAGTCTCTAACGTAGAATAATACTAAGTATACGATCTCTAATTCTACGGAAAATCGGGCAGCACTTCCTTTGTTTCTACTCACTTTGCCACCTTTTTCAAGGCCGAATACAATAACCAACACGCCACATTTAAGGCTCAAAACAACAACCAAACAAAGGGAATACACGCCTCACAATTCATACCAAGTAATTTAAAATCCAAGTCATTCTCGACCAACTTATAACCAACAACTCAAAGTCTTTTCCAATTCTTTTCCAATTCCAAGTTCTAATGTCTAACATGTTATATAGTCATAAACAACTTCAACAACTACAATTTCCTTCTTTCTACAACATGCGACGACTTAAACTAATAATCGACTTGAATTGTAATCTTAAGGCTAAACATGCTAGTTTTCGGATTAGGGTTCCAATATCCAATATAATTATCAAACTTCATACTAAACAACTCATGCTTGCTAATATCCATAGCTACAACAATAAGTAAGTCTTAACTACTAAAACGACAAAATTTATACCTTTATAAGCCCTTAAAAATTTCCAAGATTCAAAGTCGCTCCTTAGCAATTCTTAGCTCCTTTCCTTAGGTTCCAATCCTCTCCAAGCACTCCTTAGAAGACTATGAAGAACTCATCTTCAAGTTCCAACTTCAAAGTTGAAGAACTCCTTAATTTTCCGCCTTGCGACTAACGTGAAAACGCCGTTTTTTCGAAATCTTTCTATTGAGATATCCTTACAATACCCTTAGGGACATTGGGTTTAAGTCTTGTGAACAATGGATCAAAACTACAAATTTTTTGTGTGGAATCTAAGGCAAACCCGAGAGCACAATGGAAGAACAAGACTAGTGTGGAATTTTCTAAGTGTTGGAAGACCTTGTCTTGCTACTAGGGTAGTATATAAAACACATTGTAGGGCTTATATTGCAACACATGAGTGGCTAGGATGAGTTTCACTAGGATCAAGCCCAAGTGGCAAGTTGACTTTGGTCAATAATATCAAGCTTTGAAGACATATCTTCCAAGATGGTCAATGGCCATTTTATCCGTAAAATTCCTCGGGTGGGCCCCACGTGACCAAATCCGTAAAAATAAATTTCCATAAAGTTAATAAGTTCCATATTCTTCAAATAATGCATTTTGAGAATCCAATTCTCAACAACGAATATTTTTCCTTTCCGACGTTCGGAAGATTTTCCGTCGGAACAACAATTCTTCCTTTCGTACCAATTTCTCAAGTCTTGTTTCCTTACGTACATTCTCTTATACATGTTGTTACACCCCGTAAGTCCAGGACATGTAAAGAGAATGCGTGAAATCAAGACGGAAAATGTACGAAAGGAAGAATTGTTTTTCCTACAGAAAATCTTCGGACGTCGGAAAGGAAAATATTCGTTGTTGAGAATTGATTCTCAAAATGCATTATTTGAAGAGTATGGAACTTATTAACATTATGGAAATTTATTTTACGGATTTGGTCACGTGGGCAACCGAGAAATTTTATGTTTCTTGAGCCACGCGAGGTTACGGAATTTTATGGACGAATGAGAGGGCGACATGTGGCACCCCCCCACATATGGTCTTGGACGAATTTAGTAAGGGTAAAATTGTTACACCCCGTATTTACAGGATATGTTTTAAGAACGTACGTAAGAACTCACAAGTGTTAAGATTTGAGACTTGTAAAAAATTTATCGGACATGTTGGATTTTGTCGGAAAACGTATTATTGTGACGAAAGGGAGGGCGACACATGTCACCCCCCCTTAATAATGCCTTGGACGATTTTGTAAGGGCTTAAGGGTCTTTGGACCTTTGCTAGCAAGACAAGTCTTGCAACTTGAAAGCTTGACAATGTTGACTTGGTCAATGGGACCACTTATTGATATTTACTAAGACTTCATCCAAACCTCACATTTGTGCTAATCTCAACCCTCCATGTCCCTTTATTATACTACTAGTAGTGAGACAAGTTCCATACTTAGCAAATTTTACAAGAAAATTGGATGAACTTGCTATGGTGCTCTCGGCTTTAGCAACAAGAAGAAAGAAATTTTTTTCGTTTGTTGTCCATTTAGCTCCCCACTTTAAACCAAGGTTCTTGAGTGTTATGTAAGTGTATCTCAATAGAAATCCGGAAAAGAGAGTTTTTCGTATTAGTCGCAAAGTGAAAACCTAGTGGCTTTCTAGGTTTTGGATTGGAAGTTTGAAGGAAAGTTGTTGGTATGGTTCTAAGGGTCTCAACAAACGGATTGAAGTGTCTTGGAGAGGTTCTAAACTACTAAGGAGCGACTTTGAATTGGAAATTGGTTAAGAATTGGTATTGTTGAACTTAAGGTGGCCGATTTGTACTTATAGTTTGTAATAGTTTGTTATTCATTTGTTTTGGACTACCTTATAGATTGTGGTGAGCCAATTGGGGCTGTTTGGTTATTGTATTCGGCCTTGAAAAAGGTGGCAAAGTTAGTAAAAACAAAGGAGGTCTTTGTCAGATTTTTCCGTAGAATTTAGTGACTTGGCACTTAGGATATTCTACGTTTAAAGTAAGAGGTTAATGGACGTATTGTGGGCATGATAGGTTGAAGTACTAAGTTTAGCGTATCCTACTTGAAGAATGGAATAGCTCAAGGTTGAAGTACTTTGGAGCATCTTGCTACTTGTCGACAATCGTCGCGAGGTATGTGAACCTCTACTTTCTTTGGCATAATCCTACGTATGAAATATCCATGTGATAGTATTTCAAGATTCCTTCTACTCTTAGAAGTTAAGAAGTATTTACATTGTTGAATCTAAGTTAAGAGTATGTTTAAATTGTCCTAAGTCCTTACTAGGTCTTATGGGAGACGTTGGTAAGGATGGTTAGGAAATTATGAGATTTGATTTAAGGGCTATGTATCTTGATTTATTTAAAGTAAGTATGTAAGTTGAGTTTTATGTTTGAAAATGACTTGAATTTATATGTGAAAAGGGGATTGGTTTTAAAAGTGTAGATGACATGATTTTACAAGTATAAGTAATTGGACTTTAAAGAATGTATGTTATGAAGTTTTAAGACTATGAACTTTGATTTTCTTTAAAGGTTTATGAAACTTTATTTTTCAAGTTATGGGACTTGATTTCTAAAGTATAAGCGACATGATTTGAAAGAGTGTATGCTATGAGGTGTTAAGGTTATAAGCCTTGATTTTATAAGTAGAAATGACTTAATTTTACAAAGTATGGCTTCTTAATTTATTTCAAAAGATAAGAAGATGGCTTCCAAAAGAGTATGTGACTTGAGCTTTAAAAAGAAAGGAGTTCTATGATTCCTTTTAAGTATGTATGTACGTAGTATTTTTGGATCTAGTTTTCCTAATGTTGTAAGAATAAAAGTGTCTTAAGTTCTCTAAAATGAAAGGTTGTTATAATAGCTTTATGGGAAGTTGTTATGACGACTTAAGAAGAAGTGAAAAGATGGTTTGAAAATGTTATGTAAGGAAAATTACACCGAGCCTACAGATAGGCCGGATTACGTTATGAAATACTGGAGCCTACAAATAGGCGGATTACGTTATGAGATACAGAACTACAAATAGGCGGATTACGCCATATTACCCGAGCCTTCACATAGGCCGGTTCGTCATCTACACCGAGCCCCACAAGCGGGCGGATTATGTTATATGATTCCACAAGATGCAAGGCGGCGGGCGGATTATGTTATATGATTCCACGATGCACCAGCCACTGGCGGGCGGATTATGTTATATGATTCCACGATGCACCGTGCCCGCGGGCGGATTATGTTATATGATTCCACACGATGCAAGGCGGCGGGCGGATTATGTTATATGATTCCACGATGCACCGAGCCCAGGCGGGCGGATTATGTTATAAGATTCCATAGTACCGAGCCCCACAGCGGGCGGATTATGTCACATGATTCTTGATGACACCGTGTCCATAAATGGGCGGATTATGTTATGTAAGATATGTAAGTTATGTGAAAAAGACTGGATTAAACTCTTAAGTAAGTATGTAAGAATATGTTGTTAAATCTTATCGAAAGAAGGAAAGGAACGGTTAATATATGATTGATTTCAGGAGTTAAAATGACATTCTTTTATACAGATATGATTTGGCTATTGCATTTTATTTTTGTTCCATACTGCACTGTTATGCGACCCGCCTTGGGCTGCGTTAAATGCCGCAGTTTTAGGTACCAGGTTGGTGATCCTTGCTCTTAGGATCTCTGTTGATTTTGGAAAGAAGCCCTTTCACTCCGGAGGCTTGTCTTTTAGTGCAGTTTCCACGATGTGGTAGACTTATGTACATTCGAGGTATGGCGGCCCTGTCCACGTGATTGTAAGTATTAGAGGTCTGTAGTCACATGTTGTGGGTCGGTTTGTAAAAAGGAAAGGGATGTAACTGTTGTTGTTATGAATATGTATATGTGTCCAGGAAGGTAGCCTTATCGGCTAACCTGTGGTTTAATTTCTCGTTATTTTATTTTATAAGTTTCATTTATGTTCCGCTGCTATTTCTCTGATGTATACCTGAACAGGGTGCCCAGGTAGGGCACCAGTCGCGGGCCCGGGGTCGGGTCGTGACAAAAATGGTCATTTGACCATCAAGGAAGATAAGTCTTCAAAGCTTGAGATTGTTGACTTGTCAACTTGGCTATTATCCAAGTGTCTTTCATCCTAGCCACTCAAGTGTTGCAATCTAAGCCTTCCATTGTGTTTTATATACCACACTAGTAGCAAGACAAGGTCTTCCACACTTAGAAAATTAGAGAAACTCTTGTGCACACTAGAGACCTCTCGGGTTTGACATCTCCCACACAAGAAAAATTTGTAGTTTTGATCCATTATTCACAAGACATTAACCCAAGGTACCTAAGGGTATTGTAAGGATATCTCAATAGAAAGATTTCAGAAAAATGGCGTTTTCACGTTAGTCGCAAGGCGAAAACCTAAGTAGTTTTCCTAGTTTTGGATTGGAAATGGAAGAGAAGTTGGTTGTGAACTTCTAAAGGCTTCAAATAGCGGATTGGAACGTAAAGTAAAGGAGCTAAGAATTGCTAAGTAGCGACTTTGAATCTTGGAAATTTTAAAGGCTTGTAAAGGTATAAATCTTGTCGTTTTAGAAATTAAAGTTTACTTATAATTGTAGTTATGGATATTAGAAAGCATGAGATATATAGTATGAAGTTTGATAAGTATATTGGCTATTGGAACCCTAATCCGAAAACTAGCATGTTTAGCCTTAAGATTACAATTCAAGTTGATTATTAGTTTAAGTCGTCGCATGTTGTATAAAGAAGGAAATTGTAGTTGTTGAAGTTGTTTATGACTATATAACATGTTAGACCTTAGAACTTGGAATTGAAAAAGAATTGGAAAGGACTTGTGTTGAGTTATTGTTGGCCGAGAATGGCTTGTGAGTATTAAACTACTTGGTATGAATTGTGGGCAGAATTTTACGTATTGTAAGGCGTGTAATCCTTTGATTGGTTGGTATGTTGAGCCTTAAATGTGGCATGTTTGGTTATTGTATTCGGCCTTGAAAAAGGTGGCAAAGTATGTAGAAACAAAGGAAGTGCTGCCCGATTTTCCGTAGAATAAGAGACCGCTTACTTAGTATTATTCTACGTTAGAGACTATAAATTGATAGTCATGTTGTGACCATTATAGGTTGACAATTCTACGTACGGCGTATTCGGCTTAGCTTGTGGATTTAGCCGAAAAGGTATGTGAACTATCTCCTCTTCTAGCATGATTCCTTAAGATAAAGAAAGTATGTCCTACTCCTTAAATGATCCATTCCTTGGTTGTATTTGGATTGCCTAAAATAGAATTTGTTCTATGTACTTCCTTGATTGTACTTTGATGTTTAAATTGTAAGTTGTTTAATCCATTGCCTTAGTGAAGTTTGGATTCTTAAGAGTGAAAGTATTTTACTTAAAGTACATAGAGTCTTGAAAAGGAAGTGGTTTCCAAACCTTTTGGCTAGTGCCTTAGTTCCAAAACCTAAGGGTTGTTATAATGACTTTAGGGGAATTAAAGGAGTGATTTACTTAATTGTTTTAAAAGAGGAGAAATGACATGATTTAAGAGAAGTAACTTGTTTTAAAGGTGTGAGTTACTTGAGGTTTAAAAGTAGAAGAAACTTGATTTCTAAAGATTAAGAGACTTGAAGTATTTTGAAAGTTAAGAAACTTGATTTGTAAGTATGTGATACTTGGTTTTAAAAGTATAAGTCTCTTGGTTATAAAAGGAATGAATATGTCTAAAACCATAAAGGGTTATAACGGCTTTATGGGAAGTTGGTTATAACGGCTTTATGGAAGGTTAAGAAAGTTGTCTATTTTGATTAATGGGCATAAGTTGCCTAGATTGTGAAAATTTGAAGTTACTTGATTTCAAGCTTTGAAATGAGTTTTCTAAAAGTGTAGTAACTTACTTTGAAAAATAGACACACCTTGATACTACGGGTGTTAGTATCTTGGGGTTTTACATAAAAAAAAGTCTTTTGAAAAGAATGTACGTACGTAGTACTTTGGCTTGTTTAATTGAGAATTATTCTATGTGTGCCTTGATAAGTACTTTGGCTTGTTTAATTGAGAATTATTCTATTTGTGCCTTGATAAGTACTTTGGCTTGTTAAATGAGGATTATTCTATGTGTGCCTTGATAAGTACTTTGGCTTGTTAAATGAGAATTAGTCTAAAGATTTTATGAACTTGCCTATATGTGCTGGTGATAGCCTTTGAGTGCAAGTATTATATTTTCTGTTGTCGCGATCGGTTGGAGGGCCACTGTCTTGTTGTAAGTTTACTTGGACGTACCGACGGTGATGTGGGATTCCACGGGTATGCTTCCATTATTTGTATTACTCCTTGGACATGCTTATACGATGTGGGATTCCGGGGCATGTGACCAGGAGGCGGGTTAGATTCCCGGATTTGTTTGTATTACCCCATGGTCATGCTTATACGATGTGGGATTCCGGGCCATGGGACCACGTGGGATATTGTTGTTCCATGGATTGGTCCTCCATGAGATTTAGTGACGCAGGCTGGATCTGGTAGTTAGCTTTCGTACTTGCCCTTCTCAGTTGATGACGTCGGCTGGATCTGGTAGATAGCTTTCGTACTTGCCCCCGTCAGTGCTATTGCACAGTTTGGTATGGTAGACTCCGGTAGATAGCTTTCGCACTTTCCCCGGTCATATCTCGTGACGCAGCCGGATCCGTAGTTAGCTTTCGTACTTGCCCCGTCGATTGATAGCCGTGAATCTCGTAGTTAGCTTTCGTACTTGCCCCGTCGGTTTATGATGCAGTGGATCCGTGGTTCGTTTTCCTACTTAGCGTCTGATTTTAGGACACAGTGGGACTTGGTGTTCATGTATGCCAATAGGTGTTATATTAAATAATGGATCGCGGTGAGGAAGGATTCCACGGGCATGATTGATATTATGGGCGTGAGACCCATGGTTATATTTTAGTAATGACTTTGAGGGCATGCGTCCCTGACTTGATATGACTGCTTATGTATTGTGTACTGTAGGGTGGCTATCATACATGTCTCCGGTTTCGTTTAGGCGTATGATTTCATTACGATGCATCGCTTCACATACTTGGTACATTCTTCGTACTGACCTCCTTCGGGGGGCTGCGTTCATGCCGCAGGTTTAGGTACGCAGTTTGGTGATCTTTAGGTGTAGGACCCTGCTCCGAGTTTTTGGATAGCTTCATCTGTTCAGGAGTTTATCGTTTTGGTATAAGTTTTTTCAGTACACGCTTTTGTACAGTTATGGGTACGGCGGGGCCTTGTCCCGTCATATTTCAGTAAAACTCTTAGAGGTCTGTATTCATATGTGGGATTGGACTCATGTACAGTGTAGTGTCTTTTGATTATGTATATTATATGGCAGCCTTATCGGCTTTGCCCTTGCAAGTACGTTGGTTTGAAAAAAAAAATGAGGTGTTATTTAATTTCCGCAGTTTACTTAGTTGTTAAGGTAGAAGGGTGCCCAGGTAGGGCACCGATCCGGGCGGTTCGGGCGTGGAGTGGTATCGAGCGATCGGTCCTCTGAATGTCTGAGGCCGTGTCTAGTAGAGTCTTGATTATCGGTGTGTTGCGCGCCACACCCATAAACAGGAGGCTACAGGACATAGGAGTTGGTTTCTATTCTTCTCACTCTAAGATCGTGCCATAGAGCTGTGTTAGTAAGGTAATTCCTCTCAGCGTATTTTTGTGTTACTGACTATGCCTCGAGGAGAACGATGCCCGAAGGGCAAAGGAGTAAATGGAGCTACTAGTCGATTCGAGAGAGTTGATAGGGCTTATGCCTGTGGTATACCGAGATATTGTGCCACGATGCGAGTTCTTCTACGCCGTGTTTTGAGACCCAAAGACGAGCCTCGGTTTCTCGATTAAGAGAAGACTATAGGGTCGAGGAAGCGATTATGTTATTGACCAAGATAAGCGGTGCTACAGTTTCATCAGCGAGAGGTTATTCGGCCAAGATAGACAGTGTACAGAGGTAGAGGGCCAACGCGGAGATCAGCGTAAGAGGGCTAGACCGGTTGGTTATCCCGGTGAGTTTTTGGACGAGCAACCTCAGCAGTGAGTGAGATATTCATCCCAGCCTACCCAGTACATACCCCCGCAGCTCACGGGTGGGAGATTTGACCCCACGAGGTATTTAGGAGCCGGTCCAAGCTCGTGGTTCAAGTTCTCGGAAGGAGCAGGATTTTCTCAGTCGAGGCCACTTATTCCTCAGTGTTTCCATTGTAGTAAGCGTCATATGGGGAAATGCCGTTTTGGCACAGGTGTTTGTTTTTGTTGTGGCCATCCGGGCCATATACGGAGGGTATGTCCTTTTAGAAAGAGCACCGGTATGGTGGCTCAGCCTATGAGGCCAATGGTTGGTTCCCTTTCCTCCACAGCTGTGCGTCCCCCAGGGAAGGGTGTTCAGATGTCAGCCAGTCGTGGTAGAGGTCAGGGTGGAGTTTATAGTTCTGGCGGTCCTTCGAACCACATAGATGACACGACTACTGGACAGGATCAGGAGGCAACATCGCATGGGGTTACAGGTATATGTCGATTCTTTTGAATCATACGTGCATTGTTAGATTCAGATTTCGCCCTAGCATATATGTTTTCCCTTTGTTGCTAGCAGTTGTAAGTGATAGTACCCCCAGAGGTAGGGATACTTTGATTAGTAAAGTGAAAAGTTAAGAATGTTGACAAGAATGGTAAGTGAACTGAGACTATAGTTGTGTAGAGTTCACAAGTTGTAATTATCCCATAACAGTGTAAAGACCAATAGGGAAGAATGTACGGTAGAAATACTTCGACCTATGTGACGAACCTCTAGTGAATAGGGGGATAGGGTGAGAAGTACCCTGAGATAAGAGAGAAATTTATTCCAGACTAAGAATGAGAAGTTAAGTGTGACGATGAGTCGGGTTATGGACTCATTTCGGGTCAACCGGTAGCATGGAATGAGGTGATGTCAGTTAGTAATGGTCCCGTTATGTGATAGGGTCCCGAGGAGGCAAGGCCCAAGTTTAGTTAATCGTTGTACGAGTTCGTGGATGCGTTCCACCGGAACTAGGTCGTAAGGACCGAGAAGAGCCTTAACGGGAATGTAAGTAACAATATGGCCAAGTTTGGTTAGTAATGTCACACCCCGAACCCCGGGCCCGTGACTGGTGTCCTACCTGGGCACCCTTCTACCTTAACAACTAAGTAAACTGCGGAAATTAAATAACACCTCATTTTTTTAAACCAACGTGCGTGCGTGCAAAGCGGCAAGGCCGCCATATAATATACATAATAAAAGACACTACACCGTATACGAGTCCAATCCACATATGAATACGTACCTCTAAGAGTTTTATCAAATATGGACGGACAAGGCCATGTACCCATAATCGTATAAAAGCTTGCATCAAGGAACTATACCAAAATGATAAACTCACGAGCAGAGGAGCTATCCAAAACTCGAGCGGTCCTACACTGCCGATCACCAAACAACAGACCTAAACTCGCGGCGAACGCAGCCCCAAAGGAGGTCAAGACGAAGAATGTACCAAGTATGTGAGCGATGAAATCGTAATAAAATTATAACGATCTAAACAAAGCAGAGATATATGCGATGATAGCCAACCTACAAGATATAACACATGGCGATCATATCAAGTCGTGGACGCACCGCCAAAGTCACTACTCAAATATAACTATGGGTCTCACGCCCATAATATCAATCATGCCCGTAGAATCCTTCCTCACTGCCGGCAGTCCATGATGTAATAACACCAATAAGGATACATGAACACCAAGTCCCACCTGTGTCCTAAATGCCTCGTGGTCTCATGCCCCGGAATCCCACATCGTAAAACATGACCATAGGGTAACACAACCAAATCCGGGGACATATATGATAATCACATTACAACACATTGTGCCTTACTAACAATGAGAGTAAACAGTAGTATCTTTACAATATAAAATAGGAAGCTCATGATCAAAACAGGACCATCCGCCCGCAGTATCATTTAACCATCTTACTCGCAGGACTATTTCACGCGTAGGCGCGTGGACCAGCGTGAGGTATTCCTCGCATGGGACTATTTCACCCGCATAAGCCCTTACGGACTCACATGAGGTATTCCTCGCATAGGTTGGACCCGCCCGCATGGGACTATTTCACCCGCATAAGTCCTTACGGACCCGCATGAGGTATTCCTCGCATTGTGGGTAGCAATTCCACGGAATCTGCAAATGCCACAAACCCGGGGAATGACCAAACGAGCGATATACCAATAGCACAACCGGCTATTTCCAGCACATATAGGCAGTTCTCAACTAAACAAGCCAAAGTACTTATCAAGGCACACATATAATAATTCTCAATTAATCAAGCCAAAGTACTTATCAAGGCACACTTAGACTAATTCTCAATTAATCAGGCCAAAGTACTTATCAAGGCACAAATAGAATAATTCTCAATTAACAAGCCAAAGTACTTATCAAGGCACACTTAGACTAATTCTCAATTAATCAGGCCAAAGTACTTATCAAGGCACAAATAGAATAATTCTCATTTTATCAAGCCAAAGTACTACGTACGTACATTCTTTTCAAAAGACTCCTTTTTATATAAAATCCCAAGATACTAACACCCGTAGTATCAAGGCGTGTCTATTCTTCAAAGTAAGTTACTATACTTTTTGAAACTCATTTCGAAGCTTCAAACCAAGTAACTTCAAATTTTCACAAACTAGGCAACTTATGCCGATTAATCAAAATAGACAACTTTCTAAACCTTCCATAGGGCCGTTATAACCAACTTCCCATAAAGCCGTTATAACCCTTTATGGTTTTAGACATATCCATTCCTTTTATAACCAAGAGACTTATACTATTAAAACCAAGTATCACATACTTACAAATCAAGTTCTTAACTTTCAAAACACTTCAAGTCTCTTAATATATAGAAAACAAGTTTCTTCTACTTTTAAACCTCAAGTAACTCACTCCTTTTAAAACAAGTTACTTCTCTTAAATCATGTCATTTCTCCTCTTTTAAAACAATTAAGTAAATCACTCCTTTGACTCCCCTAAAGTCATTATAATGACCTTTAGGATTTTGGGACTAAGGCACTAGCCCAAAAGATTTGGAAACCACTTCCTTTTCAAGACTCTATGTACTTTAAGTAAAATACTTTCACTTTTAAGAATCCAACTTCACTAAGGCAATGGATTATACAACTTACAATTTAAACATCAAAGTACAATCAAAGGAAGTACATAGAACAAATTCTACTTTAGGCAATCCAAATACAACCAAGGAATGGATCATTTAAGGAGTAGGACGTACTTTCTTTATCTTAAGGAATCATGCTAGAAGAGGAGATAGTTCACATACCTTTTCGGCTAAAATCCACAAGCTAAGCCGAATACGCCGTACGTAGAAGTATCAACCTATAATGGTCACAACAAGACTATCAACTTCTAGTCTCAACGTAGAATAATACTAAGTATATGGTCTCTAATTCTACGGAAAATCGGGCAGCACTTCCTTTGTTTCTACTCACTTTGCCACCTTTTTCAAGGCCGAATACAATAACCAACAAGACACATTTAAGGCTCCAAACAACAACCAAACAAAGGGGATTACACGCCTTACAATACGTATAAAATTTCGCCCCACAATTCATACCAAATAGTATAATACTTCACTAGCCATTCTCGGCCAACATATAACCAATAATACTACGTCTTTTCCAATCCTTTTCCAATTTCAAGTTCTTAGGTCAACATGTTATTTAGTCATAAACAACTTCAACAACTACAATTTCTTTCTTACACAACATGCGGCGACTTAAACGAAAATCAACTTGAATTATAGTCTTAAGGCTAACATGCTAGTTTTCGGATTAGGGTTCCAATAGCCAATAAACATATCCAACTACATAATATATAACTCATGCTTGCTAAAATCCATAGCTACAACAATAAGTAAACTTAATTGCTAAAACGACAAAATTTATACCTTTCCAAGCCCTTAAAATTTCCAAGATTCAAAGTCGCGCCTTAGCAATTCTTAGCTCCTTTCCTTAGGTTCCAATCCGCTCCAAGCACTCCTTAGAGGCCTATGAAGAACCCATCTTCAAGTTCCAACTTCAAAGTTGAAGAACTTCTTAAGTTTCCGCCTTGCGACTAACGTGAAAACTCTGTTTTTCCGAAATCTTTCTATTGAGATATCCTTATAATACCCTTAGGGACATTGGGTTAAAGTCTTGTGGCTAATGGATCACAAACTAATTTTTTTTTGTGTGGGAACTATGCAAACCCGAGAGGTCTCTTGAAGAACACAAATGATCTCTAATTTTTCTAAGTGTAAATGAGTTAGTCTTGCACTAGTAGTAACCTTATAAAACACAATGGAGGGCTTAGACTTAAACAAATGTGAGGTTAGGATGAGTTTCACTTGGATCAAGCCTAGGTGGACAAGTTGACTTGTCAACAATATCAAGCTTGAAGACTTATCTTCCAAGATGGTCAATGACCATATTACCCCTCCTCTAATTCGACCAAGACCTTAAGTGGGGGTGCCACGTGTCGCCCTCTCATTCGTCCATAAAATTCCGTAACCCTCGTGGGCCCCACAAAAATGTAAAATTCCTCGGGTGGGCCCCACGTGACCAAATCCGTAAAAAAAATAAATTTCCATAATGCTAATAGGTTCCATACTCTTCAAATAATACATTTTGAGAATCCAATTCTCAACAACTAACATTTTTCCTTTCCGACATTCGGAACATTTTCCGTCGGAAAAACAATTCTTCCTTTCGTATCAATTTCCAAGTCTTGTTTCCTTTCGTACATTCTCTTTTACATGTCCTGGACTTACGGGGTGTAACAAGTAACTCCAAGGATTGGGGAACAGAATCAATATTTGAAATTTTGTACGTATGCTAAATAAGTTTGGAAGTACGAGAAAATATGATAAGTAAGGAAAGAAAGGAACCTCTAAGGATCCGTGTTTGAGAAGATCAGAACTTCGAGTATTGTGAGAAGGACCACGGACGGAAGGTCCAGTTGATATGTTTACGTATGTTATGTGGTGGCCATGTGTGGCATCGTTGGTCTTGTGCAGTTTTTATTGATAGACATAGTATAGAGTTTATGCCGGAGTTTGTATAGCTTGGCAACCGACTAAGAACATTCGGGGACGAATGTTTCTAAGGGGGGAAGAATGTTACACCCCGTAAGTCCAGGACATGTATAAGAGAATGTACGTAAGGAAACAAGACTTGAGAAATTGGTACGAAAGGATGAATTGTTGTTCCGACGGAAAATCTTCCGAACGTCGGAAAGGAAAAATGTTCGTTGTTGAGAATTGAATTCTCAAAATGCATTATTTGAAGAGTATGGAACTTATTAACATTATGGAAATTTATTTTTACGGATTTGGTCACGTGGGGCCCACCCGAGGAATTTTACGTTTTGCGGGGCCCACGAGGGTTACAGAATTTTATGGACGAATGTGAGGGCGACACGTGCACCCCCCACATATGGTCTTGGACGAATTTAGTAAGGGTAAAATGGTCATTTGACCATCAAGGAAGATAAGTCTTCAAAGCTTGAGATTGTTGACTTGTCAACTTGTCCACTTGGCTATTATCCAAGTGTCTTTCATCCTAGCCACTCAAGTGTTGCAATCTAAGCCTTCTATTGTGTTTTATATACCACACTAGTAGCAAGACAAGGTCTTCCACACTTAGAAAATTAGAGAAACTCTTGTGCACACTAGAGACCTCTCGGGTTTGACATCGTCCCCGAATGTTCTTAGTCGGTTGCCAAGCTATACAAACTCCGACATAAACTCTATACTATGCCTATCAATCAAAACATGCACAAGGCCAACGATGCCACACATGGCCACCACAACATACGTAAACCTATCAATGGACCTTCCGTCCGCGATCCCTTCTCACAAAACTCGAAGGTTACAGTCTTCCCAAACACGGGATCCTTAAAGGTTCCTTTCTTTCCTTACTTGTCATACTTTCTCGTACTTTCAAACTCATCTAGTACACGTACAAATTCTCAAATTTTGTTTCATTTCCCCAATCCTTGGAGTTACTAACCAACTTGGCCATATTGTTACTTACATTCCCGTTAAGGCTCTTCTCGGTCCTTACGACCTAGTTCCGGTGGAACGCATCCACAAACTCGTACCACAATTAACTAAACTTGGGCCTAGCACCCTTGTGACCCTATCATATAGCGGGACCACTACCAACTGACATCACCCCATTCCATACTATCGACTGACCCGAAATGAGTCTATAACCCGACTCATTGTCACACTTAACTTCTCATTCTTAGCCTGAAATAAATCTCTCTCTTATCTCAAGGTACTTCTCACCCTATCCTCCCATTCACTAGAGGTTTGTCACATAAGCCAAGGTATTTCTACTATACATCCTTCCCTATCGGTCTTACACTGTTACGGGGTAATTACAACTTGTGAACTCTATACAACTATAGTCTCAGTTCACTTATCATTCTTGTCAATATTCTTAACTTCTCACTTTACTAATCAAAGTATCCCTACCTCTGGGGTACTATCACTTTACAACTCTAGCAACAAAGGGAAAACATATACGCTAAGGCAAAATCTGAATCTAACAATGCACGTATGATTCAAAAGAATCGAACTATACCTGTAACCCCGTGCGGTGTCGCTTCCTGATCCTGTCCAGTAGTCACGTCATCTCTGCGGTTCGAAGGACCGCCAGAACTATAAACCCCACCCTGACCTCCACCACGGCTGGCTAACATCTGAACACCCTACCCTGGGGAACGCACAGCTGTGGAGGAAAGGGAATCAACCATCGGCCTCATAGGCTGAGCCACTTCACCAGTGCTCTTTCTAAAAGGACATACCAAAGATATGGCGGGACGCCACAATAAAAACAAACACACATGCCATAATGGCATTTCCCCGAATGACGCTTACCACATCTGATACACTGAGGAATAGGTGGCCTCGACCGAGAAAATCCTCTGCTCCTTTGAGAACCTCGACCACAGAGCTCGCCGCTCCTAAATACCTTGTGGGATCAAATCTCCCACCGTGGCTGCGAGGATATGTCTTTGGGTAGGTGGGATGAATATCTCACTCATTTCTTTGAGGCGGCTCGTCCAAAACTCACCGGATAACCAACAGTCTAGCCTCTTACGCCGATCTCGCGTTGGCCCTCTACTCTACACACTGCATGCGGCCGAATAACCTCCTGCCGATGAAAGCGTAGCCGCTATCTTGGTCAATAACATAATGGCTTCCTTCATGACCCTACGCCTCTCTTAATCGAGAGGCGGAGGCTCGTATTGGGGCCACAAAACTGGCCTTGTGAAGAACTTCGCCGATCGGCCTGACATCACGGTATACCCGGCGCATAAGCCCTATCAACTCTCTGAGTCGACTAGTAGCTCCTGCTACTCCTTTGCCTTCAAGGCGGTTGCCCTCCTCGAGGCATAAGCGTAAGCAGAATCGTCGAGAGAGGAATTATCTTACTAACACGGCTCTGGCACGATCTTTAGAGTGAGAAGAATAGAAACCAACTCCTAAATGTCCTGTAGCAACCTGTTTATGTATGTGGCGAGCAACACACAGATAATCAAGACTATACTAGACACGGATGCGTAGACATTCCGAGGACCGATCGCTCGATACCACTCTGTCACACCCGAACCGGGCGTGGATCGTGCCCTACAGGCACCTTTCTACCTTAACAACTAAGTAAATCATGCGGAAATTAAATAACACCTCATTTTTTTAAACCAACGTGACGTGCGAGCAAAGCCGACAAAGGCCGCCATATAATATACATAATAAAAGACACTACATTGTACATGAGTCCAATCCCACATATGAATACAGACCTCTAAGAGTTTTACTGAAATATGACGGGACAAGGCCCCGCCGCATCATAATCGCATAAAGCTCAGATCCGAAGGAACTATACCAAATGATAAACTCTGAGCAGAGGGAGCTATCCAAAACTCGAAAGGTGGTCCTACACTGCCGATCACCAAACAACAGACCTAAACTCATGCAGATGAACGCAGCCGGGCGAGGTCAAGACGAAGAATGTACAAGTATGTGAATGAAGCATCGTAATAAAATCATAATATCTAAACAAAATGGGAGACATGTCGATAGCCAACCTACGATATAACACATGAGCAGTCATATCAAGTCAGGGACGCAGGCCCTCAAAGTCACTACTCAAATATAACTATGGGTCTCACGCCCATAATATCAATCATGCCCGTGGAATCCTTCCTCACCGCCATCTACCATGATGTAATAACACCAATAAGGATACATGAACACCAAGTCCCACTCAGGTCCTAAATGCCTGTGGTCTCACGCCGGAATCCCACATCGTAAAACATGACCATAGGGTAACATAACCAAATCCGGGGACATATATGATAATCACATTACAACACATTGTGCCTTACTAACAATGAGAGTAAACAGTAGTATCTTTACAATATAAAATAGGAAGCTCATGATCAAAACAGACCATCCGCCCGCAGATCATTTAACCATCCTACTCTCGGGACTATTTCACCCGCGATAGGCCGCGTGGACCCGCGTGAGGTATTCCTCGCATGGGACTATTTCACCCGCATAAGCCATTACAGCACTCGCAGGTATTCTCGTATAGGTGGACCCGCCCGCGTGGGACTATTTCACCCGCATAAGTCCTTACGGACCGCACGAGGTATTCCTCGCGATCGTGGGTAGCAATTCCACGGAATCGCAAATGCCACAAACCCGTGGAATGACCCCAAACGATTGATATACCAATAGCACACAACCGCTATTTCCGGACACATAGCGCTTCAACTAAACAAGCCAAAGTACTTATCAAGGCACACATAGAATAATTCTCAATTAATCAAGCCAAAGTACTTATCAAGGCACACTTAGACTAATTCTCAATTAATCAGGCCAAAGTACTTATCAAGGCACAAATAGAATAATTCTCAATTAACAAGCCAAAGTACTTATCAAGGCACACTTAGACTAATTCTCAATTAATCAGGCCAAAGTACTTATCAAGGCACAAATAGAATAATTCTCAATTTATCAAGCCAAAGTACTACGTACGTACATTCTTTTCAAAAGACTCCTTTTTATGTAAAATCCCAAGATACTAACACCCGTAGTATCAAGACGTGTCTATTCTTCAAAGTAAGTTACTATACTTTTTGAAACTCATTTCGAAGCTTGAAACCAAGTAACTTCAAATTTTCACAAACTAGGCAACTTATGCCGATTAATCAAAATAGACAACTTTCTAAACCTTCCATAAAGCCGTTATAACCAACTTCCCATAAAGCCGTTATAACCCTTTATGGTTTTAGACATATCCATTCCTTTTATAACCAAGAGACTTATACTATTAAAACCAAGTATCACATACTTACAAATCAAGTTCTTAACTTTCAAAACACTTCAAGTCTCTTAATATATAGAAAACAAGTTTCTTCTACTTTTAAACCTCAAGTAACTCACTCCTTTTAAAACAAGTTACTTCTCTTAAATCATGTCATTTCTCCTCTTTTAAAACAATTAAGTAAATCACTCCTTTGACTCCCCTAAAGTCATTATAATGACCTTTAGGATTTTGGGACTAAGGCACTAGCCCAAAAGATTTGGAAACCACTTCCTTTTCAAGACTCTATGTACTTTAAGTAAAATACTTTCACTTTTAAGAATCCAACTTCACTAAGGCAATGGATTATACAACTTACAATTTAAACATCAAAGTACAATCAAAGGAAGTACATAGAACAAATTCTACTTTAGGCAATCCAAATACAACCAAGGAATGGATCATTTAAGGAGTAGGACGTACTTCTTTATCTTAAGGAATCATGCTAGAAGAGGAGATAGTTCACATACCTTTTCGCTAAAATCCACAAGCTGCCGAATACGCCGCATTTGAAGTATCAACCTATAATGGTCACAACAAGACTATCAACTTCTAGTCTCAACGTAGAATAATACTAAGTATATGGTCCCTAATTCTACGGAAAATCGGGCAGCACTTCCTTTGTTTCTACTCACTTTGCCACCTTTTTCAAGGCCGAATACAATAACCAACAAGCCACATTTAAGGCTCCAAACAACAACCAAACAAAGGGGATTACACGCCTTACAATACGTGTAAAATTCCGCCCCAGAATTCATACCAAATAGTATAATACTTCACTAGCCATTCTCGGCCAACATATAACCAATAATACTACGTCTTTTCCCATCCTTTTCCAATTTCAAGTTCTTAGGTCAACATGTTATTTAGTCATAAACAACTTCAACAACTACAATTTCCTTTTTACACAACATGCGACGACTTAAACGAAAATCAACTTGAATTATAGTCTTAAGGCTAACATGCTAGTTTTCGGATTAGGGTTCCAATAGCCAATAAACATATCCAACTACATAATATATAACTCATGCTTTCTAAAATCCATAGCTACAACAATAAGTAAACTTAATTGCTAAAACGACAAAATTTATACCTTTCCAAGCCCTTAAAATTTCCAAGATTCAAAGTCGCGCCTTAGCAATTCTTAGCTCCTTTCCTTAGGTTCCAATCCGCTCCAAGCACTCCTTAGAGGCCTATGAAGAACCCATCTTCAAGTTCCAACTTCAAAGTTGAAGAACTTCTTAAGTTTCACTTGCGACTAACGTGAAAACTGCTTTTCCAAATCTTTCTATTGAGATATCCTTATAATACCCTTTAGGGACATTGGGTTAAAGTCTTGTGGCTAATGGATCACAAACTAATTTTTTTGTGTGGGAACTATGCAAACCCAGAGGTCTCTTGAAGAACACAAATGATCTCTAATTTTTCTAAGTGTAAATGAGCTAGTCTTGCACTAGTAGTAACCTTATAAAACACTGATGGAGGCTTAGACTTAAACAAATGTGAGGTTAGGATGAGTATCACTTGGATCAAGCCTAGGTGGACAAGTTGACTTGTCAACAATATCAAGCTTGAAGACTTATCTTCCAAGATGGTCAATGACCATATTACCCCTCCTCTAATTCGACCAAGACCTTAAGTGGGGGTGCCACGTGTCTCCCTCTCATTCGTCCATAAAATTCCGTAACCCTCGTGGGCCCCACAAAAATGTAAAATTCCTCGGGTGGGCCCCACGTGACCAAATCCGTAAAAAAAATAAATTTCCATAATGCTAATAGGTTCCATACTCTTCAAATAATACATTTTGAGAATCCAATTCTCAACAACTAACATTTTTCCTTTCCGACATTCGGAACATTTTCCGTCGGAAAAACAATTCTTCCTTTCGTATCAATTTCCAAGTCTTGTTTCCTTTCGTACATTCTCTTTTACATGTCCTGGACTTACGGGGTGTAACAAGTAACTCCAAGGATTGGGGAACATAATCAATATTTGAAATTTTGTACGTATGCTAAATAAGTTTGGAAGTACGAGAAAATATGATAAGTAAGGAAAGAAAGGAACCTCTAAGGATCCCGTGTTTGAGAAGACTGTAACCTTCGAGTATTGTGAGAAGGGACCACGGACGGAAGGTCCAGTGATATGTTTACGTATGTTATGTGGTGGCCATGTGTGGCATCGTTGGTCTTGTGCAGTTTTTATTGATAGACATAGTATAGAGTTTATGCCGGAGTTTGTATAGCTTGGCAACCGACTAAGAACATTCGGGGACGAATGTTTCTAAGGGGGGAAGAATGTTACACCCCGTAAGTCCAGGACATGTATACGAGAATGTACGTAAGGAAAAAAGACTTGAGAAATTGGTACGAAAGGAAGAATTGTTGTTCCGACGGAAAATCTTCCGAACGTCGGAAAGGAAAAATGTTCGTTGTTGAGAATTGAATTCTCAAAATGCATTATTTGAAGAGTATGGAACTTATTAACATTATGGAAATTTATTTTTAGGGATTTGGTCACGTGGGGCCCACCCGAGGAATTTTACGTTTTGCGGGGCCCACGAGGGTTACAGAATTTTATGGACGAATGAGAGGGCGACACGTGGCACCCCCCCACATATGGTCTTGGACGAATTTAGTAAGGGTAAAATGGTCATTTGACCATCAAGGAAGATAAGTCTTCAAAGCTTGAGATTGTTGACTTGTCAACTTGTCCACTTGGCTATTATCCAAGTGTCTTTCATCCTAGCCACTCAAGTGTTGCAATCTAAGCCTTCCATTGTGTTTTATATACCACACTAGTAGCAATACAAGGTCTTCCACACTTAGAAAATTAGAGAAACTCTTGTGCACACTAGAGACCTCTCGGGTTTGACATCTCCCACACAAGAAAATTTTGTAGTTTTGATCCATTATTCACAAGACTTTAACCCAAGGTCCCTAAGGGTATTGTAAGGATATCTCAATAGAAATATTTCGGAAAAACGGCGTTTTCACGTTAGTCGCAAGGCGAAAACCTAAGTAGTTTTCCTAGTTTTGGATTGGAAATGGAAGAGAAGTTGGTTGTGAACTTCTAAAGGCTTCAAATAGCGGATTGGAGCGTAAAGGAAAGGAGCTAAGAATTTCTAAGGAGCGACTTTGAATCTTGGAAATTTTAAGGGCTTGTAAAGGTATAAATCTTGTCGTTTTAGCAATTAAAGTTTACTTATAATTGTAGTTATGGATATTAGAAAGCATGAAATATATAGTATGAAGTTTGATAAGTATATTGGCTATTGGAACCCTAATCCGAAAACTAGCATGTTTAGCCTTAAGATTACAATTCAAGTTGATTATTAGTTTAAGTCGTCGCATGTTGTATAAAGAAGGAAATTGTAGTTGTTGAAGTTGTTTATGACTATATAACATGTTAGACCTTAGAACTTGGAATTGAAAAAGAATTGGAAAGGACTTGTGTTGAGTTATTGTTGGCCGAGAATGGCTTGTGAGTATTAAACTACTTGGTATGAATTGTGGGGCAGAATTTTACACGTATTGTAAGGCGTGTAATCCCCTTTTATTGGTTGGTATGTTGAGCCTTAAATGTGGCCTGTTTGGTTATTGTATTCGGCCTTGAAAAAGGTGGCAAAGTATGTAGAAACAAAGGAAGTGCTGCCCGATTTTCCGTAGAATTTAGTGACTTTGCACTTGGAATATTTTACGTTTGAAGTAAGAAGTTAATAGACATATTATGGTCATTATAGGTTGACATACTACGTATGGCGTATTGGACTTAGCAAGTGGATTAAACCGCTTACTTAGTATTATTCTACGTTAGAGACTAGAAATTGATAGTCATGTTGTGACCATTATAGGTTGACAATTCTACGTACGGCGTATTCGGTTTAGCTTGTGGATTTAGCCGAAAAGGTATGTGAACTACCTCCTCTTCTAGCATGATTCCTTAAGATAAAGTGTTACACCCCGGAAGTTCCAGGATATGTTTATAAGAACGTACGTAAGAACTCAAATGTTAAGATTTGAGACGAGTAAAAATTTATCGGAATTTTGGAAATTGTCGGAAACGAAATATTGCGACGAATGGGAGGGCGACACGTGTCACCCCCCCTTAGTGTCTTGGACGAAATTTACCATGGGCAAAAGGGTCATTTGACCATTAGTGAGATGACCAAGTCTTGCAAATGACTTAGCTTGACATTGTTGACTAAAAGTCCAAGGGCCACTTGGGCAAGATCCATGTGAAACTCATCCGAGCCATCCATTTGTTCTAATCTAGACCCTCCAATTGGTTATATATGTGTGCTAGTGCAAGACAAGCTTCAAAACTTAGTCAAATTTTTACAAAAATCTTGAAGAACCTAAAGGGGTGCTCTCGGCTTTTCTTGAGGGTTTCAAGAAAATTTTTTGTTTGTTGTCCAATAATCCCCCAACTTTAAACCAAGGTACCTAAGGGTATTGTAAGTGTTTCTCAATAGAAAGATCCCGGAAAAATGGTGTTTTCGTATTAGTCGCAAGGCGGAAAGTTAATGAGTTCTTCAACTTTGAAGTTGGAATTTGAAGATGAGTTATTCTTAAGCTTCTAAGGGTTGCTTGGAGTGGATTGGAACGTCAAAAAGAGGGGCTAAAGTTGCTAAAGATCGACTTGCAATCTTGGATCATATTTGGGCTATATGAGGTATAATCTTCGTCTTACTTTTGTAATTGAAGATTCCATGTTGTTATAAGTTAGAAATGATCATGTGATATGTGTTATCAAGTTTGATAAGTGTTATGGAATTTTAGGAGTCCAAAACCGAAATGGCATGATTAGCCTTTGAAATTGAAATACAATTTTAGTCGTTGTGTAGAATCGTCGCATGTTGACCTACTTAAAGATTATGGTTATTATTGTCACGACCCGAACCCGGGCCCGTGACTGGTGCCTTACCCCGGGCACCCTAGTGATACAACATCAGAGAAAATCAGCGGAAATAAAAACATGAACATGAATTAAGAGACAAGATAAATAAACAGGCCAACCAAAACAGTTGCCTTCATCATATATACATAAATACCCGAACAGTTATCCTTTTTACAAACCCTGCCCACAACAGTGCTACAGACCTCTAAGATTTTTACAACAGCTATGACGGGACAGGGCCCCGCCATACCCCTGAATGTATAAGAATCTACAGACTCAGGGTAACATACCAAAAGATAAGCCTCCGAAGGAACGGAGCTTCCAATCTGAAGGTGATCCTAAGCGAGATCGACCGATGTACCTTTTACTGCGGCATGAACGCGGCCCAAGGAGAGTCGATAACAGTACCAAGTATGTGAAAGCGTAAATATCAGAAATGAAATCATAATAGTCTATAAAAAGCAGGAGACATGTATGATAACCAAACTACAGTTCACAACATAGAAGCAGTCATGTCAAGTCAGGGACTCACGCCCTCAAAGTCATCCCTCATGCCCGTGGAACTTCTTCCTCACTGCCGGCAGTCTAGGTACAAATCATGTGATACGTATAACAGGTCTCGGCCCATCTTATGGACCCAATATAGAAACGTGTGGAATACATTCCCGGATGAACCGGTAGTCAGTGAAATACATTCCCGGATGAACCGGTAGTCAAGTGATATACATTCCCGGATGGACCGGTAGTCGAGTGAAATACATTCCCGGATGAACCGGTAATCAAGTGAAATACATTCCCGGATGACCCGGTAATCAATGAAATACATTCCCGGATGACCCGGTAATCAAGTGAAATACATTCCCGGATGACCCGGTAATCAAGTGAAATACATTCCCGGATGACCCGGTAATCAAGTGAAATACATTCCCGGATGAACCGGTAGTCGAGTAGAACACAGTACTTGCACAACAAGGCTATCACACGTAACATGGTCAAGTTTCATAACAACAAGCGTAAGCAAGTTACACACGACTCAAGGTACTTTCATTTTATGTCAAAGTCCGGATTTTAACCCTAAAGTACTACGTACGTTAAATCTTTAAAAGATCTGTTTTCTTTCACATAAGTCACACAATACCCGTAGTATAAAATAGAGTGACTGTCCTTTTAAGTAAACCAAAACACTTACCTTTGTAAAATCAAGTGACAACATTATTTTCCAAACGTCCAAGTTTGCCTAATTTCAAATGTTCACGTTTCTTATTTTAGAAAGGTTTCGTAGTTCCTAATCTTATTCATTTAAGAATGTAATTCTCTTTTAAACCATCTAAGAACATAAGCCTTATATGTGAGTAGGATATTCTTGTTTATAACCATCTTATTACAGCAGCCATGATCTAGGAAATATCATTTTGTCTCATCTTAGCTTCTATGCAGATGGAAGTTTCTACTAGTTTTAATAATACTTAATTATTCAATACATTTTCCTTTATTAACGCTGCAGTGGTTTGTCGATACACATTTCTGATTTCCGAAATCAGTAAAACATTCTTAAGCCGTTATACCTAACTTCCCATAAAGCTAGTATAACTCTTAAGTTTTCAAAAACCAAGTATTACTTTTCTTTCAAAAAGGTCTTTTTGAAACACTTCAAGTTCTTTATTACTACACCTCAAACCCGTTATAAGTCAAATCAGTTACCCTTTGAAACCACAAAGCATTCTCTTACCTACATAAAGCTGTTATAACCAACTTCCCATAAAGCCGTTATAACACTTTATGTTTCAAACCAATCAAATACATTTAGCACATATCGTCACTGCATTACTACATAGTTCACACATATCATGCTAGAAGAGATAGGAAGAGGTTCATACCTCGCGACGATTATCGACTAATAGCAAAACGCTCAAGTACCTCAAACCGCTTCGGCTACACTCTCGGCAAGCATCACCCACACGTAGTACTACAACCTATAGGGGCCACAAAGCGCTATTAATATCTTTAGACCCCGACGTAGAATATTCTACGAGAAAATTCGGCACCCCGCACAACAGCGTAAATCTCTCCTCTATCAGGCGCTACCAAGCCAACCTGGGGTTAACACGCCTAACCGGACGTGTACAATTCTACTACAAGTAATGTTACACAAGTCATGAATACGATCTATGTAATTCTGATTCTCTTCTTTAAATTCAGGCTTAAGTCGCAAGACATTGCCGTAAGTATTATTCAGGCTTAAGTCAAAAGACATTGCCGTAAGTATGTTCAGTTCTATATATAGTATACTTAACTATATACTCCTACAACATGTAATTTCCAATTACAGCAGAAGGTCAAGAATGTTTACCTCGATAAGCCCAAAATTATCCGAGTTTAATGTCGCTCCTGAGCAAGGTTTAGCTCCTACTCCGAGTGCTCCAATCCGCTCCAAGAAACCCTTAGAAGTTCTACGCAACTTCTACTTATAACTTCAACTACGGGTGAAGATTTCCTTAGGGTTTCGTTTTGTGGCTAAAGGGAAGTATAATAGTATTTTCTGGGCTTTTGTATAAGTGTAACCTTGGGAATACTACAAGGTATTTGGGCCAAGGTATTTGGGCATTATAACAATACTAGGAGAGTATTTCTATACCACAAAAGGGGGGTATTTATACGAGGCAACTATGCTAGGGGGGGTACCCTACCAAACACCACAAAGGAGGGGGTGGCTCGCCAAGGGCTCTCAAAGGGGAAAGGGGCTATTGGACGATATTAACTCACAAAGGGGGAGAGATTTCAAGACTTGAAAATGATTTTGGATGAAGAAAGTTCATCAACTAAGGGGGTATTTATAGGTCAAGCCATGGCCAACCAATGGCCAAGATGAAGACAAGTGTGGTGCAAGTGTAGGGTTAGATTTCCACCATGTGTACCTTATCCATCTACCACACAACTTGCACAAAAATATCCTACCAACTAAAGCCCTCTTTTTCGTCCACCATTGCCGCCCCATTTGTTCCAATGTGAGGGTGACACATGTCACCCTCCCGTTGGTCCACAATGTTTCGTCTCTCGGAAAAATCCGCAAAAATTATAATTGACATAGCCGGAATTTTTCCTACGAAAGCTGTGGAAACGTTTCGTCAGAAAACGACTCTATTCGGCACTTGTGCACAATTTTCGAACCTAGCCAAGTCTTAAGGCAAAAAAATTTAATACGTACGCCCTCACGTACATACTCTGAAAATACGGGGTATAACAATTATAATCAAATGCGACTTGATATCATGTTATGCTACCAATTTGGATTGAAATGGAAATTGGATAAGAATTGGTATGGTTGAACTCAAGGTGGCCGAATTTGGACTTGTAGTTTGTATTAGTTTGTTATTCATTTGTATTGGACTACCTTCTAAATTGTGAGCCAATTGGGGCTGTTTAGTTATTCATTTGTATTGGACTACCTTCTATATTGTTGTGAGCCAATTGGGGCTGTTTGGTTATTGTATTTAGAACTTGAAAAAAGTGTCAAATTAAGTAGAAACAAAGGAGGTCTTTGTCCGATTTTCCGTAGAATTTAATGACTTAGCACTTAGAATATTCTACGTTTGAAATAAGAGGTTAATGGACGTATGGTGACCATTATAGGTTGAAGTACTAAGTATAGCGTATTCTACTCGAAGGATGGATTAGCTATCAAGATTGATGTACTTTGGAGCATTTTGCTACTTGTCGACAATCGTCGCGAGGTATGTGAACCTCTTCCTTCCTTTGGCATGATTCTATGTATGGAATATACCTGTGGTATCATTTCATGTTTCCTGTTACTCTTAGAAGTTAAGAGGTAGTTGTGTGATCTACTCTATGTAGAACTTTTCCTATCTTTGAGCATGACTAGTTGCACGTATGTAGTACGGTAGACGTACAACACCTTGAGATCCTTTACTAGTTTTATGAATAGCCAAGTCGGGTGAGTTAGGAGATTAACTCACTTCTTTGAGAGTATTAAGGATGTCTAATGTTTTATTAAAGTTAAGGGACTTGAAGAGTTTTGAAGAACGTGATACTTGTTCCGTTTTAAACGTATAAGTCCCTTGGATAGGAAATTGTTTTTGGCTAAGGTATAAAGTGAATATAACGGCTTTATGGGAAGTTAGTTATATTTGCTTTATGGAAAGATAAATGACTTGATTTTAGTGAAAATGCAACTTGTTTTTAAGGCATTAATTGCCTAAGGTTTATATAAAATGAGTCACTTGTTTTCTAAAGGTTAAGAGACTAATTATATTTTTGAAAGTTATGAGAATTGATTTGAAAGTATTTAATACTTGGTTTCAAAAAGTAGAAGTCTCTTGGTTATAAAAGGAACGTGTTGGTCTAAACCATAAAGGGTTATAACGGCTTTATGGGAAGTTGGTTATAACGACTTTATGGAAGGTTAAGAGAATGATTTTCTCTAATAAAGTAATCAAAGAAATAACTTGTATTAAGGAAGGGCAAATTGTTTTAAAGGTACCAATTGCTTAAGGTTTTTAATAAAGAAGTCACTTGATTTAGAAGCCGGTAATTGTATTTCTAAAAAGGTATTGTGACTTGTCTTGAAAGATGGATAGGACTTGATACTACGGTTGTTAGTATCGAGGAAGTTTTATTTGGAAAGAAGTCTTTTGAAAAGAATGTACGTACGTAGTACTTTGGCCTGTTTAATTGAGAATAATTCTATTTGTGCCTTGATTAGTACTTTGGCTTGATTAATTGGGAATTAGTCTAAGTATGCCTTGATAAGTACTTTGGCTTGTTAAATGAGAATTATTCTAAGTGTGCCTTGATTAGTACTTTGGCTTGATTAATTGAGAATTAGTCTAAGTATGCCTTGATAAGTACTTTGGCTTGTTAAATGAGAATTATTCTATTTGTGCCTTGATTAGTACTTTGGCTTGATTAATTGAGAATTAGTCTAAGTATGCCTTGATAAGTACTTTGGCTTGTTAAATGAGAATTATTCTATTTGTGCCTTGATTAGTACTTTGGCTTGATTAATTGAGAATTAGTCTAAGTATGCCTTGATAAGTACTTTGGCTTGTTAAATGAGAATTATTCTATTTGTGCCTTGATTAGTACTTTGGCTTGATTAATTGAGAATTAGTCTAAGTGTGCCTTGATAAGTACTTTGGCTTGTTAATTGAGAATTAGCCTATGTGTGCTGGTGATAGCCTTTGAGTGCAAGTATTATGTTTTATTACGTTGCCGCGACTCTACCGAGTCTTGGTGTCTTGTTGTAAGTACTTGGACATACCGACGGTGATGTGGATTCCACGTATGCTTCCGCTAATTGTAAGTACTTGGGTTAAATTCGGATTTTTATAGAAGACATGGTAAAGGCTTCGCTTTTTTATAATGGTCGGTTGAGATAGGGTAAGAGTATAAATGAGGGGCAAGCCCTAAGACGTTATACCACCTTCTCCAGGGTAAGAGTATAAGTGAGGGGTAAACCCCCAAGACATTATACCCCCTGATTGCTTTGTATAATGGTCGGTTGAGATAGGGTAGGAGTATAAATGAGGGGCAAGCCCCAAGACGTTATACCACCTTCTCCAGGGTAAGAGTATAAGTGAGGGGTAGAACCCCAAGATGCTATACCACCTGCTTTACCAACTTCTCCAGGGTAAGAGTATAAGTGAGGGTATACCCCAAGACGCTATACCACCGTGGGACTTGGTGTTCATGTATGCCTATTGGTGTATTATTATATCTGGATTGTCGACGATGATGGGATTCCACGGCGGGAGATATATATATGTGTTGTGAATGTGTACGACGGTGAGGTGGGATGCCACGGTGCGACACATGATTATATTTTACACTTGTAGCCGCTTGCGGCGATGGGGATTCCACGGACACGCTTGATATTAGTGTGACTTGATCGCGTCCCAGTTGGGGTAGTAAATGTGCCTCCTTTAAAGGGTCGGATTATACTTATGAAAGATAAGTAGGTTATATAGAAATGAACTTAATGATTTTTCCTAATCACGTATGCGTAAGAATGTGGCTATAACCTTTATTGAAAATGGGAAAAGATATTGATGTGAAATTAAGTTCATAAGTGGTAATGACACGGCGAGGATCCGTATGTACTTTTATACTTGTCCTTGTCATTCTTTTGTACGCTTATGATCTGCATCAGACGTTATTTCTGTTCCATATTCTGCACTGTTATCGACTTCGCCCAGCCGCGTTAAATGCCCGCAGGTATTAGGTGCACAGGTTGGTGATCCTTGCTCTTAGGATCTCGGTTCAGTTTTGAGAAAAGCTCCATTTGCTCCGGAGGCTTATCTCTTGGTACGATTTCCCTGAGGTAGTAGATTCATGTATATTCCGGGGTATGGCGGGGCCCTGTCCCGCCACAGTTGTTATTCCTAGAGGTCTGTATTCACATATGTGGTTAGGCTGTAAGAACTGAGTTGTAATATTGATTATGTTTATTATATGGAAGGCGGCCTGATCGGCTAGCCTGTTACGTTTTATTTACACATGTGTTTATGTTGTGTATGTTCCGCTGCTATTCTCTGATGTATACCTGAACAGGGTGCCCAGGTAGGGCACCAGTCGCGGCCCGGGGTCGGGTCGTGACATAAAGAAAGTATGTCCTACTCCTTAAATGATTCATTCCTTGGTTGTATTTGGATTGCCTAAAATAGAATTTGTTCTATGTACTTCCTTGATTGTACTTTGATGTTTAAATTGTAAGTTGTTTAATCCATTGCCTTAGTGAAGTTTGGATTCTTAAGAGTGAAAGTATTTTACTTAAAGTACATAGAGTCTTGAAAAGGAAGTGGTTTCCAAACCATTTGGCTAGTGCCTTAGTTCCAAAACCTAAGGGTTGTTATAATGACTTTAGGGGAATTAAAGGAGTGATTTACTTAATTGTTTTAAAAAAGGAGAAATGACATGATTTAAGAGAAGTAACTTGTTTTAAAGGTGTGAGTTACTTGAGGTTTAAAAGTAGAAGAAACTTGATTTCTAAAGATTAAGAGACTTGAAGTATTTTGAAAGTTAAGAAACTTGATTTGTAAGTATGTGATACTTGGTTTTAAAAGTATAAGTCTCTTGGTTATAAAAGGAATGAATATGTCTAAAACCATAAAGGGTTATAACGGCTTTATGGGAAGTTGGTTATAACGACTTTATGGAAGGTTAAGAATGTTGTCTATTTTGATTAATGGGCATAAGTTGCCTAGATTGTGAAAATTTGAAGTTACTTGATTTCAAGTTTTGAAATGAGTTTTCTAAAAGTGTAGTAACTTACTTTGAAAAATAGACACACCTTGATACTACGGGTGTTAGTTGTCACGACCCGATCCCGGGCCCGTGATTGGTGCCTTACCGCGGGCACCCTAGTGATACAACATCAGAGTAACCAGCGGAATATAAAACAAGACATGTAACAATATGAAGTGAGAAACAGTTTATCTGAGAAAAGTTGCCTTTCGGCATATATATATATATATATATGTTTGAACAGTTACATCCCTTTTACAAACCTGCCCACAACAGTACTACAGACCTCTAAGAATGTTATAACAACTATGACGGGACAGGGCCCCGCCATACCCCTGAATATACAAGAACCTACAACTCAGGGAAACATACCAAAAGATAAGCCTCCGGAGAAACGGAGCTTCCCAATACGCTGAACTGTGATCCTATGAGCGAGGATCAACAACCGGTGTACCTCTACCTGCGGCATGAACGCAGCCCCCCGAAGGAGGTCAGTACAACAGGTACCAAGTATGTGAAACTGAAAATACTGTAAACAAAATCATAACAGTCTAAAATAAAACAGGAGACATGTATGATAACAAAACTATAGTTCACAACATAAAAGCAGTCATGTCAAGTCAGGGACTCACGCCCTCAAAGTCATCCCTCATGCCCGTGGAACTCCTTTCTCACTGCCGGCAGTCTAGGTATAAATCGTATGATACGTATAACGTGTCTCGGCCCATCTCATGGACTGTGTCGGATCGTATGGAATACATTCCCGGCCCATCTCATGGACTCGGTATAGAATCGTGTGGAATACATTCCCGGTTCATCCCATGAACTCGGTATTGTGTGAAATACATTCCCGGTTCATCCCATGAACTCGGTATCGTGTGAAATACATTCCCGGTTCATCCCATGAACTCGGTATCGTGTGAAATACATTCCCGATTCATCCCATGAACGCGGTGTCGAGTGAAATACATTCCCGGTTCATCCCATGAACGCGGTGTCGTGTGAAATACATTCCCGATTCATCCCATGAACGCGGTGTCGTGTGGAATACCTTCCCGGTCCATCCCATGGACGCGGTATAGAATCGACCATAACATTTAAACGCTCTTTTAAGACAGATTAAGATAATACCATGCTTTCCTTTTAAATCAACTAAGGCAATATTATGCCATCCTTTTTAAACCAAAACACTTTCCTTTTTAAAGTCAAGTAACAACATTCTTTTCCAAAAGTTCAAGTTGCCTAATTTCAAATACTCAAGTCTTTTAGTTTCGAAAGATTTCATAGTTCCTAGTCTTAATCAAATAACATAATCTTTTTTAAAACAATTGAATAACGTATGCCTTATGTGTGAGTAGGTTATTCTTGTTTATAACAATCTTATTAAAGCAGCCATGATCTAGGAAATGTAATACAATTTTGTCTTATCTTAGCTTCTATGCAGATGGAGGTTTCTACTGGTTTTAATATAATTTAATTATTATCAATACATTTTCCTTTATTAACGCTGCAGTGGTTCGTTCGATACTTATTCTCGTTTCCGAAATCAGTAAAACATTATTCTTTAAAAACCAAGTACTCATTACTCACGAATGAGGTTTCACACTTTTTAACAAAATTCATATCAATTCAATTAAGTCAAGTCTCTTATCTTTTAAGATCAAGTCTCTTAACTTCTAAAATCAATAAACCATTCTTTTTATCTCTCTTAAGTCGTTATACCTAACTTCCCATAAAGCTAGTATAACTCTTAAGCTTTCAAAACTAAGTATTACTCTTCTTTCAAAAACGATTCTTAATTCCTTTGAAATACTTCAAGATTCTTATTATTTAAAACTCAAGTCAAAAGACATCGAAGTAAAACCACGTTCAGTTAACACACGTACGTCTACCGTACTATATATATTCTTTTAAATTATCATGCTCAAGAGGATAGGAAGAATCACATACCTCGCGACGATTACCGACAATTAGCAAAACGCTCCAAAGTACTGTAATCCTGCTAGCCTTTTCCACCCTTCGAGTAGAATACGCTACTCGCAGTACTTCAACCTATAACGGTCATATAAGTCTATCAACGTCTAGACTACTCTGTAGAATAATTCTAGATACAAGATTCCTTATTCTATGGAAAAATCAGCGTCTTCCCACCACAAACTACACAAGTCTCATCAGAATACATCCATGTAAGTCTGATTCAGTTCTCTTCTTTTATACCATTCTTATATACGTCTTATACTCATTTCTATACTACTACAGTATGTAATTTCCAATTACAATAGAAGGACAAAGATATTTACCTCGACAAGCCCAAAATTATCCAAGTTTAAAAGTCGATCCTGAGCAAGGTTTAGCTCCTATTCTGTACGCTCCAATTCGCTCCAAGAAACCCTTAGAAGTTCTACACAACTTCTACTTAATACTTCAATCAACTATGAAGATTTTTCCCTAGGGTTTCGTTTAGTGACTAAAGGAAGTATAGTAGTATTTTCCGTGTTTTTAGTATAGAGGTAACTTTGGGAATACTACAAGGTATTTGGGTCAAGGTATTTTGGAATAGTAACAACACTTGGAGAATACTTTTCTACCAAGGGGGTATTTCACGAGAACAACTAGGAAGGGGATTTCGGCCGAGGCCTCACAAAGGGGAGGAGGTTGGATGAGAGCTTCTTAAAAGGGAGGGAGGGATTTTGCCTTGGAATTTAACAAGTGTGGATTAAGAATAAGTCTTGAACTTAAGGGTATTTATAGGCCAATCAATGGCCAAGATCAAAGCAAGTAGAGGGTGAAGATTTGGACAAGTGTGTGTGGGTCCCACCTTATCCATCTACTACAAAAATATCTAGCCAAACATTGACCAAAGGTTTATGGCATTTTCCATGAAAAAAACGTGCCAACCACTCCCAACAATTGCCGTCCACTTGAGGGTGACAAGTGTCGCCCTCTCGTTGGTCCAAAATATTTCATCTCTCGGAAAAATCCGTAAAAATTATAAATGTCGCAACCGTAATTTTCCCTTCGCAAGGTCCGGAAAACTTTTCGTCGGAAAATAATTCTTTTCGCTAGTTGTGCACAATTTCGTCCCTTATGCCTACTTAAGGCTTGAACTTTTGTACGACGCCTCACGCATATACTGGAAATACGGGGTATAACATTCTCGCCTCCTTAGAAACATTCGTCCCGAATGTTCCTTCTCAAGATAGATAACGATAAAGTTCCTCTTTAACTTAAACAGTTTGCAAATGCCACACATGGCCACAATACAACACGCGCAAATACTTAAATCCAAGTCCACAAGGAATCACCTCTAGCATCACAAAAGCTCCCACCCACGGTCTAAAAGATATTCCCTTCGCACCTTTACTTCACAAAAGTAATGATCATTTCTATTTTCTCAGCACATGTTCACTTCTTTCCTTACTCGTCGTACTCTTCTCGAACACTTGAACTCTTTCTAGTATACGTACCATACTTCAGTCATCACTACAGTTTCCAAAATCTTTGGAGTCACTACCTTCAAACTTGGTCATCTTACTAGCCTCGAATTCCTTCAAGGACAGTCCCGGCCTTCACGATCCGATTCTGGTCGAACACGTCCATGAACTCATACAGTGGTTATCTAAACTTGGGCCTAGCGCCCTCGTGACCCTACCACCTGGCGGGACCACCTCGAACTGACCCCACCACATTACAGGCCGCGGGTTGACCCGCGATCGGTCCTCAACCCGACCCGCTATTGCGCCAAACTCTTGTTCCCTCAATCCGGAACAATCTTACTAATTAAGTCACGAAAACCTAGTGGTCTTCTTAGCTCAACTACCCTCTTTCATTTCATACCACTCAGGGACTTATCACACAAAAATATTTCACGCATACTATGCACTCCGATAAAGGTCAACATAAACATAAATCTTTTACCCAAGATGGCCTCGCGTCTAAGGTCTCTACGTATAAAACTCTAAGGCTCACACTTTTCCTATCCCCAATCTTACCCTTTTTACTAACCATGATTTCTAATCACAAGTTAACATAATGCTATCTGAACATAATACTTAGCACTTCATTATAACATCAACGCATATTAGTCTCAGGGTAATAATATACCTGTATCAACTGCTTCATTTTCCCTTCGTTGCTCTAACCTTAATCCTGCCCTGCCGGGCGCATAGCTATAGAAGGCGATGAACCTGCCACTGACCCGGTAGGCTGCGTCATTCTGCCTGCATTCTCCTATAAGCAGTCTCGTCACATGGCCCCGACGCGGCAGTGAAACAAGTACGATAAAAGACGACATTCCCCGGGATGACGCCTGCCACATCGTGCACACTGAGGGGGACATGAATCCTGCTGGCTAGAACCCATATATATCGTAAACGAAGCCACGGAGCTCGACCAGCTCGAATACCCGAACGTCACGAAGGCGGAGGACCACTGCACTAAGCGGAGGTACATAACTAACCTGCTGCTGAGGCGGTTCGCCTCGAAAGTTACCAAAAGACCCTGTTGTTCTGGCCCTCTTCTGCTGATCTCGGTCATTCCGTCGACCTCTCCGCTCCTCACATCCAAGTGCATAAGCCTGCATGCGGGCAATGTCCATGACCGGCTGAAGAGCTACACCCGAACAAGCCTCTACCAAGTAGTCATCGAGCCTGGTGACGTAGCGGTGCACTCTGTCATCCATGTCGGCTACTAATGCGGGGACGTACCGAGCTAATGAGTCAAACTCCACATTGTACTACCAAACCGTACGCCCGGTCTGCCTTAACGTCAAAAATTTGTCGGCCCGAGCCCTTCTCATCTGTGGAGGCAAGAAATGTGCAAGAAATGCTCCTGAGAACTCGTCCCATACGGCTGGAAGTGCATACTCTCCCCGGGACAGCTCCCACAAATCAAACCAGTCGACTGCAGAATCTGTTATACCCCGTATTTCCATAGTATGTACGTAAGGGCGTACGTAGATAGTTTGGGCTTTAAAGTAAGGCTTGGCCGATTTTTATTTGTGCACAACCCCCGGTTAGAGTCGTTTTTCGACGAAACGTTTTCACAGCTTTCGTAGGGAAAATTCCGGCTATGACATTTTTTATTTTTGCGGATTTTTTCCAAGAGACGTAACATTTTGGACCAACGAGAGGGTGACAAGTGTCACCCTCAAGTGGGCGAGTTGGTGAGCGTTTTTGGGCTAGCACGTTTTTAACATTTTAGTTGCCAAAAATGTTTGGTCAATGTTGGTTAGATATTTTGTGTAGTTGATGACCAAATGGGACCCACACAACACATGGCTAAATCTACACCTTACACTTGCCTTGCACTTGGCATGATCTTGGCCATTGGTTGGCCTTCACTTGACCTATAAATACCGCTTGTGATGAACTTCTTCATCCACTCTTCACTTGTTCTAAGTCTTGAAACCCCTCTCCTCCTCTTGTTGACTCGTCCAAGAGCCCTCTCACCTTGTGAAGGCCTTTGGCGAAACCCTCTCCCTTTGTGAGTATTAGCGAGAACACCCCTCTTTTGAGTGTTGTTCTCGTGTAACACACCCACCATTGGTTGAGAAATACTCTCAAGTATTGTTATAATGCCCAAATTACCTTAGCCGTATACCTTGTTGTATTCTAAGGTTATACTTATCTGAAAAGCCCGTAAATACTATTATACTTCCTTCCACAAAACCGAAACCCTAAGGAAAATCTCCATAGTTAGTTGGAGTAGTATGTAGAAGTTGGTTAGAACTTCTAAGGGTGGTTTAGAGCGGGTTGGAGCGCTTGAGTTGGAGCTAAGCGATTGCCCAGGATCGACTTTTCCGTGGATAATTATGGGCTTATCGCGGTAATTCTCTTGTCCCCCTAGTGTAAGTGGAAATTACCTGTTATTAGAATCTATAGTTGGAGTATACTATAGATAGAATCAACGTAGTCTCGGCAATGTCTTTTGACTTAAGCTGAAGAATAAAGAATCTGTAATTACATAGGGTGTGTTTGATGAGACTTGTGTTGTATTACTGTAGAGTAGTATTGTACACGTCCGGTTAGACGTGTAGAACCCCCCCTGGTTGGCTTGGTAGCCGGCCTCGATAGAGGAGGAGATTTACGCTGTGGCGGGGGGGGGGGGAGGTGCTGCCGAATTTTCTGTAGAATGTTCTACGATTAGATCTAGATGTTAATAAGCGCCTTGTGGCCTTATAGGTTGAAGTACTGCGTGTGGCGCGATCTACTTGGCTTAAGGAGTAGCCGACGTTTGGAAGTACTTGGAGCGTTTTGCTATTAGTCGATACTCGTCGCGAGGTATGTGAACCTCTTCCTATCTCTTCTAGCATGATATGTGTGAACTATGTAGTACGGTAGACGTACATGTGCTAAATGTATTTGATTGGTTTAAAACATAAAGTGATATAACGGCTTTATGGGAAGTTGGTTATAACAGCTTTATGTAGGAAGAAAATACTTGTGGTTTTTAAAAGGTAACTGATTTGAACTATAACTGGCTTGTTATGTGATAATAAAGAACTTGAAGTATTTTAAAAAAAATTTGAATCATTTTGAAAGAAGCGTAATACTTGGGTTTTTGAAAACTTAAGAGTTATACTAGCTTTATGGGAAGTTAGGTATAACGGCTTAAGAATGTTTTACTGATTTGAAATCGAATGTGTACCGACAAACCATCTGCAATACTAATAAAAATGTTTTGAATAATTAAGCATTATTAAAACCAAGAGAAACTTCCATGCATGAAGCTAAGATGAGACAAAATGATATTTCCTAGATCATGGCTGCTGTAATAAGATTGTTATAAACAAGAATATCCTACTCACATATAAGGCTTATCTTTCTCAGATTGTTTAAAGGAGAATTATATTCTTAAAAGTATAAGACTATGAACTACGAAACCTTTTTAAAATAAGAAACGGGAACATTTGAAATTAGGCAAACTTGGACGTTTGGATATTAATGTTGTTACTTGATTTTACAAAGATAAGTGTTTTGATTTACTTCAAAAGATAATCACTCTATTTTCATATACTACGTATTGTGTGACTTTTGTGAAAGTAACATATCTTTAAAGAGTTATTGTATAAAGTACTTTGGGGATAAAACCCGATCTAAGTAAATCATATAGTAGAAAGTACCTTATGTGTGAATAACTTGATTGTATTGGTTTGTGATAGCCTTGTAATACCTTCGTGTTGATTTGATAAGTAATCATATTAGGATGCTACGCGTGTTAGTGATACGTGATGTTTGTGTAAAGGGGTTTTCCTCGATTGTGCTTATGTTGTTTAAGCGATAAACCGTTATGTTGGTATTATACCACTCACCGTGTTTCCGGGTTAAGCCGCCTCCGTCGCGGGTAGACTCGGCGATGCGGGACCATGATTCGAGAATACCTCATGCGGGTCCCGGCCTATGCGAGCTACGAGAGTTCCGTGTTAGTGTGCGGCCTTTATGGTCATGCGGTCATGTGGCCACGCGGATTGCGAGTCGGGGCGATGCCGGGAGTAGCTACCCTCGATGCGGGGTTATACCTCATGCGGCCTATGAGATTGGCCTATGCGAGTCGGGAGTTCGAGGCTAGACGCACATTTGATATTGCGCGGCGACCGGCTTTGATCATGCGACGGCAGACGGATATCATGATACGATTTATGACCTTGTTAGTACCGGGTGTTAGTAGTCGGCTATGCCTTCGCACTTACCGCATCGTTTTATTTGGACACAGTGGGACACATTGTTCATGTATTCCTTGGTGCTTTTCTATCATCGATCGCCAGTGAGGAAGGTATTCGCGGGCATGATTGATGTTGTGGGCGTGAGACCCGTGTTTATATTTGAGTGATGACTTTGAGGCGTGAGTCACGACTTGATATGATTGCTTTTATTGTGGAATCGTAGTTTGGTTATCATACATGTCTCATGCTTTATATAGACTACTATGATTTCATTTACAGTATTTTCGCCACATACTCGATACTGTTCGACCTCCTTCGGGGGGCTGCGTTCATGCCGCAGGTAAAGGTACACCAGTCGTTGATCCTCGCTCTTAGGGTCACAGTTCAGCGTTGGGAAGCTCCGTTCCTCCGGAGGCTTATCTTGGTATAGTCCCCTGTTGTTGTAGGTGCTTACATTCAGGGGTATGACGGGGCCCTGTCCCGTCGTTGTTGTCATATCATTCGTAGAGGTCTGTAGTACTGTTGTGGGCAGGGTTTGTAAAAAGGATTAAACTGTTCATGTTGAAAGAGTTGTTGTATATATATATATGCCGAAAGGCAACTTTCTTCAGATATCTGTGTCTCAATTTATACTGTTTCATATCTTGGTTATTTTATATTCCGCTGATTACTCTGATGTATGACTACTGGGGTGCCCGGGTAAGGCACCAGTCACGGGCCCCGGAACGGGTCGTGACAAAAGTGGTATCGAGCGATTAATCCTCGAAAGTGTCTACGCATCAGATCCATGAGTCTTGATTATCGGTGTGTTGTGCACCACACCAATAATCAGGAGGCTATAGGATATTTAGGATTGGTTTCTATTCTTCTCACTCTGAGATCGTGCCTTAGAGCTGTGTTGTAAGTTGGACCCTCTCACGTATTTCTTTCCCTTACCGTTACGCCTCCGCGTAGGGCAAACCCGCCCGGGAGGCAAGGCAGCGGCGGAGCCGCGAGTAGAGTTTAGAGGGTTACGAGGCACAGCCCAATCATCACCGGGTGGTATTTCATTCGGGAGTTATGCTATGTCACCCAGCCAGAGTTTAGCACGGCGGCGCAGCTCTGCGCCATGATATTTGAACCTTCGGCCCACGGCCAGAACAGTGAATGTAGATTGCAAAAGCGACCACATTAGCTATGGATTTGGCTACCGAGAGTATACCGATGTATCGCGAGTCTTGAGGACTATCTAAAAGAGGGTCGTGCAGAGTAATTCTTGATTGGGCTTGAGCATGGGCGTATGCGGGCTTATGCGCGCAGCCGAGAAACGTAGAGATCGACGGGTTAACGGCGACGCGAAGAGGGCCAGAGCAGCAAGGTCCTTTGGTAACTTTCGAGGCGAATCGCCTCACCTGCAGACTTGATATGCACATCCACCAGTGCAGAAAGGTCCTCCACAGGGTTCAGGACGTTCGGGGTATGCAGGAGTTGGTCAGAGCTCCAGAGCTTCGGTTCACATTACACGTAGGTTCCGGCCGGATTCGATTTCTCCCAAGATTCACATGTGATGCACGTCATCCCGGGAATGTCGTATTTTGTTGGTACTTGTTTTACTGCGCCGCCGTGGCCACGTGTCGAAAGGATGTCTAGTAAGAGGACTTAGCCTTCGTGATCGGTGGGTAGTTCGTCATCTTCCTTAGCTCGCCTCACGGCAGGTTTTATTAGAACGACTAAGGAGTAAAGCGAAGAATACGGATAGATCCTTAACCCTCTAGAGATCGAGGTGTGATAAGATGGGTATATCATAAGGCTATGTTACGATAGCGAGTGTTAATTGTGATTAGAAATCATGGTTAGTAACCGGGAAAGATTGGGGGATAGAGAAAGTGTGAGCCTTAGAGTGTTATACGTGGAGACCTTAGAGGTAAGGCCATCTCGAGTAAAAGATGTATTGTTTATGTTTGACCCTTATGGGAGTGCATAGTGCACGTGAGTTATGTTTGTGGGATAAGTCCCTGAGTAGTGTGGAATGAAAGAGGGTAGTTGAGCTAAGAAGACCGCTAGGTTTTCGTAACGTGATTAGTGAGAATGTTCCTTCGGGGAGCTAGCGTTTTGCACGTTGCCGGGTCGGGTTGAGGCCACGTTGCGGGTCAACCCGCGGCATGTTTGGTGGTGGGGTCAGTTTGTGGTGGTCCCGCCTTGTGGTAGGGTCACGAGGGTGTTAGGCCCAAGTTTAGTTAACCAGCGTACGAGTTCGTGGATGCATTCGACCAGTAGTCGGGCCGAGGAGGTCAGCCGTCTTGTCTTCTAGCAAAGACCGTTTACTCGGCAGTGTTGATTAATCAGAAAGGTTGTAAGGCTGCACGGGGTGCCTACCATCACCTTATGACAGACAGTGGAGCCCAGGGTACGGCTGTTTTTGTTTCTGGAAGTTTTACCAAGCAGGGTTAAGAACTCAGGTGAGTCTCGACCGATTCGCCTCGGGCTGGTGTGGATTTCGGGGTAGTAGTGGGATTGTTGTCTCTGTGGAAGGAGTGTTTAAGCTACCATTTCGGTGTTCGGATGTCGCCTTATGAAGCCTTGGGGCGGATGTGTAAGTCGCGGTCGATTGGTTCGATGTTGGCAATATTCGGATAGTTGGTTGACTTGTTCCCAGATCGTGAATAGGGTAAAGCTTGTCTAGAAGAGATTACGGCTCAGAGAAATCGTGCGGATAATCGTCAACGACGCTTAGAGTTCAGGTTGACGGTCGGTCTTCTTGAAAGTACCACCCGGGTTGGGTGTGGCGAGTTTTGGAAAACAGAGAGAACTTAGCCCGAGTACTTTGGGCCCACGAGTTCATGTGAAGAATAGGCCAGGTTGCCTATATGTTAGCAATTGCCGTCCGACTTAGGAGGCAGTGCGTCCAGTCTTTCGTGTTATGTTCGAGAAGGAAATCGGAGATCCATCCAGAGTGTTCCCAGTTAATGATGACCACGTTAGAGATAGTAACCCCGAGTTTTGGAAATCAAGCGATGTCAAAATGTGGTAAGAGTTCGAGTGTACAAGAATTGTACGACATCCCCAGGGATCACATGTAGTCCGGTACCATTTGGTTGGACGCCGGAGTGACACTACAACCTAGCGGAAAAGTTACAATAGTGGTATCGGAAAGAAGCGAGCATGTATGGAGAGCATAGATGTGATCATTTCTTTTGTAAAGAGGTGCGAAGGAAGTATATTTTAGACCCGGAGGGGTTTTGTGGTGATATTGGAGGTGTTTCCTCGTGGACTTGGATGGAAGTATTTGCGCGGATGTTTCTGTGGCCAGGTGTGGCAGGATTGTTTCGTAAGTATAGTAGTGAAGACTATACTGGCGCATGGTTGTTTGAGACTTAGAAGGAACATTCGGACGAATGTTTCTAAGGAGGAGAATGTTATACCGTATTTCCGGTATGTACGTGGCGTGCGTAGATAGTTTGGGCTTTAAAGTAAGGCTTGGCGATTTTTATTTGTGCACAACCCGGTTAGAGTCGTTTTTAAATAAAGCGTTTCACGACTTCGTAGGAAAATTCCGGCTATGACATTTTTAATTTTTGCGTATTTTTCCGAGAGACTTAACATTTTGGACCAACGAGAGGTGACAAGTGTCACCCTCAGTGAAGCAGTTAGTGGCGTTTTTGGGCTAGCACGTTTTTAACATTTTAGTTGCCAAAAATGTTTGGTCAATGTTGGTTAGATATTTTGTGTAGTTGATGACCAAATGGGACCCACACAACACATGGCTAAATCTACACCTTACACTTGCCTTGAACTTGGCATGATCTTGGCCATTGGTTGGCCTTCACGACCTATAAATACCCCGCTTGTGATGAACTTCTTGATCCACTCTTCACTTGTTCTAAGTCTTGAAACCCTCTCCTCCACTTGTTGACTCTCGTCCAAGAGCCCCTCTCCCCCTTGTGAAGGCCTTTGGCCGAAACCCTCTCCCTTTGTGAGCATTAGCCGAGTACACCCCTCTTTTTGAGTGTTGTTCTCGTGTAACACACCCCCCACCCTTGGTTGAGAAATACTCTCTAAGTATTGTTATAATGCCCAAATTACCTTAGCCGTATACCTTGTTGTATTCTAAGGTTATACTTATCTGAAAAGCCCGAAATACTATTATACTTCCTTCACCACAAAACCGAAACCCTAAGGAAAATCTCCATAGTTAGTTGGAGTAGTATGTAGAAGTTGGTTAGAACTTCTAAGGGTGGTTTAGAGCGGGTTGGAGCGCACGGAGTTGGAGCTAAACGATTGCCCAGGATCGACTTTTTACTTGGATAATTATGGGCTTATCGAGGTAATTATCTTGTCCCCCTATTGTAATTGGAAATTACATGTTATTAGAATATATAGTTGGAATATACTATATATAGAACTGAACGTAGTCTGTCGGCAATGTCTTTTGACTTAAGCTGAAGAATAAAGAAGCGAACTGTAATTACATAGATCGTGTTTGATGAGACTTGTGTTGTATTCTTGTAGAGTAGTATTGTACACGTCAGGTTAGGCGTGTAGAACCCCCAGTTGGCTTGGTAGCCTCGATAGAGGAGAGATTCTGTTGTGGCGGGGAGGTCTTTGCGAATTTTCGTAGAATGTTCTACGATTAGATCTAGATGTTAATAAAGCGCCTTGTGACCTTATAGGTTGAAGTCTTTGCGTGTGGCGCGATCTACTTGGCAAGGAGTAGCCGGCGTTTGGAAGTACTTGGGCGTTTTGCTATTAGTCGATACTCGTCGCGAGGTTTGTGAACCTCTTCCTATCTCTTCTAGCATGATATATGTGAACTATGTAGTACGGTAGGCGTACGTGCTAAATGTATTTGATTGGTTTAAAACATAAAGTGATATAACGGCTTTATGGGAAGTTGGTTATAACGACTTTATGTAGGAAGAAAATACTTGTGGTTTTAAAAGGTAATCGATTTGAACTATAAGCGGCTTGTTATGAGATAATAAAGAACTTGAAGTATTTCAAAGATTTTTGAATCATTTTGAAAGAAAGCGTAATACTTGGGTTTTTGAAAACTTAAGAGTTATACTAGCTTTATGGGAAGTTAGGTATAACGGCTTAAGAATGTTTTCTTGATTTGAAATCGGAATGTGTCGACAAACCAACAGCTAATAAAAGGAAATGTTTTGAATAATTAAGCATTATTAAAACCGGAGAAACTTCCATCTGCATAGAAGCTAAGATGAGACAAAATGATATTTCCTAGATCATGGCTGATGTAATAAGATTGTTATAAACAAGAATATCCTACTCACATATAAGGCTTATCTTTCTCAGATTGTTTAAAGGAGAATTATATTCTTAAAAGTATAAGACTATGAACTACGAAACCTTTTTAAAATAAGAAGCGGAACATTTGAAATTAGGCAAACTTGGACGTTTGGATATTAATGTTGTTACTTGATTTTACAAAGATAAGTGTTTTGATTTACTTCAAAAGATAATCACTCTATTTTCATATACTACGGGTATTGTGTGACTTTTGTGAAAGTAGCATATCTTTAAAGAGTTATTGTATAAAGTACTTTGGGGATAAAAACCCGATCTCGTAAATCATATAGTAGAAAGTACCTTATGTGTGAATAACTTGATTGTATTGGTTTGTGATAGCCTTGTAATACCTTCGTGTTGATTTGATAAGTAATCATATTAGGATGCTACGCGTGTTAGTATTCTGTGATGTTTGTGTAAAGGGGTTTTCCCTTGATTGTGCTTATGTTGTTTAAACGATAAACTGTTATGTTGGTATTATACCACTCACCGTGTTTCCGGGGGTTAAGCTGCCCTCCGATGCGGGGTAGACTCAGGCGGTCTGGGACCATGATTCGAGAATACCTCATGCGGGTCCTGGGGGCCTATGCGGAGCTACGAGTTCGAGTTAGTGTGCGGCCTTTATGGTCATGCGGTCATGTGGCCGTGCGATCTGCGAGTCGGGGCGATGTCGGGAGTAGCTACCCTCGATGCGGGGTTATACCTCATGCGGGCCTATGAGATTGGCCTATGCGGAGCTGCGGGGAGTTCCAGGGCTAGACGCGCACATTTGATATTGCGGGCGAGCGACCAGCTTTGATCATGTGACGGTCTAGACAGATATCATGATACTGTTTATGACCTTGTTAGTACTGTGAGTGTTAGTAGTCGGCTATGCCTTCGTACTTACCTGCATCTTGTTTATTTGGACACAGTGGGACACATTGTTCATGTGTATTCCTTGGTGCTTTTCTATCATTGGCTGGCGGTGAGGAAGGTATTCCGGGCATGATTGATGTTGTGGCGTGAGACCCGTGTTTATATTTGAGTGATGACTTTGAGGCGTGAGTCACGACTTGATATGTTGCTTTTTGTGTGAATCGTAGTTTGGTTATCATACATGTCTCTGCTTTATATAGACTACTATGATTTCATTTACGATATTTTGATTTCACATACTGCATTTGTTATCTTGACCTCGCCCGGCTGCGTCATGCCGCAGGTAAAGGTACACCAGTCGTTGATCCTCGCTCCTAGGGTCACAGTTCAGCGTTTGGGAAGCTCCGTTCCTCCGGAGGCTTATCTTGGTATAGTCCCCTGTTGTTGTAGGTGCTTACATTCAGGGGTATGACGGGGCCCTGTCCCGTCGTTGTTGTCATATCATTCGTAGAGGTCTGTAGTACTGTTGTGGGCAGGGTTTGTAAAAAGGATTAAACTGTTCATGTTGAAAGAGTTGTTGTATATATATTTATGCCGAAAGGCAACTTTCTTCATATATCTGTGTCTCAATTTATACTGTTTCATATCTTTGTTATTTTATATTCCGCTGATTACTCTGATGTATGACTACTGGGGTGCAGTAAGGCACGATCCACGGGCCCGAGCGGGTCGTGCGATATCACGCGGCCGTCACGAACCTATGACCACCGACTTCGGTCTCGAAGCCTTGATCACTCATGATCCGTATGGCAGAATCGGATGACTCCTGCGGATCATCCTCAGGCCTCGACCCGTAGAACTCTGGCGGGCTACAACTCAGAAAGTCCCGTAGCCTCAAACTATCCGATCTCGGGTGAACCATGGGTACTATTGGAACTGGAACTGCTGCATCCATCTTATCCTCATGTCTGGCCACGATCCTGGCCAGTAACTGGGCCATCTCTTTGTACCCCAACTCCTCTGCTCCAGGCTGTGGGACTGGAGGCTCAGGTACTGTGGTCTCAGCAGCCACTGCTGCGGCTCTAAACTCTTTGAAATTTGGCGTCGCAAAACTCGCCGTCTGAAGCACTATCTCAGGTAATGACTGGGCCTGCGCCCCGTACTCCTCTGTATTCTACTAGCAGCTTCCTCGGCTTCCTTGCCCATCTGGGCCCGGGTTGCCTTGCGCGGAGGCATAACTGGTAAAAACGAAATACGTCAGAGGGGTCCAACTTATAACACAGCTCTAAGGCACGATCTCAGAATGAGAAGAATGGAAACCAATCCTAAATGTCCTGCAGCCTCCTAATTATAGATGTGGTGCACAACACATCGATAATCAAGACTCTACTAGACACGGTCTGTAGACACTTTCCGAGGATTAACTGCTCTGATACCACTTTTGTAACGACCCGATCCGGGCTGTGGTATCGTGCCTTACCGGGCACCTGGTAATCTGATACAACATCAGAGTAACCAGCGGAATATAAAACAAGACATGAAACAATATGAAGTGAGAAACAGTTTATCTGAGAAAAGTTGCCTTTCGGCATATATATATATATGTTTGAACAGTTACATCCCTTTTACAAACCTGCCCACAATAGTACTACAGACCTCTAAGAATGTTATAACAACTATGACGGGACAGGGCCCCGCCATACCACGAATGTACAAGAACCTACAACCGAGGGAAATATGCGAAAGATAAGCCTCGAGAAACGGAGCTTCCCAATCTGTTGGCGTGATCATATGAGCGAGGATCAACAACCGGTGTACCTCTACTGCGGCGTGAACGCAACCCCAAAGGAGGTCGATAACAGTACCAAGTATGGCTGAAAATCGTAAAAGAAATCATAACGATCTAAAATAAAATAGGAGACATGTATGATAACAAAACTATAGTTCACAACATAAGCGGTCATGTCAAGTCGAGGACTCACGCCTCAAAGTCATCCTCGTGCCCGTGGAACTCCTTTCTCACTGGTGATCTAGGTATAAATCGTGTAATCATTATAACGTGTCTCGGCCCATCTCATGGACTCGGTGTCGGATCGTATGGAATACTTTCCCGGCCCATCTCATGGACTCGGTATAGAATCGTGTGGAATACATTCCCGGTTCATCCCATGAACTCGGTATCGTGTGAAATACATTCTCGGTTCATCCCATGAACTCGGTATCGTGTGAAATACATTCCCGGTTCATCCCATGAACTCGGTATCGTGTGAAATACATTCCCGGTTCATCCCATGAACGCGGTGTCGAGTGAAATACATTCCCGGTTCATCCCATGAACGCGGTGTCGTGTGAAATACATTCCCGGTTCATCCCATGAACGCGGTGTCGTGTGGAATACATTCCCGATCCATCCTATGGACGCGGTATAGAATCGACCATAACATTTAAACGCTCTTTTAAGACAGATTAAGATAATACCATGCTTTCCTTTTAAATCAACTAAGGCAATATTATGCCCTCATTTTTAAACCAAAACACTTTCCTTTTTAAAGTCAAGTAACAACATTCTTTTCCAAAAGTTCAAGTTGCCTAATTTCAAATACTCAAGTCTTTTAGTTTCGAAAGATTTCATAGTTCCTAGTCTTAATCAAATAACGTAATCTTTTTTAAAACAATTGAATAACGTATGCCTTATGTGTGAGTAGGTTATTCTTGTTTATAACAATCTTATTAAAGCAGCCATGATCTAAGAAATGTAATACAATTTTGTCTTATCTTAGCTTCTATGCAGATGGAGGTTTCTACTGGTTTTAATATAATTTAATTATTGTCAATACATTTTCCTTTATTAACGCTGCAGTGGTTCGTTCGATACTTATTCTCGTTTCCGAAATCAGTAAAACATTATTCTTTAAAAACCAAGTACTCATTACTCACGAATGAGGTTTCACACTTTTTAACAAAATTCATATCAATTCAATTAAGTCAAGTCTCTTATCTTTTAAGATCAAGTCTCTTAACTTCTAAAATCAATATACCATTCTTTTTATCTCTCTTAAGTCGTTATACCTAACTTCCCATAAAGCTAATATAACTCTTAAGCTTTCAAAACCAAGTATTACTCTTCTTTCAAAAACGATTCTTAATTCCTTTGAAATACTTCAAGATTCTTATTATTTAAAACTCAAGTCAAAAGACATCGAAGTAAAACCACGTTCGATTAACACACGTCGTCACCGTACTATATATATTCTTTTAAATTATCATGCTCAAGAGGATAGGAAGAATCACATACCTCGCGACGATTACCGACAATTAGCAAAACGCTCCAAAGTACTGTAATCCTGCTAGCCTTTTCCACCCTTCGAGTAGAATACGCTACTCGCAGTACTTCAACCTATAACGGTCATATAAGTCTATCAACGTCTAGACTACTCTGTAAAATAATTCTAGATACACGATTACTTATTCTATGGAAAATTGGCGTACTTCCCTACCACAAACTACACAAGTCTCTTCAGAATACACCCTATGTAAGTCTGATTCAGCTCTTCTTTTATACCATCCTTATATACGTCTTATACTCATTTCTATACTACTACAGTATGTAATTTCCAATTACAATAGAAGGACAAAGATATTTACCTAGACAAGCCCAAAATTATCCAAGTTTAAAAGTCGATCCTGAGCAAGGTTTAGCTCCTATTCTGTACGCTCCAATTCGCTCCAAGAAACCCTTAGAAGTTCTACACAACTTCTACTTAATACTTCAATCAACTATGAAGATTTTTCCCTAGGGTTTCGTTTAGTGACTAAAGGAAGTATAGTAGTATTTTCCGGGCTTTTAGTATAGAGGTAACTTTGGGAATACTACAAGGTATTTGGGTCAAGGTATTTTGGAATAGTAACAACACTTGGAGAATACTTTTCTACCAAGGGGTTTCCGAGGCCTCACAAAGGGCGAGGGGGAGGTTGGATGAGAGCTTCTTAAAAGGGAGGGAGGGATTTTGCCTTGGAATTTCACAAGTCTTGAACTTAAGGGGTATTTATAGGCCAATCAATGGCCAAGATCAAAGCAAGTGGAGGGTGAAGATTTGGACAAGTGTGTGTGGGTCCCACCTTATCCATCTACTACAAAAATATCTAGCCAAACATTGACCAAAGGTTTATGGCATTTTCCATGAAAAACGTGACAACCACTCCCCGCGATTGCCGCCCACTTGAGGGTGACAAGTGTCGCCTCTCGTTGGTCCAAAATATTTCATCTCTCGGAAAAATCCGTAAAAATTATAAATGTCGCAACCGTAATTTTCCCTTCGCAAGGTCCGGAAAACTTTTCGTCGGAAAACAATTCTTTTCGCTAGTTGTGCACAATTTCGTCCCTTATGCCTACTTAAGGCTTGAACTGTTGTACGTCGCCTCACGCACATACTCAAAATACGGTATAACATTCTCGCTTCTTAGAAACATTCGTCCGAATGTTCCTTCTCAAGATAGATAACGATAAAGTTCCTCTTAACTTAAACAGTTTGCAAATGCCACACATGGCCACAATACAACACGCGCAAATACTTAAATCCAAGTCCACAAGGAATCACCTCTAGCATCACAAAAGCTCTCACCCACGGTCTAAAAGATATTCCCTTCGCACCTTTACTTCAAAAAAGTAATGATCATTTCTATTTTCTCGGACATGTTCACTTCTTTCCTTACTCGTCGTACTCTTCTAACACTTGAACTCTTTCTAGTATACGTGCATACTTGATCATCACTACAGTTTCCAAAATCTTTGGAGTCACTACCTTCAAACTTGGTCATCTTACTAGCCTCGAATTCCTTCAAGGACAGTCCCGGCCTTCACGTTCCCATTCTGGTCGAACGCATCCACGAACTCGTACGATGGTTAACTAAACTTGGGCCTAGCGCCCCTGTGACCCTACCACCTGGCGGGACCACCTCGAACTGACCCTACCACATTACAGGCCGCGGGTTGACCCGCGATCGGTCCTCAACCCGACCCGCTATCACTCCAAACTCTTGTTCCCCCAATCCGGAACAATCTTACTAATTAAGTCACGAAAACCTAGTGGTCTTCTTAGCTCAACTACCCTCTTTCATTTCATACCACTCAGGGACTTATCACACAAAAATATTTCACGCATACTATGCACTCCGATAAAGGTCAACATAAACATAAATCTTTTACCCAAGATGGCCTCGCGTCTAAGGTCTCTACGTATAAAACTCTAAGGCTCACACTTTTCCTATCCCCAATCTTACCCTTTTTACTAACCATGATTTCTAATCACAAGTTAACATAATGCTATCTGAACATAATACTTAGCACTTCATTATAACATCAACGCATACTAGTCTCTAGAGGGGTAAGAATATACCTGTATCAACTGCTTCATTTTCCCTTCGTTGCTCTAACCTTAATCCTGCCCTGCCGGGCGCATAGCTATAGAAGGCGATGAACCTGCCACTGACCCGGTAGGCTGCGTCATTCTGCCTGTACCCCTCCTATAAGCACGCCTCGTCACATGGCCCCGACACCGCAGTGAAACAAGTACCCGATAAAGACGACATTCTCGATGACGCCGCCACATCGTGCACACCGGCGGGACATGAATCCTGTGGCTAGAACCCATGTATATTCAGAAACTAAGCCTCGAGCTCGACCGGCTCGAATACCCCGAACGTCACGAAGGCGTGGAGGACCACTGCATCGCGGAGGTACATAACTAACTCGCCTGAGGCGGTTCGCCGAAAGTTACCAAAGGACCTGCATTACGCCCTCTTCGCCGATCTCGGTCATTCTGTCGACCTCTCCGCTCCTCACATCCAAGTGCATAAGCCTGCATGCGGGCAATGTCCATGCCCGGTGAAGAGTTATCACGGCCAACCGGGCGTGGATCGTGCCCTACACGCACCTCTACCTTAACAATTCAAGTAAACTGAATCAAATAACACCTCATTTTTTTTTAAACAAACGTACGTGCAAGGGCAAAGCCGACAAGGCTGCCATATATACATAAACCAAAGACACTACACCGTACATGAGTCTAATCCCACATATGAATACAGACCTCTAGGAGTTAAACTGAACTATGACGGGACAAGGCCCCGCCGTACCCAAAACTATACAAAGCCTGTATTGAAGGACATATACCAAAGATAAACTCCGGAATAGAAGGAGCTTATCCAAAACCACGAGCGGATCCTACACTGCCGATCACCGAATCAAGACCTAAACTGCGGCATGAACGCAGCCCCGAAGGAGGTCGATCGAAGAATGTACCAAGTATGTGAGCGATGAAATCGTAATAAAATCATAGCAGTCTAAATAACATAGTAGACATGTATGATGTCACGACCCGAAACTGGGCCCGTGACTGGTGCCTTACCCCGGGCACCCTAGTGACACAACATCAGAGTAATCAGCGGAACATAAAACAACAACATGAGATAACAGAAATATAAAACAATAATCAGGAAAACTTGCCTTTCGCATATAAATAACCATCAACTCTTTTACAAATGAACAAATTAATCCTTTTTACCAACCCCGCCACAACAAGATTCTGCACCTCTAAGAATGATACGACCACAATGGCGGACAGGGCCGCCAAACCCACGAATGTAAACACTTACTACGACGGGGACTATACCATGATAAGCCTCCGAGAACGGAGCTTCCCAAACGCCGAATCGTGACCACGAGCTAGGATCGGCGGCGGTGTACCTCAACTGCGGCATGAACGCAGCCCCGGGAGAGGTCGATAACAACAGTGCCGAGTATGTGAAACAAAAATAAATACTGTAAATGAAATCATAGTAGTCTATACAAAGAAGGAGACATGTATGATAACCAAACTCTGATTCACCATAAATAAGCGATCGTGTCAAGTCGTGACTCACGCCTCAAAGTCATCACTCGATATAACTATGGGTCTCAAGCCCATAACATCAATCATGCCCGTGGAATACCTTCCTCACTGCCGGCAGTCTATGATAGAAAAATACCAAGGAATACACATGAACACCAGGTCCCACCTGTGTCCAAATAAAACCGCATGAGGTAAGTGCGAAGGCATAGCCGACTACTAACACCTACGCATCAACAAGGTCATGAATCGTATCATAAGATCTGTCTGCACCGTCACATGATCAAAGCGGCCACTTGCGCGCAAAGATCTAATGTCGCGTCTAGTCCTCGAACTTCCCGCACTCGCGTAGGCCAATCTCATCGGCCCGCATGAGGTATTCCCCGCATCGAGGGTAGCTACTCCCCGGCATCGTCCTGGACTTTCGAGTCCGCATGGCCACAAGGACCGCATGCCCATAAAGGACGCACACTAACCTGGAACTCTCGTAGCTCCGCATAGGCCCCCAGGACCCGCATGAGGTATTCTCGAATCATGGTCCTGCATCACCGAGTCTACCCCAGACGGAGGCGCCTTAACCGGAATCACCTCAAGAGATGAATGCCACAATACTATCATAACGATCGATAGTTAATAAGCACAATCAAGGAAACCCTTTACACAAACATCACAAGATACTAACACACGTAGCATCCTAACACGTTTACTTATCAAAGCAACAAGAAAGTATTACAAGGCTATCACAAACCAATACAATCAAGTTATTCACACGAGGTACTTTCTACTAACAAGTTCGGGTATCTATCCCCAAAGTACTTCACACATTAAATCTAAGAAAAAGATCTGTTTCTTTCACATAAGTCACACAATACCCGTAGTATAAAATAGAGTGACTGTCCTTTTAAGAAAACCAAAACTCTTACCTTTGTAAAATCAAGTAACAACATTATTTTCCAAACGTCCAAGTTTGCCTAATTTCAAATGTTCACGTTTCTTATTTTAGAAAGGTTTCGTAGTTCATGGTCTTATTCATTTAAGAATATAATTCTCTTTTAAACAATCTGAGAAACATAAGTCTTATGTGAGTAGGATATTCTTGTTTATAAAAATCTTATTACAGCAGCCATGATCTAGGAAATATCATTTTGTCTCATCTTAGCTTCTATGCAGATGGAAGTTTCTACTGGTTTTAATAATACTTAATTATTCAAAACATTTCCTTTTATTAACGCTGCAGTGGTTTGTCGATACACATTCTGATTTCCGAAATCAGTAAAGCATTCTTAAGCCGTTATACCTAACTTCCCATAAAGCTAGTATAACTCTTAAGTTTTCAAACACCAAGTATTACTTCTCCTTTCAAAATGATTCAAAAATCTTTTGAAATACTTCAAGTTCTTTCTTATCATATAACAAGCCAGTTATAGTTCAAATCAGTTACCTTTTAAAAACCACATGTATCTTCTTACTAACATAAAGCTGTTATAACCAACTTCCCATAAAGCCGTTATAACACTTTATGTTTTAAACCACTCAAACACATTTAGCACATGTACGTCTACCGTACTACATAGTTCACACATATCATGCTAGAAGAGATAGGAAGAGGTTCACATACCTCGCGACGAGTATCGACTCATAGCAAAACGCTCCAAGTACTTCCAAACGTCGGCTACTCCTTAAGCCACGTAGATCGCGCCACACGTAGTACATCAACCTATAAGGCCACAAGGCGCTTATTAACATTTAGATCTCATCGTAGAACATTCTACCGAAAATTCGGCAGCACCTCCCCCCCCCCGCAACAGCGTAAACCTCCTCCTCTATCGAGGCCGGCTACCAAGCCAACCAGGGGGGGGTTATACATCTAACCCTAACGGGTACAATTCTACTCCACGGTACTACTACACAAGTCTCATCTGATACACCCCATGTAATTACAGTTCAGTTCTTCAGGCTTAAGTCCAAGGACATTGCCACAAGCTATGTTCAGTTATATATATATAGTATACTTCAACTATATATTCCTACAACATGTAATATCCAATTACAATAGGGGGACAAGATAATTACCTCGATAAGCCCATAATTATCCGAGTTAAATGTCGCTCCTGAGCAAGGTTTAGCTCCAACTCCGGGCGCTCCAACCCGCTCCAAACCACCCTTAGAAGTTCTAACCAACTTCTACATAACACTCCAACTAACTATGGAGATTTTCCTTAGGGTTTCGGTTTTGTGACTGACGGAAAGTATAATAGTATATCTGGGCTTTTCGTATAGGTATAACCTTAGAATACAACAAGGTATACGGCTAAGGTAAATTTGGGCATTATAACAATACTAGGAGAGTATTTCTATACCACAACAAGGGGTATATACGAAAACAACCTAGGCTAGGGGGGGGGGGTACCCCACGGCTAGCACCTCAAAGGAGGGGGGGGAGGGCTCTCGGCCAAGGGGGCCTTTCAAAGGGGGAGAGGGGCTCTTGGACGAGAGTCAACAAGAGGGGAGAGGGAGGGATTTCACACTTAGAAACATTTAGGAATGGATGAAGAATTCATCAAAGGGAGAGGGGTATTTATAGCACAAGCCAAGGCCAACCAATGGCCAAGATTGAGCCAAGTGTTACACAAGTGTAGGGCCAAGATATGCCCAAGTGCCCCCTAGTCCCTACTCCTTAAAACCCTCACAAATATCTACCAAAATATCTACCACTTGACACCCCCAAATCGTCCCATGTGCCGCCCACCTTGCCCACCAATGAGAGGGTGCCAAGTGCCGCCCTCTCGTTGGTCCAAAATGTTCCGTCTCTCGGAAAAATCCGCAAAAATGAGAAAAGACATAGCCGGAATTTTCCCCTCGCAAGTTATGTAAAACGTTTCGTCGAAAAACGACTCTAACCGGGTGTTGTGCACAAATGCCATTCGGCCAAGCCACCTAGGCGGGGGTGACACGTGTCACCCTCCTATTGGCCCAAAATAAAACATCTTCCGAAAATATCCATAATGGCCAAAATCTCGAAAACAAAGTGGGCCCCACAAAAACCGTAAATTTCTCCCGTGGGCCCCACGTGACCATTTTCGAAAATAAAATTCCATAATTCTCTAATATTCCAGGAAGTCCGAATACCGAATCTGGGAATCCAATTCCCATTAACGAACCTTTTTCCTTCACAAAAACCGGAAACTTTTCCGTGGAAAAAATCGCCTCTTTCTTCCTTTCCAATCTTTCTGTCGTATTCTCGTACGTACGTCCTCGCATACATACCCTGGGACTACGGGGTATAACATTCTTCCCCCCTTAGAAACATTCGTCCCGAATGTTCCTTCTAAGTCTAAAAAAAACAAACGTGCGCCAGTATAGTCTTCACTACTATACTTACGAAACAATCCTTGCCACACATGGCCATAGAAACAACCGCACAAATACCCACATCTAAGCCCACGAGGAAACACCTCTAATCATCACCACAAAACACTTCTCCCTGGGGTCTAAAATATACTTCCTTCGCCCCTTTCTTTTTACAAAAGAAATGATCACATCTATGCTCGCCATACATGCTCGCTTCTCTCTTTACTTGTCGTAGATACCACTTTGTCACTCTGCCTGAGGCATTAACCTTCTCAGGCGACCCAACAAATGGTACCACTTTTGTCACTTTGTCGCGAGCCTTGCTCCGACGACCCAACAAATGGTACCGGCCGCTTTGATCCCGAGGATCTCGTACACTCGAACTCTTACCACATTCTGATACGGCTTCAGTTTACAAAACTAGGGGCTACTTTCTCTAACGTTGTCATCATTAATCGGGAACACTGATGGATCTCCGATACTTTCCGATCATAACAATACGAAAAGATCGGCACGCCTCCTAAGTCGGACGGCAAAGCTAACATATAGGCAACCCGCCTATTCTTCACATGAACTCAAAAAGGCCCCAAGTAACTCGGGCTAAGCTCCTTTGTTTCCAAAACTCGTCACACCCTAACCGGTGGTACTTTCAAGAAGACCGACCGTCAACTGAACTCTAAGGCGTCGTCGCCGATTATCCGCACGATTTCTCCGAGCCGCCGTAACTTCTTCTAGACAAGCCGACTATCCACACCACCGGAACAAGCTGAACCAACTAACTGAACCTTGCCAACATCGAACCAAACGACTGTCAACTTACACTACCGCCCCTACAAGGCTTCAAAAGGCGACATCCGAACACTGAAAAGGTAGCTTAATCACTACCTCCACAGAGACAACAATCCCACAACTATCCTCAAATCCAAACAACGCCCGGAGGCGAATGCGCGATTCGAGACTTACCGAGTTCTTAACACATGCCCGCAAAACTTCGAAACAAAACAGCCGCACTGGCTCCATGCGTCATTATAAGGTGAAGGTAGGCACCCGTGCAACCTTACAACCTTTCTCGATAACTCAACACAATGAGTAAAACGGTCTCGACCAAGAACACGATGGCTGCTCCCATCGCCCGACCACCGGTCGAACGCATCCACGAACTCATACGCTGGTTAACTAAACTGGCCTAACACCCTCGTGACCCTACCACAAGGCGGGACCACCACAAACTGACCCCACCACCATACATGCCGCGGGTTGACCCGCAACATGGCCTCAACCCGACCCGACATTGCGCAAAACACTAGCTCCCCGAAGGAATAATTTCACAAATCATGTTACGAAAACCTAGCGGTCTTCCTAGCTCGACTACCTTCTTTCAAATCACGCTACTCAGGGACTTATCCCACGAACATAGCTCACGTGCACTATGCACTCCTATAAGGGTCAAACATAACACTACACCTTTACTCGAGATGGCCTTACCTCTAAGGTCTCTACGTATAACACTCTAAGGCTCACACCTTCTCTATCCCCCAAAATCTTACTCGGTTAACCCACCGTGATTTCTAATCACAACTAACACACTGCTATCAGAACATAGCACTTAAGGTATACCCTCTGGTAGCCAAATCCATAGCTAGTAACAGGGTCGCCTTCTTGCAATCTAAATTCTCTGTTCCCGGTCGTGGAACTGAAGGTTCATATATCATGGCCGCAGTAGGAACTGCCGTCGCCGTGCTAAACTCTGCTGGGGCTAGTGACGTCGCAGAAATCCCCGAATGAAGCACTACCCTAGGTAATGATTGGGCCCGTGCCCTCGTGACCCTCTGTACTCAACTCGCAGTTCCCTCGGCTGCCTTGCCCTCCTGGGCCCGGGTTGCCCTACGCGGAGGCATAACGATAAGGGAAAGAATTTCATCAGAGGGTCCAACTTACAACACAGCTCTAAGGCACGATCTCAGAGTGAGAAGAATAGAAACCAATCCTAAATATCCTATAGCCTCCTGATTATTGGTGTGGTGCACAACACCCCGATAATCAAGACTCTACTGGATACGGTCTGTAGACACTTTCCGAGGATTAATCGCTTCGATACCACTTTTGTCACGACCAAATCGGCGTGGATCGTGCCTTACCCGCACCCTAGTGACACAACATCGCAGTAATCAATGAACATAAACAACAACATGAGATAACGAAATATAAAACAATAATCAGGAAAACTTGCCTTTCGCATATAAATAACCATCAACTCTTTTACAAATGAACAGCTTAATCCTTTTTACCAACCCCGCCCACAACAAGATTTCACGCACTCTAAGAATGATACGACCACAATGGCGACAGGCCCCGCCAAACCCCGGAATGTAACCACTTACTACGACAGGGGACGATCCCACTGATAAGCCTCCGGAGAAACGGAGCTTCCCAAACGCGGAACTTTGACCCTGAGAGCTATGATCAACGACTGGTGTACCTCAACCTGCGGCATGAACGCACTTCAAGGGCGAGGTCGAACAAAAATTGAGTATGTGAAACAAAAATAAATATCGTAAATGAAATCATAGTAGTCTATACAAAGGAGACATGTATGATAACCAAACTACGCTTCACCATAAATAAGCGATGTCAAGTCGTGACTCACGCCTCAAAGTCATCACTCGATATAACTATGGGTCTCGAGCCCATAACATCAATCATGCCCGTGGAATACCTTCCTCACCGCGATCATGATAGAAAAACACCAAGGAATACACATGAACACCGTGTCCCACTTGTGTCCAAATAAAACCGCATGGTAAATCACGAAGGCATAGCCGACTACTAACACCTACGCATCAACAAGGTCATGAATCAGATCATAAGATCTGCTGCATCCGTCACGTGATCAAAGCCGCCACTTGCCCGCAAAGATCTAATGCGCGTCTAGTCCTGGAACTTCCCGCACTCGCGTAGGCCAATCTCATCGCCCGCATGAGGTATTCCCGCATCGAGGGTAGCTACTCCCGCATCGCCCCGACTTTCGAGTCCGCATGGCCACAAGAACCGCATGCCCAAAAAGGACCAACACTAACCTGGAACTCTCGAAGCTCCGCATAAGCACCCACGACCCGCATGAGGTATTCTCGAATCATGGTCCTGCATCACTCGAGTCTACCCCGCACGGAGGGCGCTTAACCCCGGAATCACCTCGAGATGAATGCCACAATACTATCATAACGACCGATAGTTAATAAGCACAATCAAGGGAAACCCTTTACACAAACATCACAAGATACTAACACACGTAGCATCCTAACACGTTTACTTATCAAAGCAACAAGAAAGTATTACAAGGCTATCACAAACCAATACAATCAAGTTATTCACACAAGGTACTTTCTACTAACAAGTTCTGTTATCTATCCCCAAAGTACTTCAAACATTAAATCTAAAAAAATGATCTGTTTCTTTAAAATAAGTCACACAATTCCGGTAGTATAAAATAGAGTGATCGTCCTTTTAAGAAAACTAAAACTCTTACCTTTGTAAAATCAAGTAACAACATTATTTTCCAAACGTCCAAGTTTGCCTAATTTCAAATGTTCACGTTTCTTATTTTAGAAAGGTTTCAGTAGTTCATGGTCTTATTCATTTAAGAATATAATTCTCTTTTAAACAACTGAGAAACATAAGTCTTATGTGAGTAGGATATTCTTGTTTATAAAAATCTTATTACAAAGACCGTGATCTAGGAAATATCATTTTGTCTCATCTTAGCTTCTATGCAGATGGAAGTTTCTCTTGGTTTTAATAATACTTAATTATTCAAAACATTTCCTTATTAACGCCGCAGTGGTTTGTCGATACACATTCGATTTCAAATCAAGAAAGCATTCTTAAGCCGTTATACCTAACTTCCCATAAAGCTAGTATAACTCTTAAGTTTTCAAACACCAAGTATTACTTCTCCTTTCAAAATGATTCAAAATCTTTTGAAATACTTCAAGTTCTTTCTTATCATATAACAAGCTTATAGTTCAAATCGATTACCTTTTAAAACCACATGTATCTTCTTACTAACATAAAGTCGTTATAACCAACTTCCCATAAAGCCGTTATAACACTTTATGTTTTAAACCACTCAAACACATTTAGCACATGCGTCACCGCACTACATAGTTCACACATATCATGCTAGAAGAGATAGGAAGAGGTTCACATACCTCGCGACGAGTATCGACTCATAGCAAAACGCTCAAGTACTTCCAAACGCGTCGGCTACTCCTTAAGCCACGTAGATCGCGCCACACGTAGTACATCAACCTATAAGGCCACAAGGCGCATTAACATTTAGATCTCATCGAGAACATTCTACAAAATTCGCGGCACCTCCCCGCAACAACAGAAACCTCCTCCTCTATCGAGGCCGCTACCAAGCCAACCGGGGGTTATAAATCTAACCCTAACGGGTACAATTCTACTCCACTACTACTACACAAGTCTCTTTAATACGCCCCATGTAATTACGATTCGCTTCTTCAGCTTAAGTCCAAGGACATTGCCACAAGCTATGTTCGCTATATATATATAGTATACTTCAACTATATATTCCTACAACATGTAATATCCAATTACAATAGGAGGACAAGATAATTACCTCGATAAGCCCATAAATATCCGAGTTAAATGTCGCTCACGAGCAAGGTTTAGCTCCAACTCAGGCGCCCAACCCGCTCCAAACCACCCTTAGAAGTTCTAACCAACTTCTACATAACACTCCAACTAACTATGGAGATTTTCCTTGTGGTTTCGGTTTGTGGATCGGAAAGTATAATAGTATATCTGGGCTTTTCGTATAGGTATAACCTTAGAATACAACAAGGTATACGGCTAAGGTAAATTTGGGCATTATAACAATACTTTTGAGAGTATTTCTACACCACAAAAAAAAAGGGGTATATACGAAAACAACCTAGGCTAGGGGGGGGGGTACCCCACGGCTAGCACCTCAAAGGGGGGAGGGGTTTCTCGGCCAAGGGGCCTTTCAAAGGGGGGAGAGGGCTCTGACGAGAGTCAACAAGAGGGGAGAGGAGGATTTCACACTTAGAAACATTTAGGAATGGATGAAGAATTCATCAAAGGGAGAGGGGTATTTATAGCACAAGCCAAGGCCAACCAATGGCCAAGATTGAGCCAAGTGTTACACAAGTGTAGGGCCAAGATATGCCCAAGTGCCCCCTAGTCCCTACTCCTTAAAACCCTCACAAATATCTACCAAAATATCTACCACTTGACACCCCCAAATCGTCCCATGTGCCGCCCACCTTGCCCACCAATGAGAGGGTGCCAAGTGCCGCCCTCTCGTTGGTCCAAAATGTTCCGTCTCTCGGAAAAATCCGCAAAAATGAGACAAGACATAGCCGAATTTTCCCTCGCAAGTTATGTAAAACGTTTAAAACGACTTAACCGTGCAGGGTGTGCACAAATGCCATTCGGCCAAGCCACCTAGGCGGGGTGACACGTGTCACCCTCCTATTGGCCCAAAATAAAACATCTTCCAAAATATCCATAATGGCCAAAATCTCAAAACAAAGTGGGCCCCACAAAAACCAGAATTTCTCCCGTGGCCCCACGTGACCATTTTCAAAATAAAATTCCATAATTCTCTAATATTCCAGAAGTCCGAATACCAACTGGGAATCCAATTCCATTAACGAACCTTTTTCCTTCACAAAACCGGAAACTTTTCCGTGGAAAAATCGCCTCTTTCTTCCTTTCCAATCTTTCGTCAGATTCTCAAACGACGCCCTCGCATACATACCACGGGACTACGGGTATAACATATGATATCCAACCTACGATATAACACATAAGCAAATATATCAAGTCGTGGACGCAGCCCTCAAAGTCATTACTCGATATAACCACGGGTCTCACGCCCATAATATCAATCACGCCTGTGGAATCCTTCCTCACCGCCATCCATGATGTAATAACACCAATAATGATACATGAACACCAAGTCCCACCTGTGTCCTCAATACCTCGTGGTCCCATGCCCGGAATCCCACCTCGTAAAAGCATGACCATAGGGTAACACAAACAACCGGGACATATATGATTATCAAAATACAACACATTGTGCCTTACTAACAATGAGAGTAAACAGTAGTATCCTTACAATATAAACTAGGAAGCTCATGATCAAGCAGGACCATCCGCCCGCAGTATCATTTAGCAATCCTATTCCTCGGACTATTTCACCCGCATAGGTCGCGTGGACCCGCGTGAGGTATTCCTCGCATAGGCTGGACCCGCCCGCATGGGACTATTTCACCCGCATAAGCCCTTTCGGACCCGCATGAGGTATTCCTCGCATAGGACTATTTCACCCGCATAAGCCCTTACGGACTCGCATGAGGTATTCCTCGCATAGGCTGGACCCGCCCGCACGGGACTATTTCACCCGCATAAGCCCTACGGACTCGCATGAGGTATTCCTCGCATCGTGGGTAGCAAATCCACGGAATTATGCAAATGCCACAAACCCGGAATGACCAAACGACCGATATACCAATAGCACACAACCGGCTATTTCCAGCACACATAGGCAATTCTCAATTAACAAGCCCAAGTACTTATCACGGCATATTTAGACAAATTCTCAATTTATCAAGCCAAAGTACTAATCAAGGCATACATAGAATAATTCTCTTTTAACAAGCCAAAGTACTTATCAAGGCACACTTAGACAAATCCTCAATTTATAAAGCAAAAGTACTAATCAAGGCATACATAGAATAATTCTCTTTTAACAAGCCAAAGTACTTATCAAGGCACACTTAGAATAATTCTCTTTTAACAAGCCAAAGTACTAATCAAGGCATACATAGAATAATTCTCTTTTAACAAGCCAAAGTACTTATCAAGGCACACTTAGAATAATTCTCTTTTAACAAGCCAAAGTACTTATCAAGGCACACTTAGACAAATCCTCAATTTATCAAGCCAAAGTACTAATCAAGTTATACATAGAATAATTCTCTTTTAACAAGCCAAAGTACTTATCAAGGCACACTTAGAATAATTCTCTTTTAACAAGCCAAAGTACTACGTACGTACATTCATTTATAAAAGACTCCTTTCTATGTAAAGCCCCAAGATACTAACACCCGTAGTATCAAGGCGTGTCTATTTTTCAAAGTAAGTTACTACACTTTTAGAAAACTCATTTCAAAGCTTGAAATCAAGTAACTCCAAATTTTCACAATCTAGGCAACTTATGCCGATTTAATCAAAATAGACAACTTTCTAAACCTTCCATAAAGCCGTTATAACCAACTTCCCATAAAGCCGTTATAACCCTTTATGGTTTTAGACGTATCCATTCCTTCAAGAACCAAGAGACTTATACTATTAAAACCAAGTATCACATACTTACAAATCAAGTTCTTAACTTTCAAAATACTTCAAGTCTCTTAATAGTTAGAAAACAAGTTTTCTTCTACTTTGTAAACCTCAAGTAACTTCACCCTTAACGCAAGTTACTTCTCTTAAATCATGTCATTTCTCCTCTTTTAAATCAAATAAGTAAATCACTCCTTTGACTCCCCTAAAGTCATTATAATGACCTTTAGGTTTTAGAACTAAGGCACTAGCCAAAAGATTTGGAAACCACTTCCTTTTCAAGTCTCTATGTACTTTAAGAAAAATACCTTCACTTTTAAGAATCCAAACTTTCCTAAGGAAATGGATTATACTACTTACAATTTAAACATCAAAGTACACTCAAGGAAGTACATAGAACAAATTCTATTTTAGGCAATCCAAATACAAGCAAGGAATGGATCATTCAAGGAGTAGAACTTACTTTCTTTATTCTAAGGAATCATGCTAGAAGAGGAGATAGTTCACATACCTTTTCGGCTAAATCCACAAGCTAAGCCGAATACGCCGTACGTAGAAGTGTCAACCTATAATGGTCACAACAAGACTATCAACTTCTAGTCTCTACGTAGAATAATACTAAATATTTGGTCTCTAATTCTACGGAAAATCGGGCAGCACTTCCTTTGTTTCTACTCACTTTGCCACCTTTTTCAAGGCCGAATACAATAACCAACAAGCCACCTTTAAGGATCCAAACAACAACCAAACAAAGGGGATTACACGCCTTACAATACGTGTAAAATTCCGCCCCACAATTCATACGAAATAGTCTAATGCACACTAGCCAATTCTCGGCCAACTTACATAGCAACACTAAGTCTTTTCCAACCCTTTACCAATTCCAAGTTCTTAGGTCAACATGTTATTTAGTCATAAACAACTTCAACAACTACAATTTCCTTCTTTATACAACATGTGACGACTTAACTAATAATCGACTTGAATTGAAATCTTAAAGCTAAACATGCTAGATTTCGGATTAGGGTTCCAATAGTCCAAATACTTATCAAACTTCATACTATAAAACTCATGCTTGCTAATAACCATAGCTACAATGATAAGTAAACCTTAATTGCTAAAACGATAAGAATATACCTTTATAAGCCCTTAAAATTTCCAAGATTCCAAAGTCGCGCCTTAGCAATTCTTAGCTCCTTTCCTTAGGTTCCAATCCGCTCCAAGCACTCCTTAGAGGCTTATGAAGAACCCATCTTCAAGTTCCAACTTCAAAGTTGAAGAACTCCCATAGTTTCCGCCTTGCGACTAACGTAAAAATGCGTTTTTTCCGAAATCTTTCTATTGAGATAACCTTAGAATACCCTTAGGGACATTGGGTTTAAGTCTTGTGGCTAATGGATCACAAACTAAAAATTTTCAGGTGAGAGCTTAGCCAAACCCGAGAGCTTCCTCTCAAGCACAAAGGCTCTCTAATTTTTCTAAGTGTAGAAATGCCAAATCTTGCTACTAGTTAGTATATAACACATATTGGAGGGTTTAGACTTAAACAAATGTGAGGCTAGGATTAAAATCACATGGATCAAGCCTAAGTGGCAAGTTGACTAGTCAATTATGTCAAACTTTGAAGACTTATCTTCCAAGAGGTTCAATGACCATATTACCCCTCCTCTAATTCGACCAAGACCACTTATGGGGTGCCACGTGTCGCCTCTCATTCGTCCATAAAATTCAGAACCCTCATGGGCCCCACAAAATGTAAAATTTCTCGGGCCCCACATGACCAAATCCAGAAAAATAAATTTCCATATTATTTATAAGTTCCATACGCTTCAAATAATGCATTTTGAGAATCCAATTCTCAATAACGAATATTTTTCCTTTCCGACTTCTAAGATTTTCCGTCGGAAAAACAATTCTTCCTTTCGTACTAATTTCCAAGTCTTGTTTCACGCATATTCTCTTATACATGTTCTGGACTTACGGGGTGTAACATTCTTCCCCCCTTAGAAACATTCGTCCCCGAATGTTCTTAGTCGGTTGTCACGCTACACAAATTCCGGCACAATCTCTTTACTATGCCTAACAATCAAACTGCACAAGACCAACGATGCCACACATGGCCACCACAACATACGTAAACATATCAATGGACCTTTCGTCCGTGGTCCCTTCTCACAAAACTCGAAGGTTACAGTCTCCTCAAACACGGGATCCCCCTAGAGGTTCCTTTCTTTCCTTACTTGTCATACTTTCTCGTACTTTCAAACTCATCTAGTACACGTACAAAATCTCAAATTTTGTTTCTGTTCCCCAATCCTTGGAGTTACTAACCAAACTTGGCCATTATGCCACTTGAATTTCCGCTAAGGCTCTTCTTGGTCCTTACGACCTAGTTCCGGTGGAACGCATCCACGAACTCGTACAACGATCAACTAGACTTGGGCCTAGCACCCTCGGGACCCTATCACATAACGGGACCATTTCTAACTGACATCACCCCATTCCAAACTATCGGCTGACCCGAAATGAGTCCATAACCCGACTCATCGTCACGCTTAACTTCTCGTTCTTAGTCTGAAATAAATCTCTCTTATCTCAAGGTACTTCTTACCCTATCCCCTATTCACTAGAGGTTCGTCACATAAGCCAAAGTATTTCTACTGTACAATCTTCCCTATCGGTCTTACACTTATACGGGGTAATTACAACTTGTGAACTTTATACAACTATAGTCTCAGTTCACCTATCATTCTTGTCAACATTCTTACTTCTCACTTTACTAATCGAAGTATCCCTACCTCTGGGGTACTATCACTTACAACTGCTAGCACCGCTATCTTGGTCAATAACATAACTGCTTTCCTCATGACCCTATAGTCTTCCCCTAACCGAGAAACTGGAGGCTCTGGTGCTGGGGCCTCAAAACCTGGCGCAGAAGAACTCGCCGACTGCGGAACAACATCCGGTACCCTGGGCATAAGCCCTATCAACTCTATGAGTCTGACTAGTAGCTCCTGCTACTCCTTTGCCCTTCACGGGCGTTGCCCTCCTTGGAGGCATACTGTAACACAACAATACGTCAGAGAGGAATTTTCTTACTAACACAGCTCTATGGCACGATCTTAGAGTGAAAAGAATAGAAACCAACTCCTAAATGTCCTGTAGCCTCATGTTTATGGGTGTGGCGCGCAACACACTGATAACCAAGACTCTACTAGACACGGTCTGTAGACATTCCGAGGACTGACCGCTCTGATACCACTCTGTCGGCCGAACCCGGGCGTGGTAGTGCCTACAGGCACCCTTCTACCTTAACAATACAAGTAAGCTGCGGAACTGAAATAACACCTCATTTTTTTTTTTAAACAAACGTACGTGCAAGGGCAAAGCCGACAAGGCTGCCATATATACATAAACAAAAGACACTACACCGTACATGAGTCCAATCCCACATATGAATACAGACCTCTAGGAGTTAAACTGAACTATGACGGGACAAGGCCCGTGCACCCAAAACTATACAAAGCACATCTTGAAGGACATATACCAAAGATAAACTCGGAATAGAAGGAGCTTATCCAAAACCACGGCGAGGATCCTACACTGCCGATCACGAATGCGTACCTAAACTGCGGCATGAACGCGGCCCCGAAGGAGGTCGATGCGAAGAATGTACCAAGTATGTGAAGAGTAAATCGTAATAAAATCATAGCGATCTGAATAACACAGAAACATGTATGATATCCAACCTACAATTACATAACACATGCGGTCATATCAAGTCGGGGGCGCAGCCGCTCAAAGTCGTTACTTAATATAACCATGGGTCTCACGCCCGTAATATCAATCATGCGTGGAATCCTTCCTCACCGCGGCGATCCATGATGTAATAACACCAATAAGGATACATGAACACCAAGTCCCACCTGTGTCCTCGATACCTCGTGGTCCCATGCCCAAATCCCACCTCGTAAAAGCATGACCATAGGGTAACACAAACAAATCCGGGACATATATGATAATCAAAATACAACACATTGTGCCTTACTAACAATGAGAGTAAGCGATGGTATCCTTACAATATAAACTAGGAAGCTCGTGATCAAGCGGGACCGTCCGCCCGCGGTATCATTTAGCAATCCTATTCACGGGACTATTTCACCCGCGTAGGTCGCGTGGACCAGCGTGAGGTATTCTCGCGTAGGTGGACCCGCCGCGTGGGACTATTTCACCTGCATAAGCCCTTTCGGACCCGCATGAGGTATTCCTCGCATAGGACTATTTCACCCGCATAAGCCCTTACGGACTCGCGTGAGGTATTCCTCGCATAGGCTGGACCCGCCCGCATGGGACTATTTCACCCGCATAAGCCCTACGGACTCGCATGAGGTATTCCTCGCATCGTGGGTAGCAAATCCACGGAATTATGCAAATGCCACAAACCCGGGGAATGACCCCGAAACGACTGATATACCAATAACACACAACCGGCTATTTCCAGCACACATAGGCAATTCTCAATTAACAAGCCCAAGTACTTATCACGGCATACTTAGACAAATTCTCAATTTATCAAGCCAAAGTACTAATCAAGGCATACATAGAATAATTCTCTTTTAACAAGCCAAAGTACTTATCAAGGCACACTTAGACAAATCCTCAATTTATCAAGCCAAAGTACTAATCAAGGCATACATAGAATAATTCTCTTTTAACAAGCCAAAGTACTTATCAAGGCACACTTAGAATAATTCTCTTTTAACAAGCCAAAGTACTAATCAAGGCATACATAGAATAATTCTCTTTTAACAAGCCAAAGTACTTATCAAGGCACACTTAGACAAATCCTCAATTTATCAAGCCAAAGTACTAATCAAGTTATACATAGAATAATTCTCTTTTAACAAGCCAAAGTACTAATCAAGGCACACTTAGAATAATTCTCTTTTAACAAGCCAAAGTACTACGTACGTACATTCCTTTATAAAAGACTCATTTCTATGTAAAGCCCCAAGATACTAACACCCGTAGTATCAAGGCGTGTCTATTTTTCAAAGTAAGTTACTACACTTTTAGAAAACTCATTTCAAAGCTTGAAATCAAGTAACTCCAAATTTTCACAATCTAGGCAACTTATGCCGATTTAATCAAAATAGACAACTTTCTAAACCTTCCATAAAGCCGTTATAACCAACTTCCCATAAAGCCGTTATAACCCTTTATGGTTTTAGACGTATCCATTCCTTCAATAACCAAGAGACTTATACTATTAAAACCAAGTATCACATACTTACAAATCAAGTTCTTAACTTTCAAAATACTTCAAGTCTCTTAATAGTTAGAAAACAAGTTTTCTTCTACTTTTTAACCCTCAAGTAACTTCACCCTTAACGCAAGTTACTTCTCTTAAATCATGTCATTTCTCCTCTTTTAAATCAAATAAGTAAATCACTCATTTGACTCCCCTAAAGTCATTATAATGACCTTTAGGTTTTAGAACTAAGGCACTAGCCAAAAGATTTGGAAACCACTTCCTTTTCAAGTCTCTATGTACTTTAAGAAAAATACCTTCACTTTTAAGAATCCAAACTTCCCTAAGGAAATGGATTATACTACTTACAATTTAAACATCAAAGTACACTCAAGGAAGTACATAGAACAAATTCTATTTTAGGCAATCCAAATACAAGCAAGGAATGGATCATTCAAGGAGTAGAACTTACTTTCTTTATTCTAAGGAATCATGCTAGAAGAGGAGATAGTTCACATACCTTTTCGGCTAAATCCACAAGCTAAGCCGAATACGCCGTACGTAGAAGTGTCAACCATTAATGGTCATAACAAGACTATCAACTTCTAGTCTCTAACGTAGAATAATACTAAATATTTGGTCTCTAATTCTATGAAAAATCGGGCAGCACTTCCTTTGTTTCTACTCACTTTGCCACCTTTTTTAAGGCCGAATACAATAACCAACAAGCCACCTTTAAGGCTCCAAACAACAACCAAACAAAGGGGATTACACGCCTTACAATACGTGTAAAATTCCGCCCCACAATTCATACGAAATAGTCTAATGCACACTAGCCAATTCTCGGCCAACTTACATAGCAACACTAAGTCTTTTCCAACCCTTTACCAATTCCAAGTTCTTAGGTCAACATGTTATTTAGTCATAAACAACTTCAACAACTACAATTTCCTTCTTTATACAACATGTGACGACTTAACTAATAATCGACTTGAATTGAAATCTTAAAGCTAAACATGCTAGATTTCGGATTAGGGTTCCAATAGTCCAAATACTTATCAAACTTCATACTATAAAACATATTCTTGCTAATAACCATAGCTACAATGATAAGTAAACCTTAATTGCTAAAACGACAAGAATATACCTTTATAAGCCCTTAAAATTTCCAAGATTCCAAAGTCGCGCCTTAGCAATTCTTAGCTCCTTTCCTTAGGTTCCAATCGGCTCCAAGCACTCCTTAGAGGCTTATGAAGAACCCATCTTCAAGTTCCAACTTCAAAGTTGAAGAACTCCCATAGTTTCCGCCTTGCGACTAACGTAAAAATGCGTTTTTTCCGAAATCTTTCTATTGAGATAACCTTATAATACCCTTAGGGACATTGGGTTTCAGTCTTGTGGCTAATGGATCACAAACTAAAATTTTTCATGTAAGAGCTTAGCCAAAGCAGGAGCTTATCTCGAGCACAAGGCTCTCTCATTTTTCTAAGTGTAGAAATGCCAAATCTTGCTCCTAGTTAGTATATAACACATATTGGAGGGTTTAGACTTAAACAAATGTGAGGCTAGGATTAAAATCACATGGATCAAGCCTAAGTGGCAAGTTGACTAGTCAATTATGTCAAGCTTTGAAGACTTATCTTCCAAGAGGTTCAATGACCATATTACCCCTCCTCTAATTCAACCAAGACCACTTATGGGGGTTCCACGTGTCTCCCCCTCATTCGTCCATAAAATTCCGTAACCCTCGTGGGCCCCACAAAAATGTAAAATTTCCTCGGGTGGGCCCCACATGACCAAATCCGTAAAAATAAATTTCCATATTATTTATAAGTTCCATACTCTTCAAATAATGCATTTTGAGAATCCAATTCTCAATAACGAACATTTTTCCTTTCCGAGGCCGGAAGATTTTCCGTCGGAAAAACAATTCTTCCTTTCGTACTAATTTCCAAGTCTTGTTTCCTTACGTACATTCTCTTATACATGTTCTGGACTTACGGGGTGTAACAGCTACACCCGAACAAGCCTCTGCCAAGTAGTCATCGAGCCCGGTGACGTAGCGGTGCACTCTGTCCTCCATGTCGGCTACTAATGCGGGGACGTACCGAGCTAATGAGTCAAACTCCACATTGTACTCGACCGTGCGCGGTGCGCATAACGTCAAAAATCTGTCGGCCCGAGCCCTCCTCATCTGTGGAGGCAAGAAATGTGCAAGAAATGCCCCTGAGAACTCGTCCCATACGGCTGGAAGTGCATACTCTCCCGGGCGGCTCGCGAATCAAACGATCACTCTGATATCACGCGGCCGATGCGAACCTAAGACCACCGACTTGGTCTCCGAAGCCTTGATCACCCTCATGATCCGCTGTAACTGTCGGATGAACTCCTGCGGATCATCCTCAGGCCTTGACCCGTAGAACTCTGGCGGGCTACAACTCAGAAAGTCCGTAGCCTCAAACTATCCGATCTCGGGTGAACCGTGGGTACTATTGGGCCCAGGCTGCTGCATCCATTTTATCCTCATGTCGCCACGATCACGGCGATGGCGACCATCTCTTTGTACCCCAACTCCTCTGCTCCGGTGTGGGGCTGAGGCTCAGTCTTGTGGTCTCGGCAGACCATTTCTGCGGCTCTAACTCTTTGAAATTTTGGCGGCGTCATAAAACTCGCCCGTCTGAAGCACTATCTCGAGTAATGGCAGGGCTGCGCCTCGTACTCCTCTGTATCCTACTAGCGGCTTCCTCGGTGCCTTGCCTATCTGGGCGGGTTGCCTTGCGGAGGCATAAGCTGTAAAACGAAATACGTCGGAGGGTCCAACTTATAACCTGACTACAGGCACGATCTCGGAATGAGAAGAAAATTTAGCGCCGAACCGGGCCCGTTCGTGCCTTACCGGGCACCTAGTGATACAACATCGTAGAAAACCAGCGGAAAATAAAACACGAGTCATGAAACAAGAGATATAATAAATAAGCAGGCCAACCAAGCGATTGCCTTGGTATATACATAAAAACGACAGTTATCCTTTTTACAAACCACCACAACGATTACTCTGAGACCTCTAAGATTTACAACAACTATGACGGGACAGGGCCACATACCACGAATGTACAGAACCTACAACTCGAGAAACATACCAAAGATAAGCCTCGAAGGCAGAGCTTTCAGCGCTGAAATGAGATCCTAAGAGCGGGGATCCACGGCCAGATGTACCTACTGCGGCATGAGCGGCCCGAAGGAGTCGATCTGGCAGTACCAAGTATGTGGCATCAAATCAGTAAATGAAATCATAATAGCCTAAAGCGGGAGACATGTATGATAACCAAAATCTGATGCAACATAAGCGATCAAGTCGGGACTCACGCCAAAGTCACCACTCGAATATAACTATGGGTCTCGCGCCCACATCCATCATGTTCGCATCGTGGCGCGTGCCGGAATCTTTGCATCGGTGTAGACATGTCCATGATGCAACAATAATAACAAGGCGCGTGGCCACATGCCCCGGAATCTTGCATCGGTGTAGACATGCCCATGTAACCTCAATAACAATATCTTTGGGTGGTCAACCTGCCGCGTAGCCACATGCCCCGGAATCTTGCGTCGGTGTAGACACGTCCATGTTGCGATAATAACCATATATCGGGTAATCAACGGCGCGTGGCCGCGTGCCGGAATCTGCGTCGGTGCGGACATGTCCGTGTGACATCAACAACAAGCGATAATCAAAATGGAAACATACCGGTGGAATTCTCCATCGCCCGGCCGCGTCAGTAAGTTCTCGACAAGTCAATGGCCTCTATCGAGACGCGGTAACACAGAAATACCACACTTGCACAACAAAGGCTATCATCACAAGCATAGGCAAGTTTCACAACAACAAGCATAGGAAAGTTTCACAACAACAAGCAAAGGCAAGTTTCACAATAACAAGCAAAGGCAAGTTTCACAATAACAAAGCAAGGCAGTCACAATAACAACTCAAAGTACTTTCATTTTATGCCAAAGTCGGGTTTTAACCCCAAAGTACTACATACGTTAAGTTCTTTTAAAAGAGATCCATTACTTTTATAAAAGTCACACGATACGTAGTATTAGAATGACCAACCCACATTCCTTTTCAAAATCAAGTAACAACATTCTTTTCCTAAGTTCCAGTTTGCCTAGTTTCAATTACTCAAGCTTCTCATTTTCAAATGGTTTCATGGTTTCCAAACTTAATCACTTGATTCCTTTTTAGAACAATTGAGTAATATATGTCTCACGTGAGAGTAGGTTATTCTTGTTTACAACATTCTTATTACAGCAGCCATGATCTAGAAAATGTATATCATTTTGTCTCATCTTAGTTTCTATGCAGATGGAGGTTTCTACTGGTTTTAATACAATTCATCATTATTCAATACATTTTCCTTTATTAACGCTGCGGTGATGCAGCCGATACACATTCTGATTTCCGAAATCAGTAAAACATTATCTCTTTAAATAAAACCAAGTACTCATTACTCACGAATGAGTTTTCACACAAACATTCACATTAAAACAAATAAGTTAAGTCTCTTATCTTAAGATCAAGTCTCTTAACTTCTAACATCAGTAAACCATTTTCTTTACCTCTCTTAAGACATTATACCTAACTCCCCATAAAGCTAGTATAACTCTTTTTAAAACCTTTTAAAACCAAGTGTTACTCTCCCTTCCAAAACGATTTATAAATCTTTTGAAATACATCAAGTTCTTTATTATAACTAGCCAGTTATAATTCACATCAGTTTACCTTTTAAAACCACAAAGTATTTTCTTACCTACATAAAGCTGTTATAACCAACTTCCCATAAAGCCGTTATAACACTTTATGTTTTAAAACAATCAAACACGATTAACACGTATGCGTCTACCGTACTACATAGTTCACACATATCATGCTAGAAGAGATAGGAAGAGGTTCACATACCTCGCGACGATTATCGACAATAAGCAAAAAGCTCCAAGTACTACAACTTTGCTAGCCCTTTCCACTCCTCGAGTAGAATACGCTACTCTTAGTACTTTCACCTATAAAGGTCACAAACGTCTATTAACCCCAAAACACAAGTTTCTATCTTTCTACAGAAAATTCGCGACACCTCCCACAACAGCGTAAATCTTCTCCTTTATCGAGGTGGCTACAAGCCAACCGGGGGTTAACACGTCTAACCGGACGCGTACAATTCTACTACAGAATGCTACATAAGTCTCGTAATGTCTGACCTAGGTAATTACTGTTCGGTTCTTCTCTTTATTATCCTTCATGTGATTCTTTGTTCAATTCTTTATTCTTGGGCTTAAGTCAAAAGACATTGCCACAATACTAAGTTCAGTTCTATATATAGTATACAACAACTATATATTCAACACTTATGTAATTTCCAATTACAATAGAAGGGCGATGAGTGTGTACCTCGATAAGCCCAAAATTATCCAAGTATAAAGTCGATCCTGAGCAACGCTTAGCTCCTACTCGGCGCTCCAAACAACCCTTAGAAGTTCTAACCAACTTCTACTTACAACTTCAACAACGGGTGAAGATTTCCTTAGGGTTTCGTTTTGTGGCTAAAGGAAGTATAATCGTATTTTACGGGCTTTTGTATAAGTGTAACCTTGGGAATACTACAAGGTATTTGGGCGAGTATTTGGACATTATAACAATACTAGGAGAGTATTTCTATACCACAAAAGGGGTATTTATACGAGACAACTAGGCTGGGGGTACCTCGGCCAGCTTCTGAGGGGAGGGTGTGGTGGCTCTCGGCCAAGCACCACTAGGAGGGAGAGGGACGAAAAGCTCATGCTAGGAGGGGAGGATTTTATACTTAGAAAATATTTTGGATGAAGAATTCATCAACAAAGGGGTATTTATAGGTCAAGACATGGCCAACCAATGGCCAAGATCACTCAAGTGTAAGGCAAGTGTAGGGCTAGGATTCCACCATGTGTACCTTATCCATCTACCACACTTGCACAAAATATCCTACCTACTACACAAGACCCATTCGGCCAAGCCTTTACGCCACTTCATCCAATGTGAGGTGACACGTGTCACCCTCCGTTGATCCAAAATGTTCGTCTCTCGGAAAAATCCGCAAAAATATAAATGACATAGCGAATTTTCCCAACAAAAGTCATGAAAGCGTTTAGTCGAAAAGCGACTCTAATCGGGTGTTGTGTACAAATTTCAAACTTGCCTAACTTAAGGCTCAAATTTCCTACGTCGTCCTCACATACATACTCAAAATACGGGTATAACATTCTTCCCCTTAGAAACATTCGTCCGAATGTTCCTTCTCAAGTCTCAACACAAACATGCGCGATATAGTCTTCCGCTATACGTCTGAAAACAATCATGCCACACTTCGCCATGAAATAACAAATGCACAAAATACGAAATCCCAAGTCCACGAGGAATCACCTCTGTTATCACAAAAGTTCCCACCAAGGTCTAACATATACTCCTCTGCACCTTCATTTCACAAAAGCGATCACACTCGTTCACTTCTCCCCTACCTCGTCGTACCCTGTTCGAACACTCGAACTCTTCCCGATCTACGCACCACACTTGATCAACGCTTGTTTCCAACCCTTGGAGTCACTACCTCAAACTTGGTCATCTTACTAACCTCGATTTCCTCTAAGGCCATTCTCGGCCTTCACGAAGATTCTGGTCGAGCGTATCCACGAACTCATCGATGGTCATCTAAACTTGGGCCTAGCACCCTCGTGACCACTGCCACCGGCGGGACCACGGGTGACCCTTCCGCCGAAAGCGGGACGCGGGTTGGCCCGCAACATGGCCCCAACCCGACCCACTGTAGCGCCAACTTCCGCTCCTCGACACGGAACACATCATGGAAGCTACCACTTCCATCTCACACTAACCAGATTTTTTTTAATCACACTATAGCACAAAGCTATCCGAACATAACACTTAACACATCATTAACATCAATACATACAAGTATCTACAGGGTTAAGGATATACCTGAAACTAGGCGGTTCAAGGACCGCTAAAACTGGGAACTTCCACCGCGACCTCTACCGTGGCCCGCAACTGCTCTAGTAGTCTGTGCTATCCTACCAGCGCTACCCCTGGTCGGACAGTCTCTCGTCATATGGCCCTGTTGGCCGCAAGAATAACAAGCTCCCTTGGTACTACGACACTCCCCGAAATGCGGTCTACCACATCGACCACACCGAGGTAGGGTGGCTGCGTCCGCCAACACCTACTCGCGAACATCGAAACACAGGAGCCACGACCGCTCACGAATATCCGAGGTCGAAGGCTGCGGAGGACCACTCTGCAATGGCGGAGGTACATAACTAGTCTGCTTCTTGGCGGTCCGCCTCGAAAGTCGCAAAATATCCGGCCGTCTTGGCCTTAACCTGTGGCGGTCCGCTGCGTCGATCTCTGCGCTCGCTGCGCAAGTGCATGAGCACGAATGCGGGCAATGTCCGTGCGGTGAAGAGAAACACGAACAACTCTGCTAGGTAATCATCGAGCCACTGTAACATATCGGTGCACTCGATCCTCCATACTAGCTACTAGTGCGGGAACATCACAAGACGATGAGTCGAACTCCACATTGTACTCCCGAACTGTACGCCCGTTCTGCCTCAACATCAAAAATCTATCGGCCCGAGCCCTCCTCATTTGTGGAGGCAAGAAATGTGCCAGGAAGGCCCGAACTTCGTCCCAAGCGGTGGAAGTGCATGCTCTCCCGGAAAGCTCCGCGAGTCAAACGATCATTGCGGTATCACGCGGCCGTCTGAACAAATATCACGGACTCGATCTGAAGCCTTGATCACCCGCATGATCCTCTGCAACTGACGGATGAACTCCTGCGGATCATCCTCCGGCCTCGACCCGTAAAACTCAGGCGGGCTACAACTAAGGAAATCCCGTAGCCTCAAGCTATGCGCCTCGGGTGCACTACAGTCTTCTTTGGGCCCCAGGCTGCTGCGTCCGGCCTATCCTCATATCGCCCTGACCACGGCCAAGCGGGCCATCTCCTTGTGACCCGTCTCCCCGCTCGGTGTGGGGTGGAGGCTCAGTCTTGTAGTCTCATCACCACGGCCGCGGCTCTAAACTCTCTTTGGTCTTTGGCGGCGTCGAAACTTCGCCGTCGGAAGCATCTCGGTCTTGGCCGGGCTGCGCCCTCGTACTCCTCTGTATCCACTAGCGACTCCTCGGTGCCTTGCCATCTGGGCCACGGTTGCCTTCGCGAGGCATAACGGTAAAAGCGAAACACGTCGGAGGGTCCGACTTACAACACGGCTCTAAGGCACGATCTCGGAATGAGAAGAATAGAAACTAATCCTACGTGTCCTATAGCCTCACGATTATAGATGTGGTGCACAACACACCGATAATCAAGACTCTACTAGACACGGTGCATAGACACTTTCAGAGGACTAAGCGCTCGATACCACTTTGTAGCGCGAACCGGGCGTTCGGTGCCTTACCGGGCACCCTAGTGATACAACATCGAGAAAAAACCAGCGGAAAATAAAACACGAGTCATGAAACAAGAGATATAATAAATAAGCAGGCCAACCAAAGCAGTTGCCTTGGTATATACATAAAAACCGAGCAGTTATCCTTTTTACAAACCACACTTGCCGATTACTCTGAGACCTCTAAGATTTACAACAACTATGACGGACGGGGCCGCCATACCACGAATGTACAGAACCTACAACTCGGGAAACATGCAAAGATAAGCCTCAGAAGGAACGGAGCTTTCAACGCCGAAATGAGATCCTAAGAGCGGGGATCCACGACCGATGTACCTCTACTGCGGCGTGAACGCAGCCCCCGAAGGAGGTCGATCTGGCGGTACCAAGTATGTGAAGCGTCAAATCGTAAATGAAATCATAATAGCCTAAAAAGCGGGAGACATGTATGATAACCAAAATACGATGCAACATAAGCGATCAAGTCGGGGACTCACGCCCTCAAAGTCACCACTCAAATATAACTATGGGTCTCACGCGCGGCATCCATCATGTTCGCATCATGGCGCGTGCCCCGGAATCTGCGTCGGTGTAGACATGTCCATGATGCAACAATAATAACAAGGCCGCGCGTGGCCGTACCGGAATCGCGCCGGTGTAGACATGCCCGTAACCTCAATAACAATATCTTTGGGTGGTCAACCTGCGCGTAGCCACATGCCCCGGAATCTGCGTCGGTGTAGACCGTCCATGTTGCGATAATAACCATATATCGGGTAATCAACGACGCGTGGCGCGTGCCCCGGAATCTGCGTCGGTGCAGACATGTCCATGTGACATCAACAACAAGACGATAATCAAAATGGAAACATACGTGGAATTCTCCATCACCGCCCGACGTCCAAGTAAGTTCTCAACAAGTCAACCGGCCTCTATCGAGGACGCGGTAACGAAATACCACACTTGCACAACAAAGGCTATCATCACAAGCGTAGGCAAGTTTCACAACAACAAGCATAGGCAAGTTTCACAACAACAAGCAAAGGCAAGTTTCACAACAAGCAAAGGCAAGTTTCACAATAACAAGCAAAGGCAAGTTTCACAATAACAACTCAAAGTACTTTCATTTTATGCCAAAGTCGGGTTTTAACCCCAAAGTACTACATACGTTAAGTTCTTTTAAAGAGATCCATTACTTTTATAAAAGTCACACGATACGTAGTATTAGAATGACCAACCCACATTCCTTTTCAAAATCAAGTAACAACATTCTTTTCCTAAGTTCGGTTTGCCTAGTTTGATTACTCAAGCTTCTCGTTTTCAAATGGTTTCATGGTTTCCAAACTTAATCACTTGATTCCTTTTAGAACAATTGAGTAATATATGTCTCACGTGAGAGTAGGTTATTCTTGTTTACAACATTCTTATTACAAAGACCATGATCTAGAAAATGTATATCATTTTGTCTCATCTTAGTTTCTATGCGGATGGAGGTTTCTCTTGGTTTTAATACAATTCATCATTATTCAATACATTTTCCTTTATTAACGCTGCGGTGGTGCTGTCGATACATTACGATTTCAAATCGGTAAAACATTATCTCTTTAAATAAAACCAAGTACTCATTACTCACGAATGAGTTTTCACCAAACATTCACATTAAAACAAAGAAGTTAAGTCTCTTATCTTAAGATCAAGTCTCATAACTTCTAACATCAATAAACCATTTTCTTTACCTCTCTTAAGACATTATACCTAACTCCCCATAAAGCTAGTATAACTCTTTTTAAAACCTTTTAAAACCAAGTGTTACTCTCACTTCCAAAACGATTTATAAATCTTTTGAAATACATCAAGTTCTTTATTATAAATAGCCAGTTATAATTCACATCGATTACCTTTTAAAACCACAAAGTATTTTCTTACCTACATAAAGTATTATAACCAACTTCCCAAAGCGTTATAACACTTTATGTTTTAAAACAATCAAACACGATTAACACGTATGCGTCTACCGTACTACATAGTTCACATATCGTACTAGAAGAGATAGGAAGAGGTTCACATACCTCGCGGCGATTATCGACAATAAGCAAAGCTCAAGTACTACAACTTTGCTAGCCCTTTCCACTCGCCGAGTAGAATCGCTACTCTTAGTACTTTCACCTATAAAGGTCACAAACGTCTATTAACCCCAAAACACAAGTTTCTATCTTTCTCTGAAAATTCGGCGCTCACACATGGCAGCGTAAATCTTCTCCTTTATCGAGTCGGCTACCAAGCAACCAGGGGGTTAACACGTCTAACGGACGCGTACAATTCTACTACGGTAATGCTACATAAGTCTCTTTGTAATACTAGAGTAATTACGATTCGATTCTTCTCTTTATTATCCTACATGTGATTCTTGTTCAATTCTTTATTCTTGGGCTTAAGTCAAAAGACATTGCCCACAATACTAAGTTCAGTTCTATATATAGTATACAACAACTATATATTCAACACTTATGTAATTTCCAATTACAATAGAAGGACGATGGTGTGTACCTCGATAAGCCCAAAATTATCCAAGTATAAAGTCGATCTGAGCAGCGCTTAGCTCTACTCGGCGCTCCAAACAACCCTTAGAAGTTCTAACCAACTTACTTACAACTTCAACAACGGTGAAGATTTCCTTAGGGTTTCGTTTTGTGGCTAAAGGAAGTATAATCGTATTTACGGGCTTTTGTATAAGTGTAACCTTGGGAATACTACAAGGTATTTGGGCCAGTATTTGGACATTATAACAATACTAGAGAGTATTTCTATACCACAAAAGGGGTATTTATACGAGACAACTAGGCTGGGGGGTACCCTCGGCCAAAGCTTCACAAGGGAGGTGTGGTGGCTCTCGGCCAAGCACCACTAGGAGGGAGAGGGACGAAAAGCTCATGCTAGGAGGGGGGAGGATTTTATACTTAGAAAATATTTTGGATGAAGAATTCATCAACAAAGGGGTATTTATAGGTCAAGACATGGCCAACCAATGGCCAAGATCACTCAGTGTAAGGCAAGTGTAGGGCTAGGATTCCACCATGTGCACTTATCCATCTACCACAACTTGCACAAAATATCCTACCTACTACACAGACCCATTCGGCCAAGCCTTTACCGCCACTTCATCCAATGTGAGGTGACACATGTCACCCTCCGTTGATCCAAAATGTTACGTCTCTCGGAAAAATCCGCAAAAATATAAATGACATAGCGGAATTTTCCCAACAAAAGCGTGGAAAGCGTTTAGGTAACGACTCTAATCGGGTGTTGTGTACAAATTTGAAACTTGCCTAACTTAAGGCTCAAATTTCCTCGTCGTCCTCACGTACATACTGCAAAATACGAGGTATAACAAGAATGAAACCAATCCTAAATGTCCTGCGACCTCACGATTATAGATGTGGTGCACGCACATCGATAATCGAACTTACTGAACGCGATCAGACACTTTCAGGATTAATCGCTCGATACCACTTTTGTCACGACCGATCCGGGCGTGGTAGTGCCTACCGGGCACCTAGTGATACAACATCGAGTAACGGAATATAAAACAAGACATGAAACAATATGAAGTGAAAGCAGTTTATCGAGAAAAGTTGTCTTTCGGCATATATATATATGTTTGAGCAGTTACATCCCTTTTACAAACACGCACAACGATATTACAGACCTCTAAGAATGTTATAACAACTATGGCGGGACGGGGCCGCCATACCACAAATGTACAAGAACCTACAACTCGGGAAACATACCAAAGATAAGCCTCGGAGAAACGGAGCTTCCCAATCTGTTGACTGATCCTATGGCGAGGATCAACAACGGTGTACCTCTACTGCGGCATGAGCGCAGCCCCGAAGGAGTTCGATCTGACAGTACAGTATGTGGCTGAAAATCACATGCGAAATCATAACAGTCTAAAATAAAACAGGAGACATGTATGATAACAAAACTATAGTTCACAACATAAAAGCAGTCATGTCAAGTCAGGGACTCACACCCTCAAAGTCATCCCTCATGCCCGTGGAACTCCTTTCTCACTGCCGGCAGTCTAGGTATAAATCGTATGATACATATAACGTGTCTCGGCCCATCTCATGGACTCGGTGTCGGATCGTATGGAATACATTCCCGGCCCATCTCATGGACTCGGTATAGAATCGTGTGGAATACATTCCCGGTTCATCCCATGAACTCGGTATCGTGTGAAATACATTCTCGGTTCATCCTATGAACTCGGTATCGTGTGAAATACATTCCCGGTTCATCCCATGAACTCGGTATCGTGTGGAATACATTCCCGGTTCATCCCATGAATGCGGTGTCGAGTGAAATACATTCCCGGTTCATCCCATGAACGCGGTGTCGTGTGAAATACATTCCCGGTTCATCCCATGAACGCGGTGTCGTGTGGAATACATTCCCGGTCCATCCCATGGACGCGGTATAGAATCGACCATAACATTTAAACGCTATTTTAAGACAGATTAAGATAATACCATGCTTTCCTTTTAAATCAACTAAGGCAATATTATGCCCTCCTTTTTAAACCAAAACACTTTCCTTTTTAAAGTCAAGTAACAACATTCTTTTCCAAAAGTTCAAGTTGCCTAATTTCAAATACTCAAGTCTTTTAGTTTCGAAAGATTTCATAGTTCCTAGTCTTAATCAAATAACGTAATCTTTTTTAAAACAATTGAATAACGTATATCTTATGTGTGAGTAGGTTATTCTTGTTTATAACAATCTTATTAAGCAGCCATGATCTAGGAAATGTAATACAATTTTGTCTTATTTTAGCTTCTATGGAGATGGAGGTTTCTACTGGTTTTAATATAATTTAATTATTGTCAATACATTTTCCTTTATTAACGCTGGTGGTTAGTTCGATACTTATTCTCGTTTTCCAAATCAAGAAACATTATTCTTTAAAAACCAAGTACTCATTACTCACGAATGAGGTTTCACACTTTTAAACAAAATTCATATCAATTCAATTAAGTCAAGTCTCTTATCTTTTAAGATCAAGTCTCTTAACTTCTAAAATTAATAAACCATTCATTTTATCTCTCTTAAGTCGTTATACCTAACTTCCCATAAAGCTAGTATAACTCTTAAGCTTTCAAAACCAAGTATTACTCTTCTTTCAAAAACGATTCTTAATTCCTTTGAAATACTTCAAGATTCTTATTATTTAAAACTCAAGTCAAAAGACATCGAGTAAAACCACGTTCGATTAACACACGTCGTCACCGTACTATATATATTCTTTTAAATTATCATGCTCAAGAGGATAGGAAGAATCACATACCTCGCGACGATTAAACCCGATTAACAAAAGCGCTCCAAATCAGTAATCCTGCTAGCCTTTTCCACCGCCGAGTAGAATACGCTACTCGCGATTTTCAACTTATAACGGTCATATAAGTCTATCAAGCGTCTAGACTACTCGTAGAATAATTCTAGATACAAGAGTCCTTATTCTATGGAAAAATTGGGCGTGCTTCCTGCCGTCAAACTACACAAGTCTCTCAAATACGATCCTATGTAAGTGCTGATTCGGTTCTCTTCTTTATACCATCCTTATATACGTCTTATACTCATTTCTATACTACTACAATATGTAATTTCCAATTACAATAGAAGGACAAAGATATTTACCTCGACAAGCCCAAAATTATCCAAGTTTAAAAGTCGATCCTGAGCAAGGTTTAGCTCCTATTATGTACGCTCCAATTCGCTCCAAGAAACTCTTAGAAGTTCTACACAACTTCTACTTAATACTTCAATCAACTATGAAGATTTTTCCCTAGGGTTTCATTTAGTGACTAAAGGAAGTATAGTAGTATTTTCCGGGCTTTTAGTATAGAGGTAACTTTGGGAATACTACAAGGTATTTGGGTCAAGGTATTTTGGAATAGTAACAACACTTGGAGAATACTTTTGTTATACCCCGTATTTCCAGAGTATGTACGTAAGGACGTACGTAGAAAAGTTTGGGCTTTAAAGAAAGGCTTGGCCGATTTTATTTGTGCACAACACACGGTTAGAGTCGTTTTTCGACGAAACGTTTTACTAAACTTGCGAAGGGAAAATTCCGGCTATATCATTTTTAATTTTTGCGGATTTTTCCGAGAGACGTAACATTTTGGACCAACGAGAGGGCGACACTTGGCACCCTCTCATTGGTGTGATAAAGTGGGACGATTGGTGGCCTTGTTGGTCGGGGTTGGTAGGATATTTTGGTGGTAGATGGATAAGGACACATGGGTGAATCTTGGCCCTACACTTGCCTTGCACTTGGCATGATCTTGGCCATTGGTTGGCCTTGGCTTGTCCTCTAAATACCCCACACGTTTGGAAGACTTCTTCATCCATTCCTAAACTTTCCTAAGTCTTGAGAGCTCCCTCCTTTGTGTGGTTGCTTCGTCCCACCCTCCCCCTTTGTGAAGCCTTGTGGCCGAGAGCACCCCCCCCCCTCCTAGTGGCCTTGGCCGTGGGGTACCCCCCTACCTTGAGTTGTTTTCGTAGAATACACTCCCCCCCTTTTTGTGGTATAGAAATACTCTCCTAGTATTGTTATAATGCCCAAATACCTTGGCCCTAATACCTTGTAGTATTCCAAGGTTATACCTATACGAAAAGCCCAAAAATACTACTATACTTCCCGTCAGTCACAAAAACGAAACCCTAAGGAAAATCTCCATAGTTAGTTGGAGTATTAAGTAGAAGTTGGTTAGAACTTCTAAGGGTTGTTTGGAGCGGGTTGGAGCGCACGGAGTAGGAGCTAAACCTTGCTCAGGATCGACTTTTATCTCGGATAATTTTGGGCTTATCGAGGTAAATATCTTGTCCCCCTATTGCAATTGGAATTACATGATTGTTAGATTATATAGTTGAAGTATACTATATATAGAACTGAACTTAGCTTTGTGGCAATGTCTTTTGACTTAAGCCTGAATATAAAGAAAGAGAACTGAACTGTAATTACATAGGATTGTATTACAGTAGACTTGTGTAGCATTACTGTGAAGTAGAATTGTACACGTCCGGTTAGACGTGTAAACCCCCCCCCTGGTTGGCTTGGTAGCCGGCCGCGATAGAGGAGGAGATTTACGCTGTTGCGGGGGGGAGGTGCTGCCGAATTTTCTGTAGAAAGTTCTACGATAAGATCTAGATGTTAATAAGCGCCTTGTGGCCTTATAGGTTGAAGTACTACGTATAGCGTGATCTACTTGGCTTAAGGAGTAGCCGACGGTTTGAGGTACTTGGAGCGTTTTGCTATTAGTCGATAATCGTCGCGAGGTATGTGAACCTCTTCCTATCTTTTCTAGCATGATATGTGTAATAACTATGTAGTACGGTAGACGTACATGTGTTAAATGTATTTGATTGGTTTAAAACATAAAGTGTTATAACGGCTTTATGGGAAGTTGGTTATAACAGCTTTATGTAGGTAAGAAAATGCTTTGTGGTTTTAAAAACTTAAGTGTTATAAAAGCTTTATGGGAAGTTAGGTATAACGGCTTAAGAGAGATAAAATGAATGATTTATTGATTTTAGAAGTTAAGAGACTTGATCTTAAAAGATAAGAGACTTGACTTAATTAAATTAATATGAATTTTGTGTAGAACCTCATTCGTGAGTAATGAGTACTTGGTTTTTTAAAAGGAATAATGTTTTACTGATTTCGGAAATCAGAATAAGTATCGACAAACCACTGCAGCGTTAATAAAGGGAAATGTTTTGATTAATGAAGTATTATTAAAACCAGTAGAAACCTCCATCTGCATAGAAACTAAGATGAGACAAAATGATATTACATTTCCTAGATCATGGCTGCTTAATAAGATTGATTATGAACAAGAATAACATACTCACATATAAGGCATATGCTTCTCAGATTGTTTAAAGGAGAATTACATTCTTAAATGAATAAGACTATGAACTACGAAACCTTTCTAAAATAAGAAACGTGAACATTTGAAATTAGGCAAACTTGGACGTTTGGAAAATAATGTTCTTACTTGATTTTACAAAGGGAAGTGTTTTGGTTTACTTAAAAAGACAGTCACTCTATTTTCATATACTACGGGTGTTGTGTGACTTTTCTGAAAGTAACGTATCTTTTAAAGAGTTAATGTATGAAGTACTTTGGGGATAAAAACCCGATCTTGTTAATCATATAGTAGAAAGTACCTTGTGTATATAACTTGATTGTGTTGGTTTGTGATAGCCTTGTAATACTTTCTGGTTGATTTGTTAAGTAAACATGCTAGGATGCTACGTGTGTTAGTATCTTGTGATGATTGTGTAAAGGGGTTTCCACTTATTGCGCTTAAGTTGTTTAACTATCACCGTTATGTTGGTATTGTACCACTCACCTTGACATGTTTAGGAGGTTGCGCCTCCGATGCGGGTAATACTCGTGCGATGCAGTGTGACTATGATTCGAGGATACCTCATGCGGTCTGTGTGACCTATGCGAGCTACGAGTTCGTGTTAGTGTGCGGCCTATATGGTCATGCGGTCTATGTGGCCATGCGGACTGCGAGTCCAGGCGGATGCCGGGGAGTAGCTACCCTCGATGCGGGGTTATACCTCATGCGGGCCTATGAGGGTGGCCTTTGCGGAGCTGCGGAGAGTTCGTGGCTAGACGCGCACATTAGATATGCGGGCGAGTGGCGGCTTTGATCATGTGGACGGCAGACAGATCTCATGATCTGATTTATGACCTTGTTGTACTGTGGGTTTTAGTAGTCGGCTATGCCTTCGCACTTACCCTGCGGTTTTATTAGGACACGAGGTGGGACACGGTGTTCATGTGTATTCCTTGATGCTTTTATATCATAAATCGCCGGTGAGGAAGGTATTCCACGGGCATGATTGATGTTGTGGCGTGAGACCCATTGTTATATTTGAGTGATGACTTTGAGGCGTGAGTCCACGACTTGACATGGCTTATTTATTGTGAATCGTAGTTTGGTTATCATACATGTCTCCGCTTTATATAGTCGCTATGATTTCATTTACATTATTTTGATTTCACATACTGGTACCTATTATCGACCTCGCCGAGCTGCGTTCATGCCGCGGTAAAGGTACGCGATCGTTGATCCTCGCTCTTAGGTCAGTCAGCTTTTGGGAAGCTCCGTTTCTCGGAGGCTTATCGATGGTATAGTCCTGTCGTTGTAGGTATTTACATTCAGGGGTATGGCAGGGCCCTGTCCCGCCATTGTTGTCGTATCATTCGTAGAGGTCTGTAGTACTGTTGTGGGCAGAATTTGTAAGAGGGATGTAACTATTCGGTTTTGAAGTTGTATATATATATGCCGAAAGGAAAGTTTTTCTCAGATAACTGTTTCACATTTCATATTTTATCATGTCTTGTTTTATGTTCCGCTGATTACTCTGATGTATGGCTACTTGGGTGCGGGGTAAGGCACTATCCACGGCCCGGTTCGTCGTGACAAAAGTGGTATCGAGCGATTAATCCTCGGAAAGTGTCTGACCGTATCTAGTAAGTCTTGATTATCGGTGTGTTTTGCACAACACCAATAATCGTGAGGCTATAGGATATGTAGGATTGGTTTCCATTCTTCTCACTCTGAGATCGTGCCTTAGAGTCATGTTGTAAGTTGGACCTCTAACGTATTTCTTTCCCTGCCGCTATGCCTTCACGTAGGGCAAACCCGGCCCGGGAGGCGTGGCAGCGGAGGCTGCGAGTAGAGTGCAGAGGGTTACGAGGCACAGCCCAACCATCACCGAGTTAGGTGCTTCATTCGGGAGTTCTGCGATGTCACTAGCCCCGCAGAGTTTAGCACGGCGGCGGTTCTCTGCGGCCATGATATTTGAACCTTCGTGTTATCGCGTATTTCAGTATATGCGTGGGGCGTGCGTAGAAAAGTTTGGGCTTTAAAGTACGCTTGGGCGATTATTTTTGTGCACAACACCCGTTTAGAGTCGTTTTTTAAACGTTTTACAACTTGCGAAGGAAAATTACGGCGATGTCAGTTTTAATTTTTGCGGATTTTTCGAGACGAACGTGTTGGATCAGCGAGAGCGCCACTTGGCACCTCTCATTGGCGAAATAGTTAGCGTCCCTTTGGACGATTTGGGCTATGTAGTTGGTAGGATATTTTGTGTTGGTTGGTAGGGTAGATGGATAAGGTACACATGGGTACATCCTAGCCCTACACTTGCCTACTACTTGGCATGATCTTGGCCATTGGTTGGCCTTTGCTTGACCTATAAATACCCCCCCTTTTGAAGACTTATTCATCCTAAAAATGTTCTAAGTCTTAGAAATCCTCCCCCTCCCTTCTTGTTGCTCTCGTCCTAGCCTCCCCCTCCCCCTTTGAGAAGGCTCTTTGGCCGAGAGCCCTCCTCCCTTGGCAGAGTACCACTCCTAGCAGTGGGGTATACACCCCCTTGTGGTGTTGTCTCGTATAAATATACCCCCCCTCTTGGTAGAAATACTCTCCATAGTATTGTTACTATACCCAAATTACCTTGGCCCTAATACCTTGTAGTATTCCAAGGTTATACTATCTGAAAAGCCGTAAATACTATTATACTTTCCGTCACTACAAAACCGAAACCCTAAGGAAAACCTTCATAAGTAGGTTGAAGTGTTAAGTAGAAGTTGCGTAGAACTTCTAAGGTTTGTTTGGAGCGGGTTGGAGCGCACGGAGTAGGAGCTAAACCTTGCTCAGGATCGACTTTTAACTTGGATAATTTTGGGCTATCGAGGTAAATATTCTTGTCCCCCTTATTGTAATTGGAAATTACATGTTGTAGGATTATATAGTTGAAGTATACTATATATAGAACTGAACATAGTCTTGCGGCAATGTCTTTTGACTTAAGCCTGAATTTAAAGAATGAGAACTGAACTGTAATTACATAGGACTGTATTACAGTAGACTTGTGTAGCATTCTTGTAGGTAGAAGCATACGTCGGTTAGATGTATAACCCGGTTGGCTTGATGGCGGCCTCGATAGAGAGGAGATTTCTGATTTGCGGGGGGAAATCTGCGAATTTTACGTAGAATGTTCTACGATAAGAGCTAGATGTTAATAAGCGCCTTGTGGCCTTATAGGTTGAAGTACTATGTGTGGCGCGATCTACTTGGCTTAAGGAGTAGCGACGGTTTGAGGTACTTGGGCGTTTGCTATTAGTCAATAATCGTCGCGAGGTATGTGAACCTCTTCCTATCCTTTCTAGCATGATATGTGTATAACTATGTAGTACGGTAGACGTACGTGTGTTAAATGTATTTGATTGGTTTAAAACTTAAAGTGTTATAACGGCTTTATGGGAAGTTGGTTATAACAACTTTATGTAGGTAAGAAAATGCTTTGTGGTTTTAAAAACTTAAGAGTTATAATAGCTTTATGGGAAGTTAGGTATAACGGCTTAAGAGAGATAAAATGAATGATTTATTGATTTTAGAAGTTAAGAGACTTGATCTTAAAAGATAAGAGACTTGACTTAATTTAATTAATATGAATTTTGTGTGAAACCTCATTCGTGAGTAATGAGTACTTGGTTTCTAAAAAGGAATAATGTTTCTTGATTTCTAAATCGTAATAAGTATCGACAAACCACTGCAGCGTTAATAAAGGGAAATGTTTTGATTAATGAAGTATTATTAAAACCAGTAGAAACCTCCATCTGCATAAAAACTAAGATGAGACAAAATGATATTACATTTCCTAGATCATGGCTGCTTAATAAGATTGATTATGAACAAGAATAACCTACTCACATATAAGGCATATGTTTCTCAGATTGTTTAAAGGAGAATTACATTCTTAAATGAATAAGACTATGAACTACGAAACCTTTCTAAAATAAGAAACGTGAACATTTGAAATTAGGCAAACTTGGACGTTTGGAAAATAATGTTGTTACTTGATTTTACAAAGGGAAGTGTTTTGGTTTACTTAAAAAGACAGTCACTCTATTTTCATATACTACGGGTGTTGTGTGACTTTTGTGAAAGTAACGTATCTTTTAAAAGAGTTAATGTATGAAGTACTTTGGGGATAAAAACCCGATCTTGTTAATCATATAGTAGAAAGTGCCTTGTGTGTATAACTTGATTGTGTTGGGCTGTGATAGCCTTGTAATACTTTCTTGTTGATTTGTTAAGTAAACATGCTAGGATGCTACGTGTGTTAGTATCTTGTGATGTTTGTGTAAAGGGGTTTCCCCTCGATTGCGCTTAAATTGTTTCACTATCAGCCGATATTGTACCACTCACCTTGACTTATTTCCGAGGTTGCCGCCGATGCGGGGTAGACTCGGTAGTCCATGTGACCTATGATTCGAGAATACCTCACGCGGGTCCGGGCCTATGCGAGCTACGAGAGTTTCGGGTTAGTGTGCGGCCTTTATGGTCATGCGGTCTATGTGGCCATGTGGTGCGAGTCGAGCGGATCTTGGGAGTAGCTACCCTCGATGCGGGGTTATACCTCATGCGGGCCTATGAGTTTGGCCTATGCGGGCTGCGGAGAGTTCGTGGCTAGACGCGCACATTAGATCTGCGCGCGAGTGGCCAACTTTGATCATGTGTGATGCAGACAGATCTCATGATACGCTTTATGACCTTGTTAGTGCGTGGTTTTAGTAGTCGGCTATGCCTTCGCACTCACCCCATGCGGTTTTATTAGGACACAGGTGGGACCCGTGTTCATGTGTATTCCTTGGTGCTTGTATATCATGGCGTGAGGAAGGTATTCCGGGCATGATTGATATTGTGGGAATGAGACCCATAGTTATATTTGAGTGATGACTTGAGGCGTGAGTCCACGACTTGACATATTTGCTATTTATTGTGAATAGTTTGGTTATCATACATGTCTCTCTGCTTTATATAGACTACTATGATTTCATTTACGATGTTATTTTGATTTCACATATTAAATTTTTGTTGTCTTGACCTCGCCCGAGGGGAGCATATAAAGAGGCGAGCCTACCACGAAACGGAACCGTGGCTCTCGTATGGCACGTCCGAGATGGTTCATGCCTCGAGGATCGCAGTGTCGGTACCATTTGTGGTCATTGGTGTGGCCGCGGCAATGTGACAAAAAGTGGTATCGAGCGATTAATCCTCGGAAAGTTTCTACGACCGTATCCAGATGAGTCTTGATTTTCGATTGTGTTGTGCACCACACCAATAATCGTGAGGCTATAGGATATTTAGGATTGGTTTCCATTCTTCTCACTCTGAGATCGTGCCTTAGAGTCGTGTTGTAAGTTGGACCTCTAACGTATTTCTTTCCCTACCGCTATGCCTCCGCGTAGGCAAACCCGGCCGGGAGGGCAAGGCGGCCGAGGAGCCGCGAGTAAGTCTGAGAGGGTTACGAGGGCACGTGCCCAATCATTATCTAGGGTAGTGCTTCATTCGGGAGTTCTGCGGCGTCACTAGCCCCAATGAGTTTAGCACGGCGCGGCGATTCCTGCTGCGGCCATGATATTTGAACCTTCGATTCCACGGCCAGGGCGAGAATATGGATTGCAAAGGCGACCACTACTAATTATGGATTTGGCTACAGGAGAATATACCGATGTCTGCGAGTCTTGATGACTATCCAAGAGAGAGTTGTACAAGAGTAATTTTTCATTTAGGCTTGAGCATGGCCTGTGTACGGGCTTATGCGCAGCAGGCCGAGAAACGTAGAGATCAACGGGTTAACGAAGGACAGCAGAAGAGGGTCAGAGCAGCAAGGTCCTTTGGTAACTTTCGAGGTGAATTGCCTGCCGCGATTTAGATATGCACCTCGCTTGATCAGAGTGGTCCTCCACAGGTTGGGACGTTCGGACTATGCGGGAGTTGGTCGAGCTCGAGTTTCGGTTCCACACTACGTAGGTTCCGGCCGGCGGATTTAGTTTTTCCCCTGTATTCACAGTGTGACAGGCGTCATTCCGGGGAATGTCGTCTTTTAGTTGGTACTTGTTTTACCTGCGGCCGACAGGGCCATGTGTCGAAAGGATGTCCTAGTAGGAAGGATGCAAGTGGGAGGACTCAGCCTTCAGGATCGGTGGGTAGTTCGTTACCTTCCACTAGCTATCGCCTACGGGGCAGGTTTGATTAGAACGACTAAGGGGAGTGAAGCAGTAGATATAGATATATCCTTAACCCTCTAGAGATCAGTATGTGTGATAAGATGGGTATATCATAAGTGCTATGTTCGGATAGCAGTGTGTTAGTTGTGATTAGAAATCATGGTTAGTAACCAGGAAAGATTGGGGGATAGGAAGTGTAAGCCTTAGAGCTTTTTACGTGGAGACCTTAGAGGCAAGGCAATCTTGAGAAAGATTACATTTGTGTTTAACCCTTATCGAGTGCATTGCGCGTGAGCTATGTTTGGGATAAGTCCCCGAGTAGTGTGGAGTGAAAGAGGGTAGTTGAGCTAAGAAGACCGCTGGTTTTCGTAACGTGATTAGTGAGAGTTTTCGGATCGGGAGCTAGTGTCTTTGGCGTTCTTGGGTCGGGTTGAGGCCACGTTGCGGGTCAACCGCGGCTTGTTTGGTGGTGGGGTCAGTTTGTGGTGGTCCGCCTTGTGATAAGGTCATGAGGGTGTTAGGCCCGTGTTTAGTTAACCAGTGCGAGTTTGTGGATCGTTCGACCCGATGAGTCGGGCGATGAGGTCGGCCGTCTTATCTTTTAGTCCAAACCGTGTACTCGGTAGTAAGTTGCGAGGCGTTATATCGAGAAGGTTGTAAGGCTGCAGGGTGCCTACCTTCGCGCTATGATGACAGTGGAGCCAGTTACGGTGTTTCTTTTTGGAAGTTTTACGAGCGGGGTTAGGAACTCAGGTGAGTCTCAGAATCACATTCGCCCTCGGGCCAGTGTTTGGATTTCAGGGGTAGCTGTGAGGATTGTTGTCTCCTGTTGAAGGAGTGTTTTTAGCTACCATTTCAGTGTTCGGATGTCACCTTATGAAGCCTTGTAGGGGCGGAAGTGTAAGTTGCCGGTCGATTGGTTTGATGTTGGCAAGGTTCAGATAGTTGGTTCAGGCTTGTTCCAATAGACTGTGGATAGGGTGAGGCTTATCTAGAAGAGGTTTTGGCAGCTCGGAGAAATCGTGCGGATTATCGGCGGCGATGCTTAGAGTTGAGTTGACGGTCGGTCTTCAAGTACCACCGGATAAGTGTGGCGAGTTTTGGAAAAAAATAGAAACTTAGCCCGAGTTACTTTGGGCTTTTTGAGTTCATGTGAGGATAGGCGGGTTGCCTCTATGTTAGCATTTGCCGTCCGACTTAGGAGGCAGTGCGCAGTCTTTCGTGTTATGTTCGAGAAGGAAATCGGAGATCCATCCGAGTGTTCCCAGTTAATGATGACCAAGTTGGAGATAGTAACCCGAGATTTGGAAAGCCAAGCGAGAACAAATGTAGTAGAGTTATGAGAAAGAGTTCAAATGTACGAGAAAGTGCAGCGAGTAAAGAAAGAAGTGAGCATGTATTACGAGCATAGATGTGATCATTACTTTGGTGATGTTAGAGGTGTTTCCTCGTGGGCTTGGATGTAAGAATTTGCGCAGGTGTTTCTGTGGCCAGGTGTGGCAGGATTGTTTTCGTAAGTATAGCAGTGAAGACTATCTTGGCGCGCGTTTGTTTGAGACTTAGAAGGAACATTCGACGAATGTTTCTAAGGAGGAGAATGTTATACCGTATTTCCAGTATATGCGTGGGGCGTGCGTAGAAAAGTTTGGGCTTTTAAGTAGGCTTGGCGAATTATTTTTGTGCATGACACCCGATTAGAGTCGTTTTTGTGAAACATTTTACACAACTTGCGAAGGAAAATTCGGCTATGTCATTTTTAATTTTTGCGGATTTTTCCGAGAGGCGAACGTGTTGGACAATGAGAGGCGCGCCACGGCACCTCTCATTAAGCGAAAATGGTGGCGTCCCTTTGGGACGATTTGGGCTATGTAGTTGGTAGGATATTTTGTGTTGGTTGGTAGGGTAGATGGATAAGGTACACGTGGGTACATCCTAGCCTACACTTGCCTACTACTTGGCATGATCTTGGCCGTTGGTTGGCCTTTGCTTGACCTATAAATACCCCCCCACCCTTTTGAAGACTTATTCATCCTAAAAATGTTCTAAGTCTTAGAAATCCTCCCCCTCCCGTCGTGTTGCTCTCGTCCTAGCCGCCCCCTCCCCCTTTGAGAAGGCCACTGGCCGAGAGCCCCTCCCCTTGGCGAGTACCCCACTCCAGTGGGGTAGGCCGAGGGTATACACCCACTTGTGGTGTTGTCTCATATAAATATACCCCTCTTGGTAGAAATACTCTCCATAATATTGTTACTATACCCAGATTACCTTGGCCCTAATACCTTGTAGTATTCCAAGGTTATACCTATACGAAAAGCCCAGAAATACTATTATACTTTCCGTCAGTCACAAAAACCGAAACCCTAAGTAAAAACTTCATAAGTAGGTTGAAGTGTTAAGTAGAAGTTGCGTAGAACTTTTAAGGGTTGTTTGGAGCGGGTTGGAGCGCACGGAGTAGGAGCTAAACCTTGCTCAGGATCGACTTTTATCTCGGATAATTTTGGGCTTATCGAGGTAAATATTCTTGTCCCTTATTGTAATTGGAAATTACATGTTGTAGGATTATATAGTTGAAGTATACTATATATAGAACCGAACATAGTCTTGCGGCAATGTCTTTTGACTTAAGCTGAATTTAAAGAAAGAGAATCGAATGTAATTACATAGGGTGTATTCTGATGAGACTTGTGTAGCATTATTGTAGGTAGAAGCGCCACGTCGATTAGATGTATAAACCCCTCTGTTTGGCTTGATGGCCGCCTCGATAGAGAGGAGATTTCTGCGATTTGCGGTGGGGAAATCTTCTTAGAATTTTACGTAGAATGTTCTACGATAAGAGCTAGATGTTAATAAGCGCCTTGTGGCCTTATAGGTTGAAGTACTATGTGTGGCGCGATCTACTTGGCTTAAGGAGTAGTAAGCGGTATGAGGTACTTGGGCGTTTTGCTATTAGTCGATAATCGTCGCGAGGTATGTGAACCTCTTCCTATCCTTTCTAGCATGATATGTGTATAACTATGTAATGCGGTGAGCGTCGTGTGTTAAATGTATTTGATTGGTTTAAAACATAAAGTGTTATAACGGCTTTATGGGAAGTTGGTTATAACAGCTTTATGTAGGTAAGAAAATGCTTTGTGGTTTTAAAAACTTAAGAGTTATAATAGCTTTATGGGAAGTTAGGTATAACGGCTTAAGAGAGATAAAATGAATGATTTATTGATTTTAGAAGTTAAGAGACTTGATCTTAAAAGATAAGAGACTTGACTTAATTTAATTAATATGAATTTTGTGTGAAACCTCATTCGTGAGTAATGAGTACTTGGTTTCTAAAAAGGAATAATGTTTCTTGATTTGAAATCGCAATAAGTATCGACAAACCAACTGCAGCGTTAATAAAGGGAAATGTTTTGATTAATGAAGTATTATTAAAACCAGTAGAAACCTCCATCTGCATAGAAACTAAGATGAGACAAAATGATATTACATTTCCTAGATCATGGCTGCTTAATAAGATTGATTATGAACAAGAATAACATACTCACATATAAGGCATATGCTTCTCAGATTGTTTAAAGGAGAATTACATTCTTAAATGAATAAGACTATGAACTACGAAACCTTTCTAAAATAAGAAACGTGAACATTTGAAATTAGGCAAACTTGGACGTTTGGAAAATAATGTTGTTACTTGATTTTACAAAGGGAAGTGTTTTGGTTTACTTAAAAAACAATCCTCTATTTTCATATACTACGGGTGTTGTGTGACTTTTGTGAAAGTAACGTATCTTTTAAAAGAGTTAATGTATGAAGTACTTTGGGGATAAAAACCCGATCTTGTTAATCATATAGTAGAAAGTGCCTTGTGTGTATAACTTGATTGTGTTGGGCTGTGATAGCCTTGTAATACTTTCTTGTTGATTTGTTAAGTAAACATGCTAGGATGCTACGTGTGTTAGTATCTTGTGATGTTTGTGTAAAGGGGATTCCCCTCGATTGCGCTTAAATTGTTTCACTATCAGCCGATATTGTACCACTCACCTTGACTTGTTTCCGGAGGTTAAGCTGCCCTCCGATGCGGGGTAGACTCAGGCGGGTCTGTGTGACCTATGATTCGAGAATACCTCATGCGGGTCCCGGGGGCCTATGCGGAGCTACGAGTTCGTGTTAGTGTGCGGCGCTTTATGGTCATGCGGTCTATGTGGCCATGCGGATCGCGAGTCCAGGTGATCTGGGAGTAGCTACCCTCGACGCGGGTTATACCTTATGCGGGCCTATGAGTTTGGCCTATGCGGGCAGCAGAGAGTTCGGGGCTGACGCCAAGACATTAGATCTGCGAGCGAGTGGCGGCTTTGATCATGTGACGATGCAGACGGATCTCGTAATCTGATTTATGACCTTGTTGGTACTGTGGGTTTTAGTAGTCGGCTATGCCTTCGTACTCACCCTGTACAGTTTTATTTGGACAAAGGTGTGACCTGGTGTTCATGTGTATTCCTTGGTGCATTTATATATCAAAGACTGCCTGCACTGAGGAAGCTATTCCACGCGCATGATAGATATTGTGGCCTGAGACCCATAGTTATATTTGAGTGATGACTTGAGGCGTGAGTCACGACTTGACATATTTGCTATTTATTGTGAATCGTAGTTTGGTTATCATACATGTCTCCGCTATATAGACTACTATGATTTCATTTCTGATGTTATTTTCATTTCACATACTAAATTTTTGTTGTCTTGACCTCGCCCGGGGCTGCGTTCATGGCGCGGTAAAGGTACACGATCGTTGATCCTCGCTCTTAGGAGTCACAATTGACGTTTGGGAAAGCTCCGTTTCTCCGAGGCTTATCTTCGTATAGTCCCTGTTGTTGTAGGTGCTTACATTCGGGGTATGACGAGGCCTGTCCGTCCCCCGTTGTTGTCATATCATTCTTAGAGTGCAGTAAATCTGTTGTAGGCGAGTTGTAGAAAGGGATATAGCTCAAATTGTTATTTATATATATATGCCGAAAGGCAAGTTTTCTAAGATAAGCTGTTGTACACTTCTTGTTATTTCATGTTGTTGTGTTATGTTTCACGATTACTCGATGTTGTATCACTAGGGTGCGGGGTAAGGCACGATCCACGGGAAGTTGGTCGTGACACTTCATTCCACGGCAAGAGCAGAGAATTTAGATTGCAAAGCGACCACTGTTACTAGCTATGGATTTGGCTACGAGAGTATACCGACGCATCTGCGAGTCTTGATGACTATCTAAGAGAGGTTGTACAAGAGTAATTCTTGATTAGGCTTGAGCATGGCCTGTGTACGGGCTTATGCGCAGCAGGCCGAGAAACGTAGAGATCAACGGGTTAACGAAGGACAGCAGAAGAGGGCCAGAGCAGCAAGGTCCTTTGGTAACTTTCGAGGCGAGTCGCCTCACCGGCGGATTAGATTATGCACATCCACCAGTGCAGAGAGGTCCTCCACGGGGTTCAGGACGTTCGGGGTATGCAGGAGTTGGTCAGGACTCCAGAGTTTTCGGTTCACAGCTACACGTAGGCTCCAGCCAGCCGGATTCAGTTTTTTTTTTCCTCAGTTTTCGCAGGGTGGCAGATGTCATCCCGGGGAATGTCGTCTTTAGTTGGTACTTGTTGTACCTGCGGCCGACAGAGCCATGTGTCGAAAGGATGTCCTAGTAGGAAGGATGCAAGTGGGAGGACTCAGCCTTCAGGATCGGTGGGTAGTTCGTTACCCACTGTTATGCCTACAGGCGAGTTTGATTAAACGACTAATGGTGAAAGCAGTAGATATAGATATATCCTTAACCCTCTAGAGATCAGTATGTGTGATAAGATGGGTATATCATAAGTGCTATGTTCTGATAGCAGTATGTTAGTTGTGATTAGAAATCATGGTTAGTAGCCGGGAAAGATTGGGGGATAGGCAGTGTGAGCCTTAGAGTTTTATGCGTGGAAACCTTAGAGGTAAGGCCATCTCGAGTAAAGATGTATTGTTATGTTTGATCCTTATCGGAGTGCATAGTACACGTGAGCTATGTTTTTGGGATAAGTCCCTGAGTAGCGTGGAATGAAAGAGGGTAGTTGAGCTAAGAAGACCGCTAGGTTTTCGTAACGTGATTAGTGAGAGTTTTCCGGATCGGGGAGCTATTGTCTTGCGCGTTGCCGGGTCGGGTTGAGGCCACGTTGCGGGTCAACCCGCGGCCTGTTTGGTGGTGGGGTCAGTTTGTGGTGGTCCCGCCTTGTGATAGGGTCATGAGGGTGTCAGGCCCATGTTTAGTTAACCATCGTACAAGTTCGTGGATGCGTTCGACCAGTAGTCGGGCCGATGGGGTCAGCCCATCGTGTTCTTCGGTCAGGACCATGTACACTGCAGTGTTGATATATCAGAAAGGTTGTGAGGCTGCACGGGGTGCCTACCTTCACCTTATGGCGCGCATGGAGCCAGTGCAACCGCTTTTTCTAGAGGTTTTACCAGGCAGGGTTAGGAACTCAGGTGAGTCTCCGTATCGCATTCGCCCTCGGGCCAGTATTTGGATTTCAGGGGTAGCGGTGAGGATCGTTGCCTCGTTAGAAGTGTTTCGGCTACCATTTCTGTTCGGATATCGCCTTGGCGCCTTGTAGGGCGGAAGTGTGTTCTTGGTCGATTGGTTCGATGTTGGCAAGGTTCAGATAGTTGGTTCAGGCTTGTTCCAACAGACTGTGGATAGGGTGAAGCTTATCTAGAAGAGGTTTTTGGCAGCTCAGAGAAATCGTGCGGATTATCGGCGACGACGCTTAGAGTTCAGGTTGACGGTCGGTCTTCTTGAAGGTACCACCCCGGATAGGGTGTGACGAGTTTTGGAAAAACAGAGGAAACTTAGCCCGAGTTACTTTGGGCCTTTTTGAGTACATGTGAGGGATATGCCAGGTTGCCTATATGTTAGCATTTTCCGTCTGACTTGGGAGGCAGTGCGTCCAGTCTTTCGTGTTATGTTCGAGAAGGAAAATCGGAGATCCACCCAGAGTGTTCCCAGTTAATGATGACCAAGTTGGAGATAGTAACCCAGAGATTTCGGGAACGAAATCAAGTAACAGAAATATGGTAAGTTATGAGAATGAGTTCGAGTGTACGAGAAGGGTACGACGCGTAAGGGAAGAAACGAGCATGTATTGCGAGCATCGATGTGATCATTTCTTTTGTATGAAGAAGGTGCGAAGGAAGTATATTTTAGACTTCGGGTGAGTGCTTCTGTGATGTTAGAGGTGTTTCCTCGTGGACTTGGATGTAAGTATTTGCGCAGTGTTTCGTGGCGGTTGTGGCGTGTTTGTTCACGTAAGTATAGTACTGAAGACTATCCTGACGCACGGTTCTTAGGACACTAAGAAGGAACATTCAGGACGAATGTTTCTAAGGAGGAGAATGTTATACCGTATTTCAGTATATGCGTGGGGCGTCGAGAAAAGTTTGGGCTTTAAAGAAAGGCTTGGCCGATTTTATTTGTGCACAACACACGGTTAGAGTCGTTTTTCGACGAAACGTTTTACTAAACTTGCGAAGGGAAAATTCCGGCTATATCATTTTTAATTTTTGCGGATTTTTCCGAGAGACGTAACATTTTGGACCAACGAGAGGGCGACACTTGGCACCCTCTCATTGGTGGCGGTAAAGTGGACGATTGGTGGCCTTGTTGGTCAAGGGGTTGGTAGGATATTTTGGTGGTAGATGGATAAGGACACATGGGTGAATCTTGGCCCTACACTTGCCTTGCACTTGGCATGATCTTGGCCATTGGTTGGCCTTGGCTTGTCCTATAAATACCCCCCCCCCCCCCTTTGGAAGACTTCTTCATCCATTCCTAAACTTTCTTAAGTCTTGAGAGCTCCCCCCTTTGTATGGTTGTTTCGTCCCACCCTCCCCCTTTGTGAGGCCTTGTGGCCGAGAGCACCCCCCCCCCTCTGTTATACCCCATAGTTTCAGGGTATGTATGTGAGGATGTACGTACAAATATACGACAGAAATTTTGGAAAGAAAGAAAGATGTGATTTTTCACTGGAAAAGTTTCGGTCATTGTGAAGAAACAGTTCGTTAATGGGAATGGATTCCCAGTTTGGTATCGGACTTCTTGGAATATTAGAGAATTATGGAATTTTATTTTTGGAAATGGTCACGTGGGCCCACGGAGAAATTTACTGGTTTTGTGGCCCACTTTGTTTTGAGATTTTGGCCATTGTGGATATTTTCGAAGATGAAATATTTTGGGCGAGTAGGAGGCGACACGTGTCACCCCCAGGTGGCTTGGCGAATTTCACTTTGTGCCCAACACCCGCTGAGAGTCGTTTTTGAAACGCTTTACTAAACTCGCGTAGGTAAATTCCGCTATGTCATTTCTAATTTTTGCGGATTTTTAGAGACGAAACATTTTGGACTAACGGGAGGCGACACTTGTCACCCTCCAATTGATGGACTTGAGGCGTCAATATGGCCGATTGGAGTGTCCAATTTTGTCTTGGAGTTGGTAGGATATTTTGTGTGCAAGTTGGCCAAGGACACTTGCCTAAATCCTCACCCTACACTTGCCTTGCACTTGGCATCATCTTGGCCATTGGTTGGCCATGTCTTGACCTATAAATACCCCTCTTAAGATGAAGAGTTCTTCATCCACAAAATCTTTCAAGTCTTGAAAAATCCTCTCCTCTCCCCAAGCCTTTTCGTCCAACACACCTCCCCACTCGAGAAGCTTAGCCGAGGCTAATCCCTCAGCTGCCAAACACTACCTCCCTTGGTAGAAATGTTGCCTTCAGTATTGTTATAATGCCCAAATTACCCTAGCCCAAATCCTTAGTCCTTAGTAGAAGTTGTGAAGAACTTCTAAGGTTTTCTTGGAGCTCTGGAGCGCACAACTTAGAGCTAAACCTTGCTCAGTAGCGACTTTATCTAGGATATTATTGGGCTTACTGAGGTAAATAACCTTATCCTCCTTTTGTAATTAGAATATACGTCTTGTAGAAGTATAGGAATAAGTATTAATACTTAGAAGGATATTGAAGAATAGAATTGACCGATATCACAAAGAAGGGTTTAAAGAAGAATAATAGAACCGCATTTACATAGACTGTTTTCACGATGAACTTGAGTAGCTCAGGGTAGGGAAGTGCTGCCCAAATATCCATAGAATAGCGAACCCTCGCTTAGAGCTTTGTGCGATGCAGATCTGACGTTGATAGACGATTTGGTATTATAGGTCGAGTCTCTGCGCGCGACATCTTCAACTGGGCAGGTGGATTTCGCCTAGAAGGTATGTGATTCTTCCTATCCTCTTGAGCATGATATTTTAAAGAATATGTATATAATGCGGTAGGCGTCGTGTGTTAACCGAATAATAATTACGGCAATGTCTTGGACTTAAGCACGAATAATAATTACGGCAATGTCTTGGACTTAAGCTGAATAATAATTACGGAAATGTCTTTTGACTTAGCCGAATAAAAGAATCAAGTAGTTCAAAAGAATTAAGAAACCTTTTAAGAGCAACACTTTGTTTTAAAAGCTTAAGAGTTATACTAGCTTTATGGGAAGTTAGGTATAACGGCTTAAGAGTGATAAAAAGAATGATTTATTGATTTAAGAAAATAAGAGACTTGACTTAATTATACTAATATGAATTTTGTTAAAAAGTGTGAAACCTCATTCGTGAGTAAATAGTATTTTTGGTTTTTTTAAAAAGGAATGATGTTTCTGGATCGGAATTAATGTCGAACAAACCACAAAGCTAATAAAGAAATGTTTTGACTAATAAAGTATTATTAAAACCGGTAGAAACTTCCATCTGCATAGGAGCTAAGATGAGACAAAATGATATTACATTTCCTAGATCATGCACGTAATAAGATTTTTATGAACAATAATAACCTACTCACACATAAGGTATATGTTTCTCAAATTGTTTTAAAGGATTAAAACTATGAACTCTGAAACCTTTCAAAATGAGAAACTTGAGTAATTGAAATTAGGCAAACTTGGCGTTGGGAAAGAATGTTGTTACTTGATTTTACAAAGAGAAGTGTTTTGATTTACTTGAAGATAATCACTTTATTTTTATACTACGGGTATTGTGTGACTTTTGAGAAAAGCGAATCTTTTAAAGAGTAATACATGAAGTACTTTGGGGCTAAAACCCGAACTTGTTAGCATAATGTAGAAAGTACCTTGTGTGAATAACTTGATTGTATTGATTTGTGATAGTCTTGTAATACTTTCTTGTTGACTTGATAAGTAAACATGTTAGGATCTTCGTGAGTTAGTATCTTGTGATGTTTGTGTAAAGGGTTTTCCTTGTTGTGCTTAGGTTGTTTAACGATAAGTTTATTATGATGATATTATATCACTCATGATTCGGGGTTAAGGCCCTCCGTCGCGGGTAGACTCGGTGTCTAGTGACATATGATTCGAGAATACCTTATGCAGTGCAGTATGGCCTATGCGGAACTGGAGTTCAGTTAGTATCACGGCCCTTGTGGTCATGCGGTCTTTGTGGCCACGCGGACGGCGAGTCCAGCCGCTGGGAGTAGCTACCGATGCGGGAATACCTCATGCGGGCCATCGGGTGGCCCGTGCGGGCTACTGGGAAGTTCCAGGCTACGCGCGCATTAGATCTTTGCGGGCGAGTGGCGGCTTTGATCATGTGTGATGCAGACAGATCTCGTGATCTGATTCTGACGCTTGTTTGTCGTGGGTTTTAGTAGTCGGCTATGCCTTCGTACTTACCGTGCGGTTTTATGATGACTTTGAGGCATGAGTCCACGACTTGGCGTATCGCTAATTATTGTGAACTGTAGTTTTGGTTATCATACATGTCTCCTGCTTTACCTAGACTACTATGATTTCATTTACAGTATTTTTCAGTTTCACATACTTGGTACCTGTTGTGCTGACCTCCTTGAGTGCGTTCATCTGCGGTAAAGGTACTCCTACCGTTGATCCGTTCTTAGGATCACCGTTTCGCGTTAGGAAAGCTCGTTTCTCCGAGGCTTAGCATTTGGTATGGTCCTATCGTTGTAGATATTTGCATTGGTATGGCGGGGCCTGTCCGCCATTGTTGTTTTAAACTCTTAGGTCTGAGACTGTTGTAAGGTTGGGATGTATCGCTCATTTTGGGGTACTTATATACATATATGCCGAAGGCAACTTTTCCCAGCGTGTCTTATTTATCTTGTTTCATATCTTGGTTGTTTTATATTCTGATTTCTCGATGTATGACTACTTGGGTGCCGGGTAAGGCACGATCCACGAACGGGCAGGTCTTGACACCTCCTGTGGCCTTGGCCGGGGTACCCTACCTCGAGTTGTTTTCGTAGAATACACTCCCCTTTGTGGTATAGAAATACTCTCTAGTATTGTTATAATGCCCAAATACCTTGTAGTATTCAAGGTTATACCTATCTGAAAAGCCCAGAAATACTACTATACTTCCCGTCGATACAAAAACGAAACCCTAAGGAAAATCTCCATAGTTAGTTGGAGTATTAAGTAGAAGTTGGTTAGAACTTCTAAGGGTTGTTGGAGCGGGTTGGAGCGCACGGAGTAGGAGCTAAACCTTGCTCAGGATCGACTTTTATCTCGGATAATTTTGGGCTTATCGAGGTAAATATCTTGTCCCCCTATTGCAATTGGAATTACATGATTGTTAGATTATATAGTTGAAGTATACTATATATAGAATCAACTTAGCTTTGTGGCAATGTCTTTTGACTTAAGCTCGAATATAAAGAAAGAAGCGAATCAGTAATTACATAGGATTGTATTACAGGAGACTTGTGTAGCATTACTGTGAAGTATAATTGTACACGTCCTGTTAGGCGTGTAACCCCCGTTGGCTTGGTAGCGCGATAGAGAGGAGATTTACGCTGCGGGGAGTCTTGCCGAATTTTACGAGAAAGTTCTACGATAAGATCTAGATGTTAATAAGCGCGTGGCCTTATAGGTTGAAGTACTACGATAGCGTGATCTACTTGGCTTAAGGAGTAGCCAAGCGGTTTGAGGTACTTGGAGCGTTTTGCTATTAGTCGATAATCGTCGCGAGGTATGTGAACCTCTTCCTATCTTTTCTAGCATGATATGTGTAATAACTATGTAGTGCGGAGACGATACGTGTTAAATGTATTTGATTGGTTTAAAACATAAAGTGTTATAACGGCTTTATGGGAAGTTGGTTATAACAGCTTTATGTAGGTAAGAAAATGCTTTGTGGTTTTAAAAACTTAAGTGTTATAAAAGCTTTATGGGAAGTTAGGTATAACGGCTTAAGAGAGATAAAATGAATGATTTATTGATTTTAGAAGTTAAGAGACTTGATCTTAAAAGATAAGAGACTTGACTTAATTAAATTAATATGAATTTTGTGTAGAACCTCATTCGTGAGTAATGAGTACTTGGTTTTTTAAAAGGAAGAATGTTTTACTGATTTCGGAAATCAGAATGGGTATCGACAAGCCACTGCAGCGTTAATAAAGGGAAATGTTTTAATTAATGAAGTATTATTAAAACCAGTAGAAACCTCCATCTGCATAGAAGCTAAGATGAGACAAAATGATATTACATTTCCTAGATCATGGCTGCTTAATAAGATTGATTATGAACAAGAATAACCTACTCACATATAAGGCATATGTTTCTCTGATTGTTTAAAAGAGAATTATATTCTTAAATGAATAAGACTATGAACTACGAAACCTTTCTAAAATAAGAAACGTGAACATTTGAAATTAGGCAAACTTGAACGTTTGGAAAATAATGTTGTTACTTGATTTTACGAAGAGAAGTGTTTTGATTTACTTCAAAAGATAATCACTCTATTTTCATATACTACGGGTATTGTGTGACTTTTGTGAAAGTAACGTATCTTTTAAAGAGTTAATGTATGAAGTACTTTGGGGATAAAAACCCGATCTTGTTAATCATATAGTAGAAAGTACCTTGTGTATATAACTTGATTGTGTTGGTTTGTGATAGCCTTGTAATACTTTCTGGTTGATTTGTTAAGTAAACATGCTAGGATGCTACGTGTGTTAGTATCTTGTGATGATTGTGTAAAGGGGTTTCCCTTCGACTGCGCTTAAGTTGTTTAACTATCAGCCGTTATGTTGGTATTGTACCACTCGCCTCGACATGTTTCGGAGGTTAAGTGCCCTCCGACGCGGGTAATACTCGCATGCGTGTGACTATGATTCGAGGATACCTCACGCGGGTGCGTGACTATCGCGGAGCTACGAGTTCGAGTTAGTGTGCGGCCTATATGGTCATGCGATCTACGTGGCCATGCGGATCGCGAGTCCAGCGGATCCGGAAGTAGCTACCCTCGATGCGGGGTTATACCTCATGCGGCCTATGAGGGTGGCCTATGCGGAGTGCGGAGAGTTCGAGGCTAGACGCGCACATTAGATACTGCGCGCGAGTGGCGGCTTTGATCATGTGACGGTCAAGCAGATCTCATGATACGCTTTATGACCTTGTTGGTACTGTGGGTTTTAGTAGCTCGGCTATGCCTTCGCATTTACCTGCAGACGGTTTTATTAGGACACAGTGGGACTCGTGTTCATGTGTATTCCTTGATGCTTTTATATCATAGGATCACGGAGGAAGGTATTCCACGGGCATGATTGATGTTGTGGGCGTGAGACCCATAGTTATATTTGAGTGATGACTTTGAGGGCGTGAGTCCCTGACTTGACATGACTGCTTATTTATTGTGAACTGTAGTTTGTTTATCATACATGTCTCCTGTTTTATATAGCGCTATGATTTCATTCTGATATTTTCGATTTCACATACTCCGGTACCTATCAGACACCTCCCGGGGCTGCGTTCATGCCGCAGGTAAAGGTACACCAGTCGTTGATCCTCGCTCTTAGGGTCACAGTTCAGCTTTTGGGAAGCTCCGTTTCTCCGGAGGCTTATCAGTGGTATAGTCCCCTGTCGTTGTAGGTATTTACATTCAGGGGTATGGCGGGGCCCTGTCCCGCCATTGTTGTCGTATCATTCGTAGAGGTCTGTAGTACTGTTGTGGGCAGAATTTGTAAGAGGGATGTAACTGTTCGGTTTTGAAGTTGTATATATATATGCCGAAAGGCAAGTTTTTCTCAGATAACTGTTTCACATTTCATATTTTATCATGTCTTGTTTTATGTTCCGCTGATTACTCTGATGTATGGCTACTTGGGTGCCCGGGGTAAGGCACGACCACGGGCCGGGTTGGTCGTGACAACTTTTCTACCGGTGGGTATTTCACGAGAACAACTAGGAAGGGGTTTCGGTAGAGGCCTCACAAGGGGAGGAGGTTGGACGTGAGCTTCTTAAAAGGGAGGGAGGATTTTGCCTTGGAATTTCACAAGTGTGGATGAAGAATAAGTCTTGTACTTAAGGGGTATTTATAGGCCAATCAATGTCCAAGATCAAAGCAAGTGGAGGTGAAGATTTGGACATGTGTGTGTGGGTCCCACTTATCCATCTACTACAAAAATATCTAGCCAAACATTGACCAAATGTTTATGGCATTTTCCATGAAAACAACGTACAACCACTCCCACATTGCCGTCCACTTGAGGTGACAAGTGTCGCCTCTCGTTGGTCCAAAATATTTCATCTCTCGGAAAAATCCGTAGAAATTATAAATGTCAACCGTAATTTTCCCCTTCGCAAGGTCCGAAAACTTTTCGTGAAAACAATTCTTTTCGCTAGTTGTGCACAATTTCGTCCCTTATGCCTACTTAAGGCTTGAACTTTTGTCGTCACGCCGTCGCATACTCTGGAAATACGGGGTCCAACATTCTCCCCTCCTTAGAAACATTCGTCCCGAATGTTCCTTCTCAAGATAGATAACGATAAAGTTCCTCTTTAACTTAAACAGTTTGCAAATGCCACACACATGGCCACAATACAACACGCAAATACTTAAATCCAAGTCCGAGAATCACCTCTAGCATCACAAAAGCTCCCACCCACGGTCTAAAAGATATTCCTTCGCGCCTTACTTCACAAAAGTAATGATCATTTCTATTTTCTCGGACATGTTCACTTCTTTCCTTACTGTCGTTGTTATACCCGATTTCTAGAGTATGTACGTGAGGGCGTACATACAAAAGTTTAAGCCTTAAGTTAGGCAAGGGATGAAAATTGTGCACAACCCCCGAAAAGAATTGTTTTCCGACGAAAAGTTTTCCAAACCTTGCGAAGGGAAAATTACGGTTGCGACATTTATTATTTTTGCGGATTTTTCCGAGAGACGAAATATTTTGGACCAACGAGAGGCGACACTAGTCACCTCAGTGGGCGGCAACAATGGGCAATTGTTGGCACGATTTTTTGATGGAAAATGCCTTAAACACTTGGTCAATGTTTGCTAGATATTTATGGAGTAGATGGATAAGGTTCCACTTGCCCAAATCTCCACCATCCACTTGCCCTCCACTTGCCTTAATCTTGACCATTGGTGGTCCTATAAATACCCCCCTAAGTTGCAAAGAATTCTTCATCCACAAATATATTTCCAAGTCTTGAAAACTCCCTTCTCCCTTGTGAGCTTCTCGTCAAAGCCCTCCCTCTAGTGAGCTAGAAACACCCCCTTGGTAGAAAATACTCTCCAAGTATTGTTACTATTCCAAAATACCTTAGCCAAATACCATTGTAGTATTCCAAAGTCCCCTCTATACTAAAAGCCTAGAAATACTATCTTATATCCATTAATCACTAAACGAAACCCTAGGAAAATCTTCATAGTTGGTTGAAGTAGTAAGTAGAAGTTGTGTAGAAACTTCTAAGGGTTTCTTGGAGCGGATTGGAGCGTTGATTAGGAGCTAAACCTTGCTCGGGATCGACTTATATCTTGGATAATTTTGGGCTTATCGAGGTAAATAATAATCCTATCCTTCTATTGTAATTGGAGATTACATCAGTAGTAGTATAGAAATAAGTATAAGATACATAGGATATTAAAGAATAGAATTGAACTGAAATCACATCGTAAGAATATAAATGAAGAATTGAACTGCTTACATAGAATTTGTATTCTGATGAACTTGAGTAGTTTGACGGTAGGAAAGGCGCCCAATTTTCCGTAGAATTAAGAACCTCCCGCTTAGAATATCCTACAGAGTAGTCTAGACGTTGATAGACGTATTTGACTATTATAGGTTGGTACTCTGCGCGCGACAAACTCAACTTGGCAGGTGGATTCCGCCGAGAAGGTATGTGATTCTTCCTATCCCCTTGAGCATGATATTTTAAAATATATATATAGTACGGTAGACGTACGTGTGTTAACTGAACATGGTTTTACTTGACGTCTTTTGACTTGAGTCTAAATAATAAAGAATCTTGAAGTATTTCAAAAGAATTATGAATCATTTTTGAAAGAAGAGTAATACTTGGTTTTTAAACAAAAAGCTTAAGAGTTATACTAGCTTTATGGGAAGTTAGGTATAACAACTTAAGAAAGATAAAAGGAACGGTTTACTTATGTGTTCTGAAAGACTTGTATTGATTTCTGGAAAGTATAGTAAGATGGTTTGTTGAGTAGACATACTATGATGCTATGTGTGTTAGTATCTTGTAACGTTTGTGTAAAGAGGTTATTCTTATGGTGCTTATGTTGTTTAACGATAAGCAGTTATGTTAGTATTATATCACTCACCTCTTGACATGATATACCGGGGGTTAAGCTGCCCCCCGATGCGAGGTACACCTATGCGTGCAGGTGACTATGATTCGAGAATACCTCACGCGGGTCGGGGACTGTCGCAGAGCTACGAGAGTTCCAGGTTAGTGTGCGGGGGATTACCTCATGCGGTCTATGTGGCCATGCGAACTACGAGAGTCTAGGACGATGCCGAGGAGTAGCTACCCTCGATGCGGGGAATACCTCATGCGGGCCTAGGTGGCCTATGCGGACTGCGGGAGTCCAGGATTAGGCATGCCTGATGATACTATGGGTGATTGGCCTTGCTTCGATCATTCGCAGCCTAGAAAAGACCTGTTACAGTTTATCTATTATTGCTCTTGTTTGTGATGTGGCACTATGTGCGGTTACATTGATTGTTTCGAACATATTTGTAAAATTGGTTTTAAAATGATATGATTTCATTTAAGTACTTTACAGTTTCACATACTTGGTACCTGTTGTACTGACCTCCTTCGGGGGGCTGCGTTCATGCCGCAGGTAAGGGAAAGCAGGTGCTAGATCTGCATCCTTAGGATCTTTACTTTGGTGTCAGGAGCTCCATCTTCTCCGGAGGCTCGACTTTTGGGTATGATCTCCCTGTTGTAGATAGTTTTGTACAGTCAGGGTATGGCGGGGCCCTGTCCCGCCATAGTTGTTTACTTCCTTAGAGGTGCGTAGTCCTATTGTACAGTTGGGTTATGCTTGCGGACTTGGTTTATATATATATATGCAAGGCGACTTTTCTCAGATAAAGCGTGTCTCATTTACATTTGTTTCATGTCTTGTTTTTATATTTCATGATTACTCGATGTATGACTACTTGGGTGCGGGTAAGACACGATCCACGGGCCGGGCAGGTCATGAAAAAGTGGTATCGCAGCGATTAATCCTCGGAAGGTGTCTGACCGTATCTAGTAGAGTCTTGATTATCGGTGTGTTGTGCACCACAACAATAATCAAGAGGCTATAGGATATTTATGATTGGTTTCCATTCTTCTCACTCTGAGATCGTGCATTAGAGCTGTGTTATAAGTTAGACCCCTCTAACGTATTTCCTTTCTTTAACAGTTATGCCTCCACGTAAGGCAACCCGGGCCCAGAAGGCAAAGCGGCCGAGGCTGCTAGTAGAGACACGAGTCACGAGGCTCGAGCCCGATCTATGCAGGCGATACCTCGGACGGCGAGTTCCACGCCGCCCGGCCCAGAGTTAGGCCGCAGCGGTGGGCGATGAGACCACGATCTGCGCCTCCATCCACGGCCAGGAGAAGATGAGATGGTTCTGAAGAGATGGCGATTCGCCGTGATCGTGGCGAACATGAGATAAGGCTGGAATCGGCGATTCGATTCAGCCGGTACACGTGGTTCACCCGAGATCGATGTTTGAGGCTACGGGATTTTCGAGTTGTAGCCCGCGAGTTACGGTCGAGGCCGAGGATGATCCGCAGGAGTTCATTCGTCGATTATAGAGGATCATGCAGTGATCAAGGCTTGAAGACCAGTCCGTGATTTTCGATTCGCATCGGCCGCGTGATACGCGATCGATTGGTTTGATCGTGGGAGCTATCAGGAGAGCATGCGCCTCAGCGGTATGGGACGAGTTCTGCGAGGCATTTCTCACTACTTGCCTCACGGATGAGAGGGCGCGGTAAACAAGTTTTGATCTTTGAGACAGAGAGCGCCGCGGTTAGGGAGTACAACGTCGAGTTCGATTCATTGGCTCGATATGTCCCTGCGCTAGTAGCAGATATGGAGTACAGGGTGCATCGCTACGTCACCGGGCTAGACGATTACATGGCAGAGTCTTGCGCAGGTGTAGCTCTTCAGTCGGGCATGGACATTGCCGCACGCGAGCTCATGCACTTGGATGCGAGGCGTAAAGGCGGCGGGTTGTGATATCAGCGAGAAGAGGCTAGGGCGGCGAGGTCTTTTAGTAGTCGGGGTGGGCGGCCTCAACAATCTAGATTTGCACCACGGCCGGCTGAGCACTCCTACACCGCCTTCGGCGGACCGGGGCCGTGACTTGGACGTCGAGTAGCCGAGGTGCTAACCGTCGGGACAACCTCTCCAGGTGTGGCGATGCGGTAGATCCCATTACGGAATTGTGATGCTGCTCGGGAGTTTGTTTCATTGAGGCAGCGGTCATTTGCGAGCTGTCAGAGCCAAGAGCGTGGCGTAGGGTAGGGTCACCACGGGTCTTTCACGGTCTTCTTCATCTCCTACGATTACTCGCCGGGCGGGTACTCGGGCGGCCAAAGAGTCGCGGCGGTCGTGGCGCGGTCCCGATTCTAGCGGTCCTCGAACGCGATAAATGCCTTGGCTCCATGGTAGCAGACCGAGGCGTCGCGATGTAAATCCGCAGTACTTTATCGGTTTGGTTGTGATGTGTATGCCTTGATAGATCCGGGTCTACTCTATCCTATATATCCCCCCTTATTGCTAGTAGGATAGGGATAGATCCTGAGTCCATAGACCCTTTCGAGGTAGCTACGCCAGTGGGTGATTCGGTGGTAGCTCGGCGGGTATATAGGGCTTGCCCAGTGACTTTATCGATCGTCGGACCTAGCCGACTTGATAGAGTTGGACATGACCGATTTTGATGTGATCAGGCATGGATTGGTTAGCTTCTTGCTACGCCGATGTTGGCGGGGAAAAGTGAGTGCGGTTCGATTTCTGAGGAGCGATTATTAGTGGGAGGAACACGTGTCGCCAGCGGTAAGTTTATTTCTTACCTCAGGCGTGAAGATGGTGCGAGAAGGGTATATCTACCATCTCGTTCGTGTTTGATCGAGGCTGCGGTACCAGTTTTCATCGATTCCGATGTGAGTTCCCGGATGTGTTTCAGACGACCTCCGCATCCTCCCGATAGGAGATAGAGTTTTGTATCGATGTCTTTGCGGACACTCGCCTATTTCCATTCCGCCATACGAATGACACCGCCGAGTTGAGAGAGTTGAAGGACCAGTGAGAGATTTCTTTGGAGAAGGGCTTCATCGTGCCCAGTGTTTCTCCAGGCGCGGTGTGTTCGTGAAAAGAAGGGCGGGGCAGCTGCGCACGTGTGTTGATTACAGCGGTGAACAAGGTGACCATTAAGAACGTATACCCTTCCCGTGATTGATGATTTGTTCGACGATTGCGTGCGAGATGTTTCTCCAAGATTGATCTGTATCGCTATCATCAGTGCGAGTTAGAGGCGGATGTCCCTAGATGCATTCCGAACTGACGCACTATGAGTTGAGTTATGTCTTCGGTTTGACCGATGCTCGACAAAGTATTCATGGATTTGATGAACCGAGTGTTCAAGCCATTTTGAACACGTTTGTGATAGTGTTCATTGATGACATCTTGGTTTATTCCGCTCGGCGAGGAGCATGCGGAGCGTTGAGGCGATCTTTGAGAGTTCTCAAGACCAGCGATTATCGCCAAGTTTTCCAAATGTGAGTTTTGGTTGGCTTCGTGGCATTTCTTGGGCATATTGTAGGCGATGGTATTCGGGTGGATCTGGCCAAGATCGAGGCGATCGAGGACTTGGCCTGGACCTACTACTCGGCCAGTGCGCGACTTTACAGGCCTCGCGAGTTATTATCGGCGGTTCGTGGAGAAGTTTGTATCTACGCCCCATTGACTAGGTGACTCGAAGGCGGCTAAGTTTCGGTGGAGCGATGCTTGTGGCGGGGTTTCGATTCTTGAAGGAGAGGCGGCGGCCGCCCCGTTCTTACTCTTCCGTAGGTCGAGCGGCTATGTCGTGTATTTTGATCGTCGGGCATCGGTGGGATGTGTGTTGATCACGGCGAGGCAAGGTTATAGCGTCGCAGCGTCAGAAGCGGCTTAAGAAGCATGAGAGGAACTACCCACCGCTGATTTGGAGTTAGCGGCGGTGATTCACGCCTTGAAGATATGGAGGCCTATTTGTATGGGGTTCGTAGTGGATATTTATACGTACCACAGAGCCTCCGGTATATCTTCGGCGGAGGAGTGAACTTACGGCGAGACGGTGGTTAGAGTTACTCGAGGATTACGATGTCGACATCTGTACCACCCGGGGAAGGCGATGTTGTGGCCGTGCCCGAGTCGTAGGTCGATGGGAGTCTATCGGATGTGCGGCGGAGATGGCGACATGGTTCGCGATTTACATCGATTAGCGAGCCTTGGAGTCGATTGAATGATTACGATAGCGGTGGGGTTCGAGGTTCGAGAGGTTGCGAGTCTTCCATCGTCGAGAGGTGAAGAGGCAGCAATTTGAGCATCCGATTTTGATGCGATGTGATCTGAATCTTCGTGAGGAAGGGTCGCGCAGGTAGCACTGGGGTGCTAGGTTCGAGGCAGGTTGTGTGTTCCGATATTGCGAGGACTTCGGTAGGTTCTAGGGAAGCACCTAAGACGTTACTCTATCCGTCAGGTCGACCAAGATGTACCACGACCTCGAGATACGTGTATTGGTGGGATGGCTTGAAGAGGGCGTTGCGAGTTTGTGGCTCGGTGCCCGTGTTGTCGTGAGTGAAGGTAGAGCACCGAGGCTGGTGGTTTTGTTGCGAGCGATAGAGATCCGGGCACGAAGTGGGAGGTGATCAACGTGGACTTTATCATGGGATTACCTCGCTCGGAGGAAGCGTGATTCTATGCAGGTTATCGTCGGCGGTGAAGAAATCAGCCCACTTTCTTCCGTCGGGGCGACTTTTGGTGAGATTATGCGAACTTTACATCAGAGATCGTCGATCGCGTAAGTCCGTATTTCTATCATATCAGAGAGCCCGGTTCTGGCTAACTCGGAGTCCTTCGTAAGGATTAGGGACACAGTGAGCCACAGTCTGCATTCCATCCTCGAGTGACAGACGTGCGAGCCTTGGCTATCCGCACTCTTGAGATATCTTTCTGACTTGTGTTATTGACTTGTGGTAAATTCGGGAGGATCATTTGCCTCTAGTTGAGTTTGCGTATAATAGCTACCACTCCAAAGATTCGAGATGGCGCCTTATGAGGCCTTGTATGGGAGGAAGTGCGGTCGGATAATTTGGTTTGATATGGCGAGTGCGATTAGTAGGACGAGATAGTTGTGACGATGGATGGTAAAGCTTATCGAGAGGTTCTTGGCGGCGGAGTCGACATAAGTCGTATGCAGATCATCGTCGTCGGCATGCAGGTTTGAGGTTGATGATTGGGTTTTCTGAAGGTGTCACCAGAAAGGTGTGATGAGATTCGGGAAGAAAGCTGAAACTCAAGGTACATTAAGCCGTGTCAGTTGTCGCAGGTAAGCGAGTTACTATGAGTTGAATCCGTCCGATCTTGAGCGGATCTGTCCGTTTCATGTTTATCTTTGAGAGATATCGAGGATCCATCCTAAGTGCACGATTGGCGATGTCGGTGTGCCAGGGGTTATCGTATGAGGAGATTCCATAGCGATAATCGATCGTCGGAGTTAGCGTCTGCGGACGGGGCGTGGCTTAGTCAAAGTCTTGTGGCGAACGAGCTCGGGAGGAGATGGCGTGGGAAGGCGAGGAGGACATGAAGCGATATCCTCACCTATTCCCACCTCCGGGTAACTCACTTTCCTACTTGTAAATTTTCATTGACATATTTGCTTAAGTGTTGTATTGTGGCCATGTGTGGCGTTTGCAAGCTTTAAGTTATGAGGAACTTTATCATTATATGTCTTGTGAAGGAACATTCGGAACGAATGTTTCTAAGGAGAGAATGTTATACCAGTATTTCTAGAGTATGACGTGAGGCGTGCGTCTGAAAGTTTAAGCCTTAAGTTAGGCAAGGGATGAAAATTGTGCCTGACCGAAAAAATTGTTTCGTGAAAAGATTTCAAACATTGCGAAGGAAAATTAGTTCGACATTTATTATTTTTGCGGAATTTTCGAGAGGCGAAATATTTTGGACCAGCAGAGGCGACACTTGTCACGCCAGTGGGCGACAATGGGCAATTGTTGGCACGATTTTTGATGGAAAATGCCTTAAACACTTGGTCGATGTTTGCTAGATATTTATGGAGTAGATGGATAAGGTTCCACTTGCCCAAATCTCCACCCGTCACTGCCTCCACTTGCCTTAATCTTGACCATTGGTGGTCTATAAATACCCCACAAGTTCTGAAGAATTCTTCATCCACAATATATTTCCAAGTCTTGAAAACTCTCTTCTCCGCTTTGTACGTCCAAAGCCCTCTCCCCACGTAGAAAATACTCTCCAAGTATTGTTACTATTCCAAAATACCTTAGCCAAATACCATTGTAGTATTCCAAAGTCCCTACATACTAAAAGCCCGTAAATACTATCTTATATCCATTAGTCAGCATGAAACCTAGGAGAAACTTCATAGTTGGTTGAAGTAGTAAGTAGAAGTTGTGTAGAAACTTCTAAGGGTTTCTTGGAGCGGATTGGAGCGTTCATATTAGGATCTAAACCTTTCTCAGGATCGACTTATATATTGTATAATTTTGGGCTTATCGATGTAAATTATATACTATCCTTATATTGTAATTGGATATTACATACTGTAGTAGTATAGAAATAAGTATAAGATACATAGAAGGATATTAAAGAATAGAATTGAGCTCAAATCACATCGAAGAATATAAATGAAGAATTGAAGCGTGCTTACATGGTGTATTCTGATGAACTTGAGTAGTTTGATGGGTGGGAAATGCTTGATTTTAGTAGAATTAAGAACATTCTCGCTTAGAATATCCTACTGAGTAGTCTAGGCGTTGATAGGCGTATTTGACTATTATAGGTTGATACTGCAATACGACATACTCGACTTGGCGGTGGATTCAGCCGAGAAGGTATGTGATTCTTCCTATCCGAGCATGATATTTTAAAATATATATAGTACGGTAGACGTCGTGTGTTAAGCGAACATGGTTTTACTTGAAGTCTTTGACTTGAGTCTAAATAATAAAGAATCTTGAAGTATTTCAAAAGAATTATGAATCATTTTTGAAAGAAAGAGTAATACTTGGTTTTAAACAAAAGCAAGAGTTATACTAGCTTTATGGAAGTTAGGTATAACAACTTAAGAAAGATAAAAGGCGGTTTACTTATGTGTTATGAAAGACTTGTATTGATTTACGGAAAGTATAGTAAGATGGTTTGTTGAGTAGACATATTATGATGCTATGTGTGTTAGTATCTTGTAACGTTTGTGTAAAGAGGTTATTATTATGGTGCTTATGTTGTTTAACGATAGCGATTATGTTAGTATTATATCACTCACCTCTTGACATATTATCTGGGGTTAAAGCTGCCCGTCGAGATGTACACCTAAATGCGTGCGTGTGACTATGATTAGAATACCTAAATGCGGGTCGGGGACTGTCTGAGCTACGAGTTCGAGGTTAGAGTGCGGGGATTACCTCACGCGGTCTACATGTGGCCGTCACGGACCGCAGAGTCGGGCGATGCACAAGAGAGCTACTCTCGATGCGGGAATACCTCATGCGGGCCTAGGTGGCTTTATGCGGTGCGGAGTCGAGGATTAGGCATGCGATGATGATCTTATGGCGGTGGCCTTGCCGATCATTCGCAGCCTAGAAAAGACACATTCTGACTTACTATTATTGCTCTTGTTTGTGATGTGGCACTATGTGCGATTTACATTGATTGTTTGAACATATTTGTAAAATTGGTTTTAAAATGATATGATTTCATTTAAGTACTTTACGATTTCACATACTTGGTACTGTTGTCTTGACCTCGCCCGGGGGCTGCGTTCATCTGCGAGTAAGGGAAGCAGTGCTAGATCCGCATCCTTAGGATCTTTACCCGGTGTCGGAGCTCCAGTCTTATAGGAGGCTCGACTTTTGGGTATGATCTCCCCAATTGTTGTAGATAGTTTTGTACATTCGGGATATGGCGGGGCCTGTCATGTAGTTGTTACTTCGCCCAGAGTGTAGTCTATTATGCAGTTGGGTTGTAATCGCGGACTTGGTTTATATATATATATGCGAAAGCGACTTTTCTCGGATAAATTGTGTCTCATTTTACATTTGTTTCATGTCTTGTTTTTATATTCCTGATTACTCGATGTATGATTACTTGGGTGCGGGTAAGACACGATCACGGGCCGGGCGAGCAGTCGTGCTGGTACTCTTCGAGCAACACTTGAACTCTTTCTAGTATCATTACCCATACTTGATCTAAACTTGGGCCTAAGCGCCTCGTGACCTACCCTGGCGGGACCACCTGGACCCGCCACATTCACAGGCGCGGGTTGACGCATCTGATCCTCAACCGTCCATTATCGTGCCAAACTCTTGTTCCCGATCGGAACAATCTTACTAATTAAGTCACGAAAACCTAGTAGTTACTACTTAGCTCAACTACCTCTTTCATTTCATACCACTCGGACTTATCACACACAAAAATATTTCACGCATACTATGCACTCAGATAAAGGTCAACATAAACATAAATCTTTTACCAAGATGGCCTCGCGTCACAAGGTCTCTACGTATAAAACTCTAGGCTCACACTTTTCCTATCCCCAATCTTACCACTTTTACTAACCATGATTTCTAATCACAAGTTAACATAATGCTATCTGAACATAATACTTAACAACATTATAACATCAACGCGTACTAGTCTCAGAGAGTAAGAATATACCTTATCAATTTTGCTTGTTTTCCGCCGTACTTGTAATCACGCCTGTACTGCATGTAGCATAAGGCGATGAACACGTGACTTAAGAGGCTGCGTCATTCTGCTGTACCCCTCTCCTATAAACGGTCTCGTCCATGGCCCCGACGACGCGGTGAAACAAGTACTAGTAAAAGCGACATTCCCGGGATGGCTGCCCAGCATCGTCTGCTGAGGAGACGTAGATCCTTGGCTAGAACCCGTATATCCCCTTAAACGAAGCCACAGGCTCGGCCAGCTCGAATACCACGAGCGTCACGAAGGCGCGGAGGACCACTCTGTCTTGGCGGAGGTACATAACTAACTCTCTTGGCGGTTCGCCTCGAAAGTTACCAAGGACCTCATTGCAGCCTCTTCTGGATCTCGGTCATTCCGTCGACCTCTCTCCGCTCCTCACATCCAGTGCATAAGCTGCATGCGGGCAATGTCATGCGGCGAAGAGCTACACCAAACAAGCCTGCAGTAATCGTGAGCAGGTGACATGGCGGTGCACTCTGTCCTCAGTCGCTACTAATGCGGGGCGTCTGAGATAATGAGTCAAACTCCACATTCCCCGGTACGTACACGTGCGGCCTTAACGTCAAAAAATCTCGCCGGCGAGCCCTTCCACCATGCAGGCAAGAAATGTGCAAGAAATGCCCACGAGAACTGTCGTCGGATACGGTGAAGTGCATACTCTCCCGGGACGGCTCGCGAATCAAACGATCATTGCGGTATCACGCGGCCGATCGAACCTAAGACCACCGACTCGGTCTCGGCCTTGATCACTCTCATGTCTATGGCGCCGGATGAACTCCTGGATCATCCTCGAGCCTCGACCGTAGAACTACGGCGGGATCTGACTCGAAAGTCAGTAGCCTCTGGCTATCCGATCTGGGTGAACCGTAGATGCTATTGGGCCAGGCTGCTGCATCCATTTTATCCTGCGTACATGTCGTACGATCACGGCGATGGCGAGCAAATCTCTTTGTACCCAACTCATGCTCCATTGGGGTGGAGGCTCGGTCTGTGGTCTCAGACGGCCGGTGTTGCGCTCTAAGCTTCTTTGAAATTTGGCGGCGTCGAAAACTTCCCGTCTGAAGCACTATCTCGAGTAATAAGCCGGACTGCCCGCCGTACTCCTCGTATCTACTAGCGGCCGCCGCTTTGCGCGCACATCTGGGCGTTCTTTATTATACCGTATTTCAGTATGTGCGTGAGGCGTGCGTACAAAAGTTTTTAGCCTTAAGTAGGCATAGGGTCGAAATTTGTGCCTGTGAACTAGCGAAAGGTCGTTTTGACGAAGCGTTTTTGGACTTTAAGGGAAAATCAGTTTGCAACATTTATAATTTTTGCGGATTTTTCCGAGAGATGAAATATTTTAGACCAGCGAGAGGGTGACAAGTGTCACCTCAGTGGGAACAAATTGGACGATTTTGTGGTCAAGGAGTTGGTAGGAGATTTTGTGATATTTTGTGTGGTAGATGGATAAGGCACACTTGCCCCAAATCCTGCACCCTCCACCCACCACTTGTCTTGATCTTGGCCATTGATTGGCCTATAAATACCCCTCAAATGCAAGACTTATTCTTCATCCACAAATCATTTTCCAAGTCTAAAACCCTCTCCCGCCCAAGTGTAGTTTTTGTCCAAGCTATCCCTCCCATTTGAAGCCTTGGCGAAACCAACCCACTCTCTTGAGTTGTTCTCGTAAAATACCCCCTTGGTAGAAAAGTATTCTCCAAGTGTGGTTACTATTCCCAAATACTTTACTTGAAATACGCGTAGTACTTTCCAAAGTTACCTTTATACGTAGAGGCAGGAAATATTACTATATTTCCATTAGTCGTAAACGAAACCCTAAGGAAAAATCTTCATACCAGGTTGAAGTATTAAGAAAAGTTGCGTAGAACTTCTAAGGGTTGTTTGGAGCGGGTTGGAGCGCCTTGAGTAGGAGCTAAACCTTGCTTTCAGATCGACATTTAATCTTGGATAATTTTGGGCTTATCGAGGTAAATAATCCTATCCTTCTAGTGTAATTGAAGATTACATCGTAGTGGTATAGAAATAAATATAAGATACATAGAAGGATATTTGAAGAAATTGAAGCGTAATAGAAGGATATTCTGAGGAAGAGAATTGAATTGAAATCACATCAAGAATATTAAAGAATAAAGTGATGTACTTACATGGGAGTATTTCTGATGAAACTTGTGTAGTTTGGCGGGTAGGAAGTCTTGATTTTAAAGTAGAATAAGGAATGCATATCTAATTATTCTGCAGAGTAGTCTTGTCACGACGTTCGGGGCCGTATTTAGTATACTGCAAGGCACGTAGTCATACATCGCGAGTAACCAATGGAAATATAAAACAAGACAGAAACGGTTTATAAAATAAGACCACGGTTTATCGATGAAAAGCTTGCCTTTCGGCATAATATAAATAACTCAAGTTTTGCGGTTACATCCCAATCGTACAATAGTACTACAGACCTCTAAGGAAGTAAACAACTATGGCGGGACGGGGCCACGTACATACCTTGTACAAAACTATCTACAATACTGAGAGATCATACCCAGTAGAGCCTCCAGGAGAAGATGGAGCTCACGACACCAACGCAAAGATCCTAAGGATGTGGATCTAGCACTGCTTGCCCTTACTGCGGCATGACGCGGCCCAGGAGAGTCGATCTGACAGTACCCAGTATGTGAAACTATAAAGTACTTAAAATGAAATCAAAGTATTTAAAACCTTTTCACAAATACAATCAGTTCAATTGCACATAGTGCGCATCACAAACAACAATGATAATAGGAAAAGCGTAGCAGTCTATTCTAGGCGCGAATGATCAACAAGGCCACTCGCCCGTAGTATCATTCTGCGTGCCTGATCTGAACTTCGCGGCCGCATAGGTCGCGCGGACTGCGTGAGATATTTCTCGCCGGGGCAGCCAACCCGGCGTCGCCTGGGCTCGCGGCCGCATAGCCTCAAAGACCGCATAGTCTCAGCGGACCGCGTAGAGTCCCGCGTCGAGGCTAAGCGCCGGAATGATCAATCACGGAGCATACTGCGCTCGCGTAGTCTCGCGAACCGCATGACGTATAGACCGCATCAAGAAGCGACCGCGTATAACGATCGAGGGTAGGTGATACAATAACGACAATGGACTTACCGGTTAGCAACGTAAGCCTGAAGAATGACCCCACCACAGCGTTACAAGACACTAACACGTAGCATCATAACGTATCTACTTATCAAACAATCTTACTACACTTAGAAATCAATACAAGGCTTTTATAAACAAAACAAGTAAATGATTCCTTTTATCTTCTTAAGTTGTTATACCTAACTTCCCATAAAGCGATTATAACTCTTACGCTTTTGTTTTAAAAACCAAATATTTATCTTACGTTAAAGATGATTGAGATTCTTTTGAAATGTTTTGATTCTTTGTTATTCGAGATTGCGTGAGGCATTCATGTAAGTATTATTAGGGCTTAAGCTTGAGGCATTGCCATAAGTATTATTCAGCTTAAGTCAAAGACATTGCCGTAGTTATTATTGATTAACACGTATGCGTCTGCATACTATATATTGTAAAATATCATGCTTTAGGAAGAATCACATACCTTCTCAAATGAAAACCACGCGAGTTGAATATGTCACAAGCGAGAGTCGACTATAATAGTCACATATATCTATCAAAGACTACTCGAGGGTCATTCTAAGCGGGGTTCATAATTACGGAAAGTCGACGTGACCTACCGGTGAGCTATGTAAGTCTCTGAAAACAGTCTATGTGGTCTGATTCGATTATTCTTCTTTTAAACCGCCCTACTGTGATAACGGTTCAATTCTATTACGTGATATTCTTCTAAGTATCTAATACTTATTCTAATACTACAACAGAAAGTATTCTCTAATTCAAAGAGGGTTAGGATTAGTTACCTCGGTAAGCCCAATAATATCCTAGATAAAGTCGCACTGAGCAAGGTTTAGCTCACAAGTTGTGCGCTCGTAGCTCGAAACCTTAGAAGTTCTTCACAACTTCTACTAAGGACTAAGGGATTTGGGCTAGAATTATTTTGGGCATTATAACGATACTAGAAGACAACTTTTCTACCAATGGAGGGTAGATTTCGGCTAGGCTAGGGGGTAGGCTCTCGCCACACTACAGGGGAGGAAGAGGTGTTGGACCAAGCTTAAGGAGAGGAGAGGATTTTTAGACTTGGAAGATAACTTTGTGGATGAATAACTCTTACATCTCTAAGGGGTATTTATAGCTCAAGCCTTGGCCAACCAATGGCGAAGATGAACAAGTGCAAGGCAAGTGTAGGGTGAGGATTAACTAAACACAAATATCCTACCAACCCTTGACTTGTGCCTGAGGCACAAAAACGTGCCTTGGCTCTCCAATTTCGTCTATGGGCGATTCAAGTCCACCAATGGGAGGTGCCCAGTGTTGCCCTCCGTTGGTCAAAATGTTTATCTCTCGGAAAAATCCGCAAAATTAGTAATGGCATAGCGGAATTTTCCTACGAAGGTGGAAGCGTTTCGTCGGAAAGCGATTCTTTAAGCGAGTTGTGTACAAAAAAGCGTCGAGGCTAACTTTAAAGCCAAACTTTTTATGCGTATTCCCTTACGCATATACTGAAATCTGGTATAACATTCTCCTCGCCCGGAAACATTCGTCCGAATGTTCATTCCAGACGATTATCGAAGAAGCTTAAGCAGTTAGCAAATGCCACACGGCCACAAAACAACACTTAGGCATAAATGATAATGGAAATTTACAAGTAGGAAAGTGAATTACCGGAGGTGTGGGGAATAGGTGAGGATACTTGTCTCATTTCCTCATCGGCTTCCACGTCATCTCCTCACGAGCTCGTTCGCCACAAGACTTTGTGGAAGCCGCGTCCTTCGTCATGAGACGCTAACACGACGATCGACTATCGCTATAGGAATCTCCTCATACGATAACCCTCGGTCACACTGGACGCCGTCGATCGGTGTACCACTAGATGGATCCGTCATCTCGCCGGCATAGATACGTGAAACACGGATGCGCCTCCAGATCGGACGGCAGATCAACTCGTGAAGCAACCTTGCCTACCTGCGAACAATCTGGCCCAATGTACCTTGGTGAGTTTCCCTTCTTCGAATCTCATCACACCGCCGTGGGTGACACGCTAGGAAAACCCAATCATCTCACTGCGAACTCGGATCTGGCGACGATGATCTGCATACGACTTATGGACTACGAGTGTCGATAGTCGCTCTCGGATAAACTTCACTTATCCATCTGCTGCTGCACCGTCTGGTCCTTCATTTGCACCTCGCCCATCGAACCAACCTATGGCGTCTGCACTTCCTCCTTACAAGGCCTCATGGCGCCATCGAATCTTGGAGTGGTAGCTATTATTATCATAAACTCAACTAGAGGCAAATGATCCTCCCACTACCCGGTCAATAACACGGGCTCGCGGCATATCCTCGCAGTTCGGATAGTGCGCTCTGCCGTCCGTGCATGCGTGGATGAAATGCGATGCTCGAACTCACTGCGTCCTAAACCCCTGCGGAAGGACCTCCAGTTAGCCGTAAATTGGGCTCCTGCATGCGATATGATCGGTAGGGACTCCATGCGATGACGATCTCTCGGATGTAAAGTCTGGCGTAATCCTCGGTGAAAAAGTCGTCTGACGGGAAGAAAGTGGGCTGATTTTCGACCGCCGGCGATAACCCATAGAATCATGTCTCCTGCGAGTGCGAGGTAATCGTGTGATGAAGTCCATGTTGATTACCTCGGCTTCCAGTCGGGATCTCGATAAATGCGTAATAAAACCACGGGCCTGCGGTGCTCTGCCTTCACTGCCGACAACACGGGCATCGAGCTACGAACTCGCAGCGTCCGCTTGAAGCCATCCACAATACGGATCTAAGGTCGTGGTACATCTTGAGTCGACCGGATGGATGGAAGTAACGCTGTTGTGTGCTTCCCGAACCTTTGCAAAGTCACGAAACATACGGAACACACGATGCCCTCAAACCTTAGCACCCAGTGCTTCACCTCAAATGACCCGCCTCACGAAGAGTCGTATCACGATATCGAATCAAAGCGGGATCCTCGAGCTGTTGCCTCTTCACCTCTCAACGATGGAAGACTCGGCAACCTCACGAACTCTAACCCACCGCTATCGAATCAATCAAGCGGACACGAGGCTGCTTCGATTCAAATCACGAACCATGTCCCTCCTCTCTGCTGCACATCCGATGGGCTCCCCGTGACCTACGACTAGAGCATACGCCAACATTGGCCTTCCCGGGTGAGTACAGATATCAACATCGTAATCCTTGAGCAACTCTAACCACCGTCTCGCAAGTTCAGCTCCTCAGGTGAAGATATCTTTGGAGGCTCTTGTGGTGCGTATAAATATCCACGTGAACCCAATACAAATAGTGCCTCGGATCTTGGCGTGAATCACGGTACGACTCCAAATCATGGGTGGGGTAGTTTCTCGTGTTTCTTGGTGTCGGGATCGTATGCTATAACCACCGCCATGCCGCGTCAACACACATCCCAACGATGCACGATGCATCACGATACGACATAACCATCTGGACCTGCGGAAGTAAGAGCGGGGCGGTCGGTCTCTTTTCAAGAATCGAAACCCCGCTCCACATCGATCCCATCAAACTTGCGCCACGAGTCGGCTGGTCAATGGTGCGAAGATAAAGCAAACTTCTCCACGAGCGCCGATAATATCCTGCAAGGCCCGAGCTGCGAACCTCAGCCGGAGTAGTAGGTCTAGGCCAAGTCTGGATCGCCTCGATCTTGGCGTATCCACTGAATGCCATCAGCCCGAACAATATGCCCAAGCGCGCCGAAGTCAACAAAACTCACATTTGGAAAACTTGGCGTCTGGCCTGATCTGGAGAGCGTCGGCCAAGACCGCCAAATACTCGCGTGCTCTGCTCTGGCGAGAATAAACCAAGATATCATCAATGAACACTATCACAAACGTGTCCAAAATGGTTTGAACACTCGGTTCATCAAATCCATGAATCTGCGCGAGCATTGAGTCAACCAAAAAGACATGACCACGAACTCATAATGCGTCTAGGGTCTGAATGCGATCTGTGGACATCACCTCTCGACTTCCGACTTTGATGATAGCCCGTCGCAGATCAATCTTGGAGAAACATCTGCACCGCAACTAGTCGAACAAATCATCAATCACGGGAAGGGTATATTCTTAATGGTCACCTTGTTCACCACCGTAATCAACACACATGCGCGGCGTCCGTCTTCTTCACGAACAATACGCTCCCGGGGAGAAACACTAGGCGATGAAGCCGCTTCTCCGGCAAATCTCTAAGTGATCCTTCAACTCTCTCAACTCGGCGGTGCCATTACGTATGGCGGAATGGAAATAGGCGGTGTGCGCAATATGTCAATACAAAACTCAATCTCCTCTCGGAGGATACGAGGTCATGGAAACACGTCGGGAACTCACGACTCATCGGCCGAATGAAAATCTGTACCGCGACGATATCAAACACGAGCGAGATGGTAGATATACCCACGCACCATCTTCCTAGCCTTGAGGTAGAAATAAACCTACCGGCGTCTGTGCTCCTCCTCAACAACGGCTCCTCAGGCTGGAACCGTACTACTCTCTCTCTGCAGTCTACATTGGCGTAGCAAGCTAGCCAATCCGTCCCCATAATCACGTCGAAGTCAATCATCTCAACTCTATCAAGTCGGCTAGGGTCCGACGATCGTAAATAGTCACGGGACAAGCTCTATATACCCGAGCTGCCACCGATCACCTGGCGTAGCTACCTCGAAAGGTCTATGGACTCGTGCTCTATCCCTATCCTACTAGCAACAAGGGAGATATATGGGGAGTAGAACCGGATCTATCAAAGCATACACATCACCGAAGCGATAAGGTACCGTGGCGACATCGGTGAGGCCTCCCGATCGTCGCTTGGACAAAGCATATATGCGCTTACGAGGACGCTAGAAGCAGGACTGCGCCACGACCTGCGCGACTCCCCGATCCATGTACCTTGCCTCGGCGAGTAGCTGTCGAGGATGAAAGCGGCAATGGACCAGGTGAGCCTACCACCAGCGCGCCCCGGTCGGACAAACTCTCGCAGTGACCTGCTGGCCACAAGTATAGCAAGCTCGGTCTGGCTCCCGAGAATGGTATCTGCCAGCAGGCAGTGACGGACCTCGAGCAGTTAGCACCCTACCTGGAAATCCAGAAGTCTGGGGCCACGACTACGCCCGGCTCTGGTGTCTTGAAAATGAGGTAGGTAGGAGCGCTCTGCTGGCCGTGGTGCAAATCTGGACTTACTGATGCCACCACGAGGACCACCAAAGAACCGTGCCTTGGCCTTCTGCTTCTCGCCACGATATCGCTCTACGGCGGTCTCGCTCTCACAACCCAGTCGTGAGCTGCATACGGGTTATGTCCATGCTCGGGCGAAGGGACACACACAAGCTTCGGCCATGTAATCATCTAGCCCGGTGACATGGCGATGCACCGTCCTCCATCTGCTACGGTGCGAGGACATATCGAGCCAAAAATCAAACTCGACATTGTACTCCTCACTGCGTCCTCTCACTGCCTCGGCCAAGAATCTATCGGCTCGTGCCCTCAAATGCGGAGGCAAGAAGTGTGTGAGAAAAGCCTCAAAACTCATCCCATCTTCTGAGTGCATGCTCTCCCGGAAAGCTCCATGAATCAAACCAATCGGATGCGGTATCACGCGGCCGTCTGACCGAATGTCCACAGCCTCGATCTCGAAGCCACGATCACCGCGTAATCCTCTGCGGTGACGGATGAACTCATGCGGATCATCCTCCGGCCTCGACCGTAAAACTCGCGGGCTACAACTCAAGAAATCTCGTAGCCTCAAACTATACGCCTCGGGTGCACTACGGTGCGCGGCCGAGCTGAGCTGCCGCGTCGACCTCTCCTAAATGTCGGGCCTGACTTTGTGATAGTGGGCCGTCTCCTTGTACCCTAACTCCTCCGCCCGGTGTGGGGCGGGAGGTGTGGGTACTGTGGTCTCTTTGGGGCAGTGGCGTCATAGAACTCGCTGTCTCGGTATAGGCAGGCTGAGCCCTCGTAACTCGGGTGTCTCGCTAGCGGCTCCGCCATGCCTTGCCGCCCGGGCAGTTGCCTTACGTGGAGGCATAATCGTACGAGAAAGGAATACGTTAGAGGTCCAACCTATAACACGACTAAAGCACGATCTCGGAATGAGAAGAATGGAAACCAATCCTAAATATCCTATAGCCTCACGATTATTGGTGTGGTGCACAACACACCGATAATCAAGACTACTAGATACGGTGCGTAGACACTTTCGAGGATTAATCGCTCGATACCACTTTTGTCACGACCTGTTCGGGGCAGTGATCGTGCCTGGGGCACCCAGTAGTCATACATCGAGTAACGGCGGAAATATAAAACAAGACAGAAACTTTATAAAATAAGACACGCTTTATCGATGAAAAGCTTGCCTTTCGGCATAATATAAATAACTCAAGTTTTGCGATTACATCCCAGTACAATAGTACTACAGACCTCTAGAAGTAAACAACTATGGCGGACGGGGCCGCCATACCACTGTCTGAAACTATCTACAATACGGGAGATCATACCCAAAAGTAGAGCCTCAGGAGAAGATGGAGCTCACGACACCAGCGCAAAGATCCTAAGGATGTGGATCTAGCAGACCTTGCCGCCTGCGGCATGAACGCAGCCCGAGGAGGTCGATGGTAACAAGTACAGTATGTGAAACTATAAAGTACTTAAAATGAAATCAAAGTATTTAAAACCTTTTCACAAATACAATCGCTCAATTGCACATAGTGCCATCACAATCAACAACGAGAATAGGAAAAGCGAATGTGTCTATTCTAGGCGCGAATGATCGAAGCAAGGCCACTCGCCCATAGTATCATTCAGCGTGCCTAGTCCTCGACTTCCGCGGCCGCATAGGTCCCGCACGGACCGCGTGAGATATTTCGCATCGGGGCAGCACCGGCGTCCGCCTAGGCTCCGCACTCGCATAGCCTCAAAAGGCGCATAGTCTCAGCAGACGCGCATAGAGTCCCCGCGTCAAAGCAAACGCCGGAATGATCAATCCGAGCATCCCGCGCTCTGCATAGTCTCACGATCGCATAGCCGTATAGACGCGTCAGGGCAAGCCCTCGTATAACGGTCGAGGGTAGGTGATACAATAACGATACAATGGACTTAGGTTAGCAACGTAAGCCAGCAAGAATGACCCCTTTACACAAGATTGCACACTAACACTAGCATCATAACATGTCTACTTATCAAACAATCTTACTACACTTAAGAAATCAATACAAGGCTTTTATAAACAAAACAAGTAAACGGTTCCTTTTATCTTCTTAAGTTGTTATACCTAACTTCCCATAAAGCGAGATAACTCTTACGCTTTTGTTTTAAAACCAAATATTTATCTTCTGTTAAAGATGATTCATATTCTTTTGAAATGTTTCGATTCTTTGTTATTCAGCTTAAGCGTGAGGCATTCGTAAGTATTATTCAAAGCTTAAGCCGGTGAGCATTACCATAAGTATTATTCGTGCTTAAGTCAAAGACATTGCGTAGTTATTCGATTAACACGTATGCGTCTACCGTACTATATATTGTAAAATATCATGCTTTAGGAAGAATCACATACCTTCTCAATGAAAACCACGCAAGTTGAATATGTCACGCAGAGTCACTATAATAGTCACGTATATCTATCAAAGACTACTCGAGGTCATTCTAAGCAGGGGTTCATAATTCTACGGAAAGTCGGGCAGCACAACCCTGGTGAGCTATGTAAGTCTCATGTGAAAACAATCTATGTAGTACAATTCAATTATTCTTCTTTTAAACCCTTCTACCGTGATAACAGTTCAATTCTATTCGTGATATTCTTCTAAGTATCTAATACTTATTCTAATACTACAATGATAAGTATTCTCTAATTCAAAAGAGGTTAGGATTAGTTACCTCGGTAAGACCAATAATATCCTAGATAAAGTCGCTGAGCAAGGTTTAGCTCTAAGTTGTATGCCTCAGGTAGCTCGAACCCTTAGAAGTTCTTCACAACTTCTACTAAGGACTAAGCGATTTGGGCTAGGGTATTTTGGGCATTATAACGATACTAGAAGACAACTTTTCTCCCAAGGGAGGGGGGTAGATTTCGGCTAGGCTAGGGGGGGTAGGCTCTCGCCACACTACAAGAGGAGGAAGAGGTGTTGGACGAAAAGCTTAAGGAGAGGAGAGGATTTTTAGACTTGGAAGATAACTTTGTGGATGAATAACTCTTCATCTCTAAGGGTATTTATAGCTCAAGCCTTGGCCAATGGCCAAGATGAAGACAAGTGCAAGGCAAGTGTAGGGTGAGGATTAACTAAACACAAATATCCTACCAACCCTTGACTTGTGCACAAGGCACAAAAACGTGCTTTGGCTCTCCCGATTTCGTCTATGGACGATTGAAGTCCACCAATGGGAGGTGCCAAGTGTTGCCCTCGTTGGTCCAAAATGTTTCGCCTCTCGGAAAAATCCGCAAAATTAGTAATGGCATAGCCGAATTTTCCTACGAAAGTGTGGAAAGCGTTTAAGTCGGAAAACGATTCTTTAAGCGAGTTGTGTACAAAAAAAAAACGTCCAAGGCTAACTTTAAAGCCAAACTTTTTGTACGTATTCCCTTACGTACATACTCTGGAAATACGGGGTATAACAAGTCTAGACGTTGATAGACTTGTATGACCGTTATAGGTTGAATTACTGCAAGTAGCGTATTCTACTCGAAGGGTGGAAAGGGCTAGCGGATTCTGATACTTTGGAGCGTTTTGCTAATAGTCGATAATCGTCGCGAGGTACGTGATTCTTCCTATCCTCTTGAGCATGATATTTTAAAAGAATATATATACATGCAGTGAGCGTGCGTGTGTTAATCAACGTGGTTTTACTTGATGTCTTTTGACTTGAGTTTTAAATAATAAGAATCTTGAAGTATTTCAAAAGAATTAAGAATCGTTTTTGAAAGAGTAATACTTGGTTTGAAAGTCTAAGAATTATACTAGCTTTATGGGAAGTTAGGTATAACGACTTAAGAGAGATAAAGAATGGTTTATTGATTTTAGAAGTTAAGAGACTTGATCTCAAAAGATAGCAACTTGACTTAATTGAATTGATATGAATTTTGTTAAAAAGTGTGAAACCTCATTCGTGAGTAATGAGTACTTGGTTTTTAAAAGAAATAATGTTTTACTGATTTCGGAAATGAGAATAAGTATCGAACGAACCACTGCAGCGTTAATAAAGGAAAATGTATTGACAAATAAGTAATTATATTAAAACCAGAAACCTCCATCTGTAGAAGCTAAGATAAGACAAAATTGTATTACATTTCCTAGATCATGGCTGCTTTAATAAGATTGTTATAGACAAGAATAACCTACTCACACATAAGGCATATATCACTCAATTGTTTTAAAAGAAAATTATGATTAATTGATTAAGACTATGAACTATACAACCTTTCGAAAATAAGAGACGTGAATATTTGAAATCAGGCAAACTTGAACTTTTGGAAAAGAATGTTGTTACTTGACTTTAAGAAGGAAAGTGTTTTGGTTTAAAAAAGGGCATAATATTACCTTAGTTGTTTTAAAAGGAAAATATGGTATTGTCTTAACTGTCTTAAAGAGCGTTTAAATGTTATGACCACGACACGCGTTCGTAGGATGAACCGAATGTATTTCACTCGACACCGCGTTCGTGGGATGAGCCGAATGTATTCCACCTGATTTGATACGCGTCCGTGAGATGGACCGGGAATGTATTCATGCGACACGCGTTCACGGGATGAACGAATGTATTTCATGCGACACGCATTACATGGATGAACAGAATGTATTTCACTCGACACCGCGTTCGTAGGATGAACGAATGTATTCCACGACAGCGTTCATGGGATGAGCAGAATGTATTTCACATGATACGAGTCCATGAGATGGGAGAATGTATTTCATGCGACACGCGTTCATAGGATGAGCCGAATGTATACCACCGATTTGATCCGAGTCCATGAGATGGACCGAATGTATTCCATACGATTTCACCTCGAGTCCGTGAGATGGTCGAGACATGTTACACGTATCACATGACTTATACCTAGACCGGATGAGGAAGGAGTTCCACGCATGAGGATGAATTTGAGGCGTGAGTCACGACTTGACATGACTACTTTATGATGAGCGTAGTTTTGTTATCATATATGTCTTCGCTTTATATAGACTATTATGATTTCATTTTCAGTATTTTCGATTTCATACTTGGTACTGTTATCGACCTCCGGTGCGTCCATGCGCGGTAGGGTACACGGTTGTTGATCGCTCATAGGATCACGATTCAGCGTATTGGAAGCTCGTTTCTCGGAGGCTTATCTTTTGGTATGTTTCCCGAGTTGTAGGTTCTTGTACATTCGGGGTATGGCGGGCCCGTCCGTCATAGTTGTTGTTACATTCTTAGAGTGCGTATTCTTATTGTGGCGGGGTTGTAAAGGATGTAACTGCTCAAAAATTTCAGATATATCTGCAAGAAGCAAACTGCTTTGGTTGACTGTTTATTATCTTATCTCTTGTTTCATATCTGTATGTTTTATCTTCCGCTGATTTCTCTGATGTATGACTACTTGGGTGTCAGGGTAAGGCACCAGTCACGCCCCGGGCAGTCGTGGTGATTGCCTTACGGAGGCATAACTGGTAAAACGAAATACGCCGGAGGTCCAACTTATAACACTCTAAGGCACGATCTCGTAATGAGAAGAATGGAACTAATCTAAATGTCTGCAGCCTCTCGATTATAGATGTGGTGCACAACATCGATAATCAAGACTACTAGACACGGCTAGACACTTTCCGAGGATTAGCTCGATACCACTTTGTCACGGCGATCGGGCTCGTGATCGTGCCTACCGGGCACCCTAGTGATACAACATCGAGTAACGTGAATATAAAACAAGACATGAAACAATATGAAGTGAAAGCGGTTTATCGAGAAAAGTTTGCCGGCGTATATATATATATGTTTGAGCGTTACATCCCTTTTACAAACTGCCACAGCATTACTGCACTCTAAGAATGTTATAACAACTATGACGGACAGGCGCCATACCCTGATGTACAAGAACACACTGGAAACATACCAGATAAGCCTCCGGAAACGAGGTTCCTAATACGCCGAACTATGATCTATGAGCGAGGATCAACAACCTGCTACTACTGCGGCATGAACGCAGCCCCAAAGGAGGCATAACAGTACCAAGTATGTGAAACTAAAATATCAGAAACGAAATCATAACGATGCAAATAAAACAGAGAGACGTATGATAACAAACTATAGTTCACAACATAAACATAAATATAGTCGTGACTCACGCCTCAAAGTCATCCTCACGCCCGTGGAACTCTTTTCTCGTGCGGCAGATAGGTATAAATCGTATGATTATAGCGTCTCGGCCCATCTCATGGACTCTGTCGATCGTATGGAATACATTCCCGCCCATCTCATGGACTCGGATAATCGTGTGGAATACATTCGGTTCATCCCATGAACTCGGTATCGTGTGAAATACATTCGGTCATCCCATGAACTTCGGTATCGTGTAATACATTCCCGCTCATCCATGAACTTCGTATCGTGAAATACATTCCGGCTCATCCCGAACGCGTGTCGAATGAAATACATTCTGCTCATCCAACTTAACGCGTCGTGTGAAATACATTCGGTTCATCCCATGAACGCGTGTCGCGGAATACATTCCCTGTCCATCTCACGGGCCAGATAGAATCGACCATAACATTTAAACGCGCTTTAAGACAGATTAAGATAATACCATGCTTTCCTTTTAAATCAACTAAGGCAATATTATGCCCTCCTTTTAAACCAAAACACTTTCCTTTTAAAGTCAAGTAACAACATTCTTTCCAAAAGTTCAAGTTGCCTAATTTCAAATACTCAAGTCTTTTAGTTTCAAAGATTTCATAGTTCCTAGTCCTAATCAAATAACGTAATCTTTTTTAAAACAATTGAATAACGATGTTATGTATGTGTGAGTAGGTTATTCTTGTTTATAACAATCTTATTAAAGCGACATGATCTAGGAAATGTAATACAATTTTGTCTTATCTTAGCTTCTATGCAGATGGAGTTTCTTGGTTTTAATATAATTTAATTATTGTCAATACATTTTCCTTTATTAACGCCGCAAAGTTAGTCTGCTCGATACTTATTCTCGCTTCAAATCAAGAAACATTATTCTTTAAAACCAAGTATTCATTACTCACGAATGAGGTTTCACACTTTTAACAAAATTCATATCAATTCAATTAAGTCAAGTCTCTTATCTTTTAAGATCAAGTCTCTTAACTTCTAAAATCAATAAACCATTCTTTTTATCTCTCTTAAGTCGTTATACCTAACTTCCCATAAAGCTAGTATAACTCTTAAGCTTTCAAAACCAAGTATTACTTCTTAAAAAGCGATTCTTAATTCCTTTGAAATACTTCAAGATTCTTATTATTTAAAACTCAAGTCAAAAGACATCAAGTAAAACCACGTTAGCTTAACGACGCTACCGTGACTATATATATTCTTTTAAATTATCATGCTCAAGAGGATAGGAAGAATCACATACCTGCGACGACATCGGACAATTAGCAAAACGCTCAAAATCAGAATCCTGCTAGCCTTTTCCACCCTTCGAGTAGAATACGCTACTCGCAGTACTTCAACCTATAACGGTCATATAAGTCTATCAACGTCTAGACTACTCTGTAAAATAATTCTAGATACAAGATTCCTTATTCTATGGAAAAATTGGGCGTGCCCCTACACAAACTACACAAGTCTCATCAGAATACATCTATGTAAGTCTGATTCGGTTCTCTTCTTTTATACCCTCCTTATACGTCTTATACTCATTTCTATACTACTACATTATGTAATTTCCAATTACAATAGAAGGACAAAGATATTTACCTCGACAAGCCCAAAATTATCCAAGTTTAAAAGTCGATCCTGAGCAAGGTTTAGCTCCTATTTTGTACGCTCCAATTCGCTCCAAGAAACCCTTAGAAGTTCTACACAACTTCTACTTAATACTTCAATCAACTATGAAGATTTTTCCCTAGGGTTTCGTTTAGTGACTAAAGGAAGTATAGTAGTATTTTCCTGCTTTAGTATAGAGTAACTTTGGGAATACTACAAGGTATTTGGGTCAAGGTATTTTGGAATAAGAACAACACTGAGAATACTTTTCTACCAAGGGGTATTTCACGAGAACAACTAGGAAGGGGGTTTCAGTAGGGCCTCATGAGGGGAGGAGGTTGGACGAGAGCTTCTTAAAAGGGAGGGAGGGATTTTGCCTTGGAATTTCACAAGTGTGGATGAAGAATAAGTCTTGAACTTAAAGGGTATTTATAGGCCAATCAATGGCCAAGATCAAAGCAAGTGGAGGGTGAAGATTTGGACAAGTGTGTGGGTCCCACTTATCCATCTACTACAAAAATATCTAGCCAAACATTGACCAAAGGTTTATGGCATTTTCCATGAAAAACGTGCCAACCACTCCCCACAATTGCCGTCCACTCGAGGGTGACAAGTGTCGCCTCTCGTTGGTCCAAAATATTTCATCTCTCGGAAAAATCGTAAAATTATAAATGTCATAACCGTAATTTTCCTTCGTAGTCCGGAAAACTTTTCGTCGGAAAACAATTCTTTTCGCTAGTTGTGCACAATTTCGTCCCTTATGCCTACTTAAGGCTTGAACTTTTGTACGTACGCCCTCACGTACATACTCTGGAAATACGGGGTATAACATTAGTATCTTGGGGTTTTACATAAAAAGGACTCTTTTGAAAAGAATGTACGTACGTAGTACTTTGACTTGTTTAATTAAGAATTATTCTATGTGTGCCTTGATAAGTACTTTGGCTTGTTTAATTGAGAATTATTCTATTTGTGCCTTGATAAGTACTTTGGCTTGTTAAATGAGGATTATTCTATGTGTGCCTTGATAAGTACTTTGGCTTGTTAAATGAGAATTAGTCTAAAGATTTTATGAACTTGCCTATATGTGCTGGTGATAGCCTTTGAGTGTAAGTATTATATTTTTATCTTGCGACTCGGTTGGAGGGCCACTGTCTTGTCAGTAAGTTTACTTGGACGTCAGCGGTGATGTGGATTCCACGGGTATGCTTCCATTATTTGTATTACTCTGGACATGCTTATACAATGTGGGATTCCGGCACGTGACCGCGAGGCGGGTTAGATTCGGTTGTTTGTATTACCCACGGTGCTTATACGATGTGGGATTCCGGGGCATGCGACCACGTGGGATATTGTTGTTACATGGATTGGCCCTCCATGAGATTTAGTGACGTAGGCTGGATCTAGTAGTTATCTTTCGTACTTGCCCTTTCGATTGATGACGTCCGGATCTCGTAGATAGCACCGTACTTGCCCGTCGGTGTTATTACGCTTTGTGCGGTAGATGTCACGACCAAAAGCGGGCGTGGTCGTGCCTTACCCTGCACCTAGTGACACAACATCAGAGTAATCAGCGGAACATAAAACAACAACATGAGATAACAGAAATATAAAACAATAATCAGGAAACTTGCCTTTTCGGCATATATATAACCATCAACTCTTTTACAAATGAAACGCAATCCTTTTACCAACCTCGCCACAATGATTACTCTGCACCTTAAGAATGATACGACCACAATGGCGGGACGGGCCCGCCAAACCCGAATGTAAACACTTACTACGACGGGGACTATACGTGATAAGCCTCCGAGAAACGGAGCTTCCCAACGCGAATCGTGACTCCCGAGCTAGGATCAATGGTGATGTACCTCAACTGCGGCATGAGCGGCCCGGGAGGTCGATAACAGTGCGAGTATGTGAAACTAAAAATAAATCGTAAATGAAATCATAGTAGTCTATACAAAGCGTGAGACATGTATGATAACCAAACTACGATTCACCATAAATAAGCGATCATGTCAAGTCGTGACTCACGCCTCAAGTCATCACTTAATTTAACAATGGGTCTCACGCCCACAACATCAATCGTGCGTGGAATACCTTCTCACCGCTGGCAGCTTATGATATACAAGCACCAAGGAATACACATGAACACGTGTCCCACTGTGTCCTAATAAAGCATGCAGGGTAAGTGCGAAGGCATAGCCGACTACTAACACCACAGTACCAACAAGGTCATAAATCGTATCATAAGATCTGCCTGAGACCGCCACATGATCAAAGCCGCCACTTGCCCGCATATCTAATGTCTGCGTCTAGTCCTCGAACTTCCGCAGCTCGCGTAGGCCAATCTCATCGGCGCATGAGGTATTCCGCATCGGTGTAGCTACTCCCGGCATCGCCCCGACTTCGCGATCCGCATGGCCACAAGGACGCATGCCCATAAAGGACGACACTAACCTCGAACTCGTAGCTCGCATAGGCCCCGGGACCCGCGTAGGTATTCTCGAATCATGGTCCTGCATCGCCGAGTCTACCCGCATCGGAGGCGCCAACCCGGAATCATCTCGAGATGAATGCCACAATACTATCATAACGACCGATAGTTAATAAGCACAATCAAGAAACCCCTTACACAAACATCACAAGATACTAACACGTAGCATCCTAACACGTTTACTTATCAAGGCAACAAGAAAGTATTACAAGGCTATCACAAACCAATACAATCAAGTTATTCACACAAGGTACTTTCTACTAACAAGTTCTGTATCTATCCCCAAAGTACTTCACACATTAAAATCTAAAAAAGATGCTTCTTTCACATAAGTCACACAATACCGTAGTATAAAATAGAGTGATCATCTTTTAAGAAACCAAAACTCTTACCTTTGTAAAATCAAGTAACAACATTATTTTCCAAGCGTCAAGTTTGCCTAATTTCAAATGTTCACGTTTCTTATTTTAGAAAGGTTCGTAGTTCATAGTCTTATTCATTTAAGAATATAATTCTCTTTTAAACAATCGAGAAACATAAGCCTTATGTGTGAGTAGGATATTCTTGTTTATAACAATCTTATTACAGACCATGATCTAGGAAATATCATTTTGTCATCTTAAGCTTCTATGCGGATGGAAGTTTCTCTTGGTTTTCATAATACTTAATTATTCAAAACATTTCCTTTTATTAACGCCGCAGTGGTTTGTCGATACACATTCGATTTCGAAATCAAGAAAGCATTCTTAAGCCGTTATACCTAACTTCCCATAAAGCTAGTATAACTCTTAAGTTTTCAAACACCAAGTATTACTTCTCCTTTCAAAATGATTCAAAATCTTTTGAAAATACTTCAAGTTCTTTCTTACCATATAACAAGCCGCTTATAGTTCAAATCGATTACCTTTTAAAAACCACATGTATTTTCTTACTAACATAAAGTCGTTATAACCAACTTCCGTAAAGCGTTATAACACTTTATGTTTTAAACCACTCAAACACATTTAGCACGTATCGTCTGGTACTACATAGTTTACACATATCATGCTAGAGAGATAGGAAGAGGTTCACATACCTCGCGACGATATCGACTATAGCAAAATGCTCAAGTACTTCCAAACGTCGGCTACCCCAAGCCACGTAGATCGCGCCACACGTGGTACATCCACCTATAAGGCCACAAGGCGCTTATTAACATTTAGGTCTCATCGTAGAACCTACGTAAAATTCAGTGACTTCCCCATGGCAGCGCAAATCTCTCCTCTATCGAGGCTGCCACAAGCCAACCGGGGTTATACATCTAACCTAACGGTACAATTCTACTCACGGTACTACACAAGTCTCTTAATGTCGATCCTATGTAATTACAGATTCGATTCGATTCTTGGGCTTAAGTCAAAAGACATTGCGCATGATGCTAAGCTTAGTTCTATATATAGTATACTTCAACTATATAATCTAACAACATGTAATTTCCAATTACAATAGAGACAAGATATTTACCTCGATAAGCCCATAATTATCCAAGTATAAAGTCGATCACGGGCAATCGTTTAGCTCAACTCCGAAGCGCTCCAACCCGCTCTAAACCACCCTTAGAAGTTCTAACTAACTTCTACACAATACTCAACTGACTATGGAGATTTTCCTAGGGTTTGGTTTGTGGTAGTGGGAAGTATAATAGTATAATGGGCTTTTGTAAAGGTATAACCTTAGAATACAACAAGGTATAAGGCTAAGGTAATTTGGGCATTATAACAATACTTGGAGAGTATTTCTATACCACAAAGTGGTATTATCTGAAAGCAACTAGGCTGGGGTACCCAGCTAGCACCTCAGGAGGGGGTGTCTACCTCGGCCTACCCCACTGGGGACTCTCGCCAAGGGGAGGGAGGGCTCTCGCCAAGACACCAAGAGGGAAGGAAGAAGCTTTCAAGACTTAGGCAATTTGTGAATGAATTAGTCTTCCAGGGAGGGTATTTATAGGTCAAGTGAAAGCCAACCAATGGCCAAGATTACACCAAGTGTTAGGCAAGTGTAGGGCCAAGATTCACCCACGTGTACCTAGCCAACTTGCACACAAAATATCTACCAAAATATCTACCACTGACATCCCCTTTTCGTCCAAGAACCGCCACTTGCCCAATGAGAGGGTGCCAAGTGCGCTCTCGTTGGTCCAAAATGTTAGCCTCTCGGAAAAATCCGCAAAAATACTAAATGACATAGCGGAAATTCCCTACGAAAGTCGTGAAAACGTTTACTAAAAACGACTCTAACAAGGGTGTTATGCACAAACATAATTCGCCCAAAGGTGCCACGTGGGGTGACACGTGTCGCCCCGATTAAATCAAAATATTTCGTCTTAGAAAATATCCAACGGCCAAAATCTCAAAATCAAAGCGGGCCCCACAAAGCGTAAATTTCTCCGTGGGCCCACGTGACCATTTCCGAAAATAAAATTCCATAATTCTCTAATATTCCAGAAGTCCGAATACCAAATCCGGGAATCCAATTCCCATTAACGAACCTTTTCCTTCACAAAAAACCGGAAAATTTTCCGTGTAAAAATCGCCTCTTTCTTCCTTTCCAATCTTTCGCCGTATTCTCGTGCGCACGCCCTCGCATACATACCACGGAACTACGGTATAACATTCTTCCCTTAGAAACATTCGTCGAATGTTCCTTCTAAGTCTCAAAACGAACACGTGGCGGTATAGTCTTCACTATACTTACGAAACAATCCCGCCACGGTGGCCATGGAAACACTGCGCAAAACTTACATCTAAGTCCACGAGGAAACACCTCTACATCACCACAAATAATGCTACTTTGCCACTTTGCACGAGATACCACTTTGTCACTTTGCCGCGAGCCTTGCTCCAACGACCCAACAAATGGTGCCGGCCGCGTCGATCACCGGGCCGTACACTCGAATTCTTACCACATTTACGATCGCTTTAGTATCCAAAACTCTGGTTACTATCTCTAACGTGGTCATCATTAATCGAACATTCTGGATGGATCTTGATACTTTCCGAACATAACAATACGAAGACGGACGCCCTTCTTCCTAAGTCGGACGGCAAATGCTAACATATAAGCAACTGGCCTATTCTTCACATGAACTCACAAAGGCCCAAAGTAACTCGGGCTAAGTTCATTCATTTCCAAAACTCGTCACACCCTAACCGGTGGTACTTTCAAGAAGACCGACCGTCAACTGAACTCTGGCGTCGTCGCCGATTATCCGCACAATTCCTGAGTTGCGGAACTTCTTCTAGACAAGCTTCACTATCCACATCTTTGGAACAAGCTCAACCAACTATCCAACGCCAACATCGAACCAATCGACCGCAACTTGCATTTCGCCTACAAGGCGCCACAAGACGACATCCGAACACCGAAATGGTAGCTTAAAACACCCCAACCGAGACAACGATCTCACGGCTACCCTCGAAATCAAAACAACGGCGAGGCGAATGCGTCTGAGACTCACCGAGTTCCTAGCCCCGCTCGTACAAACTCGAGAAGAGAAACAGTAGTACCACAGGCTCCACTGTCGTCATAAGGTGAAGGTAGGCACCCTGCAACCTCACAACCTTTCGCATAACATCAACACTGCCGAGAACGACTCGACCAAGAACACGATAGGTCGCCCCATCGCCCGACCAGCGGTCGAACGCATCCACGAACTTGCGCACTGCTAACTAAACATGGGCCTAACACCCTCATGGCCCTACCACAGGCGGGACCACCACTGACCCGCCACCATACTGCGGGTTGACGCAACATGGCCTCAACAGGCCGGCATTGCGCCAAACACTAGCTCCGAAGGAATAATTTCACAAATCATATTACGAAAACCTGGCGGTCTTCCTAGCTCGACTACCTTCTTTCAAATCACGCTACTCAGGACTTATCCCACGAACATAGCTCACGTGCACTATGCACTCCTATAAGGGTCAAACATAACACTACACCTTTCTCGAGATGGCCTTACCTCTAAGGTCTTTACGTATAACACTCTAAGGCTCACACCTCTCTATCCCCAAAATCTTACTCGGTTAACCCACCATGATTCTAATCACAACTAACACCGCTATCGAACATAGCACTTGGTATACTCACCTTGAAAGTTACCAGGGCCTTCTGCTCTGGCCTCTTGCGCCTTGGTTAACCCGTCGATCTCTACGTTGCTCGACTGCTGCGCATAAGCGCATACGTGCCATGCTCGAGCCTAATCAAGAATTACTCTTTGCACAACCTCTCTTAGGTAGTCATCAAGACTCGTGGTACATCGGTATAATCTCTGGTAGCCAAATCTATAGCTAATGCGGTCGCCTCTTTGCAATCTATATTCATTGTTCGATCGTGGGCGAACCGGGGTTCAAATATCATGGCCGCAGAGGCTGCCGTCGCCGTGCTAAACTCTGCTGGGCTAGTGACGTGCAAAACTCCCGAATGAAGCACTACCTAGGTAATGATTGGGCTGTGCCTCGCCACCTCGAACTCTACTCGCGCCTCCGCCGCCTTGCCCTCCGGGCTCGGGTTGCCCTGCGGAGGCATAACGATAAGGAAAGGATTTCGTCGGAGGGTTCAACTTACAACACGCCTCTAAGGCACGATCTCGAGTGAGAAGAATAGAAACCAATCCTAAATATCCTATAGCCTCACGATTATTGATGTGGTGCACAACACGCGATAATCAAGACTCTCTTGGATCTGATGCGTAGACACTTTCCGAGGATTAATCGCTCGATACCACTTTGTCACGACCCGGCGGGCGTGGTGGTGCCTTACCGGGCACCCTAGTGACACAACATCAGTGTCAGTGAACATAAAACAACAACGTGAGATAATGTAAATATAAAACAATAATCTGTGAAAACTTGCCTTCGGCATATATATAACCATCAACTCTTTTACAAATGAACAGCTTAATCCTTTTTACCAACCACCTGCCAGATTACTACAGACCTCTAAGAATGATCGACCACGATGGCGGGACGGGGCCGCCAAACCCCGAATGTAAACACTTACTACGAGGGGACTATACCACCTGATAAGCCTCGAGAAACGGAGCTTCCCAAACGCTGAATGTGACCACGAGAGCTAGGATCAATGACGATGTACCTCAACTCGCGGCATGAGCGCAGCCCGAAGGAGGTCGATAACAGTGCAGAGTATGTGAAACTAAAAATAAATCAGAAATGAAATCATAGTAGTCTATACAAAGCGGGAGACATGTATGATAACCAAACTACGATTCACCATAAATAGCGATCATGTCAAGTCGTGGACTCACGCCTCAGTCATCACTTAATTTAACAATGGGTCTCACGCCCAACATCAATCGTGCGTGGAATACCTTCCTCACCGGCTGTGGCTTTATGATATACAAGCACTAAGGAATACATATGAACACCGGTCCCACGTGTCCTAATAAAGCATGCGGGGTAAGTGCGAAGGCATAGCCGACTACTAACACCCGGTATCAACAAGGTCATAAAGCGTATCGTAAGATGCATGCATCGCCACGTGATCAAAGCGCCACTTGCGCAAGATATCTAATGTCGCGTCTAGTCCGAACTTCCGCACTCGCGCATAGGCCAATCTCATCGGCGCATTGTTATACCGTATTTCCGGTATATGCGTGGGGCGTGCGTGCGAGAATCTGACGAGAAAGATTGGAAAGGAAGAAGAGGTGATTTTTCCACGGAAAAGTTTAGGTTTTGTGAAGGAAAAAGGTTCGTTAATGGGAATTGGATTCCCAGTTTGGTATTCGGACTTCTGGAATATTAGAGAATTATGGAATTTTATTTTCGAAATGGTCACGTGGGGCCACGGAGAAATTCTGGTTTTGTAGAGCCCACTTTGTTTTGAGATTTTGGCCATTGTGGTTATTTTTCAAAGACGTTTTTGAGGGCCAATAGGAGGGTGACACGTGTCACCCCGCCAGGTGGCTTGGCAAAGTTACATTTGGGCACAGTCTGCGACAAGTCGTTTCGACGAAGCGTTTCCACGACTTTCGTGGGAAAATTCCGGCTATGTCGTTTTGTATTTTTGCGGATTTTTAGAGGCGAAACATTTTGGACCAACGGGAGGGTGACATGTCACCCTCACATTGGAAGCAGTGGGCGTCAGTGAGCGATTGGTTCACGCGTTTTTGGCGATCTTTGGCTCACGTTTTGTACTATTGGTTCCTTGTTTTGTGCCTTGTTTTGGCCTTGTTTTGTGGCTTGTTTGGTGCAATGTTTTGTGGAGTAGGGTTAGGGTGCACAGCGATCAAGGCCTTACACTTGCCTTGCACATGGCGATCTTGGCCATTGGTTGGCATTTGGGTTTGCTATAAATACCCCCCCCCTTTGGGAAGACTTCATTCATCCACAAAGGTTTCCAAGTCTTGTATCACTGCCCTCCCTCGTGTTGACTCTCGTCCCAGAGCTCCTCTCCCCAGAAAGTGGCCTTTGGCGGTGAGGTCTCCCTCCATGTGAGGTCTAGCCGTGGGGTACCCCCCCCCTAGCCTAGTTGTTTTCGTATAATACCCCTTGTTGTGGTATAGAAATACTCCCCTAGTATTGTTATAATGCCCAAAATACCTTAGCCTTGTACCTTGTAGTATTCCAAAGATACCTCTTTGCGTAAGTCCGGAAATACTACCTTTTGTCCTTTTAGTCTCAAACCGAAACCCTAAGGAAATCTTCATAGTTGGTTGAAGTATGTGAGTAGAAGTTGGTTAGAACTTCTAAGGGTTGTTTGGAGTGGTTTGGAGCGCTCGGAGTGGAGCTAAACCTTGCTCAGGATCGACATTATAACTCGGATAATTTTGGGCTTATCGAGGTAAACAACTCTTGTCCTTATTGTAATTGGAAATTACATGTTGTAGATTATATAGTTGAAGTATACTATATATAGAACTATACTTAGTACTGTGGCAATGTCTTTTGACTTAAGCCTGAAGAATTAAGAATCGAATCGTATTCTGATGGACTTGTGTAGTTTCTTGTGTAGTAGAATTGTACACGCGTCCAGGTTAGGGGTGTAAAACCCCCCCCGCTGGTTGGCTTGGTAGCCGGCCTCGATAGAGAAGGAGATTTCTGTTGTGGCGGGGAGATGTTTGCCAATTTTACGTAGAATATTCTACGTTGTGGTCTAGATGATAATAAGCGCCTTGTGGCCTTATAGGTTGAAATACCTCGTGTGGCGCGATTTACTTGGCTTAGTAGCCATTTGTTTGGGCGTTTTGCTATTAGTCGATACTCGTCGCGAGGTATGTGAACCTCTTCCTATCTCTTCTAGCATGATATGTGTGAACTATGTAGTGCGGTGACGTACATGTGTTAAGCGTGTTTGATTGTTGTTAAAACATAAGTGTTATAACGGCTTTATGGGAGGTTCGTTATATGACTTTATGTAGGTAAGAAAATACTTTGTGGTTTTAAAAGGTAATCGATGTGAATTATAACGGCTTGTTATAATAAAGAACTTGATGTATTTCAAAGATTCATAAATCGTTTTGAAGGAAGAGTAACACTTGGTTTTAAAAGGTTTTAAAAGAGTTATACTAGCTTTATGGGAGTTAGGTATAATGTCTAAGAGAGGTAAAGGAAATGGTTTCTTGATGTTAGAAGTTAAGAGACTTAATCTTATAAGATAAGAGACTTAACTTATTTGTTTTAATGTGAATGTTTGTGTGAAACCTCATTCGTGAGTAATGAGTACGTGGTTTTATTTAAAGGGATAATGTTTCTTGATTTGAAATCAGAATGTGTATCGACGGACAACTGCGGCGTTAATAAAGGAAAATGTATTGAATAATGATGAATTGTATTAAAACCGTGAGAAACCTCCATCCGCATAGAAACTAAGATGAGACAAAATGATATACATTTTCTAGATCATGAAAGCCTTGTAATAAGAATGTTGTAAACAAGAATAACCTACTCTCACGTGAGACATATATTACTCAATTGTTCTAAAAGGAATCAAGTGATTAAGTTTATGAACTATGAAACCATTTGAAAATGAGAAGCTTGAGTAATTGAAACTAGGCAAAGCTGGAACTTAGGAAAGAATGTTGTTACTTGATTTTGAAAAGGAATGTGGGTTGGTCATTCTAATACTACGTTATCGGGTGACTTTTATAAAAGTAATGGATCTCTTTTAAAAGAACTTAACGATGTAGTACTTTGGAGTTAAAACCCGGACTTTGGCATAAAATGAAAGTACTTTGAGTTGTATGAAACTTGCCTATGCTTGTTGTTGTGAAACTTGCCTATGCTTGTTGTTGTGAAACTTGCCTATGCTTGTGATGATAGCCTTTGTTGTGCAAGTGTGGTATTTACGTATTCTGGCGTCTCTCGATAGAGGGCCGGTCGACTTGTTGAGAACTTACTTGGACATGCTGGCAGTGATGGAGAATTCCACGGGTATGCTCCTGTTGATAGTGTTATTCCATGGACTAGCTCTCCATGAGGTTTCTTCTTGTTCGGCTGGGTATCGGTGGTCGGCTCGTACTTGCCCGTCTCGTGGCGATTCGGCCTTGGTATCCGTAGTCGACCCTCGCGCTTGCCCGTTCGATCTGATGTGAAGTTTCGTGATACTGACCTTGGTCACGGTGGTCGACCCTCGTGCTTGCCCGGTCGGTGCGTGGCCGGCCTTGGTATCCGATGGTCGGCTCGCACTTGCCCGTGACGACCGTGTTTTGGTTGCATTGTATTATTGAGTACGGTCGGATCTGGTAGTTATACTTGTCTGTGCGGTTTTATAACACAATTGGGACATGGTGTTCATGTATAATCCTTGGTATGGTTATATCATAAAGCTGGCGATGAGGAAGAAATTCCACGAACGAGTGATAATTTGGAGCGTGAGTCCTGTCTTGATGTGCGGTTATATGTTATATCGTAGTTTGGTCATCATACATGTCTCTGCTTTATATAGACTATTATGATTTCATTTCACGATATTCTGATTTCACATACTTGGTACTGTTGTCTTGACCTCGCCCTTTAAGTGCGTTCATCCGCGGTAGAAATCGTTGGTGTCGATCCGCTTATAGGATCACGTTTCACGTTTTGGGAAGCTCCGTTCCTTCGGAGGCTTATCTTTGGTAGGTTTCCCTGAGTTGTAAGTTCTTGTACATTCAGGGGTATGGCGGGCCCGTCGTCATAGGTTGTTATTCCTTCTTAGAGGTGCATGCTTTGTTGTGGCGGGGTTGTAAAAAGGATTATCTTTATTCGATTGAAAAAATGTTTTTATATATGCATGAAGGCAACCGTTTTGGTTGCTTTGTTTTTGTCATAACTATTGTTATATTGTTAAAGTTTTATTTCATTGGTTTTCTCGATGTTGTATCACTAGGGTGCGGTAAGGCACGATGCGCCCGTTGGGCGTTACAAAGTGGTATCGAAGCGATTAATCCTCGGAAAGTGTCTACTGACCGTGTCTAGTAAGTCTTGATTATCGATGTGTTGTGCACCACATCTATAATCGGAGGCTATAGGACATTTAGGATTGGTTTCATTCTTCTCATTACGAGATCGTGCCTTAGAAGTGAGTGATAAGATTGGACCCTCCGGCGTGTTTCGTTTTTACGATTATGCCTCTGCGAAAAACCGGGCCTGAAGGGCAAAGCGTGAGAGGATCTGCGAGTAAACGTGGCGAGAGACCACGATGCACGAGCCTCGATCCGCATGCAGGCGAGAGAGATGAGTTACAAAGTAGGCGATTAATGGCGGGGTTGTGGCAGGACTTGAGGATAAGGCTGGGCCGCGGCGGTTCGATGCACCGATGGCTCACCTAGATCGAATAGTTCGAGGCTTGGGATTTTACGAGTTGTAGGCGCGAGTTTTATGGGTCGAAGTGCGAGGATGATCGCGGGAGTTCATCAAGCGATTCTGGATCATGAGTGATCAAGGCATCGGAGTCGAGTCGGTGGCCCAGGTTCACATCAGCTGCGTGATACGCGATCGGTAGTTTGATTCTTGGGGCGTCGAGGAGAGCATGCACTTCAGCGGTATGGAGCGAGTTCTCGAGGCTTTTCTTGCACATTTCTTGCCTCCCGGATGAGGAGGGCTCGGTAGATTTTTTGGTGTTCTGGCGAGCAGGCGTGCGGTTGGAGTACAATGTGGAGTTCGACTCATTGGCGTGCGTCCGCGTTAGTAGCTAGTATGGAGGATCGAGTGCCGATATGTTCTGAGGGCTCGATGATTGCCTTGCAGAGTTGTTGGTGTAGCTCTTGGCCGGGCATGGACATTGCCCGCGTGCAGCGTATACACTTGGATGTGAGGCGGATAAATCGGCGGAATGACCAAAGTCGTAAGAGGGCGAGCAGCGAGGTCCTTTGGTGACTTCGGCGGACCGCCTCGGCAGAGACTAGTTATGTACCTCCGTCGATGCAGTGGTCCTCCCGACTTTCGGGACGCCGGGATATTCGTGGCGGTCGGGGCTCCCGGGTTTGATTTTCGGGAGAAGCGGGAGTGCTCGCCGGATGAGTTGCCCTTGTCTCGGTGTGGCCGTTGTGTAAAGCTTCATAAGGGAGGGTGTCGTACTAACTCGGGAGATTGTTATTTTGCGCCAGCGGGGCCATCGGCAGAGATTGTCAGGCCGGGTAGCTTGGTAGGATAGCATGGACTACTTGGCGATTGCGGGTTCTTCACCTTCCGTAGCGTGCGGGATGTTTGTACCGGAAGGCCCGGTAGAGGTCGCGATGGGAGTTCGATTTTAGCGGTCCTTGAACCGCCTAGTTTCAGGTATATCCTTAACCCTCTAGAGTTTTGTTTGTATTGATGTTGCTGATGTGTTTAATGTTATGTTTGGATAGCTTTGTGCTAAAATGTGATTTAGAAACCTGGTTAGTGAAAAGGGTAAGTCCCTGGGTAGTGTGAGATGGAAGTGGTAGCTTTCATGATGTGAAATAGTAAGATTGTTCCGGATCGGGGAACAAGAGTTGTCGCGGTTGGGGGTCGGGTTGAGGACCATTTGCGGGTCAACCCGTAACCCGGTTTGGGGTGGGGTCAGTTCTGGGTGGTCCCGCCAGGTGGTAGGGTCACGAGGGTGCTAGGCCCAAGTTTAGATGACCATCGTATGAGTTCGTGGATACGTTCGATCAGAATCTGTTCGTGAAGGCCGGGAATGGCCTTAGGGGAATTCGAGGTTAGTGAGATGACCAAGTTTGGAGGTAGTGACTCAGGGTTGGAAACGAAGCGTTGAAAGAAGTGTGAGTACGGATACTAGAGCGAGTTCGAGTGTTCGTGACGCAGTACTACGAGAAAGGGAGAAGTGAGCGTGTGTTTGTGGCGTGTGGCATGATTGTTTTTAAATGCGTATAGCGGTGAAGACTATCTTGGCCTTTGTTTGTTTGAGACCTAGAAGGAACATTCGGACGAATGTTTCTAAGGGGAAGAATGTTATACCCGTATTTCCGGTATATGCGTGGGGCGTGCGTGCGAGAATCTGACGTAAAGATCGGAAAGGAAGAAAGAGGTGATTTTCCACGGAAAAGTTTCCGGTTTTGTGAAGGAAAAGGTTCGTTAATGGGAATTGGATTCCGATTTGGTATTCGGACTTCCCGGAATATTAGAGAATTATGGAATTTTATTTTGGAAATGGTCACGTGGGGCCCACGGAGAAATTCTGGTTTTGTGGGCCCACTTTGTTTTCGAGATTTTGGCCATTGTGGTTATTTTTGAAAGACGTTTTGAGGGCCAATAGGAGGTGACACGTGTCACCCCGCTGATGGCTTGGCAAAGTTACATTTGCGCACAGTGGACTAAGTCGATTTCGACGAAAGCGTTTCCACGACTTTCGTAGGGAAAATTCCGGCTATGTCGCTTTGTATTTTTTCGGATTTTTCCGAGAGCCCAAACAATTTGGACCAAACGGAGGGTGACATGTGTCACCTCGCATTGAAGCAAGTGGGCGTCAGTGAGCGATTGGTTCACGTTTTGGCTTGATCTTTGGCTCACGTTTGTGCCTATTGGTTCCTTGTTTTGTGCCTTGTTTTGGCCTTGTTTTGTGGCTTGTTTGGTGCAATGTTTTGTGGAGTAGGGGTTAGGGTGCACTTGGCTTGATCAAGGCCTTACACTTGCCTGCGTGCACATGGCCGATCTTGGCCGTTGGTTGGCATTTGGGTTTGCTATAAATACCCCCCCCTTTGTGAAGACTTCATTCATCCACAAATGTTTCCAAGTCTTGAATCCCTCCCCTCCCTCTTGTTGACTCTCGTCCAAGAGCTCCTCTCCCCCTTGAAAGTGGCCTTTGGCGGAGAGGTCTCCTCACTTGTGAGTCTAGTAGGGTACCACTAGCTAGTTGTTTTCGTATAAGTACCCTTGTTGTTGTATAGAAATACTCCGCTACTATTGTTATAATGCCCAATCTACCTTAGCCTTGTACCTTGTAGTATTCCAAAGATACCTCATTGCGTAGAGTCCGGAAATACTACCTTTTGTCCTTTTAGTCTCAAACCGAAAACCTAAGGAAATATTCATAGTTGGTTGAAGTATGTGAGTAGAAGTTGGTTAGAACTTCTAAGGGTTGTTTGGAGTGGTTTGGAGCGCTCGGAGTGGAGCTAAACCTTGCTCAGGATCGACATTATAACTCGGATAATTTTGGGCTTATCGAGGTAAACACTACTGTCATTCTATTGTCATTGGAAATTACATGTTGTAGAATATATAGTTGAAGTATACTATATATAGAACTATACTTAATCTTTGTGGCAATGTCTTTGACTTAAGCTGAAGAATTAAGAATGAGCGTATTCTGATGGACTTGTGTAGTTTCTTGTGTAGTAGAATTGTACACGTCCGGTTAGGCGTGTAAAACCCCCCCCTCTGGTTGGCTTGGTAGCCGGCCTCGATAGAGAAGGAGATTTACGCTGTTGTGTGGGGAGATCTTTGCGAATTTTACGTAGAATATTCTACGTTGTGGTCTAGATGATAATAAGCGCCTTGTGGCCTTATAGGTTCAAGTACTACGTGTGCGCGATTTACTTGGCAGGAGTAGCCTTGCTTGGAGCGTTTGCTATTAGTCGATACTCGTCGCGAGGTATGTGAACCTCTTCCTATCTCTTCTAGCATGATATGTGTGAACTATGTAGTACGGTGAGCGTACGTGTGTTAGCCGTGTTTGATTGTTGTTAAAACATAAAGTGTTATAACGGCTTTATGGGAGGTTAGTTATAACGACTTTATGTAGGTAAGAAAATACTTTGTGGTTTTAAAAGGTAACTGATGTGAATTATAACTGGCTTGTTATAATAAAGAACTTGATGTATTTCAAAAGATTCATAAATCGTTTTGAAGGAAGAGTAACACTTTTTAAAAGGTTTTAAAGAGTTATACTAGCTTTATGGGAGTTAGGTATAATGTCTAAGAGAGGTAAAGGAAATGGTTTCTTGATGTTAGAAGTTAAGAGACTTAATCTTATAAGATAAGAGACTTAACTTATTTGTTTTAATGTGAATGTTTGTGTGAAACCTCATTCGTGAGTAATGAGTACGTGGTTTTATTTAAAGGGATAATGTTTCTTGATTTGAATCAGAATGTGTATCGACAGGACCAACTGCGGCGTTAATAAAGGAAAATGTATTGAATAATGATGAATTGTATTAAAACCGGTAGAAACCTCCATCTGCATAGAAACTAGATGAGACAAAATGATATACATTTTCTAGATCATGGCTTTGTAATAAGAATGTTGTAAACAAGAATAACCTACTCACGTGAGACATATATTACTCAATTGTTCTAAAAGGAATCAAGTGATTAAGTTTATGAACTATGAAACCATTTGAAAATGAGAAGCTTGAGTAATTGAAACTAGGCAAAGCGGAACTTAGGAAAGAATGTTGTTACTTGATTTTGAAAAGGAATGTGGGTTGGTCATTCTAATACTACTGTATCGGGTGACTTTTATAAAAGTAATGGATCTCTTTTAAAAGAACTTAACGTATGTAGTACTTTGGAGTTAAAAACCGGACTTTGGCATAAAATGAAAGTACTTTGAGTTGTATGAAACTTGCCTATGCTTGTTGTTGTGAAACTTGCCTATGCTTGTTGTTGTGAAACTTGCCTATGCTTGTGATGATAGCCTTTGTTGTGCAGTGTGGTATTTACGTATTCTGGCGTCTCTCGATAGAGGCGGTCGACTTGTTGAGAACTTACTTGGACATCTGTGGCGGTGATGGAGAATTCCACCGGGTATGCTCGCGTTGATAGTGTTATTCCATGGACTAGCTCTCCGTAGGGTTTCTTCTTTGTTCGGCTGGGTATCTGGTGGTGGCTCTCGTACTTGCCAGATCGTGGTGATTCGGCCTTGGTATCGGGTAGTCAGCCCTCGCACTTGCCCGTTCGGTCTGATGTGGATTTCGTGATCTGACCTTGGTCCTCAGTGGTCGACCCTCGTACTTGCCCGGTCGGTGCGTGGCCGACGCCTTGGTATCCGATGATCGGCTCGCACTTGCCGTGTCGGCCGTGTTTTGGTTGCATTGTATTATTGGTGCGGTCGGATCTGGTAGTTATACTTGTCTGTCGGTTTTTATAACACGGTGGGACATGGTTTTCATGTATAATCGTTGGTATGGTTATATCATAAGCATGGCCGGTGAGGAAGAAATTCCACGACGCAGTGATAATTTGGAGCGTGAGTCCTGTCTTGATGTGGTTATATGTTATATCTTGTAGTTTGGTCATCATACATGTCTCCGCTTTATATAGACTATTATGATTTCATTTCTGATATTCTGATTACATACTTGGTACCGTTGTCTTGACCTCCCGAGGCTGCGTTCAATCGCGGTAGAAATACATTGGTATCGATCCAGCTTATAGGATCACGTTTCAGCGTTTTGGGAAGCTCCGTTCCTTGAGGCTTATCTTTGGTAGGTTTCCACTGAGTTGTAAGTTCTTGTACATTCGGGGTATGGCGGACCACTGTCCGTCATAGGTTATTATTCCTTCTTAAGTGCTGTTGCTTGACTTGTAGGCGGGGTTGTAAAAGGATTATCTTTATTCGATTGAAAAAATGTTTTATATATGCATGAAGGCAACCATTTTGGTTGGCTTTGTTTTGTCATAACTATTGTTATATTGTTAAAGTTTTTATTTCAGTGGTTTTCTCACGATGTTGTATCACTAGGGTGCGGGGTAAGGCACGATGGGCGGGTTGGAGCGTTACCAATCAATGTTATTGCGTAGTTCCGCATGTATGTGAGGAGCGTCGTAATATCACGGAACTTTTGGAAAGAAGAAAGTTGTGATTTTCGCGGAAGATTTTGTAAGATGAAGGTGGATTCCAGATTTGGTATTAGGCTTCTTGGATTATTTTAAATAGTGATAATGACACGTGGGACGCCACTTTACAGACAAGTATTCGCATAGATATTTAAGATGAAATATTTTATCGAGGAGGCGTGATGTATGTGGCCCAATCATGTTTAATCAAGTCCGTGAAATACGTAAATGGCACTTGGAGCATGTTTTGGTTAAGGTGTGGTGGGACCAAACAATCTTATTCTTTACGTTGTCCTTTGATCATAAATGGTGATTTGAAAGAGTATTTCATCCTTAGAAATTCAAAGAAACTTTTCCCTCTTTGTAAGTTGATCAACTAACTTATTGTGAAGAAAATACTTGGAGTATTTATAATCCCAAACCTTGGCCTGAAAACTCTTAGTTATTTAAATCAGGTCTCTTTTATTCATAATAACAATACAGCCTTGGCGGTTGAAGTGTTTAGAGATATTGTTTAGAAATCTCAAATTCACATGAGCTTGGGCGTGAAATTCAGCGTTGTAGACTTATAAGCTTGGATATTTTTTATCGAGGTAAATGATCTATGTCCGAATTATGTTGTGTATCAAGCGATTATATTGGAAATGATATAAAGGTTTCACATGTATTTACTAAGCGTATTTATCAAGCGTATAATTATTGTTTGAACACCATTTAGCACAGTATGCCGTACTTTTAGTTCCGATCGATAGAGGAGGAAGATTTATGTGATTAAGCGAGGAGAGTCGCATAGCGAAATGCGTCTTTGTTTTAAGAACCTCTGGTAAGTTGAAGAATAATTTGTTATGATTTCTTCACGTGCGGCGTATGACTTTTCATTTAGTTCTTCTATACTCTTAGCATGATTGTGTCAATTATATATGCTCACATTGCGTATTTAAATGAATGTTATTTATTTACATAAAGTGTTATAATTTTTATGGGAAGTTATCTAACGACTTTAAAAAATGATTTGATTTTAGTTGAGACTTGATAAAGATAGCGACATAACTGCTTAGAAAGAATGACCCTTGATTTAAGTATAGGATTACTTGTGGACAAAGAGTAAGTATATTAGTTTTACGGCTTACTTGATAAGAAAAGCACTTGGTTTATCTATAAAGTACTTGATTTTAAAAGAAAATCTTATAAAAAGATTGAGGAGGTGTAAATTATGGTTTAAAACATGTTTTTTTAATACTACAGTATTAGTATCGTGTACTTGCAAGAAATCTGAAAGAATGTATTTCTTTGTTAAAAAGGTATGTGAACATGCGCATTGTGATAGTCTTTGATGTGCAAGTGTTTTGTTGATATCTTCTTGAAGACTCTGCAAGATTGATCATAGCGTTTAGCTCAGATATCGGCATGCTACGTGACTGCAGGAAGTAGTATTTCGCTTTGGACATTACGATGGATGGTCCGCACGTATTTTCATGACTTAGTGAATTTGCGTCATGTAATTATCCAAAAAAGTGGCGGAATGTCTACCCGCAATCATAATGCGGTACCTCGGTTCGGAAGTTTAGTTGCCGGCGATTTTTGCCTTTTAAGCATTGCGTTATGCTATGAGAAACGGAAGATTCCGCAACTTTTACGTATTTATATAGAATTAAGCCAACCATAATATATGTATAATGTGATTGGGCAAGAGGTGACATGTTTACTCATCCCTTAAAGTAGTCATAGCCTTAATGTAAAGCCGTTATAAAATTCTACCGACGACATAGTTGTTATCCAGGGCGTCCGACCGCCCGCAGCTGATGATTCGAGTCGTCTTTAAGAACACGACTCAAAGTGAAGAACAAACAAACAAGTTTGCCCAAGTAAATGGATGGCCTGTAGCAGATTTTGGCCATTATGGATATTTTAGGAAGATGAAATATTTTGGGCGAGTAGGAGGCGACACGTGTCACCCCACTGGGTGGCTCTTGGCCGAAATTTGCTAACAAGTGGCGAGACAGTGGCACTTGTCTTGCAAGATATTTTAGTGTGGACAAGTGGCTTGTGGACCCACACACACTTGTCCCCAATCTCAACCACACACTTGCCTTCATCCTAGCCCTTGGTTGTCCTATATGCACCCTTAGTTGATGAAATCTTCCACACTTAGACATTTGAGACTTGAAAAACCCTCCTTCTCCTTGACCTTGCTCTCGTTTTTTAGCCCTTTTCTTGAGCAAAATTTGTCCAAAAATTCTTAAACTCTTAAGTGTTCTTCCCTAAGGTGTTAGGAAGATTGTGTACCAAGAGTTGGAAAAGATTTCACACCCCTAACCTCTATTTTGTTGCCTTGGCCGAAAGTTGCTAGTTGGAAACCCTAAGTGTTCTTCACTTTTTGGAGTTGAATCTTGAAGAGACGTTGGTTAGGAGCTTCTATGGGTTGCTTGTAGCGGATTGGAACGTAAAGATTTGGAGCTAAGACTTGCTTGGAGCGACTTTAAGAACTTGGATATTTTTGGGCTATTTGAGGTAGTAAACCTTAACCTCTTTGTGAATTGGTTATTATACATATATTATAAGTATATTATGGATTATATAATATATGGAGTAAAGTTTGGAGGAGTTGGATCTTGTTAACTTGTTAAAAGAAAGGATTGGCCGTTCGCCATTAAAATGGTAAAAACGTATCAAACGTACCTTACTTGTGAAGAAGTATTTAACAAGTAACTATAACTTATATTAAGAATGGAAATATAAGTTGGATGACTAATGAGTAATTTGGATAAGTAAAATGGACAAAGTTGGCCAAGGACTGACTTAAGCGTATTTACTTTGGTATTTACTTTGGATTTGTATTTACATTACATTTACATTTGTAAGGAAGATTGTTCAATCGCGTTCGTTTGGGCGTGTGATCCCTTTTTAATTATTGTATTGTTATAAAGGCGTGATAGTAAACGCGTTACGGTTGAGCGTAATCCCCTTCTTTTACTTATTGTTGTTATGAAGGCGTGATAGTAAACCGCGTTACCGTTTGGGCGTGTAATCCCCTTCTTTATGTTGTTTAATTATTACGCCTTATTTATGGCATATAATTACGGTTATTCGGGCCTTGGAGAAAGATGGAAAAGTGAGTAAAAGCGGAAGTCTTTGCTAATTTTAGTAGAATTAGAGGGCTTTTATTGGTATAAGTCTTCTATGGTAAGAAAGGTTTGATAGAAGTACTATGACCATTTTAGGAGTGGAGTACTCGTGTGGCGTGATCTACTTGGCTAAAGGAGTAGCCGACGGGTTGAAGTACTTGGAGCGTTTTGCTATTTGTCGATAATCGTCGCGAGGTATGTGAACCTCTTCCTATCTTTTCTAGCATGATTGTTGTGAACTATGTAGTACGGTAGACGTACGTGTGCTAAACGAGTTTTGGTTGGTTTAAAACATATAGTGTTATAATAGCTTTATGAGAAGTTAGTTATAACGACTTTATGTAGGTAAAAGAATGGTTTATTGATTTTAGAAGTTAAGAGACTTGATCTTAAAAGATAAGAGACTTAACTTATAAATGACGTTCTATGAATTTTGTTAAAAAGTTGTGAAACCTCATTCGTGAGTAATGAGTACTTGGCTTTTAAAGAATAATGTTTTACTGATTTCGGAAATGAGAATAAGTATCGAACAAACCATTGCAGCGTTAATAAAGGAAATGTATTGACTAATGAATTATATTAAAACCAGTAGAAACCTCCATCTGCATAGAAGCTAAGATAAGACAAAATTGTATTACATTTCCTAGATCATGGCTGCTTTAATAAGATGGTTATAAACAAGAACAAGCTACTCACACACAAGGCATATGTTACTCAATTGTTTTAAAAGGAGATTACGTTAAGTGATTAAGACTATGATCTATGGAATCTTTCGAAAATAAGAGACTTGGGCATTTGAAATTAGGCAAACTTGAACTTTTGGAAAAGAATGTTGTTACTTGATTTTTAATAAGGAAAGTGTTTTGGTTTACTTATAAATGTTAGTCACTCTATGTTAATACTACGGGTATCGGGTGACCTTTGTAAAAGAAATGGATCTTTTAAAAGAATTTAACGTATGTAGTACTTTGGGGTTAAAACCCGAACTTTGACATAAAATGAAAGTACCTTGAGTTGTGTGTAACTTGCCTATGTTTGCGTGTGATAACCTTGTTGTGCAAGTACTGTATTTCTATACCGCCGTCTCGATGGGTGGCTGATTGGTTAGAGCGATTCTTATCGAGTCCCGTGGGATGGGTCGAGACACGTATTCCACGATTCTTTATCGAGTCCCGTGGATGGGCCGAGAGACGTTTTCCAACTGATTCTTTCTCGAGTCTCTTGGGATGGGCCGAGACACGTATTCCACCTGATTCTTTATCGAGTCCCATGGGATGGGCCGAGACACGTATTCCACCTGATTCTTTATCGAGTCCCAGGATGGGCGAGACACGTATTCCACACAGTTCTTTATCGAGTCCCGTGGGATGGGCGAGACACGTATTCCACCACGATTTATACCTAGACTGCCGGCAGTGAGGAAGGAGTTCCACGGGCATGAGGGATGACTTTGAGGGCGTGAGTCCCTGACTTGACATGACTACTTTTATGTTGTAGACTATAGTTTGGTTATCATACATGTCTCATGTTTTATATAGACTGTCATGATTTCATTTACAGTATTTCAGTTTCACATACTTTGTACTGTTATCTTGACCTCCTTGCCCGGTGGCGTATAAAGAGGCGAGCATCTCACGCGAAGCAGAACCGTGGCTCTCCGTATGGCACGTCGATAAGGTCCAAACCTCGAGATCGCATGCAGTCGGCACCATTTGTTGGGTCGGAGTGACACTAACCTCGCGGCAAAGTGACAAAAGTGGTATCGAGCGATTAATCCTCGGAAAGTGTCTACGCACCGTATCTAGTAAGTCTTGATTATCGGTGTGTTGTGTACCACATCTATAATCGTGAGGTCGCAGGATATTTAGGATTGGTTTCTATTCTTCTCACTCAGATCGTGCCTTAGAGTCGTGTTATAATTTGGACTCCCTGACGTATTCGTATGTACCGATTATGCCTGCGAAAGCAACGAGCCAGATGGGCAAGACAAACAGAGGAGCTACGAGTAGAACACGAGAGGTTCACGAGGCACAGCCCGGTCACACCGAGATAGTACTTGAGACGGCGAGTTTTATGACGCCGCTAGCCCCAGCGAGTTTAGGCGGCAGCGATTTTCACGAGGCCACGATACGAGCCTCAGTTCACGACTAGGAGCCGAGGATATGAGTTCAAGAGATGGCCCAGTTACTAGTGGGGCTGGTGGATGGGAATGAGGACGGACGGGAACCGGTGGTTCACCCTAGATCCGATAGTCTGAGACTTCGAGATTTCTTGAGTTCTTTGTTCGCGAGTTACATGGATAAAGAGCTGAGGATGGTCCTCAGGGTGTCATACTAGTTTGGGGAGATTGTTATGCTTGCGGTCAGCAGGGCCATTTGGTGAGAGTTTGTCCGATTAGCGGTAGCACAGATGTAGCGACTCAGCCTTCGGGATCGGTGGCTGGTTCATCGCCTTATATAGCTACCGCCTGCGGCAGGATTATGGTTAGGCGACGAAGAAAGTAAGCGATGAATTACAGAGATACCTTTAGCCCTTAAGAGACTTGGTTATGTTGTTATGGTGGGTACGTGTGAAGTGCTATACAGATAGGATTGTGTTAAGTGTAACTTAGAGAACATGACTAGTTGAAGAGGTAAGTTTGGGGCCATGGAAGGTGTGAACCTTAGAATATTATACGTGGAGACCTTAGATGCAAGGCCGTCTTGAGTAAAAGATTTGTTTACGATTGACCTTTGTCGGAGTGCATAGTATCTGAGGGTAAAATTGTGTGATAAGTCCCTGAGTGGTGTGAATTATAAGAGGGTAGTTGAGCTAAGAAGACCACTAGGTTTTCGTGACTTGATTAGTGAGATTGCTCCGGATCGGGGGAAACAAGAATTTTGGCGCGGTTATGGGTCGGGTTGAGGACCATTCGCGGGTCAACCCGTAGCCCGGAATGTGGTGGGGTCAGTTCGAGGTGGCCCCGCCAGGTGGTAGGGTCACGAGGGCGCTAGGCCCAGGTTTAGGTAACCATCGTACGGGTTCGTGGATGCGTTCGACCGAATCGGATCATGAAGGCTGGGATGGCCTTGTGGGAATTGAAACTAGTGAGATGACCAAGTTTGAGTAGTGACTCAGGTTTTGGAAACTGGCGATCAAGTGTGGTACGTATACTGGAAAGAGTTCGGGTGTTCGAGAAGTGTACGACGAGTAAGGAAAGAAGTGAACGTGTGCTGAGAGATGAAAGTGACCATTTTTGTGAAGTGAAGGTGCGAAGGAAGTATCCGTTGGACCAGGAGCGAGAGTTGGTGTTATTTTTACATCGTCGAGGTGATTCCTCGTTGGCTTGGATTTGAGTTTTGCGCACATGTTATATTCTGGCCATTGGTGGCATGATCGGTTTTGTAAGTATAGTAGTGGAGACTATACCGACGCAAGTACATTTGGAGACTTAGAAGGAACATTCGGGATGAATGTTTCTAAGGGGGGAAGAATGTTATACTCCGTAGTTCCAGGGTATGTATGTGAGGACGTACGTACGAGAATACGACAGAAATTTTGGATAGAATGAAAGATGTGATTTTTCGACGGAAAAGTTTCCGGGTTTTGTGAAGTAAAAAGGTTCGTTGATGGGAATTGGATTCCTAGATTTGGTATTTGGGATTCTTGAATTATATTTGAATTATGAGATTTTATTTTCGGAATTGGTCACGTGGGGCCCACGGTAGAAATTTACGGTTTTGTGGGGCCCGCTTTGTTTTTGAGATTTTGGCCATTATGGATATTTTCGGAAGATGAAATATTTTGGACGAGTAGGAGGGCGACACATGTCACCCCCCTAGGTGGCTCTTGGCCGAAATTTGCTAACAAGTGGCAGGACAAGTGGCCTTGTCTTGCAAGATATTTTAGTGTGGACAAGTGGCTTGTGGGACCCACACACACTTGTCCCCAATATCAACCACACACTTGCCTTCATCCTAGCCCTTGGTTGTCCTATATATGCACCCTTAGTTGATGAAATCTTCCACACTTAGACATTTCAAGACTTGAAAAACCCTCCCTTCTCCCTTGACCTTGCTCTCGTTTTTTAGCCCTTTTCTTGAGCAAAATTTGTCCAACAATTCTTAAACTCTTAAGTGTTCTTCCCTAAGGTGTTAGGAAGATTGTGTACCAAGAGTTGGAAAAGATTTCACACCCCTAACCTCTATTTTGTTGCCTTGGCCGAAAGTTGCTAGTTGGAAACCCTAAGTGTTCTTCACTTTTTGGAGTTGAATCTTGAAGAGACGTTGGTTAGGAGCTTCTATGGGTTGCTTGTAGCGGATTGGAACGTAAAGATTTGGAGCTAAGACTTGCTTGGAGCGACTTTAAGAACTTGGATATTTTTGGGCTATTTGAGGTAGTAAACCTTAACCTCTTTGTGAATTGGTTATTATACATATATTATAAGTATATTATGGATTATATAATATATGGAGTAAAGTTTGGAGTTGGATCTTGTTAACTTGTTAAAAGAAAGGATTGGCGTTCGCCATTAAAATGGTAAACGTATCAAACGTACCTTACTTGTGAAGAAGTATTTAACAGTAACTATAACTTATATTAAGAATGGAAATATAAGTTGGATGACTAATGAGTAATTTGGATAAGTAAAATGGACAAAGTTGGCCAAGGACCCCAACTTAAGGAATTTGTATTTACTTTGGATATTTACTTTGATTTTACATTGGTATTTACATTTACGTTAATGGGAAGGTTGGTCAATCGCGTTCCGTTTGGGCGTGTGATCCCTTTTTAATTATTGTATTGTTATAAAGGCGTGATAGTAAACGCGTTACGGTTGGCCGTAATCCCCTTCTTTTACTTATTGTTGTTATGAAGGCGTGATAGTAAACGCGTTACCGTTTGGGCGTGTAATCCCCTTCTTTATGTTGTTTAATTATTACGCCTTATTTATGGCATATAATTACTGCTATTCGCCTTGGAGAAAGATGGAAAAGTGAGTAAAAGCGAAGTCTTGCCAATTTTCCGTGAATTAGAGGGCTTTTATTGGTATAAGTCTTCTATGGTAAGAAAGGTTTGATAGTAGTACTATGACCATTTTAGGAGTGGAGTACTACGTGTGGCGTGATCTACTTGGCTAAAGGATTAGCCGACGGGTTGAAGTACTTGGAGCGTTTTGCTATTTGTCGATAATCGTCGCGAGGTATGTGAACCTCTTCCTATCTTTTCTAGCATGATTGTTGTGAACTATGTAGTACGGTGAGCGTCGTGTGCTAAACGAGTTTTGGTTGGTTTAAAACATATAGTGTTATAATAGCTTTATGAGAAGTTAGTTATAACGACTTTATGTAGGTAAAAGAATGGTTTATTGATTTTAGAAGTTAAGAGACTTGATCTTAAAAGATAAGAGACTTAACTTATAAATGACGTTCTATGAATTTTGTTAAAAAGTTGTGAAACCTCATTCGTGAGTAATGAGTACTGCTTTAAAGAATAATGTTTCTTGATTTGAAATGAGAATAAGTATCGAACAAACCACGCAGTTAATAAAGGAAATGTATTGACTAATGAATTATATTAAAACCATTAGAAACCTCCATCCGCATAAGCTAAGATAAGACAAAATTGTATTACATTTCCTAGATCATGGCTTTAATAAGATGGTTATAAACAAGAACAAGCTACTCACACACAAGGCATATGTTACTCAATTGTTTTAAAAGGAGATTACGTTAAGTGATTAAGACTATGATCTATGGAATCTTTCAAAATAAGAGACTTGGGCATTTGAAATTAGCAAACTTGAACTTTTGGAAAGAATGTTGTTACTTGATTTTTAATAAGGAAAGTGTTTTGGTTTACTTATAAATGTTAGTCACTCTATGTTAATACTACGGGTATCGGGTGACCTTTGTAAAAGAAATGGATCTTTTAAAAGAATTTAACGTATGTAGTACTTTGGGGTTAAAACCCGAACTTTGACATAAAATGAAAGTACCTTGAGTTGTGTGTAACTTGCCTATGTTTGCGTGTGATAACCTTGTTGTGCAAGTACTGTATTTCTATACCGCCGCGTCTCTCGATGGAGGGCCGGCTGATTGGTTGTGAACGATTCTTATTGTTATACCCCGTATTTCCAGAGTATGTACGTAAGGGAATACGTACAAAAAGTTTGGCCTTAAAGTTAGCCTTGGACGTTTTTTTTGTACACAACTCACTAAAAGAATCGTTTTTCCGACTAAACGCTTCCACGACTTTCGTAGGGAAAATTCGGCTATGCCATTACTAATTTTTGCGGATTTTTCCGAGAGGCGAACCATTTTGGACCAACGGGAGGCGGCACTTGGCACCTCCCATTGGTGAACAATCGCCCATTTGGACGAAATGGACTAACATGGCACGTTTTTGTGCCTTGTACACAAGTCGAGTTGGTAGGATATTTGTGTGAGTAAATCTTCACCCTACACTTGCCTTGCACTTGTCTTAATCTTGGCCATTGGTTGGCCACTTCTTGACCTATAAATACCCTCTTAGAGATGAAGAGTTCTTCATCCACAAAGTTATCTTCCAAGTCTTGAAAAAAATCCTCTCCTCTCCCTTAGCCTTTCGTCCAACACCTCCCCTCGAGTGAGTTTGGCCGAGGCCTACCCCACACAGCCTAGCGAAATCTACCCCTCCCTTGGTAGAAAAGTTGTCTTCTAGTATTGTTATAATGCCCAAAATACCTAGCCCAAATCCCTTAGTCCTTTGTAGAAGTTGTGAAGAACTTCTAAGGTTTCTTGAGCTCTGAGCGTACAACTTAGGAGCTAAACCTTGCTCAGGTGCGACTTTATCTAGGATATTATTGGGCTTACTGAGGTAACTAATCCTAACCCTCTTTTGAATTAGAGAATACTTAATGTAGTAGTATAAGAATAAGTATAAATACTTAGAAGAATATCACAGAATAGAATTGAACTATATCACGATGAAGGGTTTAAAAGAAGAATAATCAAACTATACTTACATAGATTTTCCGCAGAGACTTATATAGCTCACCGGTAGGGAAGTCTTTGCCGACTATCCGTAGAATTGTGAACCCTCGCTTAGAATGACCTTCGAGTAGTCTTTGATAGATGTTCGACTATTATAGGTGACTCTGCTGCGACATATTCAACTTGGCGGTGGTTTTTTAGAAGGTATGTGATTCTTCCTAAAGCATGATATTTTACAATATATAGTACGGTGACGTACGTGTTAATCGAATAATAACTACGCAATGTCTTTGACTTAAGCTCTGAATAATACTTACGGCAATGCCTCGCTTAAGCCCGACAATACTTACGGCAATGCCTCACGGCTTAAGCCTAAATAATAAAGAACTGAAAGCATTTCAAAAGAATACTGAATCATTTTTAACAGAAGAGAACTATTTGGTTTTTAAAACAAAAACTTAAGAGTTATACTAGCTTTATGGAAAGTTAGGTATAACAACTTAAGAAAGATAAAAAGGAATTGTTTACCTGTTTGTTTATAAAAGCCTTGTATTGATTTCATAGTGTAGTAAGATTTGTTTGATAAGTAGACATATTATGATGCTACCGTGTTAGTATCTTGAAATCGTGTAAGTGGTCATTCTTGCGTGCTTACGTTGCTAACCGTAAGTCCGCTGTCGTTATTGTATCACCTACCCCTTGATCGTTATACCGGCTTGCCCTCGATGCGTCTATACGCCCATGCGTTCGCGAGACTACGCGAGCGGTATGCTCGAGATTGATCATTTCGGTGTTTAGCCGATGCGGGGATTCCTATGCGTCCGTTGAGACTATGCGATCTTTTGAGGCTATGCGCGTGCGGGAGCCTAGGCGGATCTGGTCACTGCCCGATCGCGAGGAATACCTATGCGGTCCATGTGTGACTTTATGCGGTGCGGAAGTCGTGACTAGGCACGCAGAATGATACTATGGGCGATTGGCCTTGCCGATCATTCGCGGCCTAGAATAGACTTCTGGCGCTTTCCTATTATTGTTGTTTGTGATGTGGCACTATGTGCAATTGAACTGATTGTATTTGTGAAAAGGTTTTAAATACTTTGATTTCATTTCAGTTCTTTATAGTTTCACATACTTGGTAATTGTACTAACCTCCCGGGGCCGCGTTACGCCGCAGTAAAGGCAAAGCAGTGCTAGATCCGCATCCTTAGGATCCTGCGTTGGTGTCGTGAGCTCCATCTTCTCCGAGGCTCTACTGGGTATGATCTCCCTGTTGTAGATAGTTTGTATAATCGAGGTATGGCGGGCCTGCCATAGTTGTATATTTTTCCTTAGTCAGTAGTCATGTTATGCAAGATTTCGGATATCGCTAAAACCATGTTTTTATATATATGCGAAAGGCGATGTTTTCTCACATAAAGCGTGTCTTATTTTATAAATCGTTTCATGTCTTGTTTTATATTTCGCCGATTACTCGATGTATGACTACTGGGTGCCCTTGAGCACGATCCCGAGCCGAATGGGTCGTGACAAAAGTGGTATCGAGCGCTTAATCCTCGGAAAGTGTCTACATCGTATCTAGTAAGTCTTTATTATCGGTGTTGTGCACCACACCAATAATCGTGAGGCTATAGGATATTTAGGATTGGTTTCCATTCTTCATTCCGAGATCGTGCTTTGAAGTGTTATAGGTTGGACCCTCTAACGTATTCCTTTCCGTAATGATTATGCCTCCACGTAAGGCAACCCGGCAAGGCAGCGTGAGGAGTCGCTAGCGAGACACCCGAGTCACGAGGGCTCGTGCCCACCTATACCAGACGGCGAGTTCTATGACGCCCGGCCCAAATAGAGACCACAGTACCCACACCTCCGTCCCACACGGCGGGGCGGAGTTAGGGCCGAGATGGCCCACTATTGGCTGAGTTGTGGCCCGATACGGGGAGAGGGTGGACGCGGCGATTCCAGCTCAGCCTCGATCGGCCGCACCCGTGGTGCACCCGAGGCGAATAGTTTGAGGCTACGATATTTCTTGAGTTGTAGCCCGCGAGTTTTACTGGTCGAGGCGGAGGATGATCCACAGGAGTTCATCCGCCGCCCTGAAGGATCACGCGGGTGATCAAGGCCTCAGAGATGCAGTCTGACCTTTGGTTCGCGGCCGCGTGATACCGCATCGATTGGTTTGATTCATGGGAGCTTTCCGGGAGAGCATGCACCTCAGCAGTATGGGATGAGTTTTCCGAGGCTTTCTCACACTTCTTGCCTCCGCGGATGAGAGGGCACGAGCCGATAGATTCTTGTTTGAGACAGGAGGGCGCGGTGAGGAGTACAATGTCGAGTTTGATTCTTTGGCTCGATATGTCCGCGACCGTAGCAGATGGAGGACCGTGCATCGCTATGTCACTGGCTAGATGATTACATGGCCGAAGTCTTGTGGGTGTGTCCTTCACGAGCATGGACATAACTCGTATGCAGCTCATGCACTAGGATCACGAGGCGTAGAGACCGGGTAAGCGATATCGCCAGAAGGTAAGGCCAAGAGCGGCGGTTCTTTTCGTGGTTCTCGTGGTGGCGCATCGCCAGAAGTCCAGATTTGCACTACACGGCAGAGCGCTCTACCTCATTTTCGGTACAGCCGAGCGATCGGTGTCGGGGCCCGGACTTGATTTCGAGGTAGGGTGCTAAGGTTTGAGGCGATTGTGTGTTCCGGATATTTGAGACTTCAGCGGAGTTCTTGGGAAGCACGTGCGTTACTCTATCCATCCAGGGTCGACCAAGATGTACCACGACCTTAGATCTGTGTATTGGTGGGATGGCTTGAAGAGGGACGTTGCAGAGTTCGTAGCTCAGTGCGTGTTGTCAGCAGGTGAAGGTAGAGCAAGAGGCCTGGTGGTTTGTTACAGCGATAGAGATCCCGACACGAAGTGGGAGGTAATCAACATGGACTTCATCACGATTACCTCGCACTCGGAGGAGACATGATTCTATATGGGTTATCGTCGACGGTGGCGAAATCAGCCCACTTTCTTCCGTCCGGACGACCTTTCGGTGAGATTATGCCATACTTTACATCGAGAGATCGTCGGTCGCATGAGTCTCTATTTCGATCATATCGCATGAGGAGCCATTACTGGCTAACTTACGGAGGTCCTTCCGCAGGGTTTAGGGATGCAGTGAGCACGAATCGCATTTCATCCACGCAGACGGACAGCGGCGCGCTATCCGCACTCGAGGATATCATGCGAGCCCGTGTTATTGACTTCGGTGGTAGTTGGGAGGATCATTTGCCTCTAGTTGAGCTTGCGTATAATAATAGCTACAACTCGAGATTCGATGGCGCCTTATGAGGCCTTGTGAGGAAGTGCGGTCGCCTATAGGTTGGTTCGACGTGGGCGAGTGCGGCTAGTGGGACGATTTGGTGCGCAGCGGTGGATAAGGTGAAGCTTATCCGAGAGCGGCTATTGACAAATTCGTAGTCGAAGTCGATGCAGATCATCGCCGCCGACATCCGAGTTCGCATTGATGATTGGTTTTCTGAAGGTGCGCATGAAGGGTGTGATGAGATTCGGGAGGAAGGAAACTTCGGCCGTACATTGGGCCGCTTGATTGTCCGCGGTAGGCAAGGTTGCCTATGAGTTGGATCTGCCGTCGATATGGAGGCGGTCATCCGGTTTTCACGTATCTATCTTTGAGGAGATGTATCGGATCCATCTAGTACACCCGATTGACGATGTCCAGTGGTGATCGGGTTATCGTATGAGAGATTCCCATAGCGATAATCGATCGTCCGTTAGGCGTCTGCGGACCAAGGCGTGGCTTCCGTCAAAGTCTTGTGGCGAACGAGCTTAGGGAGGAGATGACGTGGGAAGCCGACATGAGGCGCAGGTACTCACCTATTCCCCACACCTCCGTGTAATTCACTTTCCTACTTGTAAATTTTCGTTATCGCTTTTGCCTAAGTGTTGTGTTGTGGCGTGTGTGGCTTTTGCAAACTTTAAGTTATGAAGAACCTTATCGTTATCGTCTTGGGAAGGAACATTCGGGACGAATGTTTCTAGGGGAGAATGTTATACCGTATTTCGCAGTATGTACGTAAGGGAATACGTAAAAAGTTTGGCCTTAAAGTTAGCCTTGGGCGTTTTTTTGTACACAACTCACTAAAAGAATCGCTTTCGACGAAACGCTTCCACGACTTTCGTAGGAAAATTCCGCCATGCCATTACTAATTTTTGCGGATTTTCCAGAGGCGACATTTGGACCAACGAGGGACACTTGGCACCCTCCCATTGGTGGACTGAAATCGCCCATTTGGACGAAATGGACTAACATGGCACGTTTTTGTGCCTTGTGCACAAGTCGGAGAGTTGGTAGGATATTTGGGAGTAAATCTTCACCCTACACTTGCCTTGCACTTGTCTTAATCTTGGCCATTGGTTGGCCACTTCTTGACCTATAAATACCCCCTTAGAGATGAAGAGTTCTTCATCCACAAAGTTATCTTCCAAGTCTTGAAAAAAATCCTCTCCTCTCCCTTAGCCTTTCGTCCAACACCTCCCCCCCCCCTTGAGTGAGTTTGGCCGAGGGCCTACCCCCCCTAGCCTAGCCGAAATCTACCCCCCTCCCTTGGTAGAAAAGTTGTCTTCTAGTATTGTTATAATGCCCAAAATACCCTAGCCCAAATCCCTTAGTCCTTTGTAGAAGTTGTGAAGAACTTCTAAGGTTTCTTAGACTCTGAGCGTACAACTTAGGAGCTAAACCTTGCTCAGGCGCGACTTTATCTAGGATATTATTGGGCTTACCGAGGTAACTAATCCTAACCCTCTTTTGAATTAGAGAATACTTACTGTAGTAGTATAAGAATAAGTATAAATACTTAGAAGAATATCACAGAATAGAATTGAATTGTTATCACGAAGAAGGGTTTAAAGAAGAATAATCAAACTATACTTACATAGGATTTGCTTCCATGAGACTTATATAGCTCACCTGGGTAGGGAAGTCTGCCGACTATCCGTAGAATTGTGAACCCTCTGTTTAGAATGACCTTGAGTAGTCTTTGATAGATGTCTGTGACTATTATAGGTGACTCTCTGCGACATATTCAACTTGGCGGTGGTTTTCACGAGAAGGTATGTGATTCTTCCTAAAGCATGATATTTTACAATATATAGTACGGAGACGTACATGTGTTAATCGAATAATAACTACGCAATGTCTTTGACTTAAGCTCGAATAATACTTACGAATGCCTCACGCTTAAGCCTGAATAATACTTACTGAATGCCTCACGCTAAGCCTAAATAATAAAGAATCAAAGCATTTCAAAGAATATCGAATCATTTTTAATGTAAGAGAACTATTTGGTTTTAAAACAAAACTTAAGAGTTATACTAGCTTTATGGGAAGTTAGGTATAACAACTTAAGAAAGATAAAAGGAATTGTTTACTGCTTGTTTATAAAAGCCTTGTATTAATTTCATTAAGTGTAGTAAGATTTGTTTGATAAGTAGACATATTATGATGCTACCGTGTTAGTATCTTGAAATCGTGTAAGGGGTCATTCTTGCGTGCTTACGTTGCTAACCGTAAGTCCGTTGTCTTGTTATTGTATCACCTACCCGATCGTTATACCGAGGGCTTGCCCTTGACGCGAGTCTATACGGCCTATGCGGTCTGTGAGACTATGCGCAGCGGTATGCTCCGGGATTGATCATTCGGTGTTTAGCCTGACGCGGGATTCCTATGCGTCCGCTGAGACTACGCAGCCTTACGAGGCTATGCGGCCGCGGAGCCTAGGCGGATGTCGGGGTTGGCTGCCCCGATGCGAGGAATACCTCATGCGGTGCTGTGTGACCTATGCGGATCGCGGAAGTCGTGACTAGGCACGCAGAATGATACTATGGGCGATTAGCCTTGCTTGATCATTCGCGCCTAGAATAGACCATTCTGCTTTTCCTATTATCATGTTGTTTGTGATGTGCACTATGTGCAATTGAACGATTGTATTTGTGAAAAGGTTTTAAATACTTTGATTTCATTTCGCTTTATAGTTTCACATACTTGGTACTGTTGTACTAACCTCCTTCGGCCGCGTTCATGCGCAGTAAAGGCAACAGTGCTAGATCCGCATCCTTGGATCCTTGCGTTGGTGTCGAGCTCCATTTTCTCCTGAGGCTCTACTTTTTGGGTATGATCTCCGTTGTAGATAGTTTGTACAGTCGGGGTATGGCGGCCCCGTCCGCCATAGTTATATATTTTTCCTTAGAGGTTCAGAGTCATGTTATGCGATGACGGATGTCGCTAAAACCATGTTTTTATATATATCGAAAGGCGATGTTTCTCACATAAACCGTGTCTTATTTTATAAACTGTTTCATGTCTTGTTTTATATTTCCGCCGACACTGATGTATGACTACTTGGGTGCCCGTGAGCGCACTCACGCGCCCTGAATGGGTCGTGACACTTATCGAGTCCCGTGGGACGGAGACACGTATTCCACGATTCTTTATCGAGTCCCGGGATGGGCGAGACACGATTCCACCGATTCTTTATCGAGTCCCGTGGGATGGGCCGAGACACGTATTCCACCGATTCTTTATCGAGTCCACGGACGGATGGTAGACACGTATTCCACCGATTCTTTATCGAGTCCCACGGATGGGCCGAGACACGTATTCCACCGTTCTTTATCGAGTCCCATGGGATGGGCCGAGACACGTATTCCACACGATTTATACCTAGACTGCCGGCAGTGAGGAAGGAGTTCCACGGGCATGAGGGATGACTTTGAGGGCGTGAGTCCCTGACTTGACATGACTACTTTTATGTTGTAGACTATAGTTTGGTTATCATACATGTCTCATGTTTTATATAGACTGTCATGATTTCATTTACAGTATTTCAGTTTCACATACTTGGTACCTGTTGTACTGACCTCCTTCGGGAGGCTGCGTTCATGCCGCAGGTAGAGGTACATCGGTTGTGGATCCTCGCTCATAGGATCACAGTTCAAGATTGGAAGCCCCGTTTCTCGAGGCTTATCTTGTGGTATGTTACCCGAGTGCAGAGGTTCTTGTACATTCAAGGGTATGTCGGGGCCCTGTCCCGTCATAGTTGTTGTCACTTTCTTAGAGGTCTGTAGTACTGTTGTGGGCAGGGTTGTAAAGGATGTAACTGTTCAGATTATGTATATATGCAAGAAGGCAACTGTTTGGGTTGGCCTGTTTTATTATCATATCTCTTGTTTCATGTTCATGTTTTTATTTCCGCTGATTTTCTCTGATGTTGTATCACTAGGGTGCCCGGGGTAAGGCACCAGTCACGGTCCCCGGTTCGGGTCGTGACAATATTTTAGTAATGACTTTGAGGGCATGCGTCCCTGACTTGATAACACTGCTTATGTATTGTGTACTGTAGGGTGGCTATCATACATGTCTCCGGTTTCGTGTAGACTGTTATGATTTCATTACGATTTCATCGCTTCACATACTTGGTACATTCTTCGTCTTGACTGCTTGCCGGGCTGCGTTCATGCCGCAGGTTTAGGTACGCAGTTTGGTGATCTTCAGGTGTAGGACCCTGCTCCGAGTTTTTGGATAGCTCCATCTGTTCAGGAGTTTATCGTTTTGGTATAAGTTCTTTCAGTACAGGCTTTTGTACAGTTGTGGGTACGGCGGGGCCTTGTCCCGTCATATTTCAGTAAAACTCTTAGAGGTCTATATTCATATATGGGATTGGACTCATGTACAGTGTAGTGTCTTTTGATTATGTATATTATATGGCAGCCTTGTCGGCTTTGCCCTTGCACGTACTTTGGTTTAAAAAAAAAAAGAGGTGTTATTTAATTTCCGCAGTTTACTTAGTTGTTAAGGTAGAAGGGTGCCCAGGTAGGGCACCAGTGTTATACCCCGTATTTTCAGAGTATGTACGTAAGGACGTACGTAGAAAAATTTGAACTTTAAAGTGGCTTGGACGATTTATTTTTGTGCACAACACCCGGTTAGAGTCGTTTTTCGACGAAACGTTTTACTAAACTTGCGAAGGGTAAATTCCGGCTATGACATTTCTAATTTTTGCGGATTTTTCCGAGAGACGAAACATTTTGGACCAACGAGAGGGCGACACTTGGCACCCTCTCATTGGTGGGCTTTGGACGGCATTTGGGACGAAATGGGTGAGTGGGAGTAGGTAGGATATTTTGTGATATTTGTGTGGTAGATGGATAAGGTGCACTTGGCTTGATCTTGACCCTACACTTGCCTTGCACTTGGCATAATCTTGGCCATTGGTTGGCCATTTCTTGACCTATAAATACCCCCCCTAAGTGATGAACTTCTTCATCCTAAAATCATTTCCAAGTCTTGACATCCCTCCCCCTTGCCTTGTAGCTTTAGTCCGCCACCACCACCCTCCCTTTGTGAGCCCTTGCGAGAGCCTCCTTCCCCTTTGTAGTGTTCTAGGTAGGTACCCCCACTAGCCTAGTTGTTTCGTATAATACCCCCTTTTGTGGTATAGAAATCCTCTCCAAGTATCGTTATAATGCCCAAATCCCTTGGCCCAAATACCTTGTAGTATTCCCAAGGTTACACTTTACAAAAGCCCGTAAATACTATTATACTTCCCTCAGTCACAAAAACGAAACCCTAAGGAAAACCTTCATGGTCGGGGGGAGTATTTAGTAGAAGTTGCGTAGCACTTCTCAGGGGTGTTTGGAGCGGATTGGAGCACTCAGAGTCGGAGCTACGCGTTGCTCAGGAGCGACTTTAAACTCGGATAATTTTGGGCTCATCGAGGTAAATACTCATCCTTCTATTGTAATTGGAAATTACATACTGTCGTAGTAGAAATGAATATAAGATTCATAGAAGAGAATTGAACTGTAATAGAAGGATATTACAGAAAGGATTGAACTGAAATCACTTCAAATGAATATAAGTAGAAGTTAATCAGTACTTACATGTGATCAGATTGGATGATAACCGCTATTGGTTGAATATTTTGCAAGTAGCATGTGCTACTTAGAAGGTGGGCAAGGCTAGCCGGGTTATAGCCGTGGAGCATTTTGCTTATAGTCGATAATCGTCACGAGGTATGTGATTCTTCCTATACTCTTGAGCATGATATTTTAAAGGAAGATATATATATAGTACGGCAATGTCTTTTGACTTAATCCTGAATAATATATAATACGGTAGACGTACGTGTGCTAATTGAACGTAGTTGTACGACAATGTCTTTTGACTTAAGCCTGAATAATAAAGAACTTGAAGTATGTCAAAAGAGTTAAGAAACCATTTTTGAAAGAAGAGTAACACTTGGTTTTAAGGGTTTTAAAAAGAGTTATACTAGCTTTATGGGGAGCTAGGTATAACGTCTTAAGAGAGGTAATGAAAATGGTTTATTGATGTTAGAAGTTAAGAGACTTGATCTTATAAGATAAGAGACTTAACTTAAATGAATTAATATGAGTTTTGTGTGAAACCTCATTCGTGAGTAATGAGTACTTGGTTTTTAAAAGGGAATAATGTTTTACTGATTTCGGAAATCAGAATGAGTATCGACAAACCACTGCAGCGTCAATAAAGGAAAATGTAATGAATAATGAAGTATTATTAAAACCAGTAGAAACCTCCATCTGCATAGAAGCTAAGATGAGACAAAATGATATTACATTTCCTAGATCATGGCTGCTTTAATAAAGATGGTTATAAACAAACTACTCACACATATGGCATATGTTATTCAATTGTTTTAAAAGAGATTAAGACATTGAACTATGAAACTTTTCTAAAAAGAGACTTGAGTAATTGGAATTAGGCAAACTGGAACTTTAGGAAAAAGGGAAATGCATTGTTATGTCTTAAATTGGTTTAAAACATAAAGTGTTATAACAGCTTTATGGGGAGTTAGTTATAACGACTTTATGAAAACAAAAGAAGGGTTTTATCATTGGTTTTAATGTGATAACTTGGCTTTAAAAGGAGAAGTGTTTTGGTTTGCTAAAAATGTGAGTCACTCTATTTTATACTACGGGTATCGGGTGACTTTTATAAAAGGAATGGATCTCTTTAAAAGGAATTTAACGTACGTAGTACTTTAGGGTTAAAACCCGGACTTTGATATAAAATGGAAGTACCTTGAGTTGTGTATAATTTGCCTACACTTGTTTTTGTATAACTTGCCTATGCTTGTTGTTGTGTAACTCGCCTATGCTTGTTGTGATAGCCTTTGATTGTAGGATTGTGTTTCTATACTACCGCGCCTCTCGTTGGAGGGCCGGTTGACTTGTTGAGAACTTACATGGACATGTCTACACCGATGCAGAATTCCGGGGGCATGTGGCCATGCAGCAGGGTTGATTACCCGATATATTGTTATTGTGGTTACATGGACATGTCTACACCGATGCAGAATTCCGGGGGCATGTGGCCATGCGGCAGGGTTGATCACCCGATATATTGTTGTTGATGTTACATGGACGTGTCTACACCGATGCAGAATTCCGGGGGCATGTGGCCATGCGACATTGTTATTATTGTTGCATCATGGACATGTCTACACCGATGCAGAATTCCGGGGGCATGTGGCCATGATGCGAACATGATTGATGTTGTGGGCGTGAGACCCATAGTTATATTTGAGTGATGACTTTGAGGGCGTGAGTCCCTGACTTGACTGCTTTTATGTTGCATACTGTATTTTGGTTATCATACATGTCTCCTGCTTTATATAGACTGTTATGATTTAACTGCAGTATTTTCAGTTTCACATACTTGGTACCTGTTGTACTGACCTCCTTCGGGGGGCTGAGCGTATAAAGAGGCCAGAGCCTCTACCACGGGAACAGACCCGAACCGTGGCTCTCCGTATGGCACATCCTGAGAAGGTTCATGCCTCAGGATCGCGACGCAGCCCGCACCATTTGTTGGTCACGGAGCAAGGCTCGCGCAAAGTGACAAAGTGGTATCGAGCGATTAATCCTCGGAAGGTGTCTACGCACCATATCCATGAGAGTCTTGATTATCGGTGTTGTGCACCACGCCAATAATCGTGAGGCTATAGGATATTTAGGATTGGTTTCTATTCTTCTCACTGAGATCGTGCCTTAGAGTCGTGTTGTAAGATCGACCTCTAACGTATTTCTTTCCACCGCTATGCCTCACGTAGGGCCAATCCGGGCAAGGCGCCGGCGAGGCTGCGAGTTAGTCGAGAGGGTTACGAGGGCACAAGCCCAACTATCACCTGAGTTAGGTGCTTCATTCGGGGAGTTATGCACGTCACCAAATTTCAGCAGAGTTTAGCACTGGCGGCGGTTCCTCGCGGCCATGATATTTGAACCTTCCACGGCCAGGCGAGAATATGGGTTGCAAAGAGGCGACCCTGTTACTAACTATGGGTTTGGCTACTAGAGAGTACCGATGTACCGCGAGCCTTGATGACTATCTAAAAGAGGGATGCACAAGAGTAATTCTTCAGTTAGGCTTGGCGGCACGTATGCGGGCTTATGCGCGCAGCCGAGAAACGTAGAGATCGACGTTAACGGAAGCGAAAGAAGAGGCGAGCAGTAAGGTCCTTTGGTAATTTTGGCGAGTCACCTCACCAATGATTTGATTATGCACATCCACCGGTCAGAGGTCCTCCACGTGGTTCGGGACGCTCGGGGTAGGCGAGTTGGTCGAGCTCGTGGCTTCCATTCACAATGTGACGACGCCATCCGGAAATGTCGCTTTTGTTGGTACTTGTTGTACTGCGGCCGTCGAGGCAGTGTCGAAAGCGGTGTCCTAGTAGGAGGGATGCAAGTAGGAAGACTCACGCCGTGATCGGTGGGTAGTTCGTTACCTTCCCTAGCTATGCGCCCTACGGGGCAGGTTTGATTAAAACGACTAAGGGGAGTGAAGCAGTAGATATAGATATATCCTTAACCCTCTAGAGATCAGTATGTGTGATAAGATGAGTATACCTTAAGTGTTATATTCTGATAGCATTATGTAGATTGTGATTAGAAATCTTGGTTAGTTAACCAAGTAGGATTTGGGGGATAGAGAAGGGTGAGCCTTAGAGTTTTATACGTAGAGACCTTAGAGGTAAGGCCATCTCGAGTAAAGGTATAGTGTTATGTTTGATCCTTATCGGAGTGCATAGTGCACGTGAGATATATTGTGTGATAAGTCCCTGAGTAGTGGGGAATGAAAGAGGGTAGTTGAGCTAAGAAGACCGCTAGGTTTTCGTAACATGATTAGTGAGAGTTTTCCCGGATCGGGGGGCTAGAGTCTCGCGCGTTGCCGGGTCGGGTTGAGGCCACGTTGCGGGTCAACCCGCGGCCTATTTGGTGGTGGGGTCAGTTTGTGGTGGTCCCACCTTGTGATAGGGTCACGAGGGTGTTAGGCCCAAGTTTAGTTAACCAGCGTACGAGTTCGTGGATGCGTTCGACCAGTAGTCGGGCGAGGTCACCGCCTTATCTTTTAGTCGACCGTACTCGGCAGTTGTTGTTATATCCGAAAGGTTGTAAGGCTGCACGGGGTTCCTGCCTTCACCTTATGGTAGACAGTGGGGCCCAGGGTACGGCTGTTTCTTTTTCTGGAGGTTTTACCGAGCACGTGTTAAGAACTCAGGTGAGTCTCAAAATCGCATTCGCCCTCGGGCCAGTGTTTGGATTTCAGGGGTAGTTGTGAGGATTGTTGTCTCCTGTTGGGGAAGTGTTTAAGCTACCATTTCAGTGTTCGGATGTCACCTTATGAAGCCTTGTAGGGGCGGAAGTGTAAGTTGTCGGTCAATTGGTTCGATGTTGGCAAGGTTCAGATAGTTGGTTCAGGCTTGTTCCAGCAGACTGTGGTTAGGGTGAAGCTTGTCTAGAAGAGGTTATTGGCAGCTCAGAGAAATCGTGCGGATAATCGGCGACGACGCTTAGAGTTCAGGTTAACGGTCGGTCTTCTTGAAGGTACCACCCCAGATAGGGTGTGACGAGTTTTGGAAATAGAGTGAACTTAGCCCGAGTTACTTTGGGCCTTTTTGAGTTCATGTGAAGAATAGGCCAGGTTGCCTATATGTTAGCATTTGTCGTCCGACTTAGGAGGCAGTACGTCCGGTCTTTCATATTTTTATGTTCTGAAAGCACGGAGATCCATCCAGTGTTCCGCTTAGTGATGACCACGTTAGAGATACTAACCCCGAGTTTTGGAAACTGAAGCAGTAACAGAAATGTGGTAAGAGTTCGAGTGTTCAATAAGGGTACGACACGTAAGGGAAGAAACGAGCATGTATTGCGAGCATCGATGTGATCAATTCTTTTGTATGAAGAAGGTGCGAAGGAAGTATATTTTAGTCCTCGGGTAAGGGCTTTTGTGTTGCTAGAGGTGTTTCCTCATGGACTTGGATGTAAGTGTTTGCGCGTGTGATATTTTTGTGGCCAGGTGTGGCATGATTGTTTTCATAAGTACATCAAGTGGAGACTACTGGCGCATGTTTGTTTTGAGACTTAGAAGGAACATTCGGGACGAATGTTTCTAAGGAGGGGAGAATGTTATACCCCGTATTTCCAGAGTATGTACGTAAGGACGTACGTAGAAAAATTTGAACTTTAAAGTGGCTTGGACGATTTATTTTTGTGCACAACACCCGGTTAGAGTCGTTTTTCGACGAAACGTTTTACTAAACTTGCGAAGGGTAAATTCCGGCTATGACATTTCTAATTTTTGCGGATTTTTCCGAGAGACGAAACATTTTGGACCAACGAGAGGGCGACACTTGGCACCCTCTCATTGGTGGGCTTTGGACGGCATTTGGGACGAAATGGGTGAGTGGGAGTAGGTAGGATATTTTGTGATATTTGTGTGGTAGATGGATAAGGTGCACTTGGCTTGATCTTGACCCTACACTTGCCTTGCACTTGGCATAACCTTGGCCATTGGTTGGCCATTTCTTGACCTATAAATACCCCCCTTAAGTGATGAACTTCTTCATCCTAAAATCATTTCCAAGTCTTGAAATCCTCCCTTGCCTTGTAGCTTTCGCCACCACCACCTCCCCTTTTGTGAGCCCTTGGCAGAGCCTCCCTTCCCTGTAGTGTTCTAGCCGGTACCCCTCAGCGTAGTTGTTTTCGTATAATACCCCCTTTGGTGGTATCGAAATACTCGCCAAGTATCGTTATAATGCCCAAATACCTTGGCCCAAATACCTTAGTATTCCCAAGGTTACACTTTTACAAAAGCCGTAAATACTATTATACTTCCTCGGTCACAAAACGAAACCAAGGAAAACCTTCATAGTCGGTTGGAGTGTTTAGTAGAAGTTGCGTAGAACTTCTAAGGGTTGTTTGGAGCGGATTCGAGCACTCTGTAGGAGCTAAGCGTTGCTCGAGAGCGACTTTAAACTCGGATAATTTTGGGCTCATCGAGGTAAATACTATCGCCCTTCTATTGTAATTGGAAATTACATACCGTAGTAGAAATGAATATAAGATTCATAGAAGAGAATTGAACCGTAATAGAAGGATATTACGAAAAGGATTGAACTGAAATCACTTCAGAAGAATATAAGTAGAAGTTAACTGTACTTACATAGGACTGTATTACAGTAGACTGATAACCGTTATTGGTTGAATGTTTTGCAAGTAGCATGTGCTACTTAGAAGGTGGGCAAGGCTAGCCGGGTTATAGCCGTGGAGCATTTTGCTTATAGTCGATAATCGTCACGAGGTATGTGATTCTTCCTATACTCTTGAGCATGATATTTTAAAGGAAGATATATATAAGATGCAACGTCTTTTGACTTAAGCCTGAATAATATATACGGTAGATGTACGTGTGCTAATTGAACGTAGCGTTGTTATGCAATGTCTTTTGACTTAAGCCTGAATAATAAAGAACTTGAAGTATGTCAAAGAGTTAAGAAACCATTTTTGAAAGAGTAACACTTGGTTTTAAGGGTTTTAAAAAGAGTTATACTAGCTTTATGGGGAGTTAGGTATAACGTCTTAAGAGAGGTAAAGAAAATGGTTTACTGATGTTAGAAGTTAAGAGACTTGATCTTATAAGATAAGAGACTTAACTTAAATGAATTAATATGAGTTTTGTGTGAAACCTCATTCGTGAGTAATGAGTACTTGGTTTTTAAAAGGGAATAATGTTTCTTGATTTCAAATCGAATGAGTATCGACAAACCAACTGCGGCAATAAAGGAAAATGTAATGAATAATGAAGTATTATTAAAACCAAGAGAAACCTCCATCCGCATGAAGCTAAGATGAGACAAAATGATATTACATTTCCTAGATCATGGCTGCTTTAATAAAGATGGTTATAAAATAAACTACTCACACATATGGCATATGTTATTCAATTGTTTTAAAAGAGATTAAGACATTGAACTATGAAACTTTTCTAAAAAGAGACTTGAGTAATTGGAATTAGGCAAACGAACTTTAGGAAAGGAAAGACATTGTTATGTCTTAAATTGGTTTAAAACATAAAGTGTTATAACGAATTTATGGGAGTTAGTTATAACGACTTTATGAAAACAAAAGAAGGGTTTTATCATTGGTTTTAATGTGATAACTTGGCTTTAAAAGGAGAAGTGTTTTGGTTTGCTAAAAATGTGAGTCACTCTATTTTATACTACGGTATCGTGACTTATATAAAATGAATGTATATCTTTAAAAGGAATTTAACGTACGTAGTACTTTAGGGTTAAAACCCGGACTTTGATATAAAATGGAAGTACCTTGAGTTGTGTATAATTTGCCTACGCTTGTTTTTGTATAACTTGCCTATGCTTGTTGTTGTGTAACTCGCCTATGCTTGTTGTGATAGCCTTTGATTGTAGGATTGTGTTTCTATACTACCGCGCCTCTCGTTGGAGGGCCGGTTGACTTGTTGAGAACTTACATGGACATGTCTACACCGATGCAGAATTCCGGGGGCATGTGGCCATGCGGCAGGGTTGATTACCCGATATATTGTTATTGTGGTTACATGGACATGTCTACACCGTCACTCCGGGGCATGTGGCTACGCGGCGGTTGATCACCCGATATATTGTTGTTGATGTTATACGGACGTGTCTACACCGGCGCAGACGGGGCATGTGGCGAAGCGGCATTGTTATTATTGTTGCATCATGGACATGTCTACACCGATGCAGAATTCCGGGGGCATGTGGCCATGATGCGAACATGATTGATGTTGTGGGCGTGAGACCCATAGTTATATTTGAGTGATGACTTTGAGGGCGTGAGTCCCTGACTTGACTGCTTTTATGTTGCGTACTGTATTTTGGTTATCATACATGTCTCCTGCTTTATATAGATCAAGCATGATTTAATCGCAGATTTTGATTTCACATACTTGGTACCGTTGATCGACCTCCTTCGGGGCCGTATCATGCCAGTAAGTACATCGATGTTGATCGCTTTAGGATCACCTTTCATCGTATTGGGAAGCTCCGTTCCTTGAGGCTTATCTTTGGTATGTGTTCCCGAGTGGTAGGTTCTTGTACATTCGTGGTATGGCGGGCCACTGTCCGCCATAGTTGTTGTAAATCTTAGGTGCAGTAATCGTTGTGGCGGGGTTGTAAAAAGGATTAAACTGTTCAGGTTTTTATGTATTAATATACTGAAGGCAACTGTTTTGGTTGGCCCGTTTATTTATCATGTCTTTTGATTTATGTTCATGTTTTTATTTCCGCTGATTTTCTCTGATGTTGTATCACTAGGGTGCCCGGGGTAAGGCACCAGTCACGGGCCCGGGATCGGGTCGTGACAACCAGTCACGGGCCCGGGGTTCGGGGCGTTACAAAAACCTAGTGGTCTTCTTAGCTCAACTACCCTCTTTCATTTCAAACCACTCAGGGACTTATCACACAAATATACCCCACGTATACTATGCACTCCGACAAAGGTCAATCGTAAAAAAAAAAAACTTTTACTCAAGACGGCCTCGCATCTAAGGTCTCCACGTGTAATATTCTAAGGCTCACAATTTTCCTGTCCCCAATCTTACCTTTTCAACTAACCATGTTTTTTAATCACAATTAATACAATGCTATCTGAACATAACACTTAAAATATACTCATCTTATCACACATACTAATCTCTAGAGGGTTAAGGATATACCCGTGATTCATCGCTTCACTTCCCCTTTTTGTCGCTCTAATCATAATCCTGCCCTGTTGGGCGCATAGCTAGAGAAGGTGATAAACTAGCCACTGATCCTGAAGGCTGAGTCTCTATATCCGTGCTACTTCTGGTCGGACAATTTCTCACAAAATGGCCCTCGCATGGCATAAGAAATGCCAAGTAGTACGACTCCCAGAATGGAGTCTACCACAACACACAACGAGGTGTGGTGACCTCTTCTGCTAACACCTCTTCCTCCGAACCACGAATCAAGAATCGACCCAGAGGCTGAGTCCTCCTACCTGTATCCCTCCTACTAGGACATTCTCTCCTCACATGGCCCTGACGGCCGCAGGTAAAACAAGCACTAGCAAAAAGACGACATTCCCCGGGATGACGCCTGCCACATCGTGAACACTGAGGGAAAACTGAATCCGGCTGGCTAGAACCTATGTATATCTGTGAACCAGAAGCCCTGGAGCTCTGACCAACTCCTGCATACCCCGAACGTCCTGAAGCCTGTGGAGGACCACTCTGCACTGGCGGAGGCGCATATCCAGTCTGATGCTGAGGCGGTTCGCCTCGAAAGTTACCAAAGGACCTCTCGGCGACTCGCGATCTTGGTTAATCCGTCGATCTCACGTTCCTCACCGCTGCGCATAAGCCTGTACGCGGGCCATGTCCATGCCTGACTGAAGAGCTACTCTTGCACAACCCTTTACTAGATAATCATCTAGACCCGTGATATATCGGTACATTCTATACTCTCTGTTTGCTAAAACCCTAGCTAGTAACAGGGCCATCCCTTTGCAATCCATATTTTCTGCTACTGGTCGTGGAACTGAAGGTTCAGATATCATGGCCGCAGTAGGAATCGCCGCATTGTGCTAAACTTTGCTTTGGGCGACGTCGCAGAACCCCCGAATGAAGCACCACCTCAGGTGATGATTGGGCCTGTGCCCTTGTAACCCTCAGGCTCTACTCGCGCCTCCTCTGCGCCTTGCCTCTGGGCCCGGTTTCGCGCATAGGCATGACTGGCATAAAAGAATACGTCAGAAGGAGTCCAACTTACAACACAACTCTAAGGCACGATCTCAGAGTGAGAAGAATAGAAACCAATCCTAAATATCCTGCAGCCTCCTGATTATAGGTGTGGTGCACAACACGCCGATAATCAAGACTCTACTAGATACGGTCTGTAGACACTTTCCGAGGACTAACTGCTCTGATACCACTTTTGTTACGACCCGACCTCGGGCCCGCGACTGGTGCCTTACCCCGGGCACCCTAGTGATACAACATCAGAGAAAATCAGCGGAAGTAAAAACTTAAATAGGAAACAAGATACAACATAAGAAAACAGACTAACCAAAACGGTTACCTTCATGTATATACATATAACCGAACAGTTACATCCTTTACAAACCCTTCCCACAACAGTACTACAGACCTCTAAGAGTTTTTAATACAACTATGACGGGACAGGGCCCCGCCATACCCCTGAATGTACAAGAACCTACAACCTCAGGGAAACATACCAAAGATAAGACTCCGGAGAAACGGAGCTTCCCAAACGCTGAACTGCGATCCTATGAGCGAGGATCAACAACTGGTGTACCTCTACCTGTGGCATGAACGCAGCCCCCCGAAGGAGGTCAGTACAACAGGTACCAAGTATGTGAAACTGAAAATACTGTAATGAAATCACATTTCATCATTTTATAAAACCATTTCGCAATAAGTAAACAGTTATGTCAAGTAAGGGACGCATGTTCTCAAAATCATCACTCACACATAACTATGGGTCTCACGCCCACAATATCAATCATGCCCATGGAACTCCTTCCTCACTGTCGGCAGTACATGATGTAAAACAACACTCATATGTGAACCTGAACACTAGATCTTGCATGCGTCATCAAACCGATCGGGCCAAGTAGAATAGCCAACTACCAGATCCGAAGGCTAGTCATAAAACTTCACGGGCCAAGTACGGAAGCCAACTACCAGATCCGAAAACTAGCCACGCACCTGGCCAAGGCAAGTATCTTAAGCTAACGTGCAGAGCCTACCGCCTCACGAGATACGGCGTGGCAAGTATATTGCTATCTACCAGAGCCGATACACGAAAATGACCGGGACAAGTATCTAAAGTGTGCATGTAACCACATATACAAATCAAGCTCGTGATCGCCGTCATCGGCAAGCTTCATGGATTAGCGGTCCATGGACTAATAACATAACCCGGGATTTAACCACAACGACCGCATGCCCTGCATCTTACCTCGGTATAAGCATGGCCATGAAACCATCCTATCGACGATACCCGTGGACCATCCATCGTGTCAAGATGTCCAAAGGAAATAACAAGATAATACTCAAAGTGGACGATACCCGTGGACCATCCAAATGTCGATGTCCAAAAGAAACAACAAGATAACACTCATAGTGGAAGCATACCCGTGGACCATCCATCGTGTCGATGTCCAACAATCAACCAAATAGCGACCTCCACCGAGAGACGCAGAGTACGTAATCAAAACACTTGCACAACAAAGGCTATCACAACAAGCATAGGCAAGTTCAACGTACTTTCATTTTATGTCAACAATCCGGGTTTCAACCCCAAAATACTACATACTTTCATTCTTTCAAAAAGACCTATTTTTACGTAAAATCCACACGATACTAATACTCGTAGTATCAAAAACACGTTTTCTTTTCAAACCAAATTACTTCACCTTCGTAAAAATCTTTACAAGACTTTTAAAATCAAGTACTCTATACTTTTTAAATCAAGTGCTTTTCTTTTAAAACAACATCAAGTATACTTTTTGTTATACCCCGTATTTCCAGAGTATGTACGTGAGGGTGTACGTATACAATTTGAGCCTTAAAGTAGGCATAGGTTCGAATTTGTGCATAACTACCAAAAGGAGTCGTTTTTCGACGAAACGTTTCCACAGCTTTCGTAGGGAAAATTCCGGCTATGTCATTTAAAATTTTTGCGGATTTTTCCGAGAGACGAAACATTTTGGACCAACGAGAGGCGACACTTGTCACCTCTAATCGAGCACGCTTGGGCGGATTGGACGAAAGGGTCAAGGGAGTTGGTAGGATATTTTGTGCAAGTTGTGTGGTAGATGGATAAGGTGCACATGGCTTAATCCTAGCCCTACACTTGCCTAACACTTGGCTTGATCTTGCCATTGGTTGGCCTTTGCTTGACCTATAAATACCCCTTAGTTGATGAACTTTCTTCATCCAAAATCATTTTCCAAGTCTTGAAATCTCTCCCCTTTGTGAGTTAAAATCGTCCAAACCTCCTTTGAGAAAGGCCCTGGCCGAAAGCTCCCCTCCTTTCAGAGTGTTCTAGCCTCATGTACCCCTAGCCTAGTTGTTTTCGTATAATACCCCTTTTGTGGTATAGAAATACTCTCCTAGTATTGTTATAATGCCCAAATACCTTGGCCCAAATACCTTGTAGTATTCCCAAAGTTACACTTATACAAAAGCCAGAAAATACTATTATACTTCCTCACCACAAAAATGAAACCCTAAGTAAATCTTCACCCGTAGTTGAAGTTATAAGTAGAAGTTGGTTAGAACTTCTAAGGGTTGGTGGAGCCGGTCGGAGCCTTGCAGTAGGAGCTAAACCTTGCTCGGGATCGACATATAACTTGGATAATTTTAGGCTTATCGAGGTAAACACTCATGACTTACATTGTAATTGGAAATTACATGTTGTAGAGTATATAGTTAAGTATACTATATATAGAACTGAACTTAGTTGTGCGGCAATGTCTTTTGACTTAAGCTGAATAATACTTACGCAATGTCTTGCGACTTAAGCTGAATTTTAAGAAGAGAATCGACTGTAATTACATAGGACGTATTCAGATAGACTTGTGTAGCATTCTTGTGTAGTAGAATTGTACACGTCTGTTAGGCGTGTTAACCCCCTCGTTGGCTTGGTAGCGGCCTCGATAGAGAGGAGAGATTTACGCTGCTGCGGGGAGAGTCGCGAATATTACGTAGAATATTCTACATTGAGATCTAAAGATATTAATAGCGCTTTGTGGCCTCTATAGGTTGTAGTACTACGTGTGGAGTGATCCGCTTGACCGAGAGTGCAGCGACGGTTTGAGGTACTTGGAGCGTTTTGCTATTAGTCGATACTGTCGCGAGGTATGTGAACCTCTTCCTATCTGTTCTAGCATGATATGTGTATAACTATGTAGTACGGTAGACGACATATGTTAAATGTATTTGATTGTCTTTAAACATAAAGTGTTATAACAATTTCTATGTAAATGAGAAATGCTTTGTGGTTTTAAAAGATAATCGATTTGACTTATAACCGACTTGATGTAAAAGAACCTTGAAGTATTCTAAAAGATTAAGAAACCTTTTGAAAGAAGTGTATACTTGGTTTGAAAACATAAAAGTTATACCAATTTATGAGAAGTTAGGTGTAACGCCTTAAGAGATAAAAAGAATGGTTTAATGGTTTAGAAGTTAAGAGACTTATTCTTAAAGATAAGAGACTTGACTTAATATGGATGTTTGTGTGAAACCTCATTCGTGAGTAATGAGTACTTGGTTTTGGAAGGAATAATGTTTCCGATTTCGAAATCGAATGTGTATCGACAAACCACCGCAGCGTTAATAAAGGGAAATGTATTGAATAATTAAGTATTATTAAAACCAAGAGAAACCTCCATCTGCATAGAAGCTAAGATGAGACAAAATGATATTACATTTCTAGATCATGGCCGCTAATAAGATTGATTATGAACAAGAATAACCTACTACTAAGGCATATGTTACTCAATTGTTTTAAAAGAGATTAAGACATTGAACTATGAACTTTTCAAAAAGAGACTTGTGTATTTGAAATTAGGCAAACTGGAACTTTAGGAAAAAAAAGGCATTGTGTTGTCTTAAAATGGTTTATAAGGTGTATAACAACTTTATGGGAAGTTGGTTATAACGACCTTATTAAAACAAAAGAAAGGTTTTATCATTGGTTTTAATGTGGTAACTTGACTTAAAAAAGAAAAGTCTTTTTGTAAAAAAAAAGAAGGCATGGTGTTGCCTTAATTTGGTTTTAAAAAGGAAAGTATGGAAGTTGTTTTGGTTTACTTAAAAGATATAAGTCACTCTATTTTTATACTACGTATCGGGTGACTTTTAGAAAAGGATTAGATCTCTTTAAAAGGAATTTAACGTCGTAGTACTTTAGGTTAAAACCCTGACTTTGGCATAAAATGAAAGTACTTTGAGTTGTGTGAAACTTGCCTATGCTTGTTGTTGTGAAATTTGCCTATGCTTGTTGTTGTGAAATTTGCCTATGCTTGTTGTGATAGCCTTTGTTGTGCAAAGATTGTGTTTCTATACTACCGCGTCTCTCGATGGAGGGTCGGTTGACTTGTTGAGAACTTACTTGGACGTGCCGGCAGTGACGGAGAAATTCCACGGGTACGTTCCTGTTGATAGTGTTACTTTTGTTAAATCACTTTGGACATACTGACACGATGCGTAGCGCACGGGTATGCTTCCACTTTGATTACCGCCTTGTTGTCTTATTGTTTCCCTTTGGACATACTGACACGATGCGTAGCGCACGAGTATGCTTCCATTTGGAATGTTGTCTTATTGTTTCCCTTTGGACCTACTGACACGATGCGTAGCGCACGGGTATGCTTCCATTTGGAATGTTGTCTTATTTGTTCCCTTTGGACATACTGACACGATGCGTAGCGCACGGGTATGCTCCCATTTGGATTTCTATCTTGTTGTTATCATATCATGTTGCCAGCGGCGAGGAAGGTACCCACCGCGTGATTAATGTTGCGGCGTGAGACCAATAGATATAATCATATGTGTATGTACTATAGTTTGGTTATCATACCTGTCTCCTGCTTTTATAGACTATTATGATTTCGCCATTCTGATTTTACGCTTCACATACTTGGTACTGTTGCAATCGACCTCCTTCGGCCGCGTTCATGCCGCAGTAGGTACATCGGTGCCGATCCCCGCTTAGGATCACCTTTCGGCGTGTTGGGAAGCTCCGTTCCTTCGCAGGCTTATCTTTCGTATGTTACCCCGAGTCCAGAGGTCCGTGTACATTCGTGGTATGGCGGGGCCCCGTCCGTCATAGTTGTTGTGTAAATCTTAAGTGCAGAACACCGCTGTGGCGTGGTTTGTAAAAAGGATATCTTTTCGGTTATTTATGTATATATGATGTAGGCAACTGTTTTGTTTGAACAGTTTATTTATTTTGTCTCTAAATTCATGTTCATGTTTTTATTTCCGATGATTTTCTCTTTTTTTGTATCACTAGGTTGCCCGGTAGGCACCATCCGCAGGCCGGTTCGGTCGTGACAAAAGTGGTATCGAAGCGCTTAGTCCTCTGAAAGTGTCTACGCACCGTGTCTAGTAGAGTCTTGATTATCGGTGTGTTGTGCACCACATCTATAATCGTGAGGCTATAGGACATTTAGGATTGGTTTCATTCTTCTCATTACGAGATTGTGCCTTAGAGTTGTGTTGTAAGTTGGACCCTCCGACGATCTCGTTTTTACGATTATGCCTCCGCCAAGCAACCCGCCCGAAGCGGCAAAGCAGTGAGGAGATACGAGTAGCACCTAGCGATCTCTCAGAGACCGCAGACTGAGCCTCCATCCTACAGTGCCGCGCAGAGACGGGTTACAAGGAGATGGCCCGATTAATGGCGAGTTGTGGCGCACTTGAGGATAGATCGATTCAGCAGCCTCGTGAGCACCGTAGTTCACCCCGCGAGCGCATTTGAGATTACGATTTTCTCGAGTGTAACCCGCGAGTTTTATGGGTCGAGGCCCGAGGATGATCCGCAGGAGTTCATCCGGCGATTCTGTGGATCATGAGAGTGATCAAGGCATCGGAGACCGAGTCGGTGGTCTAGGTTCGCATCGGCCGCGTGATACCGCATGATCGTGGTTTGATTCGTGGGAGCTGTCGGGAGAGCATGCACTTCCTTTATGGGACGAGTTCTCGAGGCCTTTCTTGCACATTTCTTACCTCGCGGATGAGAGGCTCGCGCGACAGATTTTGGTGTTGCGGCGTAGCAGGCGTGCGGTTCGAGTACAATGTGGAGTTCGACTCATCGGCGTGACGCCCCGCATTAGTAGCTAGTATGGAGGATCGAGTGCACCGATATGTTACGAGGCTCGATGATTACCTAGCAGAGTTGTTGGTGTAGCTCTTCACGGCATGGACATTGCCCGCATGCGTGCTTTTGCACTTGGAGGTGAGGCGGAGAAATCGGCGAAATAACCAAGGTCGTGAAGAGGCGTAGCAGCAGGTCCTTTGGTGACTTTCGAGGCGGACCGCCTCGGCCAGACTAGTTATGCGCCTCGCCAAGACAGAGTGGTCCTCCACAATCTTGAGCATCCAGAGTATTCGGGAGCGGTCGTGGCTCCAGGTTCGATTTTCGAGAAGCGGGTGTTAGCTGAAGCCACCCCTACCTCGTTGTGACGTGTGGTAGACTCCACGGTGGGAGTGTCGTGCTAGTCGGGAGTTTGTTTTACATGCGGCCAGCGGGCCATTTGGAAGAAATTGTCCGACCAGGGGGTAGCGGTAGGATAGCATGCACTACGGATCGGGCGGGTTCTTCACCTCCATAGTCGAGCAGATGTTCATACACGGGCCCACGGTAGAGGTCGCGGTGGAAGTTCCCGATTTTAGCGGTCTCTGAATCGCCTATTTTCGTGTATATCCTTAACCCTCCGAGTTTTGTATGTATTGATGTTGTGATGATGTGTTTAGTGTTATGTTCGGATAGCTTTGTGCTAAAATGTGATTTAGAAACACAGTTAGTGAAAAAGGGTAAGCTCAAAGTAGAAATGATGAACCTTAGAATATTACACTGAGACCTTAGATGTAAGGCCGTCTTGAGTACAAGATCTTACGGGTGATCTTTGTCGAATGTATAATCATACGTAGAGTAATTGTGGGAAATTTCCTTGGGTAGTGTAAAAATGGAAGTGGTAGCTTTCATGACTGTAGAGGTAAGATTGTTCGGACGGAACAAGAGCGTGATGCGTAAGTGGGTCGGGTTGGGGCTATGTTGAGGCCAACCCGCGGCCGGTTTCAAAGTGGGGTCAGCTCGGTGGTCGCCAGTGGTAGGTCACGAGGGCGCTAGGCCCATGATTAGATAACCATCGTATGAGTTCGTGGATATATTCGACCAGAAGCGGATCGTGAAGGCCGGGAATGGCCTTAAGGGAGAGTGAAGCTAGTAAGATGACCAAGTTTGGAGGTTGTGACTCCAAAGTTGTTATACCCCGTATTCTCAGGGTATGTATGCGAGGACGTACGTACGAGAGTACGGCAGAAAAATTGGAAAGGAAGAAAGAGGTGATTCTTCCACGGAAAAAGTTCCGGTTTTGTAAGGAAAAATGTTCGTTGAAGGAATTGGGTTCCCAGTTTGGAATTTGGGCTTCTTAGATTATATTAGAATTATGGAATTTTATTTTGAAATGGTCACGTGGGGCACGAGAGAAATTTACGGTTTTGTGGGCCCACTTTGTTTTGAGATTTTGGCCATTGTGGATATTTTTTTGGAAGACGTTTTATGAGGGCCAATAGGAGGGTGACACGTGTCACCCCGCTAGGTGGCTTGGCGAATGACATTTGTGCACAACACCGGTTAAGTCGTTTTTGACGAAACGTTTTACATAACTTTGCGAGGAAAATTGGCTATGTCTTTTCTTATTTTTGCGGATTTTTCCGAGACGAAATATTTTGGATCAACGGGAGGTGACATGTGTCACCCTCACAATGAAACAAGTTGTAACGACTCGGGGCGGTTCATCGTGCCTTACCCGGCACCTAGTGATACATACATCGAGAAAATCAGCGGAACATAAAACATGAGACATTTAACAAGGATATAATAAATACACAAAGCAACCAAAACGCTTGCCTTCAAGATATACATAAAACACGAACGCTTTAATCCTTTACAACCCCGCCACACAAGATGCTGCACTCTAAGATATCTGATGACTATGACGGGAGGCCGCGCCATACCACGAATGTACAAGAACCTACAACTCGTGGAACACCTGCAAAAGATAAGCCTCGAGAAACGGAGCTTCAATCTGTTGAATCGTGATCCTATGGCGAGGATCCCGATGTACCTCTACTGCGGCATGAACGCACCCAAGGAGGTCGAGTACCAGTACCAAGTATGTGAATCTGCATAACATCAGTAAATGAAATCATACTAGTCTAAATAAAGCAGAGACATGTATGATAACCAAACTACGATTCACAACATAAAATGCTATCACTCGATATATCTATGGGTCTCACGCCCACAACATCAATCGAGTTCATTATGGCCGCATGCCGAATCTTGCATCGGTGTAGACATGTCCATGATGCAACAATAATACCAATGTCCACGGCCATGCCCCCCGGAATTGATCGGTGTAGACATGTCCATGTGACCTCAATAACAAGAAGAATCCAAATGGAAGATACCTGCGCGCGCTACGATGTCGAGATGTCCAGCGGAAACAATAAGACAACATTCCAAATGGACGCATACCTGCGCTACGCATCGTGTCGGTATGTCAAAGGGAAATAATAGGACGAGATTCCAAATGGACGATACCCGTGCGCTACGCATCGTGTCGATATGTCCAAGGAAATCATGGCGATAATCAAAATGAAACATACGTGCGCCACGCATCGTGTCGTGATATCCAAAGCGATTAACCACAAGACCTTAACCAAAATGGAAGCATGCGATGCGCTACGCATCGTGTCGGTATGTCCAAAGCGATTAACAACAATAATACTATCAGCAGAACGTCTGCGGAATTTCTCCGTCGCTGGCACATCCAAGTAAGTTCTCAACTACCAACCGACCTCTATCGAGACGCGGTAACACGTAAAACACAACGCTTGTACAATAAAGGCTATCATCACAAGCATAGGCAAGTTTCACAACAAGCATAGGCAAGTTTCACAACAACAAGCATAGGCAAGTTTCACACAACTCAAAGTACTTTCATTTTATGCCAAAGTCAGGGTTTTTAACCCCAAAGTACTACATCGTTAAGTTCTTTTAAAAGAGATCCATTACTTTTATAAAAGTCACCCGATACGTAGTATTAGAATGACAAACCCACCTTCCTTTTCAAAATCAAGTAACAACATTCTTTTCCTAAGTTCCCGTTTGCCTAGTTTCAATTACTCAAGCTTCTCATTTTCAAATGGTTTCATAGTTCCCAAACTTAATCACTTGATTCCTTTTTAGAACAATTGAGTAACATATGTCATATACGTGAGTAGTTTATTCTTGTTTATAACGATCTTATTACAAATGACCATGATCTAGAAAATGTAATATCATTTTGTCTCATCTTAGCTTCTATGCAGATGGAGGTTTCTCTTGGTTTTAATACAACACATCATTTATTCAATACATTTTCCTTTATTAACGCTGCGGTGGTGCCGATACACATTACGATTCGAAATCGATGAAACATTATCCCTTTAAAACCAAGTACTCATTACTCACGAATGAGGTTTCACACAAACATCCACATTAAAACAAATAAGTTAAGTCTCTTATCTTATAAGATCAAGTCTCTTAACTTCTAACATCAAGAAACCATTTTCACTTACATAAGGTCGTTATAACTAACTTCCCATAAAGCTATTATAACACCCTATGTTTTAAACCAACCAAATCACTTAGCACGTATGCGTCACCGTACTACATAGTTCACAACAATCATGCTAGAAAAGATAGGAAGAGGTTCACATACCTCGCGGCAGTATCGACTAATAGCAAACGCTCAACAATCGGCTACTCCTTAAGCCAAGTGGATCATTCCACACGTAGCATTTCAACCTATAAGGCCACGCGCTTATTAACATCGTAGAACATTCTCTGAGTAAAAATTTGGCAGCACCTCCCCATGGCGTAAATCTCCTCTCTATCGGGTAGGCTATCAAGCCAACGAGGGTTATACATCTAACCCGACAGGTACAATTCTACTCCACAAGATTACTACACAAGTCTCATGTCTGATACACCTATGTAAAAGCAGTTGATTCTTGAGCTTAAGTCCAAGGACATTGCCACAAGCTATGTTCAGTTATATATATAGCATACTTAAACTATATTTTCCTACAACATGTAATATCCAATTACAATAGGGGGACAAGATATTTACCTCGCTAAGCCCATAATTATCCAAATATAAAGTCGATCCTGGGCAATCGCTTAGCTCAACTCAGGCGCTCAACCGCTCTAAACCACCCTTAGAAGTTCTAACCAACTTCTACACAACACTCCAACGGACTATGGAGATTTTCCTAGGGTTTCGGTTTTGCGACTGACGGGAAGTATAATAGTATTTCTGGGCTTTTCGTATAGGTATAACCTTAGAATACAACAAGGTATCTGGCTAAGGTAATTTGGGCATTATAACAATACTTGGAGTATTTCTATACCATAAAGGGGTATTATACAAAGCAACTAGGCTAGGGGTACCCACGGCTAGCACCTCAGGAGGGGTGGCTACCCTCGGCCTACCAGTGGGGAACTCTCGGCCAGGGGCCTCGAAAAGGGAGGAAGGCTCTCAAGACTTAGGCATTTTGGATGAAGAAGTTCATCAAAGGAGAGGTATTTATAGCACAAGCCAAGGCAACCAATGGCCAAGATCTAGCCAAGTGCTACACAAGTGTAAGGCCAAGATCAAGCCAAGTGCACCCTAACCCTACTCCACAAAACCCTGCAAATATCTACACAAATATCTTCCACCACTTGCCCATTCAATCGTCCATATGCGCCCACTATGCCCACTGATGAGAGGGTGCCAAGTGCGCCTCTCGTTGGTCCAAAATGTTAGCCTCTCGGAAAAATCCGCAAAAATACTAAATGACATAGCGGAAATTCCCTACGAAAGTCGTGAAAACGTTTCGTCGAAAAACGACTCTAAGGGTGTTGTGCACAAACATATTTCTACCCAAGGTGCCACGTGGGGTGACACGTGTCGCCCCGATTAAATCAAAATATTTCGTCTTGAAAATATCCAGCGGCCAAAATCTCAAAATCAAAGCGGGCCCCAAATCAGTAAATTTCTCCGTGGGCCCACGTGACCATTCGAAATAAAATTCCAAAATTCTCTAATATTCAGAAGTCCGAATACCAAATCTGGGAATCCAATTCCCATTAACGAACCTTTTCTTCACAAAACCGGAAACTTTTAGTGGAAAAATCGCCTCTTTCTTCTTTCCAATCTTTCGCCGTATTCTCGCACGTGCGTCCTCGCATACATACCACGGGACTACGGGTATAACATTCTTCCCCTTAGAAACATTCGTCGAATGTTCCTTCTAAGTCTCAAACGAACACGTGCGAAGATAGTCTTCACTACTATACTTACGAAACAATCACGCCACGGTGGCCACGAAATACCCACGTAAAATACTTACATCCAAGTCCACGAGGAAACACCTCTAACATCACCACAAATAATACTACTTTTGTCACTTTGTCGCGAGCCTTGCTCCAACGACCCAACAATTGGTGCACCGCTGCGTGCGATCACGAAGGCGCGTGCGGAATTCTTACCATATTTACGATCGCTTTAGTATCCAAAACCCGGTTACTATCTCTAACGAGGTCATCATTAATCGGGAACATTCGGATGGATCTTCGATACTTTCGAACATAACAATACGAAAGGCGGACGTCTTGCCTCCTAAGTCGGACGGCAATTACTAACATATAGGCAACCCGCCTATTCTTCACATGAACTCAAAGGCCCAAAGTGACTCGGGCTAAGTTCCTTCATTTCAAAACTCGTCACACCCTCACGGGTGGTACTTTCAAGAAGACCGACCGTCGACACGAACTCTGGCGTCGTCGCCGATTATCCGCACGATTCCTCCGAGCTGCGTAACTTCTTCTAGACAAGCTTCACTATCCACGATCTGCGGAACAAGCTGAACCAACTATCCGAACCCCGCCAACATCGAACCAATCGACCGCAACTTGCATTCTGCCCCTACAAGGCGTCACAAGACAACATCGAACAACGAAATGGTAGCTTAAACACTCCCCCAGGAACAACGATCCTCACTACCACGAAATCAAAACATCGGCGGGGCGAATGCGATCTGAGACTCACCGAGTTCCTAGCCGCTCGTACAAACTCGAGAAGAAAGCAGTAGTACCACTGGCTCCACTGTCGTCATAAGGTGAAGGTAGGCACCCGTGCAACCTCACAACCTTTTGGATAACATCAACACCGCCGAGCGACCACGACCAAGAACACGATAGGCTGCCCCATCGGCCCGACCGGTCGAACGCATCCACGAACTTGCACGTGGCTAACTAAACATGGGCCTAACACCCTCATGACCCTAACACAGAGGACCACCACAACCTGACCACCAAACCTACCGCGGGTTGACCGCGTAGCCTCAACCCAGGCAGTGGCGAAATACCATCTCCCGAAGAACAATCTTACTAAACACGTTACGAAAACCTAGCGGTCTTCTTAGCTCAACTACCCTCTTTCATTTCATACTACATAGGGACTTATCCCAAACACAGCTCACGTGCACTATGCACTCCTATAAGGGTCAAACATAACACTACACCTTTCTCGAGATGGCCTTACCTCTAAGGTCTTTGCGTATAAAGCTCTAAGGCTCACACTTTCTCTATCCCCCAAAATCTTACTCGGTTAACCCACCATGATTCTAATCACAACTAACACCGCTATCGTAACATAGCACTTAAGGTATACTCACTTGAAAGTTACCAAAGGACCTGCTGCTCGCCCTCTTCATTGTCGCCCGTTAACCCGTCGATCTCTACGTTTCTCGGCCTGCTGCGCATAAGCCCGTACACAGGCCATGCTCAAGCCTAACTGAAGGATTACTCTTGCACAACCTTCTCTTAGGTAGTCATCAAGACTCGCGATACATCGGTATACTCTCTGGTAGCCAAATCCATAGCTAGTAACAAGGTTGTCTCTTGCAATCTATATTCTCGGTTCGATGCGTGGGGCGAAGGTTCACATATCATGGCGCGGAGGCTGCCGTCGCCATGCTTAAACTCTGCTGGGGCTAGTGACGTCGCAGAAATCCCCGAATGAAGCACTACCCTAGGTAATGATTTGGCCTGCCCTCGCCACCCTCTGAACTCTACTCGCAGCTCCTGCCATTGCCTTGCCTCCCAGGCGGGTTGCCTACGCGGAGGCATAACGATAAGAAATAATTTCGTCAGAGGGTCCAACTTACAACACAGCTCTAAGGCACGATCTCAGAGTGAGAAGAATAGTAACCAATCCTAAATATCCTATAGCCTCCTGATTATTGGTGTGGTGCACAACACACCGATAATCAAGACTCTACTGGATACGGTCCGGAGACCCTTTCCGAGGATTAATCGCTCGATACCACTTTTGTAACGACCGTTCGGGGCGTTCTTTCGTGCCTTACAGGCACCCTAAAGTGATACATACATCGAGAAAATCAGCGGAACATAAAACATGAGACATTTAACAAGGGATATAATAAATACAGCCAACCAAAAAGCTTGCCTTGGTATATACATAAAACACGAATGCAGTTTAATCCTTTTACAACCACACTTGCGCGATACTACAGACCTCTAAGATATCTGATGACTATGACGGGACAGGGCCGCCATACCCGAATGTACAGAACCTACAACTCGAGGAACACTGCTAAAAGATAAGCCTCGAGAAACGGAGCTTGAATCTGTTGTGATCCTATGGCGAGGATCCCCGATGTACCTCTACTGCGGCATGAGCGGCCCAAGAGGTCGATACTGGCAGTACCAAGTATGTGAAATCAGCATAACATCAGAAATGAAATCATACTAGTCTAAATAAAGCGGGAGACATGTATGATAACCAAACTACGATTCACAACATAAAAGCGATCATCACTCCGATATATCTATGGGTCTCACGCCCACAACATCAATCGAGTTCGCATTATGGCGCGTGCCGAATCTTGCATCGGTGTAGACATGTCCATGATGCAACAATAATACCAATGTCCGGCCACATGCCGGAATTCTGCGCCGGTGTAGACATGTCCATGTGACCTCAATAACAAGACAGCAATCCAAATGGAAGCATACCCGTGCGCTACGCATCGTGTCAGTATGTCCAAAGGGAAACAATAAGACAACATTCCAAATGGACGCATACCCGTGCGCTACGCATCGTGTCGAGATGTCCAAAGGGAAATAATAGGACAACATTCCAAATGGACGCGATACGCGCGCCACGCATCGTGTCGGTATGTCCAAAGGAAATCCTGGCGATAATCAAAATGAAACATACCCGCGCTACGCGTCGTGTCGATATATCAAAAGCGATTAACCACAAGACATTAACCCAAATGGAAGCATACCCGTGCGCTACGCATCGTGTCAGTATGTCCAAAGCGATTAACAACAATAATACTATCAGCGAGAGCGTGCTGCGGAATTTCTCCGCTCACTTTAGACATCCAAGTAAGTTCTCAACTATCAACCGACCTCTATCGAGACGCGGTAACACAGAAACACAACGCTTGTACAATAAAGGCTATCATCACAAGCATAGGCAAGTTTCACAACAACAAGCATAGGCAAGTTTCACAACAACAAGCATAGGCAAGTTTCACACAACTCAAAGTACATTCATTTTATGCCAAAGTCGGGTTTTAACCCCAAAGTACTACATACGTTAAGTTCTTTTAAAGAGATCCATTACTTTTATAAAAGTCACCCGATACGTAGTATTAGAATGACAAACCCACCTTCCTTTTCAAAATCAAGTAACAACATTCTTTTCCTAAGTTCGGTTTGCCTAGTTTCAATTACTCAAGCTTCTCATTTTCAAATGGTTTCATAGTTCCCAAACTTAATCACTGATTCCTTTTTAGAACAATTGAGTAACATATGTCATATACGTGAGTAGTTTATTCTTGTTTATAACGATCTTATTACAATGACCATGATCTAGAAAATGTAATATCATTTTGTCTCATCTTAGCTTCATGCGGATGGAGGTTTCTCGGTTTTAATACAATACATCATTTATTCAATACATTTTCCTTTATTAACGCCGCGATGGTGCAGCCGATACACATTACGATTCCGAAATCAAGAAACATTATCCCTTTAAAACCAAGTACTCATTACTCACGAATGAGGTTTCACACAAACATCCACATTAAAACAAATAAGTTAAGTCTCTTATCTTATAAGATCAAGTCTCTTAACTTCTAACATCAGTAAACCATTTTCACTTACATAAGGTCGTTATAACTAACTTCCCATAAAGCTATTATAACACCCTATGTTTTAAACCAACCAAATCACTTAGCACGTATGCCTCACCGTACTACATAGTTCACAACAATCATGCTAGAAAAGATAGGAAGAGGTTCACATACCTCGCGACGAGTATCGACTAATAGCAAAAGCGCTCCAAACAGTCGGCTACTCCTTAAGCCAAGTGGATCATTCCACACGTAGCATTTCAACCTATAAGGCCACAAGGCGCTTATTAACATCGTAGAACATTCTACAGAAAAAATTCGGCAGCACCTCCCCCCCCCGCAACAGCGTAAATCTCCTCCTCTATCGGGGCCGGCTATCAAGCCAACCAGGGGGGGGTTATACATCTAACCCGAACGGGTACAATTCTACTCCCACGATTACTACTACACAAGTCTCAGAATACACCCTATGTAAAAACAGTTCAGTTCTTCAGGCTTAAGTCCAAGGACATTGCCACAAGCTATGTTCAGTTATATATATAGCATACTTAAACTATATTTTCCTACAACATGTAATATCCAATTACAATAGGGGGACAAGATATTTACCTCGCTAAGCCCATAATTATCCAAATATAAAGTCGATCCCGGCAATCGTTTAGCTCAACTCAGCGCTCAACCGCTCTAAACCACCCTTAGAAGTTCTAACCAACTTCTACACAACACTCCAACGGACTATGGAGATTTTCCTAGGGTTTCGGTTTTGCGACTGACGGGAAGTATAATAGTATTTCTGGGCTTTTCGTATAGGTATAACCTTAGAATACAACAAGGTATACGGCTAAGGTAATTTGGGCATTATAACAATACTTGGAGAGTATTTCTATACCATAAAAGGGGGGTATTATACGAAAGCAACTAGGCTAGGGCCGGGTACCCCACGGCTAGCACCTCAAAGGAGGGGGGGTGGCTACCCCTCGGCCTACCCCACTAGGGGGGGAACTCTCGGCCAAGGGGGCCTCACGAAAAGGGGAGGGGGAAGGCTCTCAAGACTTAGGCATTTTGGATGAAGAAGTTCATCAAAGGAGAGGGGTATTTATAGCACAAGGCCAACCAATGGCCAAGATCTAGCCAAGTGCTACACAAGTGTAAGGCAAGATCAAGCCAAGTGCACCCTAACCCTACTCCACAAATCCTCACAAATATCTACACAAATATCTTCCACCACTTGCCCATTCAATCGCCCATTATGCGCCCACTATGCCCACCAATGAGAGGGTGCCAGTGCGCCTCTCGTTGGTCCAAAATGTTCCGCCTCTCGGAAAAATCCGCAAAATACTAAATGACATAGCGGAAATTCCCTACGAAAGTCGTGGAAAGCGTTTAGTCGAAAAACGACTCTAACCGGTGTTGTGCACAAACATATTTCGGCCCAAGGTGCCACGTGGGGTGACACGTGTCGCCTCGATTAAATCAAAATATTTCGTCTTAGAAAATATCCAAAACGCCAAAATCTCAAAATCAAAGCGGGCCCCACAAAATCAGAATTTCTCCGTGGGCCCACGTGACCATTTCCGAAATAAAATTCCAAAATTCTCTAATATTCCAGAAGTCCGAATACCAAATCTGGGAATCCAATTCCCATTAACGAACCTTTTTCCTTCACAAAACCTAAACTTTTCCGTGGAAAAATCGCCTCTTTCTTCCTTTCCAATCTTTTACGTGTATTCTCGTGACGCCCTCGCATACATACCACGGGACTACGGTATAACACAAGTGGGCGCACTTGGCGATTGAAGGGGCAAGTTGATGGTAGATATTTGTGTAGATATTTGTGAGGGTTTTAAGGAGTAGGGACTAGGGTGCACTTGGCTTGATCTTGGCCTTACACTTGCCTTGCACATGGCTTGATCTTGACCATTGGTTGGCCTTTGGTTTTGCTATAAATACCCCCCTAAGCTTGAAGACTTCATCCATTCCTAAAATCTTCCAAGTCTTGAGTCCTCTCCTCCCTTTGAGTGTGTTCTCGTCCCAAGCCTTCCCCTCCCCTTGAGTGGCCTTGTGGCCGAGAGCCTCCCCTCCCCCTTTGTGGTGCTAGCCTGGTACCCCTAGCCTAGTTGTTTCGTATAATACACCCTCTTGGTAGAAATACTCTCCGAGTATTGTTATAATTCCCAAAATACCTTAGCCTTTACCTTGTTGTATTCCAAAAGTTACCTCTATCGTAGAGTCTGAAATACTACCTTTTGTCCTTTTAGTCTCAAACCGAAACCCTAAGGAAATCTTCATAGTTGGTTGAAGTATTTGAGTAGAAGTTGGTTAGAACTTCTAAGGGTTGTTTGGAGCGGATTGGAGCGCACGGAGTAGGAGCTAAACCTTGCTCAAGATCGACATTATAACTTGGATAATTTTGGGCTTGTCGAGGTAAATATTCTTGTCCCCTTATTGTAATTGGAGATTACATGTAGTAGGAATATATAGTTGAGGTATACTATATATAGAACTGAACATTATTGTGCGGCAATGTCTTTTGACTTAAGCCTGAATTTAAAGAAGAGAATCGAATCAGAATTACATAGGGTGTATTCAGATGAGACTTGTGTAGCATTGTTGTGTAGTAGAATGGTACACGTCCGTTAGACGTGTAAACCCCGGTTGGCTTGGTAGCCGGCCTCGATAGAGGAGGAGATTTACGCCGAATTTTCTGTAGAGAAATGGAACCTTGTGTTTTGAAGTTAATAGACGTTTGTGACCTTTTTAGGTGAAAGTACTAAGAGTAGCGTATTCTACTTGAGGAGTGGAAAGGGCTAGCAAGGTTGTAGTACTTGGAGCATTTTGCTTATTGTCGATACTCGCGAGGTATGTGAACCTCTTCCTATCTGTTCTAGCATGATATGTGTGTAACTATGTAGTACGGTGGACGTACAAGTACTAAGTGTATTTGTTTGGTTTAAACATAAAGTGTTATAACGGCTTTATGGGAAGTTGGTTATAATAGCTTTATGTAGGTAAGAAAATGGTTTACTGATGTTAGAAGTTAAGAGACTTAACTTATTTGTTTTAATATGGATGTTGTGTGAAACCTCATTCGTGAGTAATGAGTACTTGGTTTTTAAAGGGATAATGTTTCTTGATTTCGGAATCGTAATGTATATCGACAGCACCAACTGCAGCGTTAATAAAGGAAAATGTATTGAATAATGATGTGTTGTATTAAAACCAGTAGAAACCTCCATCTGCATAGAAGCTAAGATGAGACAAAATGATATTACATTTTCTAGATCATGGCTACTGTAATAAGATCGTTATAAACAAGAATAAACTACTCACATATATGTCATATGTTACTCAATTGTTTTAAAAGAGATTAAGACTATGAGTTATGAAACCTTTCCAAAATAAGTGACTTGAGCATTTGAAATTAGGCAAACTTGAACGTTTGGAAAATAATGTTGTTACTTGATTTTACAAAAGGGGAAGTGTCTTGTTTACTTAAAAAGATAGTCACGATGTTTATACTACGGGTATTGTGTGACTTATGTGAAAGTACTTTGAGTTGTGTGAAACTTGCCTATGCTTGTGATGATAGCCTTTGTTGTAAAAGTGTTGTATTTCTGTGCTACCGCGTCTCTCGATAGAGGGCCGGTTGACTTGTTGAGAACTTACTTGGACGTCTTTGGCGATGTGGAGAATTCCACGGGTATGTTTCCATTTTGATTACTGTCTTATTGTGGTTACATAGACACGTCTACACCGAGGTAGAATTCCGGGGGCATGTGGCCATGCGGCAGGGTTGATCACCCAGTATATTGTTATTAATGTCACATGGACGTGTCTACACCGAGGTAGAATTCCGGGGGCATTGGTATTATTGTTGCATCATGGACATGTCTACACCGATGCAGAATTCCGGGGGCATGCGGCCATGATGCGAACACGATTGATGTTGTGGGCATGAGACCCATAGTTATATTTGAGTGATGACTTGAGGGCGTGAGTCCCTGACTGGACATGACTGCTTTTATGTTGTGAACTGTAGTTTGGTTATCATACATGTCTCGCTTTATATAGACTAGTATGATTTCATTTACTGATTTTTCTGATTTCACATACTTGGTACTGTTATGTGACCTCCGCCGGGCGCGTTCATGCCGCAGTAGGTACATCGATCGTGGATCCTCGCCATAGATCACGATTCAACGTATTGGAAGCTCGTTTCTCGAGGCTTATCTTTTGGTATGTGTTTCCCCGAGTTGTAGGTTCTGTACATTCGTGGTATGGCGGCCCTGTCCGTCATAGTCGTTGTAAATCTTAGAGGTGCAGTCTTGTTGTGGCGGGGTAAAGGATTAAAGCTGTTCAGTTTTATGTATATCTTGAAGGCAACCGCTTTGGTTGCTTTATTTATTATTATATCTCTTGTTTCATGACTCATGTTTTATTTTCCGCTGGTTTTCTCTGATGTTGTATCACTAGGGTGCCCGGGGTAAGTGTCACGACCCATTCCGGGCGCTCGTGAATCTGCCGGCACCCAAGTAGTCATACATCGAGTAATCACGGAAATATAAAATAAGACATGAAACGATTTATAAATGAGACACAGTTTATGTGAACAAACGTCGTCTTTCGGCATATATATAAACAACAACTCTTTCAATCATGAACAACTTAATCCTTTTTACAAACCCTGCCCACAACAGTACTACAGACCTCTAAGAATGATATGACAACAACGACGGGACAGGGCCCCGTCATACCCCTGAATGTAAGCACCCACAATAACAGGGGACTATACCAAGATAAGCCTCGAGAAACGGAGCTTTCCCAACGCTGACGTGACCCTAAGAGCGAGGATCAACGACTGGTGTACCTTTACCTGCAGCATGAACGCAGCCCCGAGGTCGATAACAAAAATGCAGTATGTGAAACGAAAATAAATCAGTAAATGAAATCATAGCGATCATAAAGCGGGAGACATGTATGATAACCCAACTACGATTTACAAAAGCGATCATGTCAAGTCGTGACTCACACCTCAAGTCATCACTCAAGTATAACAATGGGTCTCGTGCCCACAACATCAATCATGCCGTGGAATACCTTTCCTCACCGCCGGCGATCTATGATATAAAAGCACCAAGGAACACACATGAACACCGTGTCCCACGTGTCATAATAAATCATGCACGGTGGTAAATGCGAGGGCATAGCCGACTACTAAAAACCCACGGTACCAACCAGTCATGAATCAGTATCATAAGATCTGTCTGAACCGTCACATGATCAAAGCCGCCACTTGCCGCAGATCGATGTACGCGTCTAACCACAGAACTCCCGCACTCGCGCATAGGCCAAACTCATAGGCCCGCATGAGGTATAACCCCGCATCGAGGGTAGCTACTCCCCGACAGCGTCCTGGACTCGCCGTCCGCATGGCCACAAGGACCGCAAGACCACAAGGGCCGCACACTAACCTGGAACTCCCGCAGTTCCGCGCGACCCTACGCACTCCGCATAAGGTATTCTCGAATCATAGGTCCATCGACCACGAAGTCTACCCGCGTGGAGGCGCTTAACCTCCGAATATGTCACGATGAGTGGCACAATACTATCATAACGACGATAGTTAAGAAGCACAATCAAGGAAAACCCCTTTACACAAACATCACAAGATACTATCCCACGTAGCATCCTAACATGATTACTTATCAAAGCAACGAAAGTATTACCAGGCTATCACAATTCAATACAATCAAGTTATTCACACAAGATACTTTCTACTTTAAGTTAACAAGTTCGGGAATTAATCCCCAAAGTACTTTATACAATAACTCTTTTAAAAGGTACGTCAAAAGTCACACAATACCGTAGTATATAAAAATAGAGTGACTATCTTTTAAGTAAACTAAAATACTTACCTTTGTAAAATCAAGTAACAACATTATTTTCCAAACGCCCAAGTTTGCCTAATTTCAAATGTTCACGTTTCTTATTTTAGAAAGGTTTCGTAGTTCATAGTCTTATTCATTTAAGAATATAATTCTCTTTTAAACAATCGAGAAACATAAGTCTTATGTGAGTAGGATATTCTTGTTTATAACAATCTTATTACAAAGACCATGATCTAGGAAATATCATTTTGTCTCATCTTAGCTTCTATGCAGATGGAAGTTTCTCTGGTTTTAATAATACTTAATTATTCAAAACATTTCCTTTTATTAACGCCGCAGTTGGTTTGTCGATACACATCCCGATTTCCAAAATCGATAAAACATTCTTAAGCGTTATACCTAACTTCCCATAAAGCTAGTATAACTCTTAAGTTTTCAAAAGAAACCAAGTATCACTCTTCTTTCAAAACGATTTAGAAATCTTTTGAAATACTTCAAGTTCTTTATTATCACACATCAAGCCAGTTATAAACAAATCATTTACCTTTTAAAAACCACAAAGTATTTTCGGACCTACATAAAGCTGTTATAACCAACTTCCCATAAAGCCGTTATAACACTTTATGTTTCAAACCAATCAAATACATTTAACACACGTACGTCTACCGTACTACATAGTTCACACATATCATGCTAGAAGAGATAGGAAGAGGTTCACATACCTCGCGACGAGTATCGACTAATAGCAAAACGCTCCAAGTACTTCCAACCGGCTACTCCTTAGCCGCGATCGCGCCATACGTAGTACTTCAACCTATAAGGCCACAAGGCGCTTTATTAACATTTAGATCCCTTCGTAGAACATTCTACGTAAAATTGGCGACTTCCCAAGCAAGTAAATCTCCTCCTCTATCAGGGCCTGCTATCAAGCCAACCTGGGAGGGGTTCATACATCTAACCGGACGTGCACAATTCTACCTCACAGAAAAGCTACACAAGTCATCAGAATACATTCTATGTAAAAACAATTCGATTCTTCTTTCGAAAAGGTTTCTTATTATTCAGGCTTAAGTCAAAAGACATTGCCGACAACAACGTTCAGTTCTACATATAGTATACTCCAACTATAGTCTAACAATCATGTAATTTCCAATTACAATAGAGGACAATATATTTACCTCGATAAGCCCATAATTATCCAAGTATAAAGTCGATCCGGGCAATCGCTTAGCTCAACTCCGAGCGCTCCAACCGCTCTAAACCACCCTTAGAAGTTCTAACCAACTTCTACACAATACTCCAAACGGACTATGGAGATTTTCCTAGGGTTTCGGTTTTGTGGTATCGGGAAGTATAATAGTATTTCTGGCTTTTCATATAGGTATAACCTTAGAATACTACAAGGTATACGGCTAAGGTAATTTGGGCATTATAACAATACTTTGAGAGTATTTCTACACCACAAAGGGGGGTATTATACGAAAGCAACTAGGCTAGGGGGGGGGTACCCCACGGCCACACTACTAGGAGGGGGGAGAGGGCTCTCGGCCAAGGGGGCCTTTCAAAGGGGGAGAGGGGCTCTTGGACGAGAGTCAACAAGAGGGGAGAGGGAGGGATTTCAAGACTTAGAACACATTTGGATGATGAAGTCTTCAACAAAGGGAGGGGTATTTATAGGGAAGCCAAGGGCCAACCAATGGACAAGATCAAGCCATGTGTAAGGCAAGTGTAAGGCCAAGATCAAGCCAAGTGCACCCTATCCCTACTCCACAAAACATGGCACAAAACAAGGCACAAAACAAGGCACAAAACAAGGCCAAGAAAACTAGCCAAAACGTCCCACTTTCGGCCAAGCAAACCGCCAACTTGAGGGTGACAAGTGTCGCCCTCTCGTTGGTCCAAAATATTCCGTCTCTCGGAAAAATCCGCAAAAATTAGAAAAGACATAGCCGGAATTTTCCCTACGAAAGCTGTGAAAACGTTTCGTCGAAAAACGACTCTAATCGGGTGTTGTGAACAAAGTGAAAATCGTCCAAGCCTTACTCTTAAGTTCAAATTTCTACGTACGTCCTTACGTACATACTCTGGAAATACGGGGTATAACATTCTCCCCTCCTTAGAAACATTCGTCCCGAATGTTCTTTCTAAGTCTCAAAACAAACGCGCGCCAGTATAGTCTTCACTACTATGCTTACGAGAACAATCCTTGCCACACATGGCCACAGAAACAACTTGCGCAAAAAGCTTACATCCAAGTCCACGAGGAAACACCTCTAACATCACCATAACACCTCTCACCGGGGTCTAAAATATACTTCCTTCGCACCTTCTCTTTACAAAAGAAATGATACCACTTTTGTCACTTTGCCGCGAGGTTCTAATGTCACTCCGGCGACCCAACAAATGGTACCGGCCACGCGATCCCCGAGGTCGTCAGACACTCAAACTCTTACCACATTTACATCGCCTTTCCAAAACTCGGGTTACTATCTCTAACGTGGTCATCATTAACGGGAACACTCTGGATGGATCTCGATACTTTCCCGAACATAACAATACGAAGACCGGACGTCGCCTCCTAAGTCGGACGACAAAGCTAACATATAGGCAACTGGCCTATTCTTCACATGAACTTAAAAAGGCCCAGTAACTCGGGCTAAGTTGTCACGACCATCGGGCGTGGCTGATGCCTTACCGCACCCTAGTGACACAACATCGAGTAATCACGAACATAAAACACATACATGAAATGACAGTACAAAAGCGATGTCGAGGAAAACTCGCCTTCGGCATATATAAATAACAACATTACAAATGAACAGTTAAATCCTTTTACAAACCACGCCACAACAAGATTACTCTGCACTCTAAGAATGATACGACAACAATGGCGGGATGGGCCCCGCCAAACCCTGAATGTAAACACCTATCGACGGGGACTTTACATCGATAAGCCTCCGAGAAACGGAGCTTTCCATACGCTGAATCGTGACCACGAGAGCTAGGATCAACGATCGTGTACCTCAACTGCGGCGTAACGCAGCCTCGAGGTCGATAACAACAGTGCGAGTATGTGAAACTAAAAATACTGCAAATGAAATCATAATAGTCTATAAAGCAGGAGAGACATGTATGATAAGCAAACTACAGTCCACAACAAATAAGCAGTCATGTCAAGTCAGGGACTCACGCCCTCAAAGTTATCACAATAAACCCGTGCACGGCAAGTACGAAGGCATAGCCGACTACTAAGACCCACGCACCAAAAATACCACAAATCGTATCCGAGGTCTTTCTAGACCGCACCACGATCGGCCGCCACCGCCCGCAATATCAATGCGCGTCTATTCTGGAACTCGCAGCTCCGCATAGGTCACACACGGACCGCATGAGGTATTCCTCGAATCATGGTCCCATCACCGAGGTATACCGCATCGAAGGCAACCCTCGGTATCGCCAGGCTCCGCAACCCGCATAGTCTCAAAAGACCGCATAGTCTCAATGGACCGCATAGGAATCCCCGCGTCAGGCTAAACACCGGAATGATCAAATCCTCGAGCTACCGCGACTCGCGTAGTCACGAGGACCGCATAGCCGTAAAGACCGCGTCGGGTGGCAAGCCCTCGGTATAATAAGTCAAGGGGGTATGTGATACAATAATAGTACAACGGGCTTAACGTTTAACAACGTAAGCACAACAGGAGTGACCCCCTCACATAATAATCACAAGATACAAACACACGTGGCGCCCTAACATGCTTACTTATCAAGTCAACAAGAAAGTATTACAAGGCTATCACAAACCAATACAATCAAGTTATTCACACAAGGTACTTTCTACTAACAAGTTCGGGTACCTATCCCCAAAGTACTTCATACATTAAATCTTTAAAAGATACGTTACTTCCCAAAAAAAACCACACAATACCCGTAGTATATGAACATAGAGTGATTATCTTTTTAAAGTAAATCAATTACTTCTCTTTGTAAAATCAAGTAGCAACATTCTTTTCCAATGTTCAAGTTTCTCATTTTAGAAAGGTTTCAGAGTTCATAGTCTTATTCATTTAAGAATATAATTCTCCTTTAAACAATCAGAAACCTAAGCCTTATATGTGAGTAGGATATTCTTGTTTATAACAATCTTATTACAATGACCATGATCTAGGAAATATCATTTTGTCTCATCTTAGCTTCTATGCAGATGGAAGTTTCTCTGGTTTTAATAATACTTAATTATTCAAAACATTTCCTTTTATTAACTGCAGTGGTTTGTCGATACACATCCCGATTTCCAAAATCAAGAAAACATTCTTAAGCCGTTATACCTAACTTCCCATAAAGCTAGTATAACTCTTAAGTTTTCAAAAGAAACCAAGTATCACTCTTCTTTCAAAACGATTTAGAAATCTTTTGAAATACTTCAAGTTCTTTATTATCACACACATCAAGCCGATTATAAACAAATCATTTACCTTTTAAAAACCACAAAGTATTTTGCACCTACATAAAGTCAAGTATAACCAACTTCCCATAAAGTCGTTATAACATTTTATGTTTCAAACCAATCAAATACATTTAACACGTATGCGTCTCACCGCTACATAGTTCACACATATCATGCTAGAAGAGATAGGAAGAGGTTCACATACCGCGCGAGTATCGACTAATAGCAAAACGCTCCAAGTACTTCAAACCGTCGGCTACTCCTTAGCCGTAGATCGCGCCATCGTAGTACTTCAACCTATAAGGCCACAAGGCGCTTATTAACATTTAGATCCTTCGTAGAACATTCTACGTAGAAAATTGGCGACCCCTTGCAACAGTAAATCTCCTCCTCTATCGGGGCCGGCTATCAAGCCAACCAGGGGGGGTTCATACATCTAACCGGACGTGCACAATTCTACCTCACAGAAAAGCTACACAAGTCTCATCTGAATACCCTATGTAAAAAGCAGATTCGATTCTTCTTTCAAAAGGTTTCTTATTATTCAGCTTAAGTCAAAAGACATTGCACGACAACAACGTTCGATTCTACATATAGTATACTTCAACTATAGTCTAACAATCATGTAATTTCCAATTACAATAGAGGGACAAGATATTTACCTCGATAAGCCCATAATTATCCAAGTATAAAGTCGATCCTGGGCAATCGTTTAGCTCAACTCCGCGCTCCAACCCGCTCTAAACCACCCTTAGAAGTTCTAACCAACTTCTACACAATACTCCAACGGACTATGGAGATTTTCCTAGGGTTTCGGTTTGTGGTGTGGGAAGTATAATAGTATTTCGGGCTTTTCATATAGGTATAACCTTAGAATACTACAAGGTATACGGCTAAGGTAATTTGGGCATTATAACAATACTTTTGAGAGTATTTCTACACCACAAAGGGGTATTATACGAAAGCAACTAGGCTGTGGGGTACCCACGGCCACACTACTAGGAGGAGGGGAGAGGGCTCTCGCCAAGGGGCCTTTCAAAGGGGAGAGGGCTCTTGGGCGAGTCAACAAGAGGAGAGGAGGGATTTCAAGACTTAGAACACATTTGGATGATGAAGTCTTCAACAAAGGGAGGGTATTTATAGGAAGCCAAGGGCCAACCAACGGACAAGATCAAGCCATGTGTAAGGCAAGTGTAAGGCCAAGATCAAGCCAAGTGCACCCTATCCCTACTCCACAAAACATGGCACAAAACAAGGCACAAAACAAGGCACAAAACAAGGCCAAGAAAACTAGCCAAAACGTCCCACTTTCGGCCAGCAAACGCCAACTTGAGGGTGACAAGTGTCGCTCTCGTTGGTCCAAAATATTCCTCTCGGAAAAATCGCAAAAATTAGAAAAGACATAGCCGAATTTTCCCTACGAAAGTTGTGAAAACGTTTAGTTGAAAAACGACTCTAATAGGGTGTTGTGAACAATGTGTAAATCGGCCAAGCCGTACTCTTAAGTTCAAATTTCTACGCACGCCCCACGCATACTCCGAAATACGGTATAACATTCTCCCTCCTTAGAAACATTCGTCCCTGAATGTTCTTTCTAAGTCTCAAAACAAACGCGCGCCAGTATAGTCTTCACTACTATGCTTACGAGAACAATCCTTGCCACACATGGCCACAGAAACAACTTGCGCAAAAAGCTTACATCCAAGTCCACGAGGAAACACCTCTAACATCACCATAACACCTCTCACCGGGGTCTAAAATATACTTCCTTCGCACCTTCTCTTTACAAAAGAAATGATACCACTTTTGTCACTTTGCCGCGAGGTTCTAATGTCACTCCGGCGACCCAACAAATGGTACTGGGCTGCATGCGATCCCTGAGGCTGTCGTACACTCAAACTCTTACCACATTTCGACATCGCTTGGTTTCCAAAACTCGGTTACTATCTCTAACGTGGTCATCATTAATCGAACACTGGATGGATCTCCGATACTTTCCCGAACATAACAATACGAAAGACCGGACGTACTGCCTCCTAAGTCGGACGACAAAAGCTAACATATAGGCAACCTGGCCTATTCTTCACATGAACTTAAAAAGGCCCAAAGTAACTCGGGCTAAGTTGTCACGACCCGAAACTGGGCCCGTGACTGGTGCCTTACCCCGGGCACCCTAGTGACACAACATCAGAGTAATCAGCGGAACATAAAACACATACATGAAATGACAGAAGTACAAAACAAGAATTCGAGGAAAACTCGCTTCAAGATATATAAATAACAACATTACAAATGAACAGTTAAATCCTTTTTACAAACCACAATGGCATTACTCTGACCTCTAAGAATGATACGACAACAATGGCGGGGACAGGGGCCGCCAAACCCACGAATGTAAACACCTATACGACGGGGACTTTACATCGATAAGCCTCGGAGAAACGGAGCTTTCCATACGCTGAATCGTGACCACGAGCTAGGATCAACGGCGGTGTACCTCAACTGCGGCATGACGGCCCCGAAGGAGGTCGATAACAGTGCAGGTATGTGAAACTAAAAATCGCAAATGAAATCATAATAGTCTATAAAGCGGAGACATGTATGATAAGCAAACTACGATCCACAACAAATAAGCGAATATGTCAAGTCGTGGACTCACGCCTCAAAGTTATCACAATAAACGTGCGGGGCAAGTACGAAGGCATAGCCGACTACTAAGACCACGATGCCAAAAATACCACAAAGCGTATCCGAGGTCTTTCTGCACCGCACACGATCGGCGGCCACGCCCGCAATATCAATGTGCGCGTCTATTCTCGAACTCGCGACTCGCGTAGGTCACACGGACCCGCATGAGGTATTCCTCGAATCATGGTCCTGCAGACGCTGAGGTATACCGCGTCGGGCGGCCCAACCCTCGGTATCCGCTTAGGCTCCGCAACCCGCATAGTCTCAAAAGACCGCATAGTCTCAACAGATCGCATAGGGAATCCCGCATCGTGCTAAACACCGGAATGATCAAATCCTGAGCTACCGTGACTCGCGTAGTCACGAGGACCGCATAGCCGTAAAGACCGCATCAAGGGTGGCAAGCCCTGTATAATAAGTCAGCGGGTATGTGATACAATAATAGTACAACGGGCTTAACGCTTAACAACGTAAGCACAACAGTGACCCTCATAATAATCACAAGATACAAACACACGAAGGCCCTAACATGCTTACTTATCAAGTCAACAAGAAAGTATTACAAGGCTATCACAAACCAATACAATCAAGTTATTCACACAAGGTACTTTCTACTAACAAGTTCGTACCTATCCCCAAAGTACTTCATACATTAAATCTTTAAAAGATACGTTACTTCCCAAAAAAAAAAAACCACACGTAGTATATGAACATAGAGTGATTATCTTTTTAAAGTAAATCAATTACTTCTCTTTGTAAAATCAAGTAGCAACATTCTTTTCCAATGTTCAAGTTTCTCATTTTAGAAAGGTTTCAGTAGTTCATAGTCTTATTCATTTAAGAATATAATTCTCCTTTAAACAATCAGAAACCTAAGCCTTATATGTGAGTAGGATATTCTTGTTTATAACAATCTTATTACAAAGACCATGATCTAGAAATATCATTTTGTCTCATCTTAGTTTCTATGCAGATGGAAGTTTCTCGTTTTAATAATGCTTAATTAGTCAAAACATTTCCTTTTATTAACGCTGCAGTTGGTTTGTCGATACACATTCGATTTCAAATCAAGAAACATTCTTAAGCCGTTATACCTAACTTCCCATAAAGCTAGTATAACTCTTAAGTTTTCAAAACCAAATATTACTTCTTTCAAAATGATTCAAAATCTTTTGAAATACTTCAAGTTCTTTATTAACACATAACAAACCAGTTATAGTTCAAATCAGTTACCTTTTAAAAACCACATGTATTTTCTAACCAACATAAAGCTGTTATAACCAACTTCCCATAAAGCCGTTATAACACTTTATGTTTACACCAATCAAATACATTTAGCACATGTACGTCTACCGTACTACATAGTTCACACATATCATGCTAGAAGAGATAGGAAGAGGTTCACATACCTCGCGACGAGTATCGACTAATAGCAAAACGCTCCAAGTACTTCCAACTGTCGGCTACTCCTTTAGCCACGTAGATCGCACCACACGTAGTACTTCAACCTATAAGGCCACAAGGCGCTTATTAACATTAGGTCTCTTCGTAGAACATTCTACGTAAAATTCGACCACTCCCGCCAAATGCGCAAATCTCCTCTCTATCGAGGCGGCTACCAAGCCAACCGGGGTTATATATCTAACCCAAACGGTACAATTCTACACACCAGATTACTACACAAGTCTCATGTAATACAACCCTATGTAATTACAGTTCGATACTCTTCTTTAAATTCAAAGCTTAAGTCGCAAGACATTGCCGTAAGTATTATTCAGCTTAAGTCAAAAGACATTGCCGATAACTACGTTCGATTCCATTATATAGTATACTTCAACTATATATTCTAGTAATTATGTAATTTCCAATTACAATAGAGGGACAAGATAATTACCTCGATAAGCCCATAATTATCCTAGCTTAAAGTCGATCCTGGGCAATCGTTAAGCTCCAACTCCGAGCGCCCAACCGCTCTAAACCACCCTTAGAAGTTCTAACCAACTTCTACACAATACTCCAACTGACTATGGAGATTTCCTAGGGTTTCGGTTTTGTACTGACGGAAGTATAATAGTATTTCGGCTTTTTGTACAAGTATAACCTTAGAATACTACAAGGTATAGGCTAAGGTAATTTTGGGCATTATAACAATACTTTTGAGAGTATTCTACCAAAAGAGTGGTATTATACTGAAAGCAACTAGGCTAGGGGTACCCCACCACACAACTAGGAGGGGGTGTACCTCGGCCAAGGCCTCTAGGAGAGGAGGCCTCTTGGCGAATTCAACACAAAGGGGAGGGAGAAGGAGAGCTTTCAAGACTTAGGCAAATTTGTGGATGAATAAGTTCATCAAAGGGGTGGGTATTTATAGGCCAAGTGAAAGCCAACCAATGGCCAAGATCAATCCATGTGTTAGGCAAGTGTAGGGCTAGGATTTACCAAACACAAATATCCTACCTACCCTTGACTTTGTCAAGGCAACAAAAACGTGCCTTTGCCTATCCATTTCGTCCAAATGGACGATTGAAGTCCACCAATGAGAGGGTGCCATGTGGCGCCCTCTTGTTGGTCCAACACGTTTCGTCTCTCGTAAAAATCCGCAAAAATTAGAAAGGACATAGCCGTAAATTCCCCTACGAAAGCTGTTAAAACTTTTCGCCGAAAAACGACTCTAACCGGGTGTTGTGCACAAAATTAAATCGGCCAAGCCTATTTGAAGTTCAAAATTTCCTCGTGCGTCCTCGTACATACTGGAAATACGGTATAACATAAGTTCCTCTGCTTTCCAAAACTCGCCACACAAACCGGTGGTACCTTTAAGAAGACCGATCATCATCTCAACTCTAAGCGTCGTCGTGATTATCCGCACGATTTCTCCGAGTCGCGGAACCTCTTCTAGACAAGCTTCTCACTATCCACGATCTGCTGGAACAAGCTCAACCAACCGGCGAACCTTGCCAACATCGAACCAATCGACCGACAACTTACACTTCCGCCCCTACAAGGCTTCAAAAGGTGACATCCGAACACTGAAATGGTAGCTTAATGTTATACCCCATATTTCCAGAGTATGTACGTAAGGGAATACGTACAAAATTTTAGCCTTAAAGATTAGGCCAAGTTCGAAATTGTGCACAACTCGCTTAAAGAATCGTTTTCCGACGAAACGTTTCCACAGCTTTCGTAGGATAAATTCCGGCTATGCCATTTCTAATTTTTGCGGATTTTTTCCGAGAGACGAAACATTTTGGACCAACGGGGGGCGACACTTGGCACCCTCCAATTGGTGGACTTCAAATCGTCCATTTGGACGAATTGGCTAAGCAATGGCACGTTTTTGTGCCTCGTGCACAAGTCGCGAGTTGGTAGGATATTTGTGTATAGTTAATCCTCACCCTACACTTGCCTTGCACTTGTCTAAATCTTGGCCATTGGTTGGCCACTTCTTGACCTATAAATACCCCCCTTAAGATGAAGAGTTCTTCATCCACAAAGCTTTCCAAGTCTTGAAAATACTCTCCTATCCCTTTGTAGATCTTTTCGCCCAACACTCCTCCTCCCTCCTGTGAAGGCCCTCGCCGAATACTCCCTAGCCTAGCCAAAAATCTACCCTCCTTGGTAGAAAAGTTGCCTTCTTGTATTGTTATAATGCCCAAAATATCCTAGCCCAAATACCTTACTACTTAGTAGAAGTTGTGAAGAACTTCTAAGGTTTCTCGAGCATACAACTTAGAGCAAAACCTTGCTCAGCGTGACTTTTCTAGGATATTATTGGGCTTACCGAGGTAACTAATCCTAACCCTCTTTTGAATTAGAGAATACTTACTGTAGTAGTATTAGAATAAGTATCAAATACTTAGAAGAATATCACAGAATAGAATTGAACTGTTACCACAGTAGAAGGGTTTAAAAGAAGAATAATCAAACTGTACTTACATAGGACTGTTTTCACAGTAGACTTATATAGCTCACCGGGTAGGGAGGTGCTGCCCGACTTTCCGTAGAATTATGAACCCTCTGTTTAGAATGACCATCAGAGTAGTCTTTGATAGATATCTGTGACTATTATAGGCTGACTCTCTGCGCGCGACATATTCAACTTGGCAGGTGGTTTTCGCTGAGAAGGTATGTGATTCTTCCTAAAGCATGATATTTTACAATATATATATAGTACGGTAGACGTACATGTGTTAACTGAATAATAACTACGGCAATGTCTTTGACTTAAGCCTGAATAATACTTACTGCAATGCCTCAACTTAAGCTGAATAATAAAAATCAAAGCATTTCAAAAGAATCAATCATTTTATGTAAGAGAACTAACTGGTTTTTAAAACAGAAGCTTAAGAGTTATACTAGCTTTATGGGAAGTTGAGTATAACCACTTAAGATTGATACAAGAAACAAGTTTGACTATGTGTGTATAATGACTTAAATTGAATTGTGAAAAGAATAATAAGATGGTTTGATAAGTAGACATGATATGATGCTATGTGTGTTAGTGTCTTGTAACGCTTGTGAAAAATAGTATTTTGTTGTGCTTATGTTGTTTAAAGATAATTACGTTAGTGTACCATCACTCACCTCTTGAGATGATACCGGGGTTAAAGCGCCTCCGTCACGCGGTAGACTTCGGTGATGCAGGACCATGATTCGAGAATACCTCATGCGGGTCCAGGGGGCCTATGCGGAGCTACGAGTTCCGTGTTAGTATGCGGGGTTATTCCTCACGCGGTCTATGTGGCCCGACGGACGAGTCGGGGCGATGCCGAGTAGCTACCCTCGACGCAGGTTATACCTCATGCGGGCCCACGCGAGTGGCCTATGCGGACTCGGGAGTCCGTGATTAGGCTTAAGAGTGATATCTGAGGCGGTGGCCTCGAATCATTCGCAGCCTAGAAAAGACCTATTACGATTTACCTATTGTTGCTCTTGTTTGTGATGTGGCACTATGCGGGTTCCTGGTTGTTTCATACATACTTGCAAAACTGCTTTAAAATGATATGTTTCATTTAAGTATTTCTGATTTCATATACTTAGTACTGTTATCGACCTCCTTGAGGCTGCGTTCATGAGTAAGGGCGGCAGTGCTAGATCCACATTCTTAGGATCTCTACGTTGGTGTCGAGCTCCATCTTTTCCGAGGCTCTACTTTTAGGTATGATCTCCCGTTGTAGATAGTTTTGTCTGATCGAGGTATGGCGGGCCCCGCCATATAGTTGTATATTTCCTTAAGTGCTGTAGTCATGTTGTACGATGTCGGATGTATCGCTAAACCATGTTTATATATATATGCTTAGAAAGCGTGTTTTCTCACATAAACTGTGTCTTATTTTATAAACTGTTTCATGTCTTGTTTTTATAGTCCGCTGATTACTCTGATGTATGACTACTTGGGTGCCAGGGTAAGGCACCAGTCACGGGCCCCGGAACGGGTCGTGACAAAAGTGGTATCAGAGCAGTTAATCCTCGGAAAGTGTCTACAGACCGTATCTAGTAGAGTCTTGATTATCGGTGTGTTGCACTACACCAATAATCGAGGAGGCTATAGGATATTTAGGATTGGTTTCCATTCTTCTCATTCGTAGATCGTGCTTTAGAGTCAGTGTTATAGGTTGGACCCTCTAACATATTCCTTTCCCGTATGATTATGCCTCCACGTAAGGCAACCCGCCCGTGAAGGCAAGGCGTGAGGAGTCGCTAGCAGACACCCAGAGTCACGAGGCTCGAGCCCGCCTATACGAGACGGCGAGTTCTATGACGCCGCCAGCCCCAGAGACCACAGTACCCACACCTCTGCCCCACGGCTGGGGCGGAGTTAGGGCTACAAGAGATGGCCCACCTTTGGCTAAAGTTGTGGCCCGTCTGAGAGATTGGATCGGCGATTCGGCTCCGGCTCGGTCGCACTGGTACACCCGGCGAGATAGTTTGAGGCTACGAGATTTCTTGAGTTGTAGCGCGAGTTTTACGGGTCGAGTCGGAGGATGATCCGCAGGAGTTCATCCGTCGGCTTGAAGGATCATGAGGGTGATCAAGGCCTCAGAGACAGTCCGTGACCTTGGTTCGCGTCCGCGTGATACCGCAATCGATTGGTTTGATTCATGGGAGTTATCCGAGGAGAGCGTCCCGCCTACTTGGGATGAGTTCTCGAGGCTTTCCTCACTCACTTCTTGCCTCGCGGATGAGAGGCGCGGGCGGATAGATTTTTACTGCGGCGAGAGAAGGGCGCGCGTCGGAGAGTACAATGTCGAGTTTGATTCATTGGCTCGATATGTCCCGGCATTGGTAGCAGATATGGAGGATAGGGTACACCGCTATGTCACCGGCTGAAGCGACTATATGGCGAAGTCATGTGCGGGGTTTCTCTCCACCGTATGGACATTACCCGCACGCAGCTCACGCTGGATGCGAGGCGCGAGAGGTCGACGAATGACGGCGAAGCAGAAGGCCGGGGCGGGAGGTCTTCGGTGGTTATCGTGGTGGCGGCCTCGGCGATCTGGGTTCGCACCACAGCCAGCTGAGCACTCGCACCGCCTCGGCAACCAGAGTTTTGAGGCGGCCCGTGGCTTGGGCGTCGAGTAGCGGAGTATCGGCGATCGGGACCACCCCGTGTGGCCGACGCGGTAGATCCCATTACTGAAGTGTGGTTGTTATACCCGTAGTTCGTGGTATGTATGCGAGGGCGTGCATTTGAGAATACGCATGAAGATTGGAAAGGAAGAAAGAGGTGATTTTTTCCGGAAAAGTTTCCGTTTTGTGAAGGAAAAATGTTCGTTAATGGGAATTGGATTCCCAGTTGGTATTCGGACTTCTGGAATATTAGAGAATTATGGAATTTTATTTTCTGAATGGTCACGTGGGGCCACTTCGGAGAAATTTACGATTTTGTGGCCCACTTTGTTTTCGAGATTTTGGCCATTGTGGATATTTTAAGATGTTTTATTTTGGGCCAATAGGAGGGTGACACGTGTCACCCCGCCTAGTGGCTTGGCGAATGGCATTTGTGCACAACACCTTAGAGTCGTTTTTAAACGTTTTACATAACTTGCGAGGAAAATTCGGCTATGTCTTTTCTTATTTTTATGGATTTTTAGAGAGACGGAACATTTTGGACCAACGAGAGGAGGCACTTGGCACCTCTCATTGGTGGGCAAGGTGGCGGCACTTGGGCGACTTTGGGGTGTCAGTGGTAGATATTTTTGTGTAGATATTTGTGAGGTTTTAAGGGTAGGGTCTAGGGGCACTTGGGTGAATCTTGGCCTTACACTTGCTATACACTTGGCTAGATCTTGGCCATTGGTTGGCCTTGGCTTGCTATAAATACCCTCTCCTTTGATGAACTTCTTCATCCTAAATATTTCCTAAGTGTTAGAATCCTCCCACTCCTTCTATGGTTCTCGCCCTCCCTTTGTGGCCGAGAGCACCCACTCTAGGGGTGCTAGCCGAGTGTACCCCACTAGCCTAGTTGCTTTCGTATAATACCCCACCTTTGTGGTGTAGAAATACTCTCTAAAGTATTGTTATAATACCCAAATTACCTTAGCCGTATACCTTGTAGTACTCTCAGTTTATACCTATACAAAAAGCCCAGAAATACTATTATACTATCACTACCACAAAACCGAAACCCTAGGAAAATCTCCATAGTTAGTTGGAGTGTTATGTAGAAGTTGGTTAGAACTTCTAAGGGTGGTTTGGAGCGGGTTGGGCGCCGGAGTTGGAGCTAAACCTTGCTCAGGAGCGACATAACTCGGATAATTATGGGCTTATCGAGGTAATTATCTTGTCCCCCTATTGTAATTGGATATTACATGTTGTAGGAATATATAGTTGAAGTATACTATGTATATAATCAACATAGCTTGTGATGTCTTTGGACTTAAGCTCAAGAACCGAATCGAATCGTTTTACATGGGGTGTATTCTGATGAGGCTTGTGTAGCTTTTACGTGAGTAGAATTGTACCGTTCGGGTTAGATGTGTAACCCCACACAGTTGGCTTGGTAGCGGCCTCGTTAAAGGAGGAGATTTCTGTTGTTGCGGGGAGTCTTCGAATTTTCGGTAATGTTCTGCGATGAGGTCTAAATGTTAATAAGCGCCTTGTGGCCTTATAGGTTGAAGTACTACGTGTGGCGCGATCTACTTGGCTTAAGGAGTAGCGGTTGGAAGTACTTGAGCGTTTTGCTATTAGTCGATACTGTCGCGAGGTATGTGAACCTCTCCTATCTCTTCTAGCATGATATGTGTAAACTATGCGGTAGACGTCACGTGTGTTAAATGTATTTGATTGGTTTGAAACATAAAGTGTTATAACGGCTTTATGGGAAGTTGGTTATAACAACTTTATGTAGGTCCAAAATACTTTGTGGTTTTAAAGGTAAATGATTTGTTTATAATCGCTTGATGTGTGATAATAAAGAACTTGAAGTATTTCAAAAGATTTCTAAATCGCTTTGAAGAAGAGTGATACTTGGTTTCTTTTGAAAACTTAAGAGTTATACTATCTTTATGGGAAGTTAGGTATAACGGATTAAGAATGTTTCTCGATTTTGGAAATCGATGTGTATCGACAAACCACCGCGGCGTTAATAAAAGGAAATGTTTTGAATAATTAAGTATTATTAAAACCAAGAGAAACTTCCATCTAGAAGCTAAGATGAGACAAAATGATATTTCTAGATCATGGCTTCAGTAATAAGATTGTTATAAACAAGAATATCCTACTCACATAAGACTTATGTTTCTCCATTCTCGACATTGTTTCATATTTCATAATATGTCTTGTATTGTTTTATGTTCACTGATTACTCGATGTTGTATCACTAGGGTGCGGGGTAAGGCACCATCCACGTCCGAATCGTCGTGACAAAAGTGGTATCGAGCGATTAATCCTCGGAAAGTGTCTACGCACCGTATCGGTGAAGTCTTGATTATCGGTGTGTTGTGCACCACACCAATAATCAGGAGGCTATAGGATAATTAGGATTGGTTTCTATTCTTCTCACTCTGAGATCGTGCCTTAGAGCTGTGTTGAAAGTTGGACCCTCTAAACGTATTTCTTTCCCTTACCGATATGCCTCCGCTGAAACCGGCCCACGAGGGCAAAGCGAGGAGGCTGCGAGTAGAGTTGAGAGGGTTACGTGGGCATCGCCTAATTATCACCTTGGATGGTGCTTCATTCGGGATTTCTGCGACGCCACTAGCCCGATAAAGTTTAGCACGGCGGCCTTCCTCTGCGGCCATGATATTTGAATCTTGATTCCACGACCGAGAAGAGAATATGGATCGCAAAGGCGACCACATTACTAGCTATGGATTTGGCTACGAGTATACCGATGTATCGCGAGTCTTGATGACTACCTAAGAGAGGTTGTGCAAGAGTAATTCTTCATTGGGCTTGAGCATGGCACGTATGCGGGCTTATACGGCGGTAAAACGTAGAGATCGACGGGTTAACCAAGGGCGAGAAGAGGGCGAGCGGAAGGTCCTTCGGTAACTTTCAAGGTGAGTATACCTTAAGTGCTATGTTCTGATAGCAGTGTGTTAGTTGTGATTAGAAATCATGGTGGGTTAACCGAGTAAGATTTTGGGGATAGAAGGTGTGAGCCTTAGAGTGTTATACGTCTGCACCTTAGAGGTAAGGCCATCTCGAGTAAAGGTGTAGTGTTATGTTTGATCCTTATCGGTGCATAGTGCACGTGAGCTATGTTTGGGATAGGTCCTAAGTAGTATGAAATGAAGAGGGTAGTTGAGCTAAGAAGACCGCTGGTTTTCGTAACATGTTTAGTAAGATTGTTCCTTGGGAGATAGTATTTTGCGCCTTGCGGGTCGGGTTGAGGCCACGTTGCGGGTCAACCCGCGGCATGTTTGGTGGTGGGGTGCTGGTTGTGGTGGTCCCGCCTTGTGGTAGGTCACGAGGGTGTTAGGCCCAAGTTTAGTTAACCAAACGCGAAAGTTCGTGGATGCGTTCAGCCGGTGGTGGTCGATGGGCGGCTCATCGTGTTCTTGGTCGGGACCGTTCACTCGGCGATGTTGATTTATCGAAGGTTGTAAGGCTGCGCACGGTGCCTACGTGCACCTTATGGCGACATGGAGCCAGTTACGGCTGCTTTGTTTCTGGAAGTTTTACCAGGCAGGGTTAAGTACTCTGGTGAGTCTCAGAATCGCATTCGCCCTTGGGCCAGCATGTGGATTTCAGGGGTAGTTGTGAAGATTGTTGTCTCCTGTGGAGGGGGCGGTTAAGCTGCCATTTCAGTGTTAAAGGTCGCCTTATGAAGCCTTGTAGGGCGGAAGTGTAAGTTGCGGCCGATTGGTTCGATGTTGGCAAGGTTGGGCCAGTTGGTTGTGCTTGTTCCAAAGATCGTGGATGGGAAAAGCTCATCTAGAAGAAGTTACGGCATTTCGGAGGAATCGTGCGGATAATCGGCGGCGACGCAGAGTTCGAGTTGACGGTCGGTCTTCTTGAAAGTACCACCGGACGGTGTGGCGAGTTGTGGAAACGAAGGAACTTAGCCCGAGTTACTTTGGGCCTTTTGAGTTCATGTGAAGAATAGGCGGGTTGCCTATATGTTAGCAATTGCCGTCCGACTTAGGAGGCAGTACGTCCGGTCTTTCGTATTTATGTTCGGGGGGCTGAGCGTATAAAGAGGCCAGAGCATCTACCAACTGAACAGACCCGAACCGTGGCTCTCCGGATGGCACGTCCAGAGAAGATGGCCGTGAGGTCATGCCTCAGGGATCCCAAGCAGCCCGGTACCATTTGGTGGGTCGTCGGAGCTAGGCTCGCGGCAAAGTGACAAAAGTGTATTTGTGGTGATGTTAGAGGTGTTTCCTCGTAGACTTGGATATAAGTATGTTGCGCAGGTATTTCTGTGGCCAGGTATGGCAGGATTGTTTCGTAAGTATAGTAGTGAATACTATACTGGCCCGCGTTCTTTTTGAGACTTAGAAGGAACATTCGGGACGAATGTATCTAAGGTGTGAAGAATGTAATACCACGTAGTTCCAGGGTATGTATGCGAGGACGTGCGTGCGAGAATCAATCAGAAAGATTGGAAAGGAAGAAAGAGGTGATTTTTCCACGGAAAAGTTTCCAGTTTTTGTGAAGGAAAAAGGTTCGTTAATGGGAATTGGATTCCCAGATTTGGTATTCGGACTTCCTGGAATATTAGAGAATTATGGAATTTTATTTTCGGAAATGGTCACGTGGGGCCCACGGGAGAAATTTACGGTTTTGTGGGGCCCACTTTGTTTTAGAGATTTTGGCCATTGTGGATATTTTCGGAAGATGTTTTATTTTGGGCCAATAGGAGGGTGACACGTGTCACCCCCGCCTAGGTGGCTTGGCCGAATGGCATTTGTGCACAACACCCGGTTAGAGTCGTTTTTCGACGAAACGTTTTACATAACTTGCGAGGGGAAAATTCCGGCTATGTCTTTTCTTATTTTTGCGGATTTTTCCGAGAGACGGAACATTTTGGACCAACGAGAGGGCGGCACTTGGCACCCTCTCATTGGTGGGCAAGGTGGGCACTTGGGCGACTTTGGGGTGTCAGTGGTAGATATTTTGTGTAGATATTTGTGAGGGTTTTAAGGAGTAGGGTCTAGGGGCACTTGGGTGAATCTTGGCCTTACACTTGCTATACACTTGGCTAGATCTTGGCCATTGGTGGCCTTGGCTTGTGCTATAAATACCCTCTCCTTTGATGAACTTCTTCATCCTAAATATTTCCTAAGTGTTAGAATCCTCCCCTCCCTTCCTTATGGTTCTCGTCCCTCCCTCGTGGCCGAGCACCCCCTCTGGGGTGCTAGCCGAGTGTACCCCACTGCCTAGTTGCTTTTCGTATAATACCCCTTTGTGGTGTAGAAATACTCTCAAAAGTATTGTTATAATGCCCAAATTACCTTAGCCGTATACCTTGTAGTATTCTAAGGTTATACCTATCTGAAAAGCTTGGAAATACTATTATACTATCCGTCGATCCTAAAACCGAAACCACAGGGAAAATCTCCATAGTTAGTTGGAGTGTTATGTAGAAGTTGGTTAGAACTTCTAAGGGTGGTTGGAGCGGGTTGAGCGCCTGAGTTGGAGATAAAACTTGCTCAGGAGCGACATAATAATCGTATAATTATGTGCTTATCGATGTAATTATCTTGAAACCCAATAGTAATTGGATATTACATATTTTAGCAATAAATATATGAATTATACTATGTATATAATCAACATAGCTTGTGCAATGTCTTTGGACTTAAGCTCAAGAACTGAATCGTTTTTACATAGGGTGTATTCAGATGAGCTTGTGTAGCTTTTCGTGAGTAGAATTGTACCGTTCGGGTTAGATGTGAAACCCCCTGGTTGGCTTGGTAGCCGCCTCGTTAAAGGAGGAGATTTACGCTGTTGCGGGAGAGTCTTCGAATTTTGGTAGAATGTTCTGCGATGAGGTCTAAATGTTAATAAGCGCCTTGTGGCCTTATAGGTTGAAGTACTACGTGTGGCGCGATCTACTTGGCTTAGGAGTAGCCGGTTGGAAGTACTTGGAGCGTTTTGCTATTAGTCGATACTCGTCGCGAGGTATGTGAACCTCTCATATCTCTTCTAGCATGATATGTGTGAACTATGTAGTGCGGTGAAGCGTCATGTGTTAAATGTATTTGATTGGTTTGAAACATAAAGTGTTATAACGGCTTTATGGGAAGTTGGTTATAACGACTTTATGTAGGTCCAAAATACTTTGTGGTTTTAAAAGGTAAATGATTTGTTTATAACTGGCTTGATGTGTGATAATAAAGAACTTGAAATATTTCAAAAGATTTCTAAATCGTTTTGAAAGAAGAGTGATACTTGGTTTCTTTTGAAAACTTAAGAGTTATACTAGCTTTATGGGAAGTTAGGTATAACGGATTAAGAATGTTTCGATTTTGGAAATCGTGATGTGTATCGACAAACCCATCGCACGTTAATAAAAGGAAATGTTTTGAATAATTAAGTATTATTAAAACGTTAGAAACTTCCATCCGCATAAGCTAAGATGAGACAAAATGATATTTCCTAGATCATGGTCTTGTAATAAGATTGTTATAAACAAGAATATCCTACTCACATAAGACTTATGTTTCTCAGATTGTTTAAAAGCGAATTATATTCTTAAATGAATAAGGCTATGAACCATGAAACCTTTCTAAAATAAGAAACGTGAACATTTGAAATTAGGCAAACTTGGACGTTTGGAAAATAATGTTGTTACTTGATTTTACAAAGGTAAGAGTTTTGGTTTTCTTAAAAGGACAGTCACTCTATTTTATACTACTGGTATTGTGTGACTTATGTGAAAGAAACAGATCTTTTAAAGATTTAATGTGTGAAGTACTTTGGGGATAGATACCCGAACTTGTTAGTAGAAAGCATCTTGTGTGAATAACTTGATTGTATTGGTTTGTGATAGCCTTGTAATACTTTCTTGTTGATTTGAGAAGTAAACATGTTAGGATGCTACGTGTGTTAGTATCTTGTGATGTTAGTGTAAAGGGGTTTCCTCGATTGCGCTTAAAGTTGTTTGACTATCACCGTTATGTTGGTATTGTACCACTCACCTTGACTTGTGTCCGAGGTTGGCGCCTCCGATGCGGGGTAGACTCAGCGATGCAGGACCATGATTCGAGAATACCTCATGCGGGTCGGGGATCCATGCGGAACTACGGAGTTCCGTGTTAGTGTCGGCCGCGTGGTCATGCGGTCCTTGTGGCTACGCGGATCGCGAGTCCAGGCGATCTGGGAGTAGCTACCCTCGATGCGGGGTTATACCTCATGCGGGCCTATGAGGTTGGCCTATGCGGAGTCAGCGGAGAGTTCGTGGCTAGACGCGCGCATTTGATCTGCGGGCGGTGACCGCCTTTTATCATGCGATCTGAAGCGGATATCATGACACGCTTTATGACCTTGTTGGTGCGTAGGTGTTAGTAGTCGGATATGCCTTACTTACCTGTCATCGTTTCATTAGGACACGTGGGACTCGGTGTTCATGTGTATTCCTTGGTGCTTGTATATCATAAAGCTGGCGGTGAGGAAGGTATTCCACGCACGATTGATGTTGGCGTGAGTCCACGACTTGACATGATCGCTATTTATGGTGAATCGTAGTTGGGTTATCATACATGTCTCTGCTTTGTATAGACTACTATGATTTCATTTACTGATTTATTTTCGATTTCACATACTTGGTACTGTTATCGACCTCCTTGAAGCTGCGTTCATGCGCAGTAAAGGTACACCATCATTGATCCTCGCCTTAGGGTCACATTCGGCGTTTGGGAAAGCTCCGTTTCTCGGAGGCTTATCGGTGGTATAGTCCTGTTGTTGTAGGTGTTTACATTCGTGGTATGGCGGGGCCACTGTCGCCATTGTTGTCGATCATTCCTTAAGTGCTGTAATCTTGTTGTGGCGTGGTTGTAAAAAGTTAAGCTCATGATTGGAAAAAGTTGTTATTTATATATATGCGAAAGGCAAGTTTTTTCTCAGTTATTGTTTCATATTTCATAATATGTCTTGTATTGTTTTATGTTCCTGATTACTCGATGTTGTATCACTAGGGTGCGGGGTAAGGCACGATCCACGGGCGAATCGGGTCGTGGTGATGGTACTACTTTGGAGCTTGTTCTGATTGTGCCAGCAGGTCACTTTGCGGGCCGTCCGACCGGCGCTACGGTGGTAGGGCTCGGCCGTGTTCATTGCCGCTTCATCATCTCCTACGATTACTCGCCCGGGAGGGGTGCTCGTGGGTCGGCGGCGAGGTCGTGGCTCGGGTCCCGATTCTAGCGGTCCTCGTAACGCATTTATGCTTTGTCCACCGGGATCGGAGGCCTCACCGATGTCGTCCACGTACCTTATCGGTTCGGGTTTGATGTGTATGCTTTGATAGATCCGGTTCTACTCGCCCTATATATCTCCCCTTGTTGCTAGTAGGATAGGGATAGAGCACGAGTCCATAGACCTTTCGAGGTAGCTACGCCGATGGTGATTGGTGGTAGCTCGGCGGTATATAGAGCTTGTCTGTGACCATTTACGGTCGTCAACCTAGCCGACTTGATAGAGTTGGAGATGATTGACTTCGACGTGATTATGGGATGGATTGGCTAGCTTTCTGCTACGCCAATGTGAACCGCAGAGAGAGTAATGCAGTTCCGATTTCGGAGGCCGGTTGTTGAGTGGGAGAGCACGGTATCACAGGGGTAGGTTTATTTCTACCTCAAGGCTGGGAAGATGGTGCGAAGGGTATATCTACCATCTCGTTCGTGTTTGATCACGAAGGCTGCGGTACCAGATTTTCATCGATTCCGATGTCGTGAGTTCCCAGGCGTGTTTCGGATGACCTCCAGGTATCCTCCCGAGAGGAGATCGAGTTTTGTATTGACATATTGCGGACACTCGGCCTATTTCCATTCCGCCATACGTAATGGCGCTGCCCGAGTAGAGAGTTGAAGGATCACCTTAGAGATTTCTTTGGAGAAGGGCTTCATCGCCTAGTGTTTCTCCCGAGGAGCGGTATTGTTCGTGAAGAAGAAGGGCGGGACGTGTGACGCCCGAACCGGGCCGCCATCGTGCCTTACCCCGCACCCTAGTGATACAACATCGAGAGAAAACCGGAAAATAAAACATGAATCATGAAACAAGAGATATAATAAATAAGCAGGCCAACTAAAGCAGTTGCCTTCGTATATACATATAAAGACATTTGAGCGATTTATAATCCTTACAACCTCGCCACAACAGCACTGAGACCTCTAAGATTTATACAACAACTATGACGGGACGAGGCCCGCCATACCTGAGCGTAGAACTTACGGACTCGTGGTAACATACCAAGATAAGCCTCCGGGCGGAGCTTCCCAAACGCTGAAATGAGATCCTAAACGCGGATCGACGGTAGATGTACCTCTACTGCGGCATGAACGGCCACGAAGGTCGATCTAACAGTACCAAGTATGTGAAATCAGAAAATCTTGCAATGAAATCATAATAGTCTATAAAGCAGAGACATGTATGATGACCAAACTACAATATATAACATATAACCCGATTCATCAAGAGCGGACTCACGCCTCCAAATTATCACTCGTGCAGTGGAATTTCTTCCTCATCTGGCGATTTATGATATAACAATACCAAGGATTATACATGAACACCATGTCCCACGTGTTATAAAAACCGTGCAGACAAGTATAACTACCAGATCCGACCGTACCAATAATACAATGCAAAACACGGCCGATACGGGGCAAGTGCGAGAGCCGACTCTCGGATACCAAGGCGGTCCACGCGGTGACCGGGGCAAATCGAGGTGACCACCGAGGACCAAGGTCGTATCACGAAACTTCGTCACTATACCGAACGAGGCAAGTCGCGGTGACTACGGTACCAAGGCCGAATCAGTCACGAGACGGGGCAGGTTCGAGAGCCGACCACCGGATACCCGGGCGAACGATGAAACCTCATGGAGAGCTAGTCCATGGAATAACACTATCAGCGAGGAGCATACCGTGGAATTCTCCATCACCGCCAAAGATGTCGAGTAAGTTCTCAACAAGTCGACCGGCCTCTCTATCGAGAGACGGTATCTGAGAAATACCACACTTGCACAACAAAGGCTATCATCACAAGCATAGGCAAGTTTCACAACAACAAGCATAGGCAAGTTTCACAACAACAAGCATAGGCAAGTTTCACACAACTCAAAGTACTTTCATTTTATGCCAAAGTCCGGTTTCAACCCTAAAGTACTACGACGTTAAGTTCTTTTAAAAGAGATCCATTACTTATTAAAGTCACCCGATACGTAGTATTAGAATGACCAACCCACATTCCTTTTCAAAATCAAGTAACAACATTCTTTTCTAAGTTCCGGTTGCCTAGTTTCAATTATTCAAGCTTCTCATTTTCAAATGGTTTCATAGTTCATAAACTTAATCACTTGATTCCGTTTTAGAACAATTGAGTAATATAAGTCTCGCGTGAGTAGGTTATTCTTGTTTACAACATTCTTATTACGTGACCATGATCTAGAAAATGTAATATCATTTTGTCTCATCTTAGTTTCTATGCGGATGGAGGTTTCTCTTGGTTTTAATACAATTCATCATTATTCAATACATTTTCCTTTTTAACGCTGCGGTGGTGCAGTCGATACACATTCGATTTCAAATCGAAGAAACATTATCCTTTAAATAAAACCAAGTACTCATTACTCACGAATGAGGTTTCACATAAACATCCACATTAAAACAAATAAGTTAAGTCTCTTATCTTATAAGATCAAGTCTCTTAACTTCTAACATCAAGAAACCATTTTCTTTACCTCTCTTAAGACATTATACCTACTCCCATCAAGCTAGTATAACTCTTTTTAAAACCTTTAAAACCAAGTGTTACTCTCCTTCAAAACGATTTAGAAATCTTTTGAAATACATCAAGTTCTTTATTATAACTAGCGATTATAATTCACATCGATTACCTTTTAAAACCACAAAGTATTTTCTTACCTACATAAAGTCGTTATAACCAACTTCCCATAAAGCCGTTATAACACTTTATGTTTTAAGAACAATCAAACACGATTAACACGTATGCGTCTACCGTACTACATAGTTCACACATATCATGCTAGAAGAGATAGGAAGAGGTTCACATACCTCGCGACGATTTAACGACAACAAGCAAAATGCTCGATGCTCTGACGCACTAGCCCTTTCCACTCCTCGGTAGAATACGCTACTCTTAGTACTTTCACCTATAAAGGTCAAAGCGTCTATTAACCCCAAAACACAAGTTTCTATCTTTCTATAGAAAATTGGCAGACCTCCCCCCAATGACGTAAAACTCCTCTCTATCGAGTCGGCTACCAAGCCAACCGGGGTTAACACGCCTAACCGACGCGTACAATTCTACACAAGTCTCTTGCAATCACCCTATGTAAATACTGATTCGATTCGATTCTTTATTCTTCAGCTTAAGTCAAAAGACATTGCGAATACTAAGTATAGTTCCATATATAGTATACTTCAACTATATATCCTAACAAACATGCAATTTCCAATTACAATAGAGGACAAGATAATTACCTCGATAAGCCCAAAAATTATCCGAGTTTAATGTCGCTCCGAGCAAGGTTTAGCTCACTCAGTGCGCTCAAACCACCCAAACAACCCTTAGAAGTTCTAACCAACTTCTACTCACATACCTCAACCAACGATGAAGATTTCCTTAGGGTTTCGGTTTGAGACTAAAAGGACGAAGGTAGTATTTCTGACTCTACGTAAAGAGGTATCTTTGGAATACTACAAGGCCAAGAGCTAAGGTATTTTGGGCATTATAACAATACTAGGGAGTATTTCTATACCACAAGGGGTATTATACGAAAACAACTAGGCTAGGGGTACCCACGTGCAAGCCTCACTCAAAGGGGGCCTGCCAAAGCTCTCATGAAGGGAGGAGGGCTTTGGACGATTTCAACTCACAAAGGGGGAGAGATTTCAAGACTTGGAAAAATGATTTTGGATGAAGAAAGTTCATCAACTAAGGGGGTATTTATAGCAAACCCAAATGCCAACCAATGGCCAAGATCTCGAAAACAAAGTGGGCCCCACAAAACCGTAAATTTCTCCCGTGGGCCCCACGTGACCATTTCCGAAAAATAAAATTCCATAATTCTCTAATATTCCAGGAAGTCCGAATACCAAATCTGGGAATCCAATTCCCATTAACGAACCTTTTCCTTCACAAATAACCGGAAACTTTTAGTCAAAACTCACATCTTTCTTTCTTTTCAAAATTTACGCGTACACTCGTGCGTGCGTCCTCACATACATACCCCGCAACTACGGGTATAACATTCTCCCTCGCCGAAACATTCGTCCGAATGTTCCTTCTCAAAGCGGATATCGATGAAGTTCCTCTAACAAGTTGTCAGCGCCACGGCAGCCCGCGAAATAACACACGTTATCTTCCTTCCTTACTCGTCGTGCCCTTCTCGAACACTTGAACTCTCCCGTATGTACCATACCTCGGTCATTACTTCCGTTCGAAAGTTTAGAGTCACTACCTCCAAACTTGGTCATCTTACTAACCTCAAACTTCCTTAAGGCCATTCCGGCCTTTACGAACCGCTTCGTCGAGCGCGTCCACGAACTCCTCCGATTATCATACACACTTGGGCCTAGCATCCTCGTGACCCTACCACATGGCGGGACCACCCAGAACTGGCCCCACCCCAAACCGGGTTACGGTTTGACCCGCAAATGGTCCTAAACCCGACCCCCCAACCGCGCCAACTCTTGTTCCCCGATCCGGAACAATCTTACTATGTCACATCCTGAAAGCTACCACTTCCATCTCACACTACCCAGGGACTTACCCTTTTCACTAACCAGGTTTCTAAATCACATTTTAGCACAAAGCTATCCAAACATAACATTAAACACATCAACAACATAAACAAAACTCTAGAGGGTTAAGGATATACCTGAAACTAGGCGGTTCAAGGACCGCTAAAACTGGGAACTCCCACTGCGACCTCTACCGGGGCCTTCCGGTGTACAAACATCCTGCCTGGCTACGGAAGGTGAAGAACCCGCAATCGCTCTCTAGTAGTCCATGCTATCCTACCGGTGCTACCCAGTGGACGATCTCTTGCCGGATGGCCTGTTGGCGCAAAAATAACAATCTCGAGTTAGTACGACACCCTCCCTTATGAAGCTTTCCCTGGCCACACAGAGACAAGGGCAACCTCGTCCGGCGAGCACCTGCTCTCGCGAAAATCTGAAACACAGGAGCCCAGGCACGCTCCTGAATATCACGAAGGTCCGAAGGCGTGGAGGACCACTGTCTTGACGGAGGTACATAACTAGTCTGCTGCTGAGGCGGTCCGCCTCGAAAGTCACCAAAGGACCCTGCTGTTATGGCCCTCTTCTGCTGACTTTGGTCATTCCGTCGATTTATCCGCTCCTCACATCCAAGTGTATACGCTGCGTGCGAGCGATGTCCATGCCGGTGAAGAGCTACGAACAACTCTGCAAGGCAATCGTGAGCCACGTAACATATCGGTGCACTCGATCCTCCATACTAGCTACTAACGCGGGGCGTCACGGGCCAATGAGTCGAACTCCATTGTACTCCCGAACCGTCGCTGGTTACGCGTAACACCAAAAATCTGGCCCGAGCCCTCCTCATGCGGGAGGCAAGAAATGTGCAGAAAGGCCTCGAGAACTCGTTCCATACGGCTGGAAGTGCATGCTCTCCACTGGACAGCTCCCAAGAATCAAACGATCATTGCGGTATCACGCGATTGATGTGAACCTAGAACCACCGACTCGATCTCCGATGCCTTGATCACTCTCGCGATCGTATCGTCGGATGAACTCCTGCGGATCATCCTCGTGCCTCGACCCATAAAACTCTGGCGGCCTACAACTCGAGAAAATCCGAAGCCTCGAACTATCGATCTAGGGTGAACCACTGGTGCTCTTTAGGCTGCGTGTCAGCCTATCCTCAAGTCTGCCACCACGGCCGCCAATCGGGCCCACTCCTTGTAACTCATCTCCTGCTCGGTGCGGATCGAGGCTCAGTCTTGTGGTCTCTGCGCATTGCTCTGCTCGCAGATCCTCTGCCTTGCTTACGGGCGGGTTGCCTTTCGCGAGGCATAGCGGTAAAAAGCGAAACACGTCGGAGGGTCGATCTTATCACATGGCTCAGGCACGATCTCGTAATGAGAAGAATGGAAACCAATCCTAAATGTCCTATAGCCTCACGATTATAGATGTGGTGCACAACACCGATAATCAAGACTCTACTAGACACGGTCTGTAGACACTTTCCGAGGATTAACTGCTCTGATACCACTTGTGACGCCCCGAACCCGGGCCCGTCACTGGTGCCTTACCCCGGGCACCCTAGTGATACAACATCAGAGAAAACCAGCGGAAAATAAAACATGAATCATGAAACAAGAGATATAATAAATAAACAGGCCAACCAAAACAGTTGCCTTCAGTATATACATATAAAGACATTTGAACAGTTACAATCCTTACAACCACACTTGCCACAGCGGATTGCTACGGACCTCTAAGATTTATCTGACAACTATGGCGGGACGGGGCCGCCATACCCCGAGCGTCTAAGAACTTACGGACTCGGGTAACATACCAAGATAAGCCTCCGGCCAGGCGGAGCTTCCCAGCTGAAATGAGATCCTAAACGCGAGGATCGGCGGTAGATGTACCTCTACCGCGGCATGAGCGGCCCCGAAGGAGGTCGATAACGGTACCAAGTATGTGAAACTGTAAATACTGCAATGAAATCATAATAGTCTATAAAGCAGGAGACATGTATGATGACCAAACTACAGTATATAACATATAACCAGTTACATCAAGAGCGAGGACTCGCCTCCAAATTATCACTCGTGCGTGGAATTTCTTCCTCAACTGGCGGTTATGATATAACAATACCAAGGAGTATATATGAACACCAGGTCCCACCTGTGTCATAAAAACCGTACAGGACAAGTATAACTACCAAATCCGACCGTACCAGTAATACAATGCAACCAAAACACGAAGCTGACACGGGGCAAGTGCGAGAGCCGACTACCAGATACCAAGGCCGGTCACGCGACGGCCGGGCAATCACGGTGACCACGAGGACGAAGGTCGTATCACGAAACTTCGTCACTATCTTGAGCGAGGCAAGTCAGGGTGACTACGAATACCAAGGCCGAATCGATCCACGAGGCGGGGCAAGTACGAGCCGGCCACGGATACCGGTAGAGCGGTAGAAACCTCATGGAGAGCTAGTCCATGGAATAACACTATCAACGAGCATACCGTGGAATTCTCCATCACCGGCATGTCGAGTAAGTTCTCAACAAGTCGACCGACCTATCGAGAGACGCAGAATACTGAAATACCACACTTGCACAACAAAGGCTATCATCACAAGCATAGGCAAGTTTCACAACAACAAGCATAGGCAAGTTTCACAACAACAAGCATAGGCAAGTTTCACACAACTCAAAGTACTTTCATTTTATGCCAAAGTCCGGTTTCAACCCTAAAGTACTACGACGTTAAGTTCTTTTAAAGAGATCCATTACTTATTAAAGTCACCCGATACGTAGTATTAGAATGACCAACCCACATTCCTTTTCAAAATCAAGTAACAACATTCTTTCCTAAGTTCGGTTGCCTAGTTTCAATTATTCAAGCTTCTCATTTTCAAATGGTTTCATAGTTCATAAACTTAATCACTTGATTCCGCTTTAGAACAATTGAGTAATATAAGTCTCACGTGAGTAGGTTATTCTTGTTTACAACATTCTTATTACTGACCATGATCTAGAAAATGTAATATCATTTTGTCTCATCTTAGTTTCTATGCGGATGGAGGTTTCTGGTTTTAATACAATTCATCATTATTCAATACATTTTCCTTTTTAGCCGCGATGGTGCTGTCGATACACATTCGATTTCGAAATCGGAAACATTATCCTTTAAATAAAACCAAGTACTCATTACTTGAATGAGGTTTCACATAAACATCCACATTAAAACAAATAAGTTAAGTCTCTTATCTTATAAGATCAAGTCTCATAACTTCTAACATCAGTAAACCATTTTCTTTACCTCTCTTAAGACATTATACCTACTCCCCATCAAGCTAGTATAACTCTTTTTAAAACCTTTAAAACCAAGTGTTACTCTCCTTCAAAACGATTTAGAAATCTTTTGAAATACATCAAGTTCTTTATTATAACTAGCCGTTATAATTCACATCGATTACCTTTTAAAACCACAAAGTATTTTCTTACCTACATAAAGTCGTTATAACAACTTCCCATAAAGCCGTTATAACACTTTATGTTTTAAAACAATCAAACACAATTAACACGTATGCGTCTACCGTACTACATAGTTCACACATATCATGCTAGAAGAGATAGGAAGAGGTTCACATACCTCGCGACGATTTAACGACAACAAGCAAAATGCTCCCGATTACTACAACGCACTAGCCCTTTCCACTCGAGTAGAATCGCTACTCTTAGTACTTTCACCTATAAAGGTCAAAGCGTCTATTAACCCCAAACACAAGTTTCTATCTTTCTATAGAAAATTGGCGACCTCCCCCACATGGCGTAAAACTCCTCCTCTATCGAGGTCGGCTACCAAGCCAACCAGGGGGGGGGTTAACACGTCTAACCGGACGCGTACAATTCTACACAAGTCTCTGCATACGATCTATGTAAATACAGTTCAGTTCAGTTCTTTATTCTTCAGGCTTAAGTCAAAAGACATTGCCGAATACTAAGTATAGTTCCATATATAGTATACTTCAACTATATATCCTAACAAACATGCAATTTCCAATTACAATAGAGGGACAAGATAATTACCTCGATAAGCCCAAAAATTATCCGAGTTTAATGTCGCTCCGAGCGAGGTTTAGCTCCACTCCGTGCGCTCCAAACCACCCCAAACAACCCTTAGAAGTTCTAACCAACTTCTACTCACATACCTCAACCAACGATGAAGATTTCCTTAGGGTTTCGGTTTGAGACTAAAAGGACGAAAGGTAGTATTTCCGGACTCTACGTAAAGAGGTATCTTTGGAATACTACAAGGCACAAGGCTAAGGTATTTTGGGCATTATAACAATACTAGGGGAGTATTTCTATACCACAACAAGGGGTATTATCCGAAAACAACTCGGCTAGGGGTACCCACGGCCAAGCCTCACTCAAGGGGGCCTCGCCAAAGCTCACAAAGGGGAGGAGGGCTTTGGACGATTTCAACTCACAAAGGGGGAGAGATTTCAAGACTTGGAAAAATGATTTTGGATGAAGAAAGTTCATCAACTAAGGGGGTATTTATAGCAAACCCAAATGCCAACCAATGGCCAAGATCTCGAAAACAAAGTGGGCCTTAAGCCAGTAAATTTCTCCGTGGGCCCACGTGACCATTTCAGAAAAATAAAATTCCATAATTCTCTAATATTCCAGAAGTCCGAATACCAAATCACGGGAATCAATTCCCATTAACGAACCTTTTCCTTCACAAATAGCAGGAAACTTTTCCGTGAAAACTCACATCTTTCTTTCTTTTCAAAATTTACTGCAGTACACTCGTGCGTCGTCCTCACATACATACCACTGCAACTACGGGTATAACGGGGCCTGCGCGTGTGTTGATTACAACGGTGAACAAGGTGACCATTAAAAGCAGATACCCTTCCTGGGATTGATGATTTGTTCGACCAGGTTGCGAGAGTGCGAGATGTTTCTCAAGATTGATCTGCGATCGGGCTATCATCAGTGCGAGTCGAGAGAGGTGGATGTCCCTAGGGCGCATTAGGACGATGCGGGCATTATGAGTTCGGTGCATGTCTTTTGGGTTGACGATGCTCGGTATTCGTGGATTTGATGACCGAGTTTTCAAACCATTTTTGGACACGTTTGTGATAGTGTTCATTGATGATATCTTGGTTTATTCTCGCTCGGGCGAGAGCATGCGGAGCATTTGAAGCTGTCTTGTGATTCTCGAGACGGCCATTTATGCGCCAAGTTTTCCAAATGTGAGTTTTGGTTGACTTGATGGCGTTTCTTGGGCATATTGCCGGGTGATGGCATTCGAGTGAATCACGGCCAAAATCGGCGATCGAGACTTGGCGAGACCTACTACTCGACGGAGGTTCGCGATTTTAGGGGCCTTGCGAGTTATTATCGGTTCGTGGAGAAGTTTGCTTATCTGCACCATTGACTAGGTGACTCGGAAAGCGGCCAAGTTCCGATGGTGATGCTTGTGGCGGGGTTTCGATTGTTGAAAGAGAGATTGACGGCCGCCGTTCTTACTCTTCGGAGGTCGAGCGGTTATGTTGTGTATTGTGATGCGTCGGGCATCGGGTTGGGATGTGTGTTGATGCGTGGCGAGTTATAGCATATGCATCCCGACGGTGAAGAAACACGAGGAACTACCCCCATGATTTGGAGTTGGCGGTGTGATTCACGCTTTGAAGATGCGGAGGCACTATTTGTATGGGGTTCACGTGGATATTTATACTGACCACAAGAGCCTCGGTATATCTTCGGCCGGAGGAGGCCGAACTTACGGCGAGACGGTGGTTAGAGTTGCAAGGATTACGATGTTGATATCTGTACCACGAAGGCCAATGTTGTGGCGTATGCTCTTAGTCGTAGGTCGATGGGAGCCTATCGGATGTGCGGCTAGAGAGGAGGGACATGGTTCGTGATTTGCATCGGTTAGCGAGCCTTGGTGTCGTTTGATTGATTACGATAGCGATGGGGTTAGAGTTCGTGAGGTTGTTGAGTCTTCCATCGTCGAGAGGTGAAGAGGCGATTCGAGATCGGCTTTGATTCGATATCGTGATACAACTCTTCGTGAGGCAAGGGTCCTTGAGGTAGCACCATGGGGTGCTAAGGTTTGAAGCGACGTATGTGTTCCGGATGTTTGAGGACTTGCGGCGGGTTCTTGGGGAAGCACACAGCGCGTTACTCTATCCATCCGGTCGACCAAGATGTACCACGACGCCCAGATCGTGTATTGGTGGGATGGCTTGAAGAGAGGCGTTGCGAGTTCGTAGCTCGGTGCGTGTTGTCGGGTGAAGGTAGAGCACGAGGCACAGTGGTTTATTACGAGACGATTGAGATCCCGACACGGAAGTGGGAGGTAATCAACATGGACTTCATCATAGGATTACCTCGCTCGGAGGAGACATGATTCTATATGGGTTATCGTCGACGGTGAAAATCAGCCCACTTTGTTCCCGTCGGGGCGACTTTTAGTGAGATTATGCGGACTTTACATCAGAGATTGTCGGTGCATGGAGTCCCTACCGATCATATCGAGCGAGCCCGTTCGGCTAACGGAGGTCCTTCGAGGGGTTTAGGGGCGGTGAGCTGAAGTCTTGCATTTCATCCACGCAGACGGACGAGCAGAGCGCACTATCGGACTCTTGAGGATATCTTTGCGAGCTTTGTGTTATTGACTTCGATGGTAGTTGGGAGGATCATTTGCCTCTAGTTGAGTTCGCGTATAATAATAGCTACCACTCGGTATTCGGATGGCGCCTTATGAGGCCTTGTATGAGAGGAAGTGCGGTCGCCTATAGGTTGGTTCGATGTGGGCGAGTGCGGCTAGTGGGACGGTTGGTACAGCGGCGATGGATAAGGTAAAGCTTATCAGGCGGCTATTTGACTCGAGTCGGCAAGTCGTATACAGATCATCGTCGTCGGCATCTTGAGTTCGAGTTCATGATTGGGTTTTCCTAAGGTGTCACCCATGAAGGGTGTGATGAGATTCGGGAAGAAGAAACTTCGGCCCTAGGTACATTGGGCGTTTAGTTGTCGCGAGGTAGGCAAGGTTGCCTATGAGTTGAATCTGCCGTCCGATCTGGAAGCGATGCATCGGTTTTTCACGTATCTATCTTTGAGGAGATGTATCGGGGATCCATCTAAGTACACCGTTGGCGATGTCGGTGACCAGGGTTATCGTATGAGGAGATTCCCATAGCGATAGTCGATCGTCGAGTTAGGCGTCTGCGGACGAAGGGCGTGGCAGTCAAAGTCTTGTGGCGAACGAGCTCGAAGGAGATGGCGTGGGGCGGGGAGGACATGAGGCGAAGTATCCTCACCTATTCCCCACACCTCCAGGTAATTCACTTTCCTACTTGTAAATTTTCGTTATCGATCTGCCTAAGTGTTGTTCTGTGGCCGTATGTGGCATTTGCAACTGTTTAAGTTATGAAGAATCTTATCGTTAACTGTCTTGGGAAGGAACATTCGGGACGAATGTTTCTAAGGGGGGGAGAATGTTATACCCCGTATTTCCAGAGTATGTACGTAAGGGAATACGTCTGAAAGTTTAGCCTTAAAGATTAGGCCAAGTTCGAAATTGTACAACTCGCTTAAGAATCGTTTTCGGCGAAGCGTTTCCACGACTTTCGTAGGATAAATTCGGCTATGCCATTTCTAATTTTGCGGATTTTTCCGAGACGAAACATTTTGGACCAGCGGGAGGCGACACTTGGCACCCTCCAATTGGTGGACTTCAAATCGTCCATTTGGGACGAATTGGCTAACAATGGCACGTTTTTGTGCCTTGTGCACAAGTCAAGGAGTTGGTAGGATATTTGTGTATAGTTAATCCTCACCACACTTGCCTTGCACTTGTCTAAATCTTGGCCATTGGTTGGCCACTTCTTGACCTATAAATACCCGCAAGATGAAGAGTTCTTCATCCACAAAGCTTTCCAAGTCTTGAAAATCCTCTCCTCTCCTTCGTAGATCTTTTAGTCCAACACTCCTCCTCACTTGTGAAGGCCATGGCGAATACCCCCTAGCCTAGCCAAAAATCTACCCCCCCTCCCTTGGTAGAAAAGTTGCCTTCTTGTATTGTTATAATGCCCAAAATACCCTAGCCCAAATACCTTACTACTTAGTAGAAGTTTTGAAGAACTTCTAAGGTTTCCTTGGAGCATACAACTTAGAGCAAAACCTTGCTCAGTATGACTTTTCTAGGATATTATTGGGCTTACCGAGGTAACTAATCCTAACCCTCTTTTGAATTAGAGAATACTTATTGTAGTAGTATTAGAATAAGTATCAAATACTTAGAAGAATATCACAGAATAGAATTGAACTGTTACATGTAGAAGGGTTTAAAAGAAGAGTAATCAAAGCGTACTTACATAGGACTGTTTTCACGATGAACTTATATAGCTCGCGGGTAGGGAGGTGCTGCCCGACTTTCAGTAGAATTATGAACCCTCTGTTTAGAATGACCATCGAGTAGTCTTTGATAGATATCTGTGACTATTATAGGTGACTCTGCGACATATTGACTTAGCGGTGGTTTTATTTGAGAAGGTATGTGATTCTTCCTAAAGCATGATATTTTACAATATATATATAGCGGTGAGGCGTACATGTGTTAACCGAATAATAACTCTGGCGGTGTCTTTGACTTAAGCTGAATAATACTTACGGCAATGCCTCGCTTAAGCACGAATAATAAAAATCAAAGCATTTCAAAGAATCTTGAATCATTTTTAATGAAGAGAACTAGCGGTTTTAAAACAGAAGCTTAAGAGTTATACTAGCTTTATGGGAAGTTGAGTATAACCACTTAAGATTGATACAAGAAACAAGTTTGACTATGTGTGTATAACAGACTTAAATTGAATTGTGAAAAGAATAATAAGATGGTTTGATAAGTAGACATGATATGATGCTATGTGTGTTAGTGTCTTGTAACGTTTGTGAAAAATAGTATTCTTGTTGTGCTTATGTTGTTTAAAGATAAGCTGTTACGTTAGTGTACCATCACTCACCTCTTGAGATGATACCGGCGTTAAGGCGCCTCCGTCTGCGGGGTAGACTCGACGATGCAGGACCATGATTCGAGAATACCTCATGCGGGTCCAGGGGGCCTATGCGGAGCTACGAGAGTTCCAGGTTAGTATGCGAGGTTATGCCTCATGCGGTCTATGTGGCCATGCGGACAACGAGTCCAGGACGATGCCGAGGAGTAGCTACCCTCGATGCGGGGTTATACCTCATGCGGGCCCATGTGAGTGGCCTATGCGGACTCCGGGAGTCCAGGATTAGGCTTGCAGAGTGATAATACGGGCGAGTGGCCCTGCTTCGAATCATTCGCAGCCTAGAAAAGACCTATTACAGTTTACCTATTGTTGCTCTTGTTTGTGATGTGGCACTATGTGCGGTTCCCTTGGTTGTTTCATACATACTTGCAAAACTGTTTTTAAAATGATATGTTTCATTTAAGTATTTTCTGATTTCATATACTTAGTACTGTTGTCTTGACCTCTTGAGGGCTGCGTTCATCTGCGGTAAGAGGCAGCAGTGCTAGATCCACATTCTTAGGATCTACGTTGGTGTCGGGAGCTCCATCTTTTAGGAGGCTCTACTTTTGGGTATGATCTCCACTGTTGTAGATAGTTTTGTCTGATCGGTATGGCGGGGCCTGTCCGCCATAGTTGTATATTTCCTTAGAGTGCTGTAGTCATGTTATGCATGTCGGATGTATCGCTAAACCATGTTTATATATATATGCGAAAGCGATGTTTTCTCACATAAAGCGTGTCCTATTTTATAAAGCTGTTTCATGTCTTGCTTTATATTTCCGATTACTGCGATGTATGACTACTTGGGTGCCGGTGAGGCACGATCCGCGAACTGGGCAGTCGTGACACTTAAACACTCTCCACAGAGACAACAATCTCCACAACTACCCCCGAAATCCAACCGGCCGGCGGCGAATGCGGTCGAGACTGCCGAGTTCCTAACCTTGCTGGCAAAACCTCGAGAAAAAGCGGTAGTAACACAGGCTCCATGCGTCTTAAGGTGTAGGTAGGCACCATCTTGCAGCCCTACAACCTTCGATGCAACATCTCGCATAACCTGCCAGAAAGCGGTCGAACGAAGAACACGATGGGCTGCCCATCGACGACCACCACCGGCCGAACGTATCCACGAACTCGTCTGTGGTTAACTAAACTTGGGCTAACACCCTCGTGATCCCACCACCGGGACCACAACTGACCCTACCAACAAGCGGTCGCGGGTTGACGCGGCAACGCGGCTCAACCGGCAGACAACGCGCACAATACTAGCTCCCGATCCGAACAATCTCACTTAATCACGTTTGAAAACCAAGCGGTCTTAGCTCAACTACCCCCTTTCATTCCACACTAGGGACCTATCCCAAACATAACTCACGTGCACTATGCACTTCCGATAAAGGTCAAACATCAACATACGTCTTTTACTCAAGATGGCCTTACCTCTACGGTCTCTACGTATAAAACTCTAAGGCTCACACCTTCTCTATCCCCCAAAATCTTACTCGGTTAACCCATCATGATTTCTAATCACAACTAACACACCGCTATCGAACATAGCACTTAAGGTATACTCACCTTATCACATATACTGATCTACAGGGTTAAGGATATATCTATATCTCTTTACTCCCTTAGTCGTTCTAATCAAACTGCCCGTGAGGCGCAGCTAAGGAAGATGACGAACTACCCACCGATCCTGAAGGCTAAGTCCTCTACAAGGACACTCTCTCGACCACATGGCCACGGCGGCGCGGTACAACAAGTACCAACTAAAGACGACATTCCGGGATGGCGTGCATCCATGAACACCGAGGAAAGCTGAATCGGTGGCCGGAACCATACGTGGCGTGAATCAAAACTGGAGTTGACCAACTCCTGCATACCGAATGTCACGAACCACGGAGGACCACTCTGCTTTGGTGGATGCGCATATTCAATCTGGCGGTGAGGTGACTCGCCTCGAAAGTTACCAAGGACCTTCTTTGCTCACGGCCTCCTGGCGTCGCCCGTTAACCCGTTGATCTCTACGTTTCTTGGCCTGTTGCGCATAAGCCCGTACACAGGCCATGCTCAAGCCTAACTGAAGAATTACTCTCGCACAACCTTCTCGTTGATATTCATCAAGACTCGCGGTACATCGGTATACTCTATACTCTCTGTTCCCGGTCGCGGGCGAAGGTCCAAACATCGTGGCCCATAGGAACGAGCGCCGCCGTGCTAAAACTCTGCTGGGGCTAGTGACGTCGCAGAACTCCCCGAATGAAGCACTACCCTAGGTAATGATTGGGCCTGTGCCCTCGCCACCCTCTGAACTCTACTCGCAGCTCCCTCGGCTGCCTTGCCCTCCTGGGCCCGGGTTGCCCTACGCGGAGGCATAACGATAAGGGAAATAATTTCGTCAGAGGGTCCAACTTACAACACAGCTCTAAGGCACGATCTCAGAGTGAGAAGAATAGAAACCAATCCTAAATATCCTATAGCCTCCTGATTATTGGTGTGGTGCACAACACACCGATAATCAAGACTCTGTAGACACTTTCCGAGGATTAACTGCTCTGAACCACTTTTGTCACGACCCATTCCGGGGCCCGTAACTGGTGTCTTACCGGGGCACCCAAGTAGTCATACATCAGAGTAATCAGCGGAAATATAAAAATAAGACATGAAACAGTTTATAAAATGAGACACAGTTTATGTGAACAAACGTCGTCTTTCGGCATATATATAAACAACAACTCTTTCAATCATGAACAGCTTAATCCTTTTTACAAACCACACTTACAACGATTACAAACCTCTAAGAATGATATGACAACAACGGAGGCGGGGCCGTCATACCACGAATGGCACCTAAAACAACGAGGACTATACACGATAAGCCTCGGAGAAACGGAGCTTTCCCAACGCCGATCGTGACCTAAGGCGAGATCAACGGCGGTGTACCTTTACTGCGGCATGAACGCGGCCGAGGAGGTCGTACAACAGTGCAAGTATGTGAAATCAAAATAAATCGTAAATGAAATCATAGCGATCATATAAAGCGGGAGACATGTATGATAACCAAACTACGGTTTACAACAAAGCGTTCATGTCAAGTCGGGGACTCACGCCTCAAGTCATCACTCAAGTATAACAATGGGTCTCGGGCCCACAACATCAATCATGCGTGGAATACCTTCCTCACCGCGATCTATGATATAAAAGCACCAAGGAACACATGAACACCGGGTCCTGTGTCATAATAAAATGCGGGGTAAGTGCGAGGCATAGCCGACTACTAAAACCCAGTACCAACAGGTCATGAAGCGTATCATAAGATCTGTCTAGACCGTCACATGATCAAGCCGCCACTTGCGATATCAATGTGCAGCGTCTAACCACTGGAACTCCGCGACTCGCATAGGCCAAACTCATAGGCCGCATGAGGTATAACCCGCGCTCGAGGGTAGCTACTCCCGGCGTCTGGACTCGCCGTCCGCGGCCACAAGGACGCATGACCACAAGGGCCGCGCTAACGGAACTCCGCAGTTCGCATAGGCCTCTGAGACGCATAAGGTATTCTCGAATCATAGGTCCATCGACACTTTGAGTCTACCGCATCGGAGGCGGCAACGCCGAATATGTCACGATGAGTGGCACAATACTATCATAACGATCGATAGTTAAGAAGCACAATCGAGAAAACCCTTTACACAAACATCACAAGATACTATCCCACGTAGCATCCTAACATGATTACTTATTAAAGCAACGAGAAAGTATTACCAGGCTATCACAATTCAATACAATCAAGTTATTCACACAAGGTACTTTCTACTTTAAGTTAACAAGTTAGAATTAATCCCCAAAGTACTTTATACAATAACTCTTTTAAAAGGTACGTCAAAAGTCACACAATACCGTAGTATATAAAAATAGAGTGACTATCTTTTTAAGTAAACCAAAATACTTACCTTTGTAAAATCAAGTAACAACATTATTTTCCAAACGTCAAGTTTGCCTAATTTCAAATGTTCACGTTTCTTATTTTAGAAAGGTTTCGTAGTTCATAGTCTTATTCATTTAAGAATATAATTCTCTTTTAAACAACTGAGAAACATAAGTCTTATGTGAGTAGGATATTCTTGTTTATAACAATCTTATTACTGACCATGATCTAGGAAATATCATTTTGTCTCATCTTAGCTTCTATGCGGATGGAAGTTTCTTGGTTTTAATAATACTTAATTATTCAAAACATTTCCTTTTATTATTTGCGATGGTTTGTCGATACACATCCCGATTTCCAAAATCAAGAAACATTCTTAAGCGTTATACCTAACTTCCCATAAAGCTAGTATAACTCTTAAGTTTTCAAAAGAAACCAAGTATCACTCTTCTTTCAAAACGATTTAGAAATCTTTTGAAATACTTCAAGTTCTTTATTATCACACATCAAGCCGCTTATAAACAAATCATTTACCTTTTAAAAACCACAAAGTATTTTGGACCTACATAAAGTCATGCATAACCAATAAAGCGTTATAACACTTTATGTTTCAAACCAATCAAATACATTTAACACGTATCGTCTACCGTACTACATAGTTCACACATATCATGCTAGAAGAGATAGGAAGAGGTTCACATACCTCGCGACGAGTATCGACTAATAGCAAAACGCCCAAGTACTTCAAACCGGCTACTCCTTAGCCAAGATGATCGCGCCATACGTTGTACTTAAACCGATAAGGCCACAAGGGGCTTTTTAACATTTTGCTCCCTTCGTAGAACATTCTACAGAAAATTGGCCAGACTCCCGCACAGCGTAAATCTCCTCTCTATCGGGCCGCCATCGAGCCAACCGGGGAGGTTCATACATCTAACAGGGCGTGCAATTCTACCTCACGTAAAAGCTACACAAGTCTCTTGTACGGTCTATGTAAAACAATTCGATTCTTCTTCGAAAAGGTTTCTTATTATTCGGGCTTAAGTCAAAGACATTGCGACAACAACGTTCGCTTACATATAGTATACTTCAACTATAGTCTAACAATCATGTAATTTCCAATTACAATAGAGGACAAGATATTTACCTCGATAAGCCCATAATTATCCAAGTATAAAGTCGATCTGGGCAATCGTTTAGCTCGACTCAGCGCTCAACCGGCTACAAACCACCCTTAGAAGTTCTAACCTTACACAATACTCAAACGGACTATGGAGATTTTCCTAGGGTTTCGGTTTGTATTGACGGGAAGTATAATAGTATTTCGGGCTTTTCATATAGGTATAACCTTAGAATACTACAATTATACGGCTAAGGTAATTTGGGCATTATAACAATACTTTTGAGTATTTCTACACCACAAACGGGGTATTATCACAAGCAACTAGGCTAGGGGTACCACGGCCACACTACTAGGAGGAGGGGAGGGCTCTCGGCCAGGGGCCTTTCAAAGGGGAGGGCTCTTGGGCGAGTCAACAAGAGGAGAGGAGGGATTTCAAGACTTAGAACACATTTGGATGATGAAGTCTTCAACAAAGGGAGGGGTATTTATAGGGAAGCCAAGGGCCAACCAATGGACAAGATCAAGCCATGTGTAAGGCAAGTGTAAGGCCAAGATCAAGCCAAGTGCACCCTATCCCTACTCCACAAACATGGCACAAAACAAGGCACAAACAAGGCAAAACAAGGCCAAGAAAACTAGCCAAAATGTCCCACTTTCGGCCAGCAAACCGCCAACTTGAGGGTGACAAGTGTCGCCCTCGTTGTCCAAAATATTCCGCCTCTCGGAAAAATCATAAAAATTAGAAAAGACATAGCGGAATTTCCCCTACGAAAGCTGTCAAAACGTTTCGTCGAAACACGACTCTAATCGGGTGTTGTGAACAAAGTGAAAATCGTCCAAGCCTTACTCTTAAGTTCAAATTTCTACGTACGTCCTTACGTACATACTCTGGAAATACGGTATATGATGAGGCACGATCCACGGGCGAATTCGGGGTGTGACAAAAGTGTTGGAAGCGGCGATGGCGAAGTGTGAGTACGTATACCGTAAGAGTTCAAGTGTTCAAAGGGCACGACGAGTAAGGAGGAAGAGAACGTGTGTTATTACGTGGCGGTGTGGCGTTGACAACTTGTTGAAGGAACTTCGTTATCTGTTCGAGAAGGAACATTCGGGACGAATGTTTCTAAGGAGGAGAATGTGTTATACCGTATTTCCGAGTATGTGCGTGGGGCGTGCGTAGAAATTTGAACTTGTGATTTAGGCTTGGCGAATTCTTTTGTTCACAACACCCGATTTGAGTCGTTTTTGACAAACGTTTCCACGATTTTCGTAGGGAATTTCCGCTATGTCATTTTTAATTTTTCGGATTTTTCCGAGAGACAAAACATTTTGGACCAACGGGAGGGTGACATGTGTCACCCTCACATCGAAGCAAGGCGGCAAACCCGCGGGTGGGCTACTTTATGGCCTTGATTTGTGCCTTGTTTTGTGGAGTGTTTTGTGGAGTAGGGTTAGGGTGTACATGGCTTGATCTTCGCCCTACACTTGCTATGCACTTGGCAAGATCTTGGCCATTGGTTGGCCTTGGCTTGCTATAAATACTCTCCCTTTGATGAATTCTTCATCCTTTCCACAAATCTTCTAAGTGTTAAAATCCCTCCTCTCCCCTCTTGTTGACTCTCGTCAAGAGCCCTCTCCCCTTGAAACGCCCCGGCCGAGATCCCTCTCCCCCTCCTCCTAGTGTGGCAGGGGTACCCCTAGCCTAGTTGCTTTAGTATAATACCCTTTGTGGTGTAGAAATACTCAAAGTATTGTTATAATGCCCAAATTACCTTAGCCGATACCTTGTAGTATTCTAAGGTTATACCTATACTGGAAATACTATTATACTTCCGTCGGTCACAAAACCGAAACCACAGGAAAATCTCCATAGTCCGTTGAGTATTGTGTAAGTTGGTTAGAACTTCTAAGGGTGGTTTAGAGCGGTTGGGCGCTCGGAGTCGAGCTAAACGATTGCCGTGATCGACTTTATACTTGGATAATTATGGGCTTATCGAGGTAAATATCTTGTCCTCTATTGTAATTGGAAATTACATGATTGTTAGACTATAATTGAAGTATTCTATATGTAGAATGAACGTTGTTGTCGGCAATGTCTTTTGACTTAAGCGAATAATAAGAAACCGCTTCGAAGAGTAAATCGTATTTACATAGGCGTATTACGATGAGACTTGTGTAGCTTTTCGTGGAGTAGAATTGTACCGTTCGGGTTAGATGTGTAACCCCGGTTGGCTTGGTGGCGGCCTCGATAAGGAGAGATTTTACGCTGCATTGGGGAGGCGCCAATTTTCTAGAATGTTACTGCGATGGTCTAAATGTTAATGCGCCTTGGCCTTATAGGTTCAAGTACTATGTGGCGCGATCTACTTGGCTTAAAGTAGCCGACGGTTGGAAGTACTTGGAGCGTTTTGCTATTAGTCGATACTCGTCGCGAGGTATGTGAACCTCTTCCTATCTCTTCTAGCATGATATGTGTGAACTATGTACGGTAGACGCATACGTGTTAACTGTTTGATTGTTTTTAAAACATAAAGTGTTATAACGGCTTTATGGGAAGTTGGTTATAACGACTTTATGTAGGTAAGAAAATACTTTGTGGTTTTAAAAGGTAATCGATGTGAATTATAAGCGGCTTGTTATAATAAAGAACTTGATGTATTTCAAAGATTTATAAATCGTTTTGAAGAGTAATACTTGGTTTTGAAAACTTAAGAGTTATACTAGCTTTATGGGAAGTTAGGTATAACGCTTAAGAATGTTCTTGATTTGGAAATCGAATGTGTATCGCCAAACCACCTGCAGCGTTAATAAAGGAAAATGTCTTGACTAATGAGTTGTATTATTAAAACAGTAAAACCTCCATCTGCATAAACTAAGATGAGACAAAATGATATTACATTTTCTAGGTCATGGTCGTGTAGTAAGATTATTATAAACAAGAATAACCTATTCACACATAAGACTTATGTTACTCAAATGTTTTAAAGAGATTAAGACTATGAGTTATGAAACCTTTCTAAAATAAGTAACATGAACATTTGAAATTAGGCAAACTTGGACGTTTGAAAAACAATGTTGTTACTTGAGTTTTTACAAAGAGAAGTGTTTTGATTTACTTCAAAAGATAATCACTCTATTTTCATATACTACGGGTATTGTGTGACTTTTGACGTACCTTTTAAAAGAGTTATTGTATAAAGTACTTTGGGGATTAATTCCCGAACTTGTTAATCATATAGTAGAAAGTGCCTTGTGTGAATAACTTGATTGTATCGGTTTGTGATAGCCTTGTAATACTTTCTTGTTGATTTGATAAGTAAACATGCTAGGATGCTACGTGTGTTAGTATCTTGTGATGTTTGTGTAAAGGGGTTTTTCCTTTGTTGTGCTTATGTTGTTTAACGATAAGCTGTTATGATAGTATTATACATCACTCATCTCTTGAGATGATTCCGGGGGTTAAGCTGCCCTCCGATGCGGGGTAGACTCAAGCGGGTCGATGGACCTATGATTCGAGACTACCTCATGCGGGTCCAGGGGGCCTATGCGGAACTGCGGGAGTTCCAGGTTAGGATGCGGCCCTTGTGGTCATGCGGTCCTTGTGGCCATGCGGACGGCGAGTCGGGACGCCGCGGAGTAGCTACCCTCGATGCGGGGTTATACCTCATGCGGGCGATCTGATTGGCCTATGCGGAGGTGCGGAAGTTCGGGACTAGATGCGCACATTAGATCTGCGGCGAGTGGCGGCTTTGATCATGTGGACGGCTCAGACAGATCTCATGATCTGATTTATGACCTTGTTGAATGCGTGGGTTTTAGTAGTCGGCTATGCCTTCGTACTTACCGTGCAGTTTATCATAACAGTGGGACCGGTGTTCATGTGTGTTCCTTGGTGCTTTCATATCATGAAGGCCAATGGTGAGAATGTGCTCCGGGCACGATTGATGTTGTGGCGTGAGACCCATTGTTAAATTTGAGGATGACTTGAGGCGTGAGTCCTCGACTACATGACCGCTATTTATCAGTGTGAATCGTAGTTTGGTTATCATACATGTCTCCGCTTGTATAGACTACTATGATTTCATTTACTGATTTATTTTGATTTCACATACTTGGTACTGTTATGTGACCTCTGGGCCGTTCATGCCGCATGTAAAGGTACATACCGTTGTGTTATACCGTATTTCAGTATGTACGCGAGGGCGTGCGTAGGAAATTCGAACTTCAAGTAGGCTTGGCGATTTAATTTTGTGCACAACACGGTTAGAGTCGTTTTTAGTAAAGCGTTTTCCACGCCTTTACGTAGGGAATTTCCGGCTATGCCATATTTTATTTTGCGGATTTTTCCGAGAGGCGAAACATTTTGGACCAACAAAGAGGCGACACTTGTCACCCTCTCATTGGAACACTGACGGCATTATGGACAATTTGGGCTTAAGGGAGTAGGTAGGATATTTTGTGTTGGTTGGTGTGGTAGATGGATAAGGTGTACTTGGGTGAATCTTGGCCTTACACTTGTGTAGCACTTGGCTCAATCTTGGCCATTGGTTGGCCTTCACTTGGCCTATAAATACCCATCCCTTTGAAGACTTATTCATCCATTCCTAAATGTTCCTAAGTGTTAAATCTTCTCCCTCCCCTTTGTGTTGAGTTCGGCCAAGAGGCCTCCCCCTCTCCTAGAGGCCTTGGCCGAGGGGTATGCCCCCCCTCCTAGTAGTGTGGCCGTGGGGTACCCCCCCCCTAGCCTAGTTGCTTTCGTATATACCCCCCCTCTCTTGGTAGAAATACTCTCAAAAGTATTGTTATAATGCCCAAATTACCTTAGCCGTATACCTTGTAGTATTCTAAGGTTATACCTATCTGAAAGCCGTAAATACTATTATCCTTCCCGTCTGTCACAAAACCGAACCCCTAGCAAAATCTCCTTAGTCCGGTGGAGGATTGTCTAGACGTTGGTTAGAACATCTAAGGGTGGTTTCGCGCGGGTTGGAGCGCTCTGCGTTGGAGCTACCCGAGTGCCCAGGATCGACCTTATACTTGGAGAATTATGGGCTTATCGAGGTAAATATCTTGTCCTCTATTGTAATTGGAAATTACATGTTGTTAGATTATATAGTTGAAGTATGCTATATATATATTCTGAACATAGTTATCGTGATGTCTTGCGACTTAAGCTGAATTTAAAGAAGAATCTTGCTGTAATTACATAGGGCAGTATTACGGTAGACTTGTGTAGTAGTCTTAGTGAAGTAGAATTGTACCGTTAGGGTTAGATGTATAACCCACGGTTGGCTTGGTGGCCGGCCTCGATAGAGGAGGAGATTTCTGTTGTTGCGGGAGAGTCTTTGAATTTTCGGTAGAATGTTCTCTGATGAGATCTAAATGTTAATAAGCGCCTTGTGGCCTTATAGGTTGAAGTACTACGTGTGGCGCGATCTACTTGGCTTAGGAGTAGTAGCCACGGTTGGAAGTACTTGGGCGTTTTGCTATTAGTCGATACTCGTCGCGAGGTATGTGAACCTCTTCCTATCTCTTCTAGCATGATATGTGTGAACTATGTAGTACGGTGAGCGTCGTGTGCTAAACGTATTTGATTGATTTAAAACATAAAGTGTTATAACGGCTTTATGGGAAGTTGGTTATAACGACTTTATGTTGGTAAGAAAATACTTGTAGTCTTTAAAAGGTAAGCGATTTGAACTATAAGCGGCTTGTTATGTGTTAATAAAGAACTTGAAGTATTTCAAAAGATTTTTGAATCATTTTGAAAGAAGAAGTAATACTTGGTTTTGAAAAACTTAAGAGTTATACTAGCTTTATGGGAAGTTAGGTATAACGGCTTAAGAATGTTTCTTGATTTGGAAATCGAATGTGTATCGACAAACCATGCGGCGTTAATAAAAGGAAATGTTTTGACTAATTAATTATTATTAAAACCGAGAAACTTCCATCCGCATGAAGCTAAGATGAGACAAAATGATATTTCCTAGATCACTACTTTGTAATAAGATTGTTATAAACAAGAATATCCTACTCACATATAAGACTTATGTTTCTCAGTTGTTTAAAAGAGAATTATATTCTTAAATGAATAAGACTATGAACTACTTAAACCTTTCTAAAATAAGAAGCGTGAACATTTGAAATTAGGCAAACTTGGGCGTTTGGAAAATAATGTTGTTACTTGATTTTACAAAGGTAAGTGTTTTAGTTTATTTAAAAAGCGATCACTCTATTTTATACTACGGGTATTGTGTGACTTATGTGAAAGCACGGATCTTTTAAAAGATTTAACGTATGAAGTACTTTAGGGGTAGATACGAACTTGTTAGCTTAAAGTACCTTGCGAATAACTTGATTGTCTTTGGTTTGAGATAGCCTTGTAAATACTTTCTTGTTGATGTGATAAGTGAAAATGTTAGGATGCTACGTGTGTTAGTATCTTGTGTGATCATGATGTAAGTGGTCATTCTTGTTGTGCTTACGTTGTTAAACGTTAAGCCCGTTGTACTGTTATTATATCACATACCCCTTTGACTTATTATACCGAGGGCTTGCCACCCTTGATGCGGTCTTTACGGCTATGCGGTCCTCGTAACTATGCGAGTCGCGGTAGCTCGAGATTGATCATTCGGGTGTTTAGCCTGATCGCGGGATTCCTATGCGATCTGTTGAGACTATGCGGTCTTTTGAGACTATGCGGGTTGCGGGAGCCTAGGCGGATACGAGGTTAGCCGCCCGATGCGGGGTATACCTCGGTGATGCAGGACCATGATTCGAGGAATACCTCATGCGGGTCCGTGTGTGACCTATGCGGGCTGCGAGTTCGAGGATAGGCAGCGCACATTGATATTGCGGGCGAGTGGCGGCCGATCATGTGGTGCGATCTAGAAAGACCTCGGGATCTGGTTGTGGTATTTTTGGTGCGTGGGTCTTAGTAGTCGGCTATGCCTTCGTACTTGCCGTCACGGTTTTATTGTGATAACTTTGAGGCGTGAGTCCACGACTTGACATATTGCTTATTTGTTGTGAATCGTAGTTCGCTTATCATACATGTCTCTGCTTTATAGACTATTATGATTTCATTTACGATATTTTTAGTTTCACATACTAAATTTTTGTTATGCGACCTCCTTGAGGCTGCGTTCATGCCGCAGTTGAGGTACACGATCGTTGATCCTAGCTCTCGGTCCGCCATTTGATTTGGGAAGCTCCGTTTCTCGGAGGCTTATCGGTGGTATAGTCCCTGTCGTAGTAAGTGTTTACATTCGCGGTTTGGCGGGGCCTGTCGCCATTGTTGTCATATCATTCTTAGAAGTGCAGTAGTGCTGTTGTAGGCGGGGTTTGTAAAAAGATTAAACTGTTCATGTTGAAAAAGTTGTTATTTACATATATGCCAAAGGCAAGTTTTTCTCAGTTATTGTTTCATATTTCATAATATGTCTTGTATCGTTTATGTTCGTGATTACTCGATGTTGTATCACTAGGGTGCGGGGTAGGCACGATCCACGGGCCCTAATCGGTCGTGACAAAAGTGGTATCGAGCGATTAATCCTCGGAAAGTGTCTATGACCGTATCCGATGAAGTCTTGATTATCGGTGTGTTGTGCACCACATCAATAATCGAAGGCTATAGGGTATTTAGGATTGGTTTCTATTCTTCTCACTCGAGATCGTGCCTTGAGCCGTGTTGTAAGTTGGACCCTCGACGAAATTATTTCCCTTATCGTTATGCCTCGCGTAGGCAAACCCGGCCCGGGAGGGCAAAGCGGCCGAGTCGCGAGTAGAGTTCGAGGGTTACGAGGGCACAGCCCAATCATCACTGAGTTAGGTGCTTCATTCGGGATTCTGCGACATCACTAGCCCAGATGAAGTTTAGCCTGGCGGCGGCTTCCCTCTGCGGCCATGATATTTGAACCTTGATTCCGACCAGAGCAGAGAATATGGATTGCAAAGGCGACCACATTTACTAGCTATGGATTTAACTACAGAGAGTATACCGATGTACGCGAGTCTTGATGAATATCAACGAGAGGGTTGTGCAAGTAGTTCTTGATTGAAGCGAGCATGGCACGTATGCGAGCTTATACGGCAGGCGAAAGCGTAGAGATCGACAAAGTTAACCAGGGGCGTTAAGAGGGCGAGCGGAAGGTCCTTTGGTAACTTTCGAGGCGAGTCACCTCACGTGAGATTTGATTATGCACATCCACAATGCAGTGGTCTTCCACGGATTCGGGGCGTTCGGGGTATGCAGGAGTTGGTTAGAACCCGGGCTTCCGTTCACGATTTAGCGAGCGTCGTCGGGAATGTCGTCTTTTAGTTCGTCTTGTTGTACATGACCGTCGAGTCCGATGTCGAAAGAGTGTCTGGTAGGAGGACTTAGCCTTCGTGATCGGTGGGTAGTTCGTCACCTTCCAGCTATCGCCTACAGGCGAGTTTGATTAAACGACTAGGGATGACGATGAGTCGAGCATATCCTTAACCCTCTAGAGTTCAGTATGTGTGATAAGATGGGTATAGCATAAGTGCTATGTTTTGATAGCAGTGTGTTAATATTTGTGATTAGAAATCATGGTTAGTAACCGGGGAAGATTGGGGGATAGAGAAAGTGTGAGCCTTAGAGTTTTATGCGTAGAAACCTTAGAGGTAAGGCCGTCTCGAGTAAAGGTGTAGTGTTATGTTTGATCCTTATCGGAGCGCATAGTGCACGTGAGCTATGTTTGTGGGATAAGTCCACGAGTAGCGTGATTTGAAAGAGGGTAGTCGAGCTAGCAGACCGCTAGGTTTTCGAAACGTGATTAGTGAGATTGTTCCGGATCGGGGAGCTAGTATTGTGCGCGTTGCCGGGTCGGGTTGAGGCCACGTTACGGGTCAACCCGCGGTAGGTTTGGTGGTGGGGTCAGGTTGTGGTGGTCCCGCCTTGTGTTAGGGTTGTGATGGTGTTAGGCCCAAGTTTAGTTAACCAGCATACGAGTTCGGGGATGCGTTCGACTAGTGGTCGGGCCGAGGAGGTCAGCCGTCTTGTCTTCTAGCAAAGACAGTTTACTCGCGATGTTGATTTTACGTAAAGGTTGTAAGGCTGCGGTGCCTACCTTCACCTTATGACAGTGGAGCCAGTACGGCTGTTTTTGTTTCGAAAGTTTTACGAGCAAGGTTAAGAACTCAGGTGAGTCTCAGAATCGCATTCGCCCTCGGGCCAGTGTTTGGATTTCAGAGATAGTTGTGGGGATTGTTGTCTCCTAGAGAGGGAAATGTTTTTAACTACCATTTCAGTGTTCGGATGTCGCCTTATGAAGCCTTGTAAGAGGCGGAAGTGTAAGTTGCGATCGATTGGTTCGATGTTGGCAAGGTTGAGCCGATTAGTTGAGCTTGTTCCGGTAATGGTTAGTGAAGCTTGTCTAGAAGAAGTTCTAGCGGCTCGGAGAAATCGTGCGGATAATCGGCGACGACGCTTAGAGTTGAGTTGGCGGTCGGTCTTCTTGAAGGTACCACTCGGTGGGTGTGGACGAGTTTTGAAACAGAGGAACTTAGCGAGTTGTTTTGGGACTTTTGAGTTCATGTGAAGAATAGGCCGGTTGCCTATATGTTAGCTTTGCCGTCCGACTTAGGAGGCAGTATGTCGATCTTCGTATTGTTATGTTCGGGAAAGTATCGAGATCCATCCGTAGTGTTCCCGATTAATGATGACCCGTTAGAGATAGTAACCCGAGTTTGAAGCGACGATATCAAAGTTTGGGTGTCTGACGACGCAGATGATCACATGCGATCCGGCACCATTTGTTGGGTCGCTGAGAAGGTTTATGCCTCGGGCAAAGTGACAAAAGTGGTATCATGTGGTAAGAATTGAGTGTACGAGAAGAGTGCGACACGTAAGGGAAGAAGCGGCGTGTATGGCGAGTGTAGATGTGATCATTTCTTTTGTGTGGAGAAAGTGCGAAGAAATTATATTTTAGACCCTTGGACGGGAGGCGTTTGTGATGTTAGAGGTGTGTCTCGTGGACTTGAAGGTAAGTACTGCGCAAGTTGGTTCCGTGGCCATGCGTGCGTGATTGTTTTGTAAGTATAGCAGTGAGAACTATACCGGCGCGCGTTTGTTTTGAGACTTAGAAGGAACATTCGGGACGAATGTTTCTAAGAAGGGAAGAATGTTATACCCCGTATTTCCAGAGTATGTACGCAGGGCGTGCGTGAAATTTCGAACTTCAAGTAGGCTTGCCGATTTAATTTTGTGCACAACACCGGTTAAGTCGTTTTTAGTGAAAGCGTTTTCCAGCCTTTCGTAGGGAATTTCCGCTATGCCATATTTTATTTTTGCGGATTTTTCCGAGAGACGAAACATTTTGGACCAACAAGAGGCGACACTTGTCACCCTCTCATTGGAACACCTTGGACGGCATTATGGACAATTTGGGCTTAAGGGAGTAGGTAGGATATTTTGTGTTGGTTGGTGTGGTAGATGGATAAGGTGTACTTGGGTGAATCTTGGCCTTACACTTGTGTAGCACTTGGCTCAATCTTGGCCATTGGTTGGCCTTCACTTGGCCTATAAATACCCATCCCTTTGAAGACTTATTCATCCATTCCTAAATGTTCCTAAGTGTTAAATCTTCTCCCTCCCTTTGTGTTGAGTTCGCCAGAGGCCTCCTCTCCTGAGGCCTTGGCGAGGGTATGCCCCTCCTAGTAGTGTGGCGTAGTGGGGTACCCACTAGCCTAGTTGCTTTCGTATATACCCCACTCTCTTGGTAGAAATACTCTCAAAGTATTGTTATAATGCCCAAATTACCTTAGCCGTATACCTTGTAGTATTCTAAGGTTATACCTATCTGAAAAGCCGAAATACTATTATACTTTCCGTCCTGGCAAAACCGAAACCCTAGGAAAATCTCCATAGTCCGTTGGAGTATTGTGTAGAAGTTGGTTAGAACTTCTAAGGGTGGTTTAGGCGGGTTGGGCGCTGGAGTTGAGCTAAGCGATTGCCGGGATCGACTTTATACTTGGATAATTATGGGCTTATCGAGGTAAATATCTTGTCCCTCTATTGTAATTGGAAATTACATGTTGTTAGATTATATAGTTGAAGTATGCTATATATATATTACTGAACATAGTTATCGGCAATGTCTTGCGACTTAAGCCTGAATTTAAAGAAGAATACTGAACTGTAATTACATAGGGCTGTATTACAGTAGACTTGTGTAGTAGTAGTGAAGTAGAATTGTACCGTTAGGGTTAGATGTATAACCCCAGGTTGGCTTGGTGGCGGCCTCGATAGAGGAGGAGATTTCTGTTGCGGGAAGTCTTTGAATTTTCGGTAGAATGTTCTCGATGAGATCTAAATGTTAATAAGCGCCTTGTGGCCTTATAGGTTGAAGACTACGTGTGGCGCGATCTACTTGGCTTAAGGAGTAGCCGACGGTTGGAAGTACTTGGGCGTTTGCTATTAGTCGATACTGTCGCGGTATGTGAACCTCTTCCTATCTCTTCTAGCATGATATGTGTGAACTATGTAGTGCGGTAGACGTCATGTGCTAAACGTATTTGATTGATTTAAAACATAAAGTGTTATAACGGCTTTATGGGAAGTTGGTTATAACGACTTTATGTTGGTAAGAAAATACTTGTGGTCTTTAAAAGGTAATCGATTTGAACTATAAGCGGCTTGTTATGTGTTAATAAAGAACTTGAAGTATTTCAAAGATTTTGAATCATTTTGAAAGAAGAAGTAATACTTGGTTTTGAAAAACTTAAGAGTTATACTAGCTTTATGGAAGTTAGGTATAACGGCTTAAGAATGTTTTCTTGATTTCGAAATCGAATGTGTATCGACAAACCCTTTGCAGCGTTAATAAAAGGAAATGTTTTGACTAATTAAGTATTATTAAAACCGGTAGAAACTTCCATCCGCATAGAAGCTAAGATGAGACAAAATGATATTTCCTAGATCACAACATTGTAATAAGATTGTTATAAACAAGAATATCCTACTCACATATAAGACTTATGTTTCTCAGTTGTTTAAAAGAGAATTATATTCTTAAATGAATAAGACTATGAACTACTGAAACCTTTCTAAAATAAGAAACGTGAACATTTGAAATTAGGCAAACTTGGACGTTTGGAAAATAATGTTGTTACTTGATTTTACAAAGGTAAGTGTTTTAGTTTATTTAAAAAGACGATCACTCTATTTTATACTACGTATTGTGTGACTTATGTGAAAGCAACGGATCTTTTAAAAGATTTAACGTATGAAGTACTTTGTGGTAGATACCGAACTTGTTAGCTTAAAGTACGCGTGCGAATAACTTGATTGTCTTTGGTTTGAGATAGCCTTGTAAATACTTTCTTGTTGATGTGATAAGTGAAAATGTTAGGATGCTACGTGTGTTAGTATCTTGTGTGATCGTGATGTAAGCGGGTCATTCTTGTTGTGCTTACGTTGTTAAGCGTTAAGCGTTACTATTATTGTATCACATACCCTTTGACTTATTATACAGGGCTTGCCACCCGATGCGGGTCTTTCGGCTATGCGGTCCTCGTGACTATGCGAGTCACGGTAGCTCGATTGATCATTCGGTGTTTAGCACGATGCGGGGATTCCTATGCGGTCTGTTGAGACTATGCGGTCTTTTGAGACTATGCGGGTTGCGGGAGCCTAGGCGGATACCGAGGTTAGCTGCGCCCGATGCGGGGTATACCTCGGCGATGCAGGACCATGATTCGAGGAATACCTCATGCGGTCCGTGTGTGACCTATGCGGGCTGCGAGAGTTCGAGGATAGGCAGCGCGTTGATATTGCGGGCGAGTGGCGGCCGATCATGTGGTGCGGTCCAGAAAGACCTCGGGATACGGTTGTGGTATTTTTGGCATTGTGGGTCTTAGTAGTCGGCTATGCCTTCGTACTTGCCGTGCGGTTTTATTGTGATAACTTTGAGGCGTGAGTCACGACTTGACATATCGCTTATTTGTTGTGAAGCGTAGTTCGCTTATCATACATGTCTCTGCTTTATAGACTATTATGATTTCATTTACGATATTTTTAGTTTCACATACTCGGTACTGTTATCGACCTCCTTCGAAGCTGCGTTCATGCCGCAGTTGAGGTACACGATCGTTGATCCTAGCTCTCGAGTCACGCTTGGCGTTTGGGAAGCTCCGTTACTCTGTAGGCTTATCATTGGTATAGTCCCCTGTCGTAGTAAGTGATTACATTCATGCGTTTGGCGGGGCCCTGTCCCGCCATTGTTTTCTTATCATTCTTAAGTGCAGTAATCTTGTTGTGGGCGGGGTTTGTAAAAAGGATTAAAGCTGCTCATGTTGAAAAAGTTGTTATTTACATATATGCGAAAGGCAAGTTTTTCTCAGTTATTGTTTCATATTTCATAATATATCTTGTATCGTTTTATGTTCGTGATTACTGCGATGTTGTATCACTAGGGTGCCCGGGGTAAGGCACCAGTCACGGGCCCGGAATCGGGTCGTGACACGTTGATCCTCGGATCACAGTTCAGCATTTGGGAAAGCTCCGTTTCTCCGGAGGCTTATCAGTGGTATAGTCCCCTGTTGTTGTAGGTGTTTACATTCAGGGGTATGGCGGGGCCCTGTCCTACCATTGTTGTCGTATCATTTCTTAAGTGCATGAAATCTTTTGTGGGCGGGGTTTGTAAAAAGGATTAAGCTCATGTTGAAAAAGTTGTTATTTATATATATCTTAGAAAGGCAAGTTTTCTCAGATTATTGTTTCATATTTCATAATATATGTTGTATCGCTTTATGTTCTTGATTACTCGATGTTGTATCACTAGGGTGCGGGGTAAGGCACGATCCACGCCCGGAATCGGGTCGTGACAAAAGTGGTATCGAAGCGATTAATCCTCGGAAAGTGTCTGCACCGTATCCGATGAAGTCTTGATTATCGGTGTGTTGTGCACCACGCCAATAATCGGGAGGCTATAGGATATTTAGGATTGGTTTCTATTCTTCTCACTCGAGATCGTGCCTTGAAGCCGTGTTGTAAGTTGGACCTCCGACGAAATTCTTTCCCTGTCGTTATGCCTCGCGTGGGGCAACCCGCCCGGGAGGGCAAAGCGTAGGAGGCTGCGAGTAGAGCTCAGAGGGTTACGTGGGCAGGCCCAATCATTACCTAGGGTAATGCTTCATTCGGGGATTTCTGCGACGTCACTAGCCCCACAGAGTTTAAGCATGGCGGCGGCGGTTCTCTGCGGCCATGATATGTGAACCTTCGATTCCACGATCGGAGCAGAATATAGATTTCAAGGCGACCACGGTACTAACTATGGATTTGACTACGGAGAGTATACCGATGTCTGCGAGTCTTGATGAATATCAACGAAAAGGTTGTGCAAGAGTAAGTTCTTGATTGAAGCTTGAGCATGGCACGTATGCGGGCTTTGCGCGAGCGAGGCGATGTAGAGATCGACGGGTTAACGAAGGGCGACGTAGAAGAGGGCGAGCGAAGGTCCTTTGGTAACTTTGGCGAAGTCGCCTCACGGTGATTAGATTTGCACATCCACCGGTCGCAGTGGTCTTCCACGGATTTGGGGCGTTCGGGGTATCACGAGTTGGTTAGAACTCCGGGGCTTCCGTTCCTGATTGGTGAGCGCCATCCCGAGAATGTCGTCTTTTAGTTGGTACTTGTTGTACCTATGACCGTCGGTGCGATGTCGAAAGAGTGTCCCGGTAGAAGGACTTAGCCTTCAGGATCGGTGGGTAGTTCGTCACCTTCCCAGCTATAAGCCTACGCAGGCGGGTTTGATTAGAACGACTAAGGGAGTGAAGCCGAGAGATATAGATATATCCTTAACCCTCAGAGATGCGTATATGTGATAAGGTGAGTATACCTTAAGTGCTATGTTACGATAGCGATGTGTTAGTTGTGATTAGAAATCATGATGGGTTAACCGAGTAAGATTTTGGGGATAGAGAAGGTGTGAGCCTTAGAGTTTTATACGTAGAGACCTTAGAGGTGAGGCCGTCTCGAGAAAGGTGTAGTGTTATGTTTGATCCGTGTCGAAAGTGCATAGTGCGTGAGCTACGTTTGGGATAGGTCCTAAGTAGTGTGGAATGAAAGGGGTAGTTGAGCTAAGAAGACGCTAGGTTTTCGTGGCGTGATTAGCGTGAGTTTTTCTTCGTGGAGCTAGCATTGTGCGCGTTCTGGGTCGGGTTGAGGCCACGTTGCGGGTCAACCCGCGGAGTTTGGTGGTGGTCGGTTGTGGTGGTCCGTCTTGTGTTAGTCCGCGAGGTGTTAGGCCCAAGTTTAGTTGACAGTGTCGAGTTCGTGGATGTGTTCGACCGGTGGTTGGGCGATGGGGCAGCCATCGTGTTCTTGATCGGGACCGTTCACTTTCGGCGATGTTGTTTTAACGAAAGGTTGTAAGGCGCATCGGTGCCTACCTTCACCTTATAGCGACGGTGGAGCCAGTGCAGCTGTTTTTGTTTCGGAAGTTTTACCAAACATGTTGTCACGACCCGATTCGGGCCGTGGTAATTGCCTTACCGGGCACCACTGATACAACATCTGAGTAATCAATGGAACATAAAACAATACAAGACATATTATGAAATATGAAACAATAATCGAGAAAACTTGCCTTTCGGCATAAATATAAATAACGACTTTTTCCAACATGAGCAGTTTAATCCTTTTTACAAACCACACAACAAGATTCTACGGACCTAAGAAATTATCGACAACAATGGCGGGGCGGGGCCCGCCATACCCTGATTGTAAACACCTACAACAACGGGGAACTATACCACTGATAAGCCTCAGAACGGAGCTTTACAAATCTTGAATGTGACCCTAAGAGCGAGGATCAATGGCCCGGTGTACCTTTACTGCGGCATGAGCGGCCCCAGAAGGAGGTCGATCTGGCGAGTGCGAGTATGTGAAACTAAAAATCGTAAATGAAATCATAATAGTCTATAAAGCGGGAGACATGTATAATAGCAAACTACGATTCCACAATAATAGCGGTCGTGTCAAGTCGGGGACTCACGCCTCAAGTCATCACTCAAATATAACAATGGGTCTCACGCCCACAACATCAATCATGCGTGGAATACCTTCCTCACCGCTGGCGATTTATGATATAAAAGCACAAGGAACACACATGAACACCGAGTCCCACGTGCCATAATAACACGTCTGAGGGTAATGCGAAGGCATAGCGACTACTAACACCTACGGTACCAACAAGGTCATGAAGCGTATCATAAGATCTGTCTAGGCGTCACATGATCAAAGGCGACCTTGCCCGCGTGATCTAATGTGCGCGTCTAGCCACGGAACTTTCATGACTCGCATAGGCCAATCGGATCGGCCGCGTGAGGTATAACCCGCATCGGTAGCTACTCCCGGCGTCACGGACTCGCCGTCGCGTAGCCACAAGGACCGCGTGACCACGGGCGCGTCTAACACGGAACTCCCGCGATTCGCATAGCCCCCGGACGCGTGAGTAGTCTCGAATCATAGGTCCATCGACCACTTTGAGTCTACCCGCGTGGAGGCGGCAACCGGAATCATCTCGAGAGATGAGTGATGTATAATACTATCATATGACTTATCGTTAAACAACATAAGCACAACAAAGGAAAAACCCCTTTACACAAACATCACAAGATACTAACACGTAGCATCTGGCATGTTTACTTATCAAATCAACGAAAGTATTACAAGGCTATCACAAACCAACACAATCAAGTTATACACACGGTACTTTCTACTATATGCTAACAAGTTCGGGGTTTTATCCCCAAAGTACTTCATACATTAACTCTTTAAAAGATCGTTACTTTCACAAAAGTCACACAATACGTAGTATATGAAAATATAGTGATTATCTTTTGAAGTAAATCAAAACACTTCTCTTTGTAAAACTCAAGTGACATTATTTTCCAAGCGTCCAAGTTTGCCTAATTTCAAATGTTCATGTTTCTTATTTAGAAAGGTTTCGTAGTTCATAGTCTTATTCATTTAAGAATATAATTCTCTTTTAAACTATCTGAAACATAAGTCTTATATGTGAGTAGGATATTCTTGTTTACAACAATCTTATTACTGACCATGATCTAGGAAATATCATTTTGTCTCATCTTAGCTTATGCAGGATGGAAGTTTCTCATGGTTTTAATAATACTTAATCTGTCAACACATTTCCTTTTATTATGACTGCGATGGTTTGTCGATACATTACGATTTCCAAAATCAAGAAAACATTCTTAAGGCGTTATACCTAACTTTCCATAAAGCTAGTATAACTCTTAAGTTTTCAAAACAAATCAAGTATTACTTCTCTCAAAATGATTCAAAACTCTTTTGAAATACTTGAGTTCTTTATTAACACGTAACAAGCGATTATAGTTCAAATCGTTACCTTTTAAAAACCACATGTATTTTCTTACCAACATAAAGCCGTTATAACCAACTTCCCATAAAGCGTTATAACACTTTATGTTTTACATAATCAAATACATTTAGTACATGTACGCGTCTGCACTACATAGTTCACACATATCATGCTAGAAGAGATAGGAAGAGGTTCACATACCTCATGACAGTATCGACTAATAGCAAAAACGCTCAAGTACTCCCAGCGTCGCTACTCCTTAAGCCAAGTAGAGCGCCACACGTAGTACTTGACCTATAAGGCCACAAGGCGCTTATTAACATTTAGACCTTATCGCGAGAACATTCTACCGAAAATTCGGCACCTCCCCCATGGCGTAAATCTCCTCTCTGGGGCGGCTGCCAAGCCAACGGGGTTATACATCTAACGAACGGTACAATTCTACTCCACGGTACTACTACAAGTCTCGTAAAGCAGTTCGATTCGATTCTTGGGCTTAAGTCAAAAGACATTGCCAACTAACCACGTTCATTCTATATATAGTATACTTCAACTATATATTCTAACAACATGTAATTTCCAATTACAATAGAGGACAAGATATTTACCTCGATAAGCCCATAATTATCCAAGTATAAAGTCGATCTGGGCAATCGTTTAGCTCGACTCAGCGCTCGACGGCTACAAACCACCCTTAGAAGTTCTAACCAACTTACACAATACTCAACGGACTATGGAGATTTTCCTAGGGTTTCGGTTTTGTGACTGACGGGAAGTATAATAGTATTTCTGGGCTTTTCGTATAGGTATAACCTTAGAATACAACAAGGTATACGGCTAAGGTAATTTGGGCATTATAACAATACTTAGAGAGTATTTCTACACCACAAAGGGGGGTATCATACGAAAGCAACTAGGCTAGGGGGGGGTACACTCTCGGCTAGCACCCCTAGAAGGGGGTGCTCTCGGCCACAAGAGGAGGCCTTGGCCGAACTCAACACTGAGGAGGGAGAAGGAGAGCTTTCAAGACTTAGGCAAATTTATGGATGAAGAAGTTCATCAAAGGGAGGGGTATTTATACTACAAGCCAAGGCCAACCAATGGCCAAGATCTAGCCAAGTGCTACACAAGTGTAGGGCCAAGATATGCCCAAGTGCCCCCTAGTCCCTACTCCTTAAAACCCTCACAAATATCTACCAAAAATATCTACCACTTGACACCCCCAAATCGTCAGTGCGCCCACTTGCCCACTGTTGAGAGGGTGCCAAGTCGCCCTCTCGTTGGTCCAAAATGTTCCGCTCTCGGAAAAATCCATAAAAATAAGAAAAGACATAGCGGAATTTTCCTCTCGCAAGTTATGTAAACGTTTAGTCAACGACTCTAACAAAGTGTTGTGCACAAATGCCATTCGGCCGAGCCACTAGGCGGGGTGACACGTGTCACCCTCCTGTGGCCCAAAATAAAACATCTTCCGAAAATATCCACAATGGCCAAAATCTAGGAAACAAAGTGGGCCCAAATCAGAAATTTCTCAGTGGGCCCACGTGACCATTTCGAAAATAAAATTCCATATTTTCTAATATTCCGGAAGTCCGAATACCAAATGGGAATCAATTCCCGTTAACGAACCTTTTCCTTCAAAAACGGAAACTTTTCCGTGGAAAAATCACCTCTTTCTTCCTTTCCAATCTTTGCCGTATTCTCGTGCGTCGTCCTCGCATATATACCGGGAACTACGGGTATAACATGTGTTAAGAACTCGGGTGAGTCTCGGAATCGCATTAAGCCGGGCAATGCTTGGATTCGAGGATAGTTGTGGGGATTGTTGTCTCGCCGCGAGAGGAGTGTTTAGGCTACCATTTCGGTGTTCGGATGTCACCTTTTGAAGCCTTGTAGGGCGGAAGTGTAAAGTTGCGATCGATTGGTTCGATGTTGGCAAGGTTGAGCGATTGGTTGAGCTTGTTCCGTGCCGATGTGGATAGTGTGAAGCTTGTCTAGAAGAAGTTCTGGCGGCTCGGAGAATCGTGCGGATAATCGGCGGCGCTTAGAGTTGAGTTGGTCGGTCTTCTTGAAAGTACCACCGGACGGTGTGACGAGCTTTGGAAAGCGAGGAAACTTAGCGAGTTACTTTGGGCCTTTGAGAGTTCATGTGAAGAATAGGCCGGTTACTATATGTTAGCATTGTCGTCCGACTTAGGAGGCGGGGCGTCCAGGTCTTCGTATTATTATGTTGGAAAGTATCGAAGATCCATCCGAATGTTCGATTAATGATGCCCACGTAAAGAGATAGTAACCGAGTTTTGGAAACTAAAGCGATGCTCGAAATGTAGTAAGGGTTGAGTGTCAGCGGCTTGATGATCGCGTGCGGCCGGTACCATTTGTTGGGTCGTCGAGCAGGCTCGCGACAAAGTGACAAAAGTGGTATCATTTGGTGATGTTAGAGGTGTTTCCTCGTGGACTTGGATGTAAGTTTTTATGTGCGGGTGTTTACGTGGCGGATGTGGCGAGTTGGTTCGTAAGTATAGTAGTGAAGACTATCTTGGCGCCGCGTTGTTTTGAGACTTAGAAGACATTCGGACGAATGTTTCTAAGGAGGAGAATGTTATACCGTATTTCCAGTATGTGCGTGGGGCGTGCGTAGAAATTTGAACTTTTGATTTAGGCTTGGCGAATTCTTTTTGTTCACAACACCGATTTGAGTCGTTTTTAAAAAGCGTTTCCTAACTTTCGTAGGGAATTTCCGGCTATGTCATTTTTAATTTTTGCGGATTTTTCCGAGAGGCGAAACATTTTGGACCAACGGAGGGTGACATGTGTCACCCTCACATTGGAAGCAGGTGACAACCGCGGCGGAGTGGGCTACTTTATGGCCTTGATTTGTGCCTTGTTTTGTGGAGTGTTTTGTGGAGTAGGGTTAGGGTGCACATGGCTTGATCTTGGCCCTACACTTGCTATGCACTTGGCAAGATCTTGGCCGTTGGTTGGGCTTCAGGCTATAAATACCCTCTCCTTTGATGAATTCTTCATCCTTTCCACAAATCTTCTAAGTGTTAAAATCCCTCCTCTCCTCTTGTTGACTCTCGTCCAAGAGCCCCTCTCCCTTTGAAAGGCCCCTTTGGCGAGAGCCCTCTCCCTCCTAGTAGTGTGGCCGTGGTACCCACTGAACTAGTTGCTTTTCGTATAATACCCCATTTGTGGTGTAGAAATACTCTCAAAAGTATTGTTATAATGCCCAAATTACCTTAGCCGTATACCTTGTAGTATTCTAAGGTTATACCTATCTGGCAGGAAATACTATTATACTTCCGTCGTTGACAAACCGAAACCTAGGAAAATCTCCATAGTCCGTTGGAGTATTGTGTAGAAGTTGGTTAGAACTTCTAAGGGTGGTTTAGAGCGAGTTGGGCGCTCGGAGTTGGAGCTAAGCGATTGCCCGGGATCGACTTTATACTTGGATAATTATGGGCTTATCGAGGTAAATATCTTGTCCTCTATTGTAATTGGAAATTACATGATTGTTAGACTATAATTGAAGTATTCTATATGTAGAAATGAGCGTTGTTGTCGGCAATGTCTTTTGACTTAAGCTGAATAATAAGAAACCGTTTGAAGAAAATCTTGAACCGTATTTACATAGGTGTATTCTGATAGACTTGTGTAGCTTTTGTAGGTAGAATTGTACCGTTCGGGTTAGATGTATAACCCCGTTGGCTTGGTAGCGGCCTCGATAAAGGAGAGATTTACTGTTGCGGGAGAGTCTTTGCAATTTTCGGTAGAATGTTCTGCGATGAGGTCTAAATGTTAATAAGCGCCTTGTGGCCTTATAGGTTGAAGTACTACGTGTGGCGCGATCTACTTGGCTTAAGGAGTAGCCGACGGTTGGAAGTACTTGGAGCGTTTTGCTATTAGTCGATACTCGTCGCGAGGTATGTGAACCTCTTCCTATCTCTTCTAGCATGATATGTGTGAACTATGAGTACGGTGACGTCATGTGTTAACTGTGTTTGATTGTTTTTAAAAACATAAAGTGTTATAACGGCTTTATGGGAAGTTGGTTATAACAGCTTTATGTAGGTAAGAAAATACTTTGTGGTTTTAAAAGGTAACTGATGTGAATTATAACTGGCTTGTTATAATAAAGAACTTGATGTATTTCAAAAGATTTATAAATCGTTTTGAAGGGAGAGTAATACTTGGTTTTTGAAAACTTAAGAGTTATACTAGCTTTATGGGAAGTTAGGTATAACGGCTTAAGAATGTTTACTGATTTCGGAAATCAGAATGTGTATCGCCAAACCACTGCAGCGTTAATAAAGGAAAATGTACTGACTAATGAGTTGTATTATTAAAACCAGTAGAAACCTCCATCTGCATAGAAACTAAGATGAGACAAAATGATATTACATTTTCTAGGTCATGGCTGCTGTAGTAAGATTATTATAAACAAGAATAACCTATTCACACATAAGACTTATGTTACTCAAATGTTTTAAAAGAGATTAAGACTATGAGTTATGAAACCTTTCTAAAATAAGTAACATGAACATTTGAAATTAGGCAAACTTGGACGTTTGAAAAACAATGTTGTTACTTGAGTTTTACAAAGAAGTGTTTTGATTTACTTCAAAAGATAATCACTCTATTTTCATATACTACTGTATTGTGTGACTTTTAGCGTACCTTTTAAAGAGTTATTGTATAAAGTACTTTGGGATTAATTCCTAACTTGTTAATCATATAGTAGAAAGTGCCTTGTGTGAATAACTTGATTGTATCGGTTTGTGATAGCCTTGTAATACTTTCTTGTTGATTTGATAAGTAAACATGCTAGGATGCTACGTGTGTTAGTATCTTGTGATGTTTGTGTAAAGGGGTTTTTCCTTTGTTGTGCTTATGTTGTTTAACGATAAGTCGTTATGATAGTATTATACATCACTCATCTCTTGAGATGATTAGGGTTAAGTTGCCTCCGACGGGGTAGACTCAAGCGGGTGATGGACCTATGATTCGAGACTACCTCTGCGGGTCGAGGGCCTATGCGGAGCTGCGGAGTTCGAGTTAGGATCACGGCCCTTGTGGTCATGCGGTCCTTGTGGCATGCGACGGCGAGTCGGGGCAGCTGGGAGTAGCAACCCTCGATGCGAGGTTATACCTCACGCGGGCGTCATTGGCCTATGCGGAGTGCGGGAAGTTCGAGGACTAGATGCGCATTAGATATCGCGGCGAGTGGCGGCTTTGATCATGTGGATGCGACAGATCTCATGATCTGATTTATGACCTTGTTGCGTAGGTTTTAGTAGTCGGCTATGCCTTATTACTTACCGTCTGATTTTATCATAACTGGTGGGACTCGTGTTCATGTGTTCCTTGGTGCTTTCATATCATGATGCGGATGAGAATGTGCTCCACGCGATTGATGTTGTGGGCGTGAGACCCGTTGTTAAATTTGAGTGATGACTTGGCGTGAGTCCCGACTTGACATATGCTTATTTATTGTGATCGTAGTTTGGTTATCATACATGTCTCTGCTTTGTATAGACTACTATGATTTCATTCTGATATTTATTTTCGGTTCACATACTTGGTACTGTTATCGACCTCCGGGTGCGTTCATGCCGCAGTAAAAGGTACACGATCGTTGATCCTCGGATCACGATTCAGCGTTGGGAAAGCTCCGTTTCTCGGAGGCTTATCGATGGTATAGTCCCTGTTGTTGTAGGTGTTTACATTCGGGGTATGGCGGCCCTGTCCCATTGTTGTTAAATATCATTTCTTAAGTGCAGTAATCTTGTTGTGGCGGGTTTGTAAAAAGGATTAAAGCTGTTCATGTTGAAAAAGTTGTTATTTATATATATCGAAAGCAAGTTTTCTCAATTATTGTTTCATATTTCATAATATGTCTTGTATCGTTTATGTTCGATTACTCGATGTTGTATCACTAGGGTGCGGGGTAAGGCACGATCCGGGCGGAATCGGGTCATGACGAATGTTTACCGTATTTCCAGTATGTATGCGTGAGGCGTCGATACAATTTGAGCCTTAAAGTAGGCATAGGTTCGAATTTGTGCATAACTACCAAAAAGTCGTTTTTTTCGAACGTTTCCCTTTCGTAGGAAAATTCGGCTATGTCATTTAAAATTTTGCGGATTTTTCCGAGAGGCTAAACATTTTGGACCAGCGAGAGGCGACACTTGTCACCTAATTGGAGCACGCGTTTTTGGGCGGATTGACTGAAAAGGGTCAAGGAGTTGGTAGGATATTTTGTGCAAGTTGTGTGGTAGATGGATAAGGTGCACATGGCTTAATCCTAGCCCTACACTTGCCTAACACTTGGCTTGATCTTGGCCATTGGTTGGCCTTTGCTTGACCTATAAATACCCCTTAGTTGATGAACTTTCTTCATCCAAAAATCATTTTCCAAGTCTTGAAATCTCTCCCCCTTTGTGAGTTAAAATCGTCCAAACCCTCCCCTGAAAGGCCCTGGCCGAAAGCTCCCCTCCCCTTTGTAGTGTTCTGGCGTACGTACCCACTGTCACGACCGATTAGGCCCGTGACTGGTGCCTTACCGGGCACCCTAGTGATACATCGTAGTAATCGGTGAACATAAAACGATACAAGACATATTATGAAATATGAAACAATAATCTGAGAAAAAAACTTGCCTTTCGGCATATATGTAAATAACAACTTTTCAACATGAACAGTTTAATCCTTTTTACAAACCACCTGCAACAAGATTACAGACCTCTACGAATGATATGACAACGACGGGAGGCCCGTCATACCCTGAATGCACAACAATAGGGGACTATACCAAGACAAGCCTCCGAGAAACGGAGCTCTCCCAGCGCTGAATGTGACCAAGGCGAGGATCAACGGTGGTGTACCTTACCGCGGCGTGAACGCCCCGAAGGTCAAGACAACAAAAGTATGTGAAACTGAAAATCGTAAATGGAATCATAGTAGTCTATAAAGCGGAGACATGTATGATAACAAAACTACGATTCCAATAAACAAGCGATCATATCAAGTCGAGGACTCACGCCAAAGTCATCACTCAAAACAATGGGTCTCACGCCCACAACATCAATCATGCGTGGAATACCTTCCTCACTGCGGCGGTTATGATATACAAGCACCAAGGAATACATGAACACGGTCCCACTGTGTCTAATAAAGCGATGCGAGGGTAAGTCACGAAGGCATGGCCGACTACTAACACCAGTGCAAACAAGGTCATAAAGCGTGTCATGATATCATCTGGGCATCGCATGATAAAAGGCGGTCACTGCGCCTGATATCAAATGTCGCGCGTAGCCCTCGAACTCTCCGACTCCGCATAGGCCAACCTCATAGGCGCGTGAGGTATAACCGCGTCGAGGGTAGCTCCGGCGTCGTCACGGACTCGCGATCGCATGGCCACAAAGACCGCGTGACCATAAAGGCCGCGCACTAACCGGAACTCGTAGTTCGCATGGATCCCTGGACCGCATGAGGTATTCTCGAATCATGGTCCCGCACCGCTGAGTCTACCGCGTGGAGGCGCCTTAACCTCGCACAAGTCAGGTGAGTGGTACAATACCAACATAACGGTGATAGTCAAACAACTTTAAGAAGCGCGATGAAGGAAAACCCTTTACACTAACATCACAAGATACTAACACACGTAGCATCCTAACGTGTTTACTTATCAAATCAACAAGAAAGTATTACAAGGCTATCACAAACCAATACAATCAAGTTATTCACAAGGTACTTTCTACTAACAAGTTCTGTATCTGTCCCCAGTACTTCACATTAAATCTTTAAAGATCTTTCTTTCACATAAGTCACACAATACGTAGCATAAAATAGAGTAGTATCCTTTTAAGAAAACCAAAACTCTTACCTTTGTAAAATCAAGTAACAACATTATTTTCCAAGCGTCAAGTTTGCCTAATTTCAAATGTTCACGTTTCTTATTTTAGAATGGTTTAAGTAGTTCATAGTCTTATTCATTTAAGAATATAATTCTCTTTTAAACAGTCGGAGAAACATAAGCCTTATATGTGAGTAGGATATTCTTGTTTATAACAATCTTATTACAGCAGCCATGATCTAGGAAATATCATTTTGTCTCATCTTAGCTTTGCGGATGGAAGTTTCTCTGGTTTTAATAATACTTAATTATTCAAAACATTTTCCTTTTATTATTTGCGGTGGTTTGTCGATACATTCGATTTCAAATCGATGAAACATTCTTAAGCCGTTATACCTAACTTCCCATAAAGCTAGTATAACTCTTAAGTTTTCAAAAACCAAGTATTACTTCAAGTTCTCTATTAACACATAACAAGCCAGTTATAGTTCGAATCGATTACCTTTTAAAAACCACAGTATTTTCTTACCAACATAAAGGCACATTTATAACCGACTTCCCATAAAGCCGTTATAACACTTTATGTTTTAAACAATTAAATACATTTAGCACATGTATGCCTACCGCTACATAGTTCACACATATCATGCTAGAAGAGATAGGAAGAGGTTCGCGTACCTCGCGGCGATTATCGACTAATAGCAAAAGCGCTCAGTACTTTCAACCGTCAGCTACTCCTTGCCAAGTAGATCGCGCCACGTAGTACTTCAACCTATAAGGCCACAAGGCGCATTAACATTTAGATCTCATCGTAGAACATTCACCTGAAAATTCTGGCACCTCCCCGCATGGCGTAAATCTCCTCTCTATCGGCTACCAAGCCAACCGGGGGTTATCGTCTAACCTAACGGTACAATTCTACTCCACGGCTACTACTACACAAGTCTCATGTCTGACCCTATGTAATTACGGTGATTCTTCTTTAAATTGGGCTTAAGTCGCAAGACATTCCGTAAGTATTATTCGGGCTTAAGTCAAAAGACATTGCCGATAACTACGTTCAGTTCTATATAGTATACTTCAACTATATATTCAAATAATATGTAATTTCCAATTACAACAGAGGACAAGATAATTACCTCGATAAGCCCATAATTATCTAGTTAAAGTCGATCAGGCAAGCGTTTAGCTCAACTCAGGCGCTCAACCGCTCTAAACCACCCTTAGAAGTTCTAACCAACTTCTACACAATACTCAACGGACTATGGAGATTTTCCTAGGGTTTCGGTTTTGTAGTGGAAGTATAATAGTATTTGGGCATTTCGTATAGGTATAACCTTAGAATACAACAAGGTATACTAAGGTAATTTGGGCATTATAACAATACTTTTGAGTATTTCTACACCACAAAGGGGATATTATACGAGAACAACACCACTAGGAGGGGTGAAGTCTCGGCCACGAGGCCACAGGCAGCAGGAGGGCTCGGCCAGAGGGAGGGCGAGAACAACAAGAGAGGAGGATTTTAACACTTAGAGATTTGTGGAAAGGATGAAAGAATTCATCAAAGGGAGAAATTTATAGGTCAGTGAAGGCCAACCAATGGCCAAGATTAAACAGTGTTAGGCAAGTGTAGCTAGGATTTACTCACAAATATCCTACCAACCCGACTTTGCCAAGGCACCAAAACGTGCAAAGGCTGGCCCAAATCGTCCCGATGGGCGTTTCAAGTCCACCAATTGGAGGTGCCAAGTGTCGCCCTCGTTGGTCAAAATGTTAAATCTCTCGGAAAAATCATAAAAATTAAAAATGACATGGCGGAAATTCCCTACGAAAGTTGTGAAAGCGTTTAGTCAACGACTCTAAACGGGTGTTGTGAACAAAATTAATTCGGCCAAGCCTTAGTACAAGTTTCAAATTTTTCTACGTACGTCCTTACGTACATACTCTGGAAATACGGGGTATAACACCCCCCCCCTAGCCTAGTTGTTTTCGTATAATACCCCCCTTTTGTGGTATAGAAATACTCTCCTAGTATTGTTATAATGCCCAAATACCTTGTAGTATTCCCAAAGTTACACTTATACAAAAGCCCAGAAAATACTATTATACTTCCCTCAGTCACAAAAACGAAACCCTAAGTAAATCTTCACCCGTAGTTGAAGTTATAAGTAGAAGTTGGTTAGAACTTCTAAGGGTTGGTTGGAGCGGGTCGGAGCGCACGGAGTAGGAGCTAAACCTTGCTCAGGATCGACATATAACTTGGATAATTTTGGGCTTATCGAGGTAAACACTCATGACCTTCTGTTGAAATTGGAAATTACATGTTGTAGGAGTATATAGTTAAGTATACTATATATAGAACTGAACTTAGTTGTGCGGCAATGTCTTTTGACTTAAGCCTGAATAATACTTACGGCAATGTCTTGCGACTTAAGCCTGAATTTTAAGAAGAAGCGGCTGTAATTACATAGGGGTGTATTCTGATGAGACTTGTAGCATTACTGTGTATTAGAATTGTACACGTCCGGTTAGACGTGTTAACCCCCCCGGTTGGCTTGGTAGCCGGCCTCGATAGAGGAGGAGATTTACGCTGTTGCGGGGGGGGGAGGTGCTGCCGAATTTTCTGTAGAATATTCTACATTGAGATCTAAAGATATTAATAGGCGCTTTGTGGCCTCTATAGGTTGTAGTACTACGTGTGGAGTGATCTGCTTGACTGAGAGTGTAGCAGACGGTTTGAGGTACTTGGAGCGTTTTGCTATTAGTCGATACTCGTCGCGAGGTATGTGAACCTCTTCCTATTTGTTCTAGCATGATATGTGTATAACTATGTAGTACGGTGAGCGTCGTGTGTTAAATGTATTTGATTGTCTTTAAACATAAAGTGTTATAACGACTCTATGTAAATGAGAAATGCTTTGTGGTTTTAAAAGATAAGCGATTTGACTTATAACCGACTTGATGTAAAAGAACCTTGAAGTATTCTAAAGATTAAGAAACCTTTTTGAAAGAAGTGTATACTTGGTTTGAAAACATAAAGTTATACCAGCTTTATGAGAAGTTAGGTGTAACGCCTTAAGAGAGATAAAAAGAATGGTTTAATGGTTTAGAAGTTAAGAGACTTATTCTTAAAGATAAGAGACTTGACTTAATATGGATGTTTGTGTGAAACCTCATTCGTGAGTAATGAGTACTTGGTTTTTGGAAGGAATAATGTTTCTTGATTTGGAAATCGAATGTGTATCGACAAACCAACTGCGGCGTTAATAAAGGAAATGTATTGAATAATTAAGTATTATTAAAACCCGGTGAAACCTCAATCTGCATAGAAGCTAAGATGAGACAAAATGATATTACATTTCTAGATCATGGCTGCTAATAAGATTGATTATGAACAAGAATAACCTACTCGCCTAAGGCATATGTTACTCAATTGTTTTAAAAGAGATTAAGACATTGAACTATGAACTTTTCAAAAAAGAGACTTGTGTATTTGAAATTAGGCAAACTGGAACTTTAGGAAAAAGAAAGGCATTGTGTTGTCTTAAAATGGTTTAAAACATAAGGTGTATAACAACTTTATGGGAAGTTGGTTATAACGACCTTATGAAAACAAAAGAAAGGTTTTATCATTGGTTTTAATGTGGTAACTTGACTTTAAAAAGAAAAGTGTTTTGGTCAAAAAAAGAAGGCATGGTGTTGCCTTAATTTGGTTTTAAAAAAGGAAAGTATGGAAGTTGTTTTGGTTTACTTAAAAGATATAAGTCACTCTATTTTTATACTACGGGTATCGGGTGACTTTTAGAAAAGGATTAGATCTCTTTAAAAGGAATTTAACGTACGTAGTACTTTAGGTTAAAACCGGACTTTGGCATAAAATGAAAGTACTTTGAGTTGTGTGAAACTTGCCTATGCTTGTTGTTGTGAAATTTGCCTATGCTTGTTGTTGTGAAATTTGCCTATGCTTGTTGTGATAGCCTTTGTTGTGCAAATATTTTGTTTCTATACTCTGGCGTCTCGATGGAGGTCGGTTGACTTGTTGAGAACTTACTTGGGCGTGCGGTGGTGGAGAAATTCCGCGAATGCGTTCGCGTTGATAGTGTTACTTTTGTTAAATCACTTTGGACATCTCGACCACGATGCGTAGCGCGCGGGTATCTTCCACTTTGATTACCGCCTTGTTGTCTTATTGTTTCCCTTTGGACATCTTGACACGATGCGTAGCGCGCAGTATGCTTCCATTTGGAATGTTGTCTTATTGTTTCCCTTTGGACTCTTGACACGATCGTAGCGCACGGGTATGCTTCCATTTGGAATTTTGTCTTATTTTTTCCCTTTGGACATAATGACACGATGCGTAGCGCACTGGTATGATCCCATTTGGATTGATATCTTGATGATATCATATCATAGACTGCCCGCAGTGAGGAAGGTACTCAGGCGGGATTAATGTTGTGGCGTGAGACCACGAATAGATATAAGCGTTATGTGTATGTCTTGTAGTTTGGTTATCATACATCTCTGCTTTTATAGACTATTATGATTTGATTCTGATATTTTCTGATTTCACATACTTAGTACTGTTATCTTGACCTCGCCGAGGCTGCGTTCATCTGCGCGGTAAGGTCATTTGTCGATCCATTTTAGGATCACCTTTCAGCGTGTTGGGAAGCTCCGTTCCTTGAGGCTTATCTTTGGTATGTTACCACGAGTGCAGCAGGTCCGTGTACATTCGAGGTATGGCGGGGCCACTGTCCGTCATAGTTGTTGTGTAAATCTTAAGTGCAGAACAACTGTTGTGGCGGGGTTTGTAAAAAGGATAACTGTTCGGGTATTTATGTATATATGATGAAGGCAACTGTTTTGGTTGACCTGTTTATTTATTTTGTCTCTAAATTCATGTTCATGTTTTTATTTCCGCTGATTTTCTCTGATGTTGTATCACTAGGGTGCCCGGGGTAAGGCACCAGTCACGGGCCTGGGTTCGGGTCGTGACACTTTTAAAACCCAAGTAACTTACTCTTTTCAAAACAAGTAACCTATACTTAAATCAAGTTACCTCTCCTTTTCCAAAATCAAGTCGTTTATAAGTCAAGTCTCTTATCTTTCAAGATCAAGTCTCTTAACTTTTAAAATCAAGTCGTTTAGCTTTCAAAATCAAATCTTTCTTTTATCTTCATAAAGTCGTTATAACTAACTTTCCATAAAGCCATTATAACACTTTATGTTTTAAACAAACAAAATTCATTTCACACACGTACGTCTACCGTACTATATAGTTCACAACAATCATGCTCAAGAGTATAGGAAGAATCACATACCTCTTCGGCTTAATCTACAAGCCAAGTTGAGTATGTTGCGCGTAGAAAATCCACCTATAATAACCACAATACATCTATCAACTTCTAGTTCTCTTCGTTCAATAGTTCTAAGTACAATGATCCTTATTCTACGGAAAATTCGGCACCTCCCCTTTGTAAACACATAAATAACCTCCCACAACAAGGCCTGCTACCAAGCCAACAACTCCAAGGGGATTACACGTCTAACCGGACGTGTACACTTCTGCCTCACAATAATACTACAAGTCTACTGTAAATACCGTCCAATGTAAATACAGTTCAATCCTTTATAATCATCCTACTAATATATCTTATACTCAATTCTAAACTACTACAATATGTAATATCCAATTACAATAGGGGGACATAGATCATTACCTCGGTAAGCCCAAAATTATCCAAGATTATAAGTCGATCCTGAGCAATGTTTAGCTCCAATTCCTTACGCTCCAACCCGCTCCAAGCAACCCTTAGAAGTTTCTAAACAACTTCTCTTAACACTTCATCTAATCTATGAAGATTTTTCTAGGGTTTCATTTTGCGACTATTGGAAAAAAAGTAGTATTTTCGGGCTCTTATGTTGGGATTACTTTAGAATACTACTAGGGATACTAGGCTAAGGTATTTGGGATTATACAACAACACTTGAAGTATTTCTACACAAAGTGGGGGGGGTTGGACGAGAGCAAGCTAAAGGGAGGGGGTATTTTTGACTTGGAAAAACTTAAGTGTGGATGATAATAAGTCTTGCACTAAGGGGGTATTTATAGAGAAATCAAAGGCCAAGATCATAGCAAGTGTGTGGTCTATATTGGGCCATGTGTGTGTGGGCCCCAGCACACCACATGGCCAACAAAAACAAGAGCCAAGTGTCATGGCCATTTCGGCCCACCAATTCGGACCACATGGCCACCTAAGGGGGGTGACACATGTCGCCCCCTTACTCGTCCAAAATATTTCATCTTCCGAAAATATCCAAAATATCGAAAATCTCGAAAACAAAGTGGGCCCCACAAAACCGTAAATTTTCCCCGTGGGTCCCACGTGACCAAATCCAGAAATAAAATTCCATAATTCTAATATAATCCAAGAAGTCCAACTACCAAATCTGGGAATTCAATTCCCGTTAACGAACCTTTCCTTCACAAAATCCGGAAACTTTTAGTGAAAAATCACGTCTTTCTTTCTTTCCAAAAAATTGCATCGTATTCTCGTCGTGCGTCCTCACATACATACCACGAAACTACGAGTGTAACAAGAGTATTTATAATCGATTGCGGCTTGATATCATGTTATACAAAACAAATTGTATTGAAAAGGAATTGGATAAGAATTTGTATTGGTGTCCTCAATTGCCGAATTGACATAGTATGTTGGGTTAGTTTGATATTAATTTGTGGGGAAGAATTTTACACGTCTTGTAGGCGTGTAATCCCCTATTGATAACTACATTGTTGAGCCTTAAATGTGGCGTGTTTGGCTATTGTATTCGGGCCTTGAAAAAGGTGGAAAAGTATGTAGAAACAAAGGTAGTCTTTGTCCGATTTTCCGTAGAATTTAGTGACTTTGCACTTAGAATATTCTACGTTGAAGCTAGAAGTTAATAAACGTATTATGGTCATTATAGGTTGACATACTACGTACGGCATATTGGACTTAGCAAGTGGATTGAACCGAAGAGGTATGTGGAACTTTCTTATCTCTTGAGCATGAATAGTTGTAAACATATAGTACGGTAGACGTACGAGATTTTGACAATCTAGTCCATTTGATATCCTTGGCTTATTTTAAGAATGTCCAAGTTGGTTGAGTTAGGGAATTAACTCACTTGTTTAAAAATATTAAGGATATCTTGGTTTCTAAAAGTTAAGGGACTTGAAGTATTTCAAAAAGTATATGATACTTGTTTCGTTTTAAAAGTATAAGTCTCTTGGATATAAGGAAGAATGTAATTGTCTAAAGTATAAAGCTAGTATAACGGCTTTATGGGAAGTTGATTATAATAGTTTTATGAAAAGTTAAAAAGAGTGGTTTACTCTAAGTAATGTAAGTATGATAAATGACTTAAAATAATGAAAGGTAAATTGATTTTAAGGCATCAATTGCTTAAAGTTTTAAAAGAAAGAAGTCACTTGATTTAGAAACCTATAATTGTATTTCTAAAAGGTATAGTGACTTGTCTTGAAAAATAGATGTGACTTGATACTACGGTTATTAGTATCTTGGAAGTTTTATATGAAAAAGAGTCATTTTAAAAGAGTAGAAGTATGTAGTACTTTGGGTTAAATTCCCGGATTGTTATTGTCACGACCCGAGCCATGTGGCAGTGCCCTACAGGCACCCGTTCAGGTATACATCAGAGAATAGCAGCGGAACATACACAATATATAACATGTTTAGACAATAAACATCACGGGTTAGCAAATAAGGCCGCCTTGATAAAATATACATACTCAGCGGTAAAATAGTATAACTCTGTTCTTACATTTGACCACAACATGTGACTCTGACTGCAGGAATAACAAGCGTGGCGGGACGGGGCCCGCCATACCACGAATGTACATAAATCTACAACATCGGGAAAGAGCGTACCAAAAGACAAGCCTCGGAGAAATGGAGCTTGACGATCGGTGATCCTAAGAATGAGGATCCACCACCTTACCCTGCACGTGGCATGAGCGGCCCGAGAAAGGGTCGATTACCTGATATGTACTAGGTATGTAAAAGCGGAAAATCTGTAATTACATCATAAGTTTAAAACAAAGCCGAGGCATGTATGATAATCAAATTACGATTGCGTGTCTTACTAACAATGAGAAGTAACTAAGAGTATACTTACAACATAAAAATAGGAAGCTCACGATCAAGCGGGACCACCCGCGATATCATTAAGCAATCCTACTCGGGACTATTTCACCCGCATAGGTCGTGTGGACCCGCGTGAGGTATTCCTCGCATAGTGTGCCGCCGCGTGGGACTATTTCACCCGCGTAAGCCCATAAGGACTCGCATGAGGTATTCCTCGCGTCATGGGTAGCAAATCCAGCAGGTGGTATAACGTCTTGGGGTTTACCGCCATTTATACTCTTACCGTGAAGCGGTGGTATAACGTCTTGGGGTTTACCCTCATTTATACTCTTACGGAGAAGGTGGTATAACGTCTTGGGGTTTACCCTCATTTATACTCTTACCCTAGCTCAATGGCCATCATACATAACATAAGCCTTCTGAACATCATACATAACATAAGCACTCTGAAGCATTATACTGATAAATAAGCAAGTTAAGAAATCCCCCTAACTTCTTATTAGCCTTATTCATATACACTCTCATTTTAGTTTACTTAAGGCACTAACATGTCATTATAAAATCCGGGAATTTAACCCAAAGTACTAAGTACTTCTATTCTTTTAAAAAAATGACTCTTTTCATTATAAAACTTCCAAGATACTAATAACCGTAGCATCAAGTCACAATTACTTTTCAAGACAAGTCACAATATCTTTAGAAATATAATTAGGCTTCTAAATCAAGTGACTTCTTTTCTTTTAAAACCTTAGGCAATTGATGCCTTAAAATCAAATTGCCTTTCATTAAATCAAGTCATTTATCCTTATTTATCTTTCCATAAACCTAATATAACCAACTTCCCATAAAGTCGTTATATTAACTTTATACCTTAGCCAATTACAATTTCCTATCAAAGGGACTTGTCACGACCGATCCGGGCACCTAGTGATACAACATCGAGTAACGGCGGAATATAAAACAAAACATGAAACAATATGAAGTGAAAGCAGTTTATCGAGAAAAGTTGCCTTTCGGCATATATACATAAATGTTTGAGCGATTACATCCCTTTTACAAACACGCCACAATAGTACTACGATCCTCAGAATGTTATAACAACTATGACGGGACGGGGCCCATACCTACTGAATGTACAGAACCTACAACTCGAGAAACATACCAAAAGATAAGCCTCGGAGAAAGCGGAGCTTCCCAATCTGTTGGCTGTGATCCATGGCGAGGATCAACAAGCGGTGTACCTACTGCGGCGTGACGCAGCCCGAAGAGGTCGATCTGGCAATTGCAGTACGTGGCCCGAAAATCAGAAGCGAAATCATAACGATCTAAAATAAAGCAGGAGACATGTATGATAACAAAACTACTGATTTACAACATAAAAACGATCATGTCAAATCGAGGACTCACGCCAAAAGTCATCCCTCGTACTCGTGGAACTCGCCCTCACTGCGGCGATTTAGGTATAAATCGTGTAATCGTATAACGTGTCTCGTCCATCTCATGGACTCGGTGTCGGATCGTATGGAATACATTCCGGCCCGTCATGGACTTGGTATAAAATCGCGTGGAATACATTCCGGTGTCACACCGAAGTCGGGCGTGGTGGTGCCTTACCGGGCACCCTAGTGATACAACATCGAGAAAATCGTGGAACATCTGACATGAACATGAAATAAGAGATAATATAAATAAACGGCCAGCAAGCGATTTGCATACTGCGTTTACGTAAAAAACCGAGCAGTTATCCTTTTACAAACCACACTTGCGATTACTCTGAGACCTCTAGAGAATAACAACCTATGACGGGGCGGGGCCGCCATACCCACGAATGTACAAGAACCTACAACTCGGAAACTGCGAAAGATAAGCCTCAGAAGGCGGGCTTCCCAAAGCGAAGCGTGATCCTGGCGGGGATCGGCGGCGATATCTTGCTACTGCGGCGTGAAGCGCGGCCCCGAAGGAAGTCGATCTGGCAATTGCAGTATGTGGCGCAAATCTTTGCGATTAAATCATAGCGATCTATATAAAGCGAGGAGACATGTGCGATAACCAAAATACGATGCAGTGACATAAGCGGTCAAGTCGAGGACTCGCGCCTCAAAGTCACCACTCGAATATAACTATGGGTCTCGCGCCCGCATCCATCGTATTGCATCATGGCCCACGTGCCGGAATCTTGCGCCGGTGTAGACATGTCCGTGATGCAGCCAATAATAACAAGGCGCGTGGCGCGTACCGAGAATCTGCGCATCGGTGTAGACATGCCCGTATAACCTCGATATGATATCTTGGGTGGTCAACCTGCGCGTAGCCACGTGCCCCGGAATCTGCGTCGGTGTGAACCGTCCGTCCATGTTGCGGTAATAACCATATATCGGGTAATTAACGACGCGTGGCGCGTACCGAATCTTTGCGTCGGTGTAGACATGTCCGTATGACATCAACAACAAGGCAATCAAAATGAAACATGCACGTGGAATTCTCCGTCCGCCCGGCCGCGTCGAGTAAGTTCTCGACAAGTCAGCAGGCCTGTCGAGAGCGGTAACGCGAAATACCACGCACAGAAGGCTATCATCCGGCGTGGCAAGTTTCACAACAACAAGCGTAGGCGAGTTTCACAACAACAAGCATAGGCAAGTTTCACACAACTCAGTACTTTCATTTTATGCCAAAGTCGGGTTTTCAACCCCAAATACTACATCGTTAAGTTCTTTTAAAAGATCCATTACTTTTATAAGCGTCACGATACGTAGTATTAGAATGACCAACCAGCATTCCTTTTCAAAATCAAGTATGACATTCTTTTCCTAAGTTCGGTTGCCTAGTTTGATTACTCGAAACCTGCGTTTCAAATGGTTTCATAGTTCCCGACTTAATCACTTGATTCCTTTTAGAACAATTGGGTAATATATGTCTCACGTGAGAGTAGGTTATTCTTGTTTACAACATTCTTATTCTGACCATGATCTAGAAAATGTAATATCATTTTGTCTAAATCTTAGTTTCTATGCGGATGGAGTTTATACTTGGTTTTTAATACGATACGTCATTATTGATCATTTTCCTTTATTAGCTGCGATGAGTGCAGCCGATACACGTTACGATTTCCAAAATCAGTAAAACATTATCCCTTTAAATAAAACCAAGTACTCATTACTCACGAATGAGATTTCACACAAACATTCACATTAAAACAAATAAGTTAAGTCTCTTATCTCATAAGATCGAGTCTCTTAACTTCAACATGATAAACCATTTTCTTTACCTTTCTTAAGACATTATACCTAACTCATAAAGCTAGTATAACTCTTCTTTAAAACCAAGTGTTACTCTCCACTTCAAAGCGATTTATAAATCTTTTGAAATACATCAAGTTCTTTATTATAACTGGCGATTATAATTCCACATCGATTACCTTTTAAAACCACAAAGTATTTTCTTACCTACGTAAAATTTGTTATAACGACTTCCCATGGCGTTATAACACTTTATGTTTTACAACAATCAAATACAATTAACACGTATGCGTCTGCGTACTACATAGTTCACACGTATCATGCTAGAAGAGATAGGAAGAGGTTCACATACCTCGCGACGATTTAACGACAATAAGCAAAATGCTCCAAGTACTCTGACCTTGCTAGCCACTTTCCATCGAGTAGAATCACTACTCTTGAAATGCTTTCACTATAAAGGTCCTGGCGTCTATTAACCCCCAAACACAAGTTTCTATCTTTCTACGAGAAAATTGACACCTCACCATGGCAGCGTAAATCTCCTCCTCTATCGAGGCTGTCAAGCCAACCGAGGGTTAACACATCTAACGGGCGAGTACAATTCTACCACAGTAATGCTACACAAGTCTCTTGTATTCTGATCTATGTAAATCTGATTCGATTCGATTCTTGAGCTTAAGTCGAAAGACATTGCCACGATCGATGTTTAGTTCTATATATAGCATCTTGACTATATAATCAGCGAGTAAACTCGATTACAATAGGGGACAAGATTATTTACCTCGATAAGCCCAAAATTATCAGAGATAAAAGTCGATCTGAGCAGGTTTAGCTCACTACTCAGTGCTCGATCGCTCCAAACAACCCTTAGAAGTTCTAACCAAACACACTCAAATCCTTGACTAACAATGAAGATTTCCTTAGGGTTTCGGTTTGAGACTAAAAGGACAAAAGGTAGTATTTAGGACTCTCTACGTATAGAGGTATCTTTGGAAAACTACAAGGTATAAGGCTAAGGTATTTTGGGCATTATAACAATACTTGGAGGAGTATTTCAATACCACAAGGGGTACCACGAGAACAACACCACTAAGGGAGGGGTTCTCGGCAAAACTCTGAGGGGAGGTTTCGGCCAAAGGCCAATTTCAAGGGGAGAGGGGCTCTTGGGCGAGAGTCGACAAGAGGGAGGAGGGGTTTCTCAAGACTTAGGCAAGTGAAGAGTGGATGAAGAAGTCTTGAAGAGAGGGGGTATTTATAGCAAACCAAAAGCCAACGATGGCGAGATCAAGCCATGTGCAAGGCAAGTATAAGGCGAATCAAGCCAGTGCACCGAAAACACTCCACGAAACACTCGCGAAACAAGCCACAAAACAAGGCACAAAGAGAGCGATCGGCGAGGCCAACGAGGCTCTTGGGCGCCCAAATCGTCAAGCCAATCCATTTGCTTCGATGTGAGGTGACACGTATCACCCTCCGTTAATCCAAAATGTTTAAATCACGGAAAAATCCATAAAAATTATAAATGACATGGCGGAATTTTCTCTCTGAAACTGTGGAAGCGTTTACGTCGACGACTCTGTCGGCACTTGTGCCCAAATTTCGAATCGATGCCTACCTTAAGGCTCAAATTTTCTCGTCGTCGCCTTACGTACATACTGCGAAATCACGGGGTATAACATTCTCCCCTCGCGAAACATTGCGTCCGAATGTTCCTTCTCAATCTCAACACAAACATGCGTGCTAGTATGGCCTTCGCTGCTATCGCGTGAAAGCGATCATGCCACGCTGGCCATAAAATAACAAGCGCGCAATACTTAAACCCAGTCAACGAGGAAACACCTCTAATTATCACAAAACCCGCACGAGTGCTAAAATATACTCGCTTTCGCGCTACATTTCACAAAAGCGATCACACGTTCACTTCTCCCTATCTCGTTGTACCGCTTCCGAACACTCGAGCTCTTTCTAGTATCAGTACCACACTTAGTCAGCGTTTACTGTTTCCAACCCTTGGAGTTACTACCTCGAACTTGGTCATCTTACTGGCGTAATACCACAAGGCCATTCCGGCATTCAGCGATTACGGTCGAACACGTCCACAAACTCATACGATGGTCATACAAACTTGGGCCTAGCATCCTCGTGACCTACCACTGGCGGGACCACCTGAGGCCCCCCGCTGGCGGGTTCTGGGTTGACCAAATGGTCCTCGGCGACCCCGACGCGAACTCTTGTTCCCGATCGGAACAATCTTACTAATTCACGTCATGAAGCTACCACTTCCGTCTCACACTGCACGGACTCGTCACGAGATAAATCCCGCGTATACTACTGCGCTTATAAAGGTCAAACATAAAAGCGAATCTTATACTCGAGGCGACGCACCTCTGGTCTCGGTCGTGAAATAGTCTAAGGTTCACACTTACCATGCCCCATCGTAACGCTTCCAACTAACCATGTATTCTAACTGCATATCACAATGCTATCCGAACATAACACTTAACACATCATTAACATCAATACATACAAGTATCTACGGGGTTAAGGATATACACGAAACTAGGCGGTTCGAGGCCATTAAAGCGGAACTTCCACGCGACCTCTACCGTGGCATATTTGCTCTAGTAGTCATGCTATCTACCAGCGCTACCGCAGTCGGACGGTCTCGTCCGCATGGCCTGTTGGCGCCAGAATAACAAGCTCCCTTGGTACTACGACACTCCCGAAATGCGGTCTACCGCATCAACCACGCGGTAGGGGTATTGCGTCTGGCAGCGCCCTACTCGCGAACATCTGAGCACAGGAGCCACGACGCTCCTGAATATCCCGAGGTCCCGAAGGCTGCGGAGGACCACTCTGCAATGGCGGAGTACATAACTAGTCTGCTGAGGCGGTCCGCCTCGAAAGTCGCCAAAATATCCGTGATCTTGGCAACCTGCGAAAGCGGTCCATGCGTCGATCTGCGCTCGCCGCGCAGTCATGAGCACGAATGCGGGCAATGTCCATGCGGTGAAGAGAAACACCGCGCAAGACTTCGGCCATATAATCGTCTAGCCGGTGGCGTGGCGATGCACCCTATCTTCCATATCTGACTAAGCGCGAGGACATATCGAGCCAAAGAATCGAACTCGACATTGTACTCACGACGGTCGCCTCTGTCTCGATAACAAAAATCTGCCGGCGTGCCCTCGCCATCTGCGGAGGCAAGAAGTGCGTGAAAAAGCCCGAAAACTCATCGTACGGCTGGAAGTGCGTGCTCTCCGGAAAGCTCGCGAATCAAACCAATCATTGCGGTATCACGCGGCCGATCGCGAACCGAAGTCCACGGACTTCGGTCTCTGAAGCCTTGATCACCGCGTGATCCTCTGGCGGCGGATGAACTCCTGCGGATCATCCTCGAGCCTCGACCAGTAAAACTCTGGCGGGCTACAACTCGAGAAAGTCCGTAGCCTCAGCTATCTGCTCGGGGTGAACCACTGGTGCTCTTCTGGCCCAGGCTGCTGCGTCAGCCTATCGCCATATCGGCCCACGACCACGGCTAATAAGCGGGCCATCTCGCGTGACCCATCTCACTGCTCCGGTGTGGGGTGGAGGCTCGGTAATGTAGTCTCGGCGACCACTGCTGCGACTCTAAACTCTGTTAGTCTTTGGCGGCGTCGCAAAACTTCGCCGTTGGAGGCCTTTGTCTCAGTCTTGGCCAGGGCTGCGCCTCGAACTCTCTGTATCTCACTAGCGACTCCCTCGGCTGCCTTGCCCATACGGGCTCTGGTTGCGCTTGCGCGGAGGCATAAGCGGTAAAGCGAGATCGTCGGAGGGTCCACTGGCTCACGACTCTAAGGCACGATCTCGGAATGAGAAGAAATGGAAACCAATCCTAAATGTCTTATAGCCTCACGATTATAGATGTGGTGCCTGACACGCGATAATCAAGACTACTAGACACGGTGCATAGACACTTTCAGAGGACTAAGCGCTCTGATACCACTATGTCACGCCGAAATTCGGGCGTGGTAGTGCCTTACCGGGCACCTAGTGATACAACATCGGAGAAAATCAGCGGAACATCTGACATGAACATGAAATAAGAGATAATATAAATAAGCCGACCCAAGCAGTTGCCTTACTGCGTTTACATAAAACGACGTTATCCTTTTACAAACCACACTTGGCGATTACTCTGACCTCCAGAGAATAACAACTATGGCGGACGGGGCCCGCCATACCACAGATGTACAAGAACCTACAACTCGGAAACTGCAAGATAAGCCTCCGAAGGAAGCGGAGCTTCCCAAAGCTGAAGCGTGATCCTGGCGGGGATCGGCGGCCGATATCTTTGCTACTGCGGCATGAGCGGCCGAAGAGTCGATCTGGCAGTACAGTATGTGGCGTAAATCTTGCGGTTAAATCATAACGATCTATATAAAGCGGGAGACATGTATGATAACCAAAATACGATGCATGACATAAGCGATCAAGTCGAGGACTCGCGCCTCAAAGTCACCACTCAAATATAACTATGGGTCTCGCCCGCGCATCCATCGTGTTCGCATCGGCGCATGCCGGAATCTTGCGCCGGTGTAGACATGTCCGTGATGCAACAATAATAACAAGCCGCGTGGCCGCGTACCGGAATCTTGCGCATCGGTGTAGACATGCCCGTATAACCTCAATAACAATATCTTTGGGTGGTCAACCTGCCGCGTAGCCACGTGCCGGAATCTTGCGTCGGTGTAGACCGTCCATGTTGCGTAATAACCATATATCGGGTAATTAACGTGGCGCGTGGCGCGTACCGGAATCTGCGTGGTGTAGACATGTCCGTGTGACATCAGCAATGAGGCAATCAAAATGGAAACATGCGTGGAATTCTCCGTCAACGCGGCCGTCGAGTAAGTTCTCGACAAGTCAGCGGCCTCTATCGAGAGGCGGTAACGAAATACCACTTGCACGCGAAGGCTATCATCACAAGCATAGGCAAGTTTCACGACAACAAGCGTAAGCGAGTTTCACAACAAGCATAAGCGAGTTTCACTGACTCAAAGTACTTTCATTTTATGCCAAAGTCGGGTTTTCAACCCCAATACTACATCGTTAAGTTCTTTTAAAGAGATCCATTACTTTTATAAGCGTCACGATACGTAGTATTAGAATGACCAACCACGTTCCTTTTCAAAATCAAGTAACATTCTTTTCCTAAGTTCGGTTTTGCCTAGTTTGATTACTCAAGCCGTTTTCAAATGGTTTCATAGTTCCCAAACTTAATCACGATTCCTTTTTAGAACAATTGAGTAATATATGTCTCGCGTGAGTAGGTTATTCTTGTTTACAACATTCTTATTACAGCAGACCATGATCTAGAAAATGTAATATCATTTTGTCTCATCTTAGTTTCTATGCGGATGGAGGTTTCTGGTTTTTAATACGATACATCATTATTCAATACATTTTCCTTTATTATTTGCGGTGGTGCATCGATACACGTTCTGATTTCCAAAATCGGTAAAACATTATCCTTTAAATAAAACCAAGTACTCATTACTCACGAATGAGGTTTCACAAACATTCACATTAAAACAAATAAGTTAAGTCTCTTATCTCATAAGATCAAGTCTCTTAACCAACGTGATAAACCATTTTCTTTACCTTTCTTAAGACATTATACCTAACTCCCATAAAGCTAGTATAACTCTTTTAAAACCAGTGTTACTCTCCGCTTAGCTTGATTTATAAATCTTTTGAAATACATCAAGTTCTTTATTATAACTAGCGATTATAATTCCATCGATTACGCTTTTAAAACCACAAAGTATTTTCTTACCTACGTAAAGTGTTATAACAACTTCCCGTAAAGCGTTATAACACTTTATGTTTACAACAATCAAATACAATTAACACGTATGCGTCTACGTACTACATAGTTCCACGTATCATGCTAGAAGAGATAGGAAGAGGTTCGCATACCTCGCGGCGATTTAACGACAATAAGCAAAATGCTCCAGTACTACAACGCACTAGCCGCTTTCCACTCGCCGGTAGAATCGCTACTCTTAGTACTTTCACCTATAAAGGTCCTGGCGTCTATTAACCCCAAACACAGTTTCTATCTTTCTGTAAAATTAGCGACACCTCCCACGCGACAGCGTAAATCTCCTCTCTATCGGTGGCTATCAAGCCAACCGGGGTTAACATCTAGCAGGGCGAGTACAATTCTACCACGCGGTAATGCTACCAAGTCTCTTTGTATTCTGATCTATGTAAATCTGATTCGATTCGATTCTTGAGCTTAAGTCAAAGACATTGCCACAATCGATGTTTAGTTCTATATATAGCATACTTGACTATATAATCAACGGGTAAACTCGATTACAATAGGGGACAAGATTATTTACCTCGATAAGCCCAAATTATCCAGAGATAAAAGTCGATCTGAGCAAGTTTAGCTCTACTCAGGAGTGCTCGATCCGCTCCAAACAACCCTTAGATGTTCTAACCAGCTTACTCAAATCCTTGACTAACAATGAAGATTTCCTTGGGGTTTCGGTTTGAGACTAAAGGACAAAGGTAGTATTCCGGACTCTACGTATAGAGTATCTTTGGAAAACTACAAGGTATAAGGCTAAGGTATTTTGGGCATTATAACAATACTTGGAGGAGTATTTCAATACCACAAAGGGGGTACCACACGAGAACAACACCACTAAGGGAGGGGTTCTCGGCAAAACTCTCGAGGGGAGGTTTTGGCCAAGGCCAATTTCAAGGGGAGAGGGCTCTTGGGCGGAGTCGACAAGAGGAGGAGGGTTTCTCAAGACTTAGGCAAGTGAAGAGTGGATGAAGAAGTCTTGAGAGAGGGGTATTTATAGCAAAACCAAAGCGACCAATGGCGAGATCGAGCCATGTGCAAGGCAAGTGTAAGGCGAATCAAGCCAAGTGCACCCACAAAACACTCCACAAAACACTCGCAAAACAAGCCACAAAACAAGGCACAAAGAGAGCGATCGGCCCGAGGCCAGCGAGGCTCTTGGGCGCCCAATCGTCGAAGCCAATCCGTTTGCTTCGATGTGAGGTGACACATGTCACCCTCCGTTGATCGAAAATGTTTAAATCACCGGAAAAATCCGCAAAAATTATAAATGACATGGCGAATTTTCTCTCGTGTGGAAGCGTTTAGTCGAGCGACTCTGTCGGCACTTGTGCCCCAAATTTCGAATCGATGCCTCGCCAAGGCTCAAATTTTCTCGTGCGTCCTTACGTGCATACTGCGGAAATACGGTATAACACCGGTTCATCCATGAACTCGGTATCTTGTGAAATACATTCGGTTCGTCCCATGAGCAGCGGTGTCGAGTGAAATACATTCCGGTTCATCCCGTGAGCAGCGGTGTCGAGTGAAATACATTCGGTTCATCCCGTGAGCAGCGGTGTCGAGTGGAATACATTCGGTTCATCCCATGAGCAGCGATTATCGAGTGAAATACTTTCGGTTCATCCGTGAGCGGTGTCGAAGTGAAATACATTCGGTCCATCCGTGGGCGGTATAGAATCGACCATAACATTTAAGCGCTCTTTTAAGGCAGTTAAGATAATACCATGCTATCCTTTTAAAAGTCAAGTAACAACATTCTTTTCCAAAAGTTCAAGTTGCCTAATTTCAAATACTCAAGTCTTTTAGTTTCGAAAGATTTCATAGTTCATAGTCTTAATCAAATAACGTAATCTCTTTTAAAACAATTGAGTAACGTATGCCTTATGTGTGAGTAGGTTATTTTTGTTTATAACAATCTTATTAAGCGACCATGATCTAGGAAATGTAATACAATTTTGTCTTATCTTAGCTTCATGTAGATGGAGGTTTCTCTGGTTTTAATACAATTAATTATTTGTCAATACATTTTCCTTTATTAGCAGCTGCGATGGTTAGTTCGATACTTATTCATTTCGAAATCGGTAAAACATTATTCATTAAAAACCAAGTACTCATTACTTACGAATGAGGTTTCACACTTCTTAACAAGATTCATATCAATTCAATTAAGTAAGCGTTCCTTTTATCTCTCTTAAGTCGTTATACCTAACTTCCCATAAAGCTAGTATAACTCTTAAGCTTTCAAAACCAAGTATTACTCTGCTTTCAAAACCATTCTTAATTCTTTTGGAATACTTAGATTCTTATTATTTAAAACTCGAGTCAAAGACATCGAAGTAAAACCACGTTCGATTAACACGCGTCGTCTACGTACTATATATATTCTTTTAAAAATATCATGCTCAAGAGGATAGGAAGAATCACGTACCTCGCGGCGATTACGATGATTAGCAAAGCGCTCCAATCTTGTAATCCTGCTAGCCTTTTCCACCGCCAGTAGAATACGCTGCTCGCGATGCTTCAACCTATAACGGTCGTACAAGTCTATCAATGTCTAGACTACTCTGTATAATAAATCTAGATACAAGATTCCTTATTCTACGGAAAAATTGGGCGACTTCACTGCAGTCAAACTACACAGGTCTATTGTAAATACAGTCCTATGTAGGTACAGTCCAATTCTCTTCTTATATACCTTCCTTGTATATAACTTATACTTAATTCTATACTTCAACAGTATGTAAACTCTAATTACAATAGGAGGACAAGATATTTACCTCGACAAGACCAAAATTATCCAAGATTAAATGTCGATCCTGAGCAACGTTTAGCTCTAATTTGCACCTCGAGCTCAAGAAACCATAGAAGTTTCCAAACAACTTCTACTTAGCACTTCGACCAACTATGAAGATTTTCCTTAGGGTTTCATTTTGTGACTAAAAGGATATAAGGTAGTATTTACGGGCTCTACGTATAGAGGTAACTTTGGAATACTACAAGGTATTTTGGAATAGTAACAACACTTGGAGAATATTTTTCTACCAAGGGGGTTTGGCTAGAACACTTAAGAGGGAGTGCTTTGGGTGAGAGCTCTCAAGGGGAGGAAGTTTTGAGACTTGGAAATTGTTTTGTGGATGAAGAATAAGTCTTGAACTTAAGGGGTATTTATAGGCCAATCAATGGCCAAGATCAAAGCAAGTGGATGGTGGAGATTTGGGCAAGTGTAACCTTATCCATCTACTACACAAATATCACAAAAATATCCTACCTAACCTTGACCAGCGTTTATGGCCTTTTTCTTGACAAAAAGCGTGCCAAGATCGTCCACCATTTCCATGACTTGAGGTGAAACATGTCGCCTCTCGTTGTTCAAAATATTTCATCTCTCGGAAAAATCCGCCAAAAATAATAAATGTCATGGCAATAATTTTCCCTACGCAAAGTTTGGAAAGCGTTTCGTCGGAAAACAATTCTTTTCGTTAGGTGTGCACAATTTTCATCCCTTGCCTACTTAAGGCTTAAACTTTTGTCGTCGCCCACTGTACATACTCAGTGTCTGAGGTATAACATTCTCCTCTCATAGAAACATTAAGTCACGAATGTTCCTTCTCAAGACGGATAACGATAAAGTTCCTCTTAGCAAACAAGTTGCCAATGCCATACGCCACCAAATAACACGCGAATACTTAATCCAAGTCCGAGGAATCACCTTTATCACCACAGCTCCACCCGAGGTCTAAAGACATTCCGCCGCCTTACTTCACAAAAGTAGCGATCGCTCTTATTTTCTTAACACATGCTCGCTTCTTCCCTTACTCGTCGTACCCTCCTCGTATACTCGAACTCTTTCTCATAACATACCGCATTTACATTATTGCTTGATTTCGAAAATCTACGGGTTATTATCTCGACTTGGTTATCATTAGCGGGAACACTCTGGATGGATCTCAGATGCTTTTCGAACATAGCAACATGAAAGGCGGACGTCACTTCCTAAGTCGGATGGCAATGCTAACTTATAGGCAACCTGGCCTATTCTTCACATGATCTGAAAAGGCCCAAAGTAACTCGGGCTAAGTTTCCCCTGTTTTCCAAATCTCGTCACACCGCCAGGGGTGGTACCTTGAAAACCCGTCGACTTGAACTCAAGTGTCGATGCCGATCATCCATACGACTTATCTTGACTCTGAGTGCCAATAACCTCTCTGGATAAGCTTCACCTATCCACGTCCTGCTGAAACAAGTATGAACCAACTATCTGAACCTTGCCAACATCAGACAATCGTGGCAACCTCCTCACGCCACTGAGGCCGTAGGCGACATCAGAATCATGAAATGGTAGCTATAATGATACTCGCTCAACAAGAGGTACATAATCCTCATTGCTACCTGAAATCAAAAACAGGCGTAACCTATCCTCCAACTCCTCGAGGTCATTCCGGCCTTCACGATCTAATTCTAGTCGAACACGTCGCGAACTTCGTGATGGCTACCTAAACACGGGCCTTGCACCCTCGCGATCCTACCATGGCGGGACCACCTCGAACTGACCCCACCTCATTCCGGGCTGCGGGTTGACCCGCGAATGGTCCTCAACCCGACCCATAATCGCGCCAACTCTTGTTCCCCCGATCCGGAACAATCTTACTAATTAAGTCACGAAAACCTAGTGGTCTTCTTAGCTCAACTACCCTCTTTCATTTCATACCACTCAGGGATTTATCACACAAAAATATTTCACGCATACTATGCACTCCGATAAAGGTCAACATAAACATAAATCTTTTACCCAGATGGCCTCGCGTCTAAGGTCTCTACGTATAAAACTCTAAGGCTCGCACTTTTCTATCCCCGATCTTACCCTTTTTACTAACCATGATTTCTAATCACAAGTTAACATAATGCTATCTGAACATAATACTTAGCACTTCATTATAACATCAACGCATACTAGTGCAGAGGGTAAGAATATACTGTATCAATAGCTTCATTTTCCTTCGTCGCTCTAATCATAATCACCGCCTGCCAGCATAGCTATAGAAGGCGATGAACACGCGACCGTAAGCTGCGTCATTCCACTGTACCCCTCCTATAAGCCACGATCTCTGCGTCACATGGCCTGCGGCGCGAGTGAAACAAGCACCGATAAAAAACGACATTCCCGGGATGGCGTGCGCATCATCTGTGGCTGAGGGGGACGTGAATCCTGCTGGCTAGAACCCATGTATATCTGTAAACCAGAAGCCACGGAGCTCGACCGGCTCGAATACCGAGCGTCACGAAGGCGCGGAGGACCACTACGTCTGGCGGAGGTACATAACTGCTCTTCTTGGCGGTCCGCCTCGAAAGTTACCAAAGGACCCTGCTGTTCTGTCCCTCTTCTGCTGACCTCGGTCATTCCGTCGATCCCTCCGCTCCTCACATCCAAGTGCATAAGCCTGCATGCGGGCAATGTCCATGCCCGGCTGAAGGGCTACACACGAAAAAGCCTCTGCTAGGTAGTCATCGAGTACGGTGACGTAGCGGTGTACTCTGTCCTCCATATCAGCTACTAACGCGGGGACATACCGAGCCAATGAGTCGAACTCCACGTTGTACTCCCAAACCGTACGCCCGGTCTGCCTCAACGTCAAAAATCTGTCGGCCCGAGCCTTTCTCATCTGTGGAGGCAAGAAATGTGCAAGAAATGCCCCAGAACTCGTCATACGGTGGAAGTGCATACTCTCCGGGACAGCTCCGAATCAAACGATCGGCCGCGATATCACGCGGCCGATGCAAACCTAAGACCACCGACTCGGTCTCGAAGCCTTGATCACTCGATGATCCGCATGGCGTCGGATGAAATCCTGCGGATCATCCTCGGGCCTCGACGTAGAACTCTGGCGGGCTGACTCGAGAAAGTCCTGTAGCCTCAAACTATCCGATCTCGGGTGAACCATGGGTACTCTGGGCTGGCTGCTGCGTCCGGCCTATCCTCGTGTCGTACGATCACGGCGATGGCGAGCCATCTCTTTGTACCCAACTCCTGCTGCTCCGGGATGTGGGGTGGAGGCTCGAGTGCGTGGTCTCAGCGGCCATTGCGGCTCTAAACTCTGTTGAAATTGGCGTCGCAAAACTTCGCCGTCTGAAGCACTATCTCAGGTAATGACCGGGCCTGCGCCCTCGTACTCCTCTGTATCCTACTAGCAGTTCCCTCGGCTGTCTTTCCCAACTGGGCCCCGGTTTACTTGCGCGGAGGCATAAGCGTAAAGCGAAATCGTCGAGAGGTTCCAACTTATAACCGACTCTGAGGCGATCTCGGAATGACAAGAATGGAAACCAATCCTAAATGTCCTGCGACCTCACGATTATAGATGTGGTGCACAATACATCGATAATCAAGACTCTACTAGACACGATGCAGCAGACACTTTCCGAGGATTAGCGCTCACGATACCACTTTTGTCACACGGGCGTGGCGGTGCCTTACCGGGCACCTAGTGATACAATATCGAGTAACGGCGGAATATAAAACAAAACATGAAACAATATGAAGTGAAAGCAGTTTATTTGAGAAAATTTGCCTTCGGCATATATACATAAATGTTTGAGCGATTCACATCCCTTTTACAAACTGCCCACAATGCTACGGACCTCTAAGAATGTTATAACAACTATGGCCAGGATAGGGCCGCCATACCACTGAATGTACAGAACCTACAACTCTAGGAAAAATACCAAAGATAAGCCTCGGAGAAAGCGGAGCTTCCAATCTGGCTGTGATCTGTGGCGAGGATCAACAACGGTGTACCTCTACTGCGGCGTGACGCGGCCGAAGGAGGTCGATGACAGTACCAAGTATGTGGCGAAAATCATGCGAAATCATAACGATCTAAAATAAAGCAGAGACATGTATGATAACAAAACTACGATTCACAACATAAGCGATCATGTCAAGTCGGGGACTCGCCACCGAAGTCATCCCTCGTACGTGGAACTCCCTTCCTCTTTGGCGATCTAGGTATAAATCATCGTGTAATCGTATAGCGTGTCTCGGCCCATCTCATGGACTCGGTGTCGGATCGTATGGAATACATTCGGCCCATCTCATGGACTCGGTATAGAATCGTGTGGAATACATTCGGTTCATCCGTGAACTCGGTATCTTGTGAAATACATTCGGTTCATCCCGTGAGCAGCGGTGTCGAGTGAAATACATTCTCGGTTCATCCTATGAGCAGCGGTGTCGAGTGAAATACATTCGGTTCATCCCGTGAACGCGGTGTCGAGTGGAATACATTCGGTTCATCCCAACAACGATTATCGAGTGAAATACATTCGGTTCATCCGTGAGCAGCGGTGTCGAGTGAAATACATTCCCGGTTCATCCCGTGAGCGCGGTGTCGAGTGAAATACATTCGGTCCATCCATAGACGCGGTATAGAATCGACCGTAACATTTAAACTCTCTTTTAAAATGATTAAGATAATACCATGCTATCCTTTTAAAAGTCAAATATGACATTCTTTTCCAAAAGTTCAAGTTGCCTAATTTCAAATACTCAAGTCTTTTAGTTTGAAAGATTTCATAGTTCATAGTCTTAATCAAATAACGTAATCTCTTTTAAAACAATTGAGTAGCGTATGCCTTATGTGTGAGTAGGTTATTCTTGTTTATAACAATCTTATTAAAGCGATCATGATCTAGGAAATGTAATACAATTTTGTCTTATCTTAGCTTCTATGCAGATGGAGGTTTCTACTGGTTTTAATACAATTAATTATTTGTCAATACATTTTCCTTTATTAATGTTGCAGTGGTTCGTTCGATACTTATTCTCATTTCAAATCGGTAAAACATTATTCATTAAAACCAAGTACTCATTACTTACGAATGAGGTTTCACTTCTTAACAAGATTCATATCAATTCAATTAGGTAAACCGTTCCTTTTATCTCTCTTAAGTCGTTATACCTAACTTCCCGTAAAGCTAGTATAACTCTTAAGCTTTCAAAACCAAGTATTACTTGCTTTCAAAAGCGATTCTTAATTCTTTTGGAATACTTCAAGATTCTTATTATTTAAAACTCGAGTCAAAGACATCGAAGTAAAACCACGTTCGGTTAACACACGTCGTCTACATTACTATATATATATTCTTTTAAAATATCATGCTCAAGAGGATAGGAAGAATCACATACCTCGCGACGATTAAACCAATTAGCAAAAGCGCTCCAAAGTACTATAATCCTGCTAGCCTTTTCCACCGCCGAGTAGAATCTACTCGCGATGCTAACCTATAACGGTCATACAAGTCTATCGATGTCTAGACTACTCTGCAGAATAAATCTAGATACAAGATTCCTTATTCTACGGAAAATTGGGCAACACTTCACTGCAGTCAAACTACACAAGTCTACTATAAATAGTCCATGTAGTACAGGTCAATTCTCTTTTATATACCTTCCTTGTATATAACATACTTAATTCTATACTTCAACGGTATGTAAACTCTAATTACAATAGGAGGACAAGATATTTACCTCGACAAGCCCAAAATTATCCAAGATTAAATGTCGATCCTGAGCAACGTTTAGCTCTAATTTGCACGCTCAAGCTCCGAAACCCTTAGAAGTTTCCAAACAACTTCTACTTAGCACTTCAACCAACTATGAAGATTTTCCTTAGGTTTCGTTTGTGACTAAAAGGATATAAGGTAGTATTTAGGGCTCTACGTATAGAGGTAACTTTGGAATACTACAAGGTATTTTGGAATAGTAACAACACTTGGAGAATATGTTTCTACCAAGGGGGTTCGGCTAGAACACTTAAGAGGGGAGTCTTTGGGAGGAGCTCTCAAAGGGAGGAAGTTTTGAGACTTGGAAATTGTTTGTGGATGAAGAATAAGTCTTTAACTTAAGGGGTATTTATTGGGCAATCAATGGCCAAGATCAAAGCAAGTGGATGGTGGAGATTTGGGCAAGTGTAACCTTATCCATCTACTACACAAATATCACAAAAATATCTACCTAACCTTGACCAAAGTTTATGGCATTTTCTTGACAAAAAGCGTGCCAAGATCGTCCACCATTTCACAACTTGAGGTGACACATGTCGCCTCTCCTTGATCCAAAATATTTCATCTCTCGGAAAAATCCGCCAAAATAATAAATGTCATAGCCGTAATTTTCCGCCATAAAGTTTGGAAAGCGTTTCATTGGAAAACAATTCTTTTAGTTAGGTGTGCACAATTTTTCGTCCCTTGCCTACTTAAGGCTTAAACTTTTATCACGTCGCCCTGTACATGCATAAAATCTGAGGTATAACAGGACTTATACGTTTAAAACGAAACAAGTATCATATACTTTATGTCACACCCCGTAAATCGGGCCCGTGACTGGTGCCTTACCCCGGGCACCCTAGTGATACATACATCAGAGAAAATCAGCGGAACATAAAACATGAGTCATTTAACCAAAAGATATAATAAATAAACAGGCCAACCAAAACAGTTGCCTTGATATATCATAAAACACGAAACAGTTTAATCCTTTTACAACCACTGCCACAACAGTACTTCTGCACTCTAAGATATCTGACTATGGCCAGGGCGGGGCCGCCATACCACAGATGTACAAGAACCTGCAACTCGGGAACACCTGCAAAAGATAAGCCTCGGAGAAAGCGGAGCTTGAATGCGTTGGCGTGATCCTATGGCGAGGATCTACGGCCGATGTACCTACACTGGCGTGAACGCGGCCCCGAAGGAGAGTCGATCTGCCAGTACCAAGTATGTGAAGCGTACAATCAGAATGAAATCATACTAGTCTATATAAGCGGGAGACATGTATGATAACCAAACTACGATTCCTGACATAAAGCGATCATCACTCCGATATAACTATGGGTCTCACGCCGCGACATCAATCGAGTTCGCATCGCGGCGCGTGCCCGAATCTGCGCCGGTGTAGACATGTCCATGATGCAACAATAATACCAATGTCACAGCCACATGCCGCGGAGTCTGCGCCGGTGTAGACATGTCCGTATGACCTCAGCAGCAAAGCAATCGGATGGAAGCATACCCGTGCGCTACGCGTCGTGTCGGTATGTCCAGAAACAATAAGACAACTTTCCAAATGGGCGCATACGTGCGCTACGCGTCGTGTCGATATGTCAAAGGAAATCACAAGCGATAATCAAAATGAAACATACGTGCGCTACGCGTCGTGTCGATATATCAAGCGATTAACGCTGGACCTTAACCAAAATGGAAGCATACGTGCGCTACGCATCGTGTCGGTATGTCCAGCGATTAACAACAATAATACTATCAGCGAGGCGTGCGTGGAATTTCTCCGTCGCTGCCGCGTCCGAGTAAGTTCTCAACGATCAACGACCATATCGAGAGCGGTAACACAGAAACACAACGCTTGTACAATAAAGGCTATCATCACAAGCCTAGGCAAGTTTCACAACAACAAGCATAGGCAAGTTTCACAACAACAAGCCTAGGCAAGTTTCACACAACTCAAAGTACTTTCATTTTATGCCAAAGTCCGGGTTTTAACCCCAAAGTACTACATACGTTAAGTTCTTTTAAAAGAGATCCATTACCTTTATAAAGTCACCGATACGCGTAGTATTAGAATGACAAACCCACGTTCCTTTTCAAAATCAAGTAGCAACATTCTTTTCCTAAGTTCGGTTGCCTAGTTTGATTACTCAAGCTTTCCATTTTCAAATGGTTTCATAGTTCATAAACTTAATCAACGATTCCTTTTTAGAACAATTGAGTAATATATGTCTCTCGTGAGAGTAGGTTATTCTTGTTTACAACATTCTTATTACAAATGACCATGATCTAGAAAATGTAATATCATTTTGTCGTCTTAGTTTCTATGCGGATGGAGGTTTCTACGGTTTTAATACGATACATCATTATTCAATACATTTTCCTTTATTAACGCGGTGGTGCAGTCGATACACATTCGATTTCCGAAATCAGTAAAACATTATCCCATTAAATAAAACCAAGTACTCATTACTCACGAAGGAGGTTTCACACAAACATTCACATTAAAACAAATAAGTTAAGTCTCTTATCTTATAAGATCAAGTCTCTTAACTTCTTACATCAGTAAACCATTTTCACTTACATAAGGTCGTTATAACTAACTTCCCATAAAGCTATTATAACACCTATGTTTTAAACCAACAAATCACTTAGCACATGTACGTCTCACCGCTACATAGTTCCATGACAATCATGCTAGAAAGATAGGAAGAGGTTCACATACCTCGCGACGATTTATCGACAATAAGCAAAATGCTCCAAGTACTACAACCTCGCTAGCCCTTTCCACCTCGAGTAGAATCGCTATTCTCGATCTTTCACCTATAAAGGTCACAAACGTCTATTAACCCCAAAACACAAGTTTCTATCTTTCTATAGAAAATTGGCGACACCTCACTTGCAGCGTAAATCTCCTCCTCTATCGAGGTGGCTACGAAGCCAACCGGGGGAGTTACTGCGTCTAACGGGCGTGTACAATACTACACAAGTCTGCAATACGATCCTATGTAAATCTGATTCGATTCGATTCTTTATTCTTCAGGCTTAAGTCAAAAGACATTGCCGAATACTAAGTATAGTTCCATATATAGCATACTTGTTATACCCCGTATTTCCAGGGTATGTACGTAAAGGAATACGTACAAAAAGTTTTGGTCTTAAAGTTAGGCCTTGGACGATTTTTAGGCACAACTCACAAAGCGAACGGTTTTCCGACGAAACGTTTCCACGGCTTTCATAGGATAAATTCCGGCTATGTCATTTCTTATTTTTGCGGATTTTTCCGAGAGACGTAACACTTTGGACCAATGAGAGGGCGACACTTTCCACCCTCTCATTGGTGGACTTGTCACGACAATAGGGCCGATTGGATGCCAAGCCTTGTCATAAAGTTGGCTAGATATTTTGTGTGCAAGTTGGCCAAGGACACTTGCCTAAATCCTCACCCTACACTTGCCTTGCACTTGGCGTAATCTTGGCCGTTGGTTGGCATGTCTTGACCTATAAATACCCCCTTGTTGAAGAGTTATTTCATCCTAAATTGAGCAATCTACCTAAGTCTCAAATCCTCCTCTCCTCTTGTTGTTTCGTCCAAACACACTCCCTTGAGAAGCTTGGCAGGCTACCCTAGCTAGCGAAACCCCCACTCCATGGTAGAAAAGTTGCCTTCTTGTATTGTTATAATGCCCAAAATACCTAGCCCAAATACCTTAGCACTTAGTAGAAGTTGTGAAGAACTTCTAAGGTTTCCTTGGAGCATACAACTTAGGAGCAAAACCTTGCTCGGTATGACTTTTCTAGGATATTATTGGGCTTACAGGGTAACTAATCCTAACCCTCTTTTGAATTAAAGAATACTTCTTGTTGTAGAATAAGAATAGTATAAATACTTAGAAGTATATCAGAATAGAATTGAAGTGTTAATCACTTAGAAGGGTTTAAGAAGAATAATCAAAGCATCTTACATAGGTGTTTTCCAAGAACTTATATAACTCACGGGTAGGGTTGTGCTGTAGACTTTCCAGTAGAATTGAGGACCCTCTGTTTAGAATGACCTCTGAGAATAGTCTAGACCTTGATAGATATCTGTGACTATTATAGGTGATTCTCTGCGTGACATGCTCGACTTGGCGGTGGATTTACGAGAAGGTATGTGATTCTTCCTAAAGCATGATATTTTACAATATGTATATAGTACGGTGAGCGTGCATGTGTTAACTGAATAATACTTACGGCAATGCCTCACGGCTTAAGCCTGAATAATACTTACGGCAATGCCTCACGGCTTAAGCCTAAATAATAAAGAACTGAAAACATTTCAAAAGGACTACTGAACCATTTATTAACAGAAGAGAACTAATTGGTTTTTTAAACAGAAGCTTAAGAGTTATACTAGCTTTATGGGAAGTAAGTATAACCACTTAAGATTGATAAAAGAAACAAGTTTGCCTATGTGTTTATAACAGACTTATATTGTGAATAAGAAGATGGTTTGATAGGTAGACATGATATGATGCTATGTGTGTTAGTATCTTGTAACGTTGGTATAGGTGAGTATCCTTGTTGTGCTTGTGTTACTTAAAGGTAAGTTGTTATGCTAGTATACTATCACTCACCTCTTGAGATGATCAGGGGTTAAGCTGCCCTCCGTCTGGGGTAGACTTCGGTGATGCAGGACCGTGATTCGAGAATACCTCATGCGGGTCGAGGGCCTATGCGGAGCTCTGAGTTCGAGTTAGTATGCGGGGTTATACCTCATGCGGTCTGTGTGGCCATGCGGACAGCGAGTCCAGGACGATGCCGAGGAGTAGCTACCCTCGATGCGGGGTTATACCTCATGCGGGCCCATGTGAGTGGCCTATCACGGACTCAGAGTCGAGTTAGGCTTGCGAGAATGATGATGGGGCGAGTGGCCCTGTTTCGATCATTCGCAGCCTAGACAAGACTCATTACAGTTACCTATTGTTGCTCTTGTTTGTGATGTGGCACTATGTGCGGTTTCCTTGGTTGTTTCATACATACTTGTAAACTGGTTTTTTTAAAAAATGATATGTTTCATTTAAGTACTTTACAGTTTCGCATACTTAGTACCTGTTGTACTGACCTCCTTGAGCTGCGTTCATGCGCGGTAAGGGCAAGCAGTGCTAGATCGCATCCTTAGGATCTCTACGTTGGTGTCGGGAGCTCATCTCTTAGGAGGCTCTACTTTTGGTATGATCTCCCTGTTGTAGTTAGTTTTATGATCGAGGTATGGCGGGGCCTGTCCGCCATAGTTATATATTTCCTTAGAGTCTGTAGTCATGTTATGCGATTCGGATGTATTTGCTAAAACATGATTATATATATATATCTTAGAAAGCGTTTTCTCACAAAATCTGTGTCTTGTTTCATAAAAGCTGTTTCATGTCTTGCTTTATGTTTAGTGATTACTCACGATGTATGACTACTTGGGTGCCAGTGAGCACGATCCACGAGCCGGAACGGGTCGTGACCAAAGTGGTATCAGATCAGTTAATCGTAGGAAAGTGTCTACTGAGCGTATCTAGTAGAGTCTTGATTATCGGTGTGTTGTGCACCACACCTATAATCAGGAGGCTATAGGATATTTAGGTTTGGTTTCCATTCTTCTCATTCTGAGATCGTGCTTTAGAGGCGTGTTATAGGTTGGACCCTCTAACGTATTCCTTTCTGTGTGATTATGCCTCACGTAAGGCAACCCGCCCGAGAAGGCAAGGCGGTAGGAGCCGCTAGCGAGACACCCAGTCACGAGGCTCGAGGCCAGTCTATACGAGAGGCGCGAGTTCTATGGCGCCGCCCGGCCAGAACCACGATACCCACCTCCTGTCCCCACGGCTGGGCGGAGAGTTAGGGCACTGAGAGATGGCCCGGCTTTTGGCTAAAGTTGGCCGTCGATACGAGAAGGCTGGATCTGGCGATTCAGCTCGGCTCGGTCGCCGTTGTTCACCGAGGCGCGAGAGTTTGAGGCTACGAGACTTCTTGAGTTGTAGCCGCCGGAGTTTTATGGGTCGCGGGAGGATGATCGCGAGAGTTCATCCGTCGGTCGAAGGATTTTGAGAGTGATCGAGCGTCGGAGACCGAGTCGTGATCTTTGGTTCACATAGCTGCGTGACACGCGATCGATTGGTTGATTCATGGGAGTTATCCCGGGAAACCGCAGCGTCCCAGCTACTTGGGATGAGTTCTCGAGGCTTTCCTCACTCACTTCTTGCCTCCGCGGATGAGGAGCGCGGTGATAGATTTTACTCGAGCGGAGAGGGCCTTTGTCGGAGTACAATGTCGAGTTTGATTCATTGGCTCGATATGTCCCGGCGTTGGTGCGAATATGGAGGATAGGGTGCACCGCTATGTCACGGGCTAGACGACTATATGGCGAAGTCGTATGCGGGGTTTCTCTCGGCCGGGTATGGACATTACCGCGTGCGAGCTCACGCCCTTGGATGCGAGGCGCGAAGGTCGGCGAGTGGGCGACGGCGAGAAGAAGGCGGGGCGGGAGGTCTTCGGTGGTTATCGTGGTGGCGGCCTCGGCGGCGATCTGGGTCGCACCACGGCCGGCCAGAGCACTCTGCACCGTCCTCGGCCACGGCCCACGATTTTGAGGCGGACGGGGCCCGGGGCGGGCGTCGAGTAGCGAGTGCGGCGGCGCTCGGGACCACCCACGATGTGGCGATGCGGTAGATCCCATTCACGGAAGTGTGGTACTACTTTTGGATCTTATTCTGATTGTGGCCAGCGGTCACTTTGCGGAGCTTGTCGGCCAGGCGGCGTGGTGGAAGGCTCGACGCCTTGGGTTCTGTGCGGCTTCATCATCTCCTCTGATTACCGCCCGGGCGAGGTGCTCATGGGTCAGCCAGTCGCGGCGGTCGTGGCTCGAGTCGATTCTAGCGGTCCTCGAACCGCATTTATGCTGTCGGCCGAAGCGGGATCGGAGGCCTCGCTTTGATGTCGTCACAGGTACCTTATCAGTTTCTGGGTTTGATATTTATGCCTTGATAGATCCGGGTTCTACTCTGTCCTATATATCTCCCCTTGTTGCTAGTAGGATAGGGATAGAGCCTGAGTCCATGGGCAGTTCGAGTAGCTACGCCGATGGGATTCGGTGGTAGCTCGGCGGGTATATAGGAGCTTGCCACTGTGACCATTCTGATCGTCGGACCTGGCCGACTTGATAGAGTTGGAGATGATTGACTTTGGCGTGATTATGGGGATGGATTGGCTAGCCTCTTGCTATGCCAATGTAGGCTGAGAGAGAAGTAATCAGTTCGATTTCTGACGAGGCCGGTTGTTGAGTGGGAGGGGAGCACGGTATCGCCGAGGGGTAGGTTTATTTCCTACCTCAAGGCTAGGAAGATGGTGCAGAAGGGGTATATCTACCATCTAGTTCGGGTGTTTGATACTGAGGCTGCGGTACCAGATTTTCCGTCAGTTCCAGTAGTCAGCGAGTTCCCAGACGTGTTTCCAGATGACCTCCCGGGTATCCCTCCTGAGAGGGAGATCGAGTTTTGTATTGATGTGTTGCCAGATACTCGGCCTATTTCCATTCCGCCATACGAATGGCACTGCCGAGTTGAGAGGTTGAAGGATCGGCAGGGATTTGCTAGAGAAGGGCTTCATTAGGCCTAGTGTTTCTCCACTGAGAGCGCGGTATTGTTCGTGAAGAAGAAGGGCGGACGCCGCGCATGTGTGTCGATCTGACGGTGAACAAGGTGACCATTAAGAACAGATACCCCCTTCCTAGGATTGATGATTTGTTCGACCAGTTGCAGGGTGCGAGATGTTTCTCCAAGATTGATCTGCGATCGGGCTATCATCAGGTGCGAGTCAGAGAGGTGGATGTCCACAGGATCGCATTCGGACGTACGGGCATTATGAGTTCGAGTCATGTCTTTTGGGTTGACCAATGCTCGTGGTATTCATGGATTTGATGAACCGAGTGTTCAAACCATTTTTGGACACATTTGTGATAGTGTTCATTGATGATATCTTGGTTTATTCGCTCGGGCGAGGAGCATGCGGAGCATTTGAGGCTTGTCTTGTGATTCTCGAGACCAGCGATTATACGCCAAGTTTTCCAAATGTGAGTTTTGGTTGACTTGATGCGTTTCTTGGGCATATTATCGGGGCTGATGGCATTCGCGTTGATCTGGCCAAGATCGAGGATCGGACTTGCTGAACTCTACTACTCGAGAGGTTCGCGATTTTACGGGCCTTGCGGTATTATCGGCGGTTCGTGGAGAAGTTTGCTTCTATCTGCACCATTGACTAGTGACTCGGAAGGCGACAAGTTTGATGGACTGATGCTTGTGGCGGGGTTTCGATTCTTTGAAAAGAGAGTGACGACCGCCCGTTCTTACTCTTCCGGAGGGTCGAGATGGTTATATCGTGTATTGTGATCGTCGGGCATCGGGTTGGGATGTGTGTTGATGCAGCATGGCGAGTTATAGCATATGCATCCCGACGGTGAAGAAACACGAGGAACTACCCGCATGATTTGGAGTTAGCGGTGTGATTCACGCTTTGAAGATGGAGGCACTATTTGTATGGGGTTCACGTGGATATTTTACGGACCACAGAGCCTCGGTACATCTTGACAGAGGAGTGAACTTACGGCGAGGCGGTGGTTAGAGTTGCTTAAGGATTACGATGTGGACATCCTGTACCACGGGCAAGGCCAATGTTGTGGCGGATGCCCCAGTCGTAGGTCGATGGGGAGCCTATCGGACGTGCAGACTAGAGAAGAAGGACATGGTTCGTAATTTGCACCGATTAAGCGAGCCTTGGTGTCCGTTTGATTAATTACGATAGCAATGGGGTTAGAGTTCGTGAGGTTGCGAGTCTTCCATCGTTGAGGAGGTGAAGAGCGCGATTCGAGGATCCGGCTTTGATTCGATATCGTGATCGACTCTTCGTGAGCAAGGGTCTTTGAGGTAGCACGATGGGGTGCTAAGATTTGAGGCGAGTTGTGTGTTCCGGATGTTTGAGGACTTGGCGTGAGTTCTTGGGAAGCACCGCAGCGCGTTACTCTATCCATCCGGTCGACCAAGATGTACCACGACCTTAGATCTGTGTATTGGTGGGATGGCTTGAAGAGGCGTTGCGAGTTAAGTAGCTCGATTGCCCGTGTTGTCGCAGTGAAGGTAGAGCACCGAGACACGGTGGTTTTATTCTGGTGATAGAGATCCCGACACGGAAGTGAGGTAATCAACATGGACTTCATCACGGGATTACCTCGCACTCGGAGAGACATGATTCTATATGGGTTATCGTCGACCGGTGTGAAATCAGCCCACTTTCTTCCCGTCGGGGCGACTTTTCGGTGAGATTATGCGGACTTTACATCAGAAGATCGTCGGTGCATGGAGTCCCTACCGATCATATCGCATGCAGAGGCCCGGTTCTGCCAACTGCAGAGTCCTTCCGAGAGGGTTTAGGGGCGGTGAGCACGTGCGCATTTCATCCACGAGCAGACGGACGAGCGGCGCACTATCGGACTCTTGAGGATATCTTTGCGAGCACGTGTTATTGACTCGATGGTAGTTGGGAGGATCATTTGCCTCTGGTTGAGTTCGCATATAATAGCTACCACTCGTATTCGGATGGCGCCTTATGAGGCCTTGTATGGGAGAAGTGCGGATCGCCTATAGGTTGGTTCGAGGTGGGCGAGTGCAGCTAGTGGGACGATTTTGGTGCGGCGAGCGATGGATAAGGTGAAGCTTATCCGAGGCGGCTATTGATTTCGAGTCGGCAAGTCGTATGCGGATCATCGTCGTCGGCATCTTGAGTTCGAGGTTCATGATTGGGTTTTCTAAAGGTGTCACCCATGAAGGGTGTGATGAGATTCGGAAGAAGGGAAACTCGGCCCAGGTACATTGGGCCGTTTGATTGTCGCGAGGTAGGCAAGGTTGCCTATGAGTTGGACACACCGTCCGTCTGGAAGCGATCCGGTTTTCACGTGTCTATCTTTGAGGAGATGTATCGGGGATCCATCTGTGGTACACCGGTTGGCGATGTCGGTGACCGAGGGGTTATCGTATGAGGAGATTCCCATGCGCGATAATCGATCGTCAGGTTAGGCGTCTGCGGACGAAGGACGTGGCTTCCGTCAAAGTCTTGTGGCGGACCGAGCTCAGGGAGGAGATGACGTGGGAAGCCGAGGAGGACATGAGGCAGAAGTATCCTCACCTGTTCCCCACCCCTCCAGGTAATTCACTTTCCTACTTGTAAATCTTCATTATCGTTTATGCCTAAGTGTTGTTTATGGCCGTGTGTGGCTTTTGCAACCGCTTAAGTTTTGAAGAACCTTATCGTTATCTGTCTTGGGAAGGAACATTCGGGACGAATGTTTCTAAGGAGGGGAGAATGTTATACCCCGTATTTCCAGGGTATGTACGTAAAGGAATACGTACAAAAAGTTTTGGTCTTAAAGTTAGGCCTTGGACGATTTTTAGGCACAACTCACAAAGCGAACGGTTTTCCGACGAAACGTTTCCACAGCTTTCATAGGATAAATTCCGGCTATGTCATTTCTTATTTTTGCGGATTTTTCCGAGAGACGTAACACTTTGGACCAATGAGAGGGCGACACTTTCCACCCTCTCATTGGTGGACTTGTCACGGCAATAGGGCCGATTGGATGCCAAGCCTTGTCATAAAGTTGGCTAGATATTTTGTGTGCAAGTTGGCCAAGGACACTTGCCTAAATCCTCACCCTACACTTGCCTTGCACTTGGCATAATCTTGGCCATTGGTTGGCCATGTCTTGACCTATAAATACCCCTTGTTGAAGAGTTATTTCATCCTAAATTGAGCAATCTACCTAAGTCTCAAATCCTCCCTCTCCTCTTGTTGTTTCGTCCAAACACACCTCCCCTCGAAGCTTGGCCGAGGCTACCCCATTACTAGCCTGGCGAAACCAACCCCCTCCTTGGTAGAAAAGTTGCCTTCTTGTATTGTTATAATGCCCAAATACCTAGCCCAAATACCTTAGCACTTAGTAGAAGTTGTGAAGAACTTCTAAGGTTTCCTTGGACATACAACTTAGGAGCAAAACCTTGCTCAGCGACTTTCTAGGATATTATTGGGCTTCCGGAGTAACTAATCCTAACCCTCTTTTGAATTAAAGAATACTTACATTGTAGAATAAGAATAGTATAAATACTTAGAAGTATATCACGAATAGAATTGAAGTGTTAATCACTTAGAAGGGTTTAAAGAAGAATAATCAAAGCAGATTTACATAGAATTTGTTTTCTGATGAACTTATATAACTCACCGGTAGGGTTGTGCTGCCAGACTTTCCGTAGAATTGAGGACCTCTGTTTAGAATGACCTCTGAGAATAGTCTAGACCTTGATAGATATCTGTGACTATTATAGTGATTCTGTAGCGACATACTCGACTTGGCGGGTGGATTTCGCCGAGAAGGTATGTGATTCTTCCTAAAGCATGATATTTTACAATATGTATATAGTGCGGTGAGCATTACGTGTGTTAACTGAATAATACTTACGGCAATGCCTCACGCTTTAAGCTCGAATAATACTTACGGAATGCCTCGGCTTAAGCCTAAATAATAAAGAAGCTAAAACATTTCAAAAGGACTCTTGAACCATTTATTATGAAGAGAACTAATTGGTTTTAAGCGAAGCTTAAGAGTTATACTAGCTTTATGGGAAGTAAGTATAACCACTTAAGATTGATAAAAGAAACAAGTTTGCCTATGTGTTTATAACGGACTTATATTGTGAATAAGAAGATGGTTTGATAGGTAGACATGATATGATGCTATGTGTGTTAGTATCTTGTAACGTTGGTATAGGTGAGTGTCCTTGTCGTGCTTGTGTTACTTAAAGGTAAGTTGTTATGCTAGTATACTATCACTCACCTCTTGAGATGATACAGGGGTTAGTTGCCCTCCGTCGCGGGGTAGACTCAGTGATGCAGGACCATGATTCGAGAATACCTCATGCGGGTCGGGGGCCTATCTTGGAGCTACGAGTTCGAGGTTAGTATGCGGGTTATACCTCATGCGGTCTGTGGCGTGCGGACAATGAGTCGGGGCGATGCCGAGTAGCTACTCGATGCGGGGTTATACCTCATGCGGGCCCATGAGTGGCCTATGCGGACTCGAGTCGAGTTAGGCTTGCGAGAATGATGATGGGGCGAGTGGCCTGTTTGATCATTCGCAGCCTAGACAAGACTCATTCTGATTACTATTGTTGCTCTTGTTTGTGATGTGGCACTATATGCGGTTTCCTGGTTGTTTCATACATACTTGTAAACGGTTTTAAAAATGATATGTTTCATTTAAGTACTTTCTGATTTCGCATACTTAGTACTGTTGTCTTGACCTCCTCGGCTGCGTTCATGCCGGTAAGGCAGCAGTGCTAGATCCGCATCCTTAGGATCTCTACGTTGGTGTCAGAGCTCCATCTCTTCCGAGGCTCTACTTTTAGTATGATCTCCTGTTGTAGTTAGTTTTGTCTGATCGAGGGTATGGCGGGGCCCTGTCGCCATAGTTGTATATTTCCTTAGAGTGCGTAGTCATGTTGTGCGATTATCGGATGCGCTAAAACATGATTATATATATATATCGAAAGGCGTTTTCTCAAAATCATGTCTTGTTTCATAAACTGTTTCATGTCTTGCTTTATGTTTCCGCTGATTACTCTGATGTATGACTACTTGGGTGCCCCGGTAAGGCACCAGTCACGGGCCCCGGAATGGGTCGTGACAATACTTCAACTATATATTCTAACAAACATGTAATTTCCAATTACAATAGAGGGACAAGATAATTACCTCGACAAGCCCAAAATTATCCAAGTTATAATGTCGATCCTGAGCAAGGTTTAGCTCCACTCCGTGTGTTCCAAACCACTCCAAACAACCCTTAGAAGTTCTAACCAACTTCTACTCAAATACTTCAACCAACTATGAAGATTTCCTTAGGGTTTCGGTTTGAGACTAAAAAGGACAAAAGGTAGTATTTAGGACTCAATGTAAGAGGTATCTTTGGAATACTACAAGGTACAAGGCTAAGGTATTTTGGGCATTATAACAATACTAGGGAGTATTTCTATACCACAACAAAGGGTATTATCTGAAACAACTAGGCTAGGGGTACCACGGCTAGCACCACAAGGGGGGAGGAACCCCGCCAAAGCCACGAAAAGGGGAGAGGGGAGGCTCGGCCAGAGCTCAAAGGGGAGAGAGGTTTCAAGACTTGGAAGTTTTGGAATGGATGAAGTCTTCACACTTAGGGGGGTATTTATAGCAAAACCAAAGGCCAACCAAGGGCAAAGATCCTTCCAAGTGTATAGCAAGTGTAAGGGCAAGATTAAGCCAAGTGCACCCTAAACCCTACTCCACAAAACACTCCACAAAACAATGCACCAAACAAGGCACACTTCAGGGCCATCGGCCAGACCAACCGACCGGCGAGTCCTCACAACGTCGATGAGGGTGACAAGTGTCACCTCGTTGGTCCAAAAGGTTCCGCCTCTCGGAAAAATCCGCAAAAACAAAGCGACATAGCCGAATTTTCCCTTCGCAAGTAACGTAGCGTTTAGTCGAAAAACGACTCTAGCGGTGTTGTGCACAAATGTAACCGGCCAGCCACTGGCGGGGTGACACGTGTCACCCTCCTATTGGCCCTCATAAAACGTCTTTCGAAAAATATCCACAATACCTAAAATCTCGATAACAAAGCGGGCCCCACAAAGCCAGTAAATTTCTCCCCGTGGGCCACGTGACCATTTCCAAAATAAAATCTCAAAATTCTAACATAATCTATGAAGTCCAAATACCAAATCAGAATCCAATTCCATTAACGAACCTTTTTCTTCACAAATAACCGGAAACTTTTCCGTGAAAACTCACATCTTTCTTTCTTTTCAAAATTTTTACGCCGTACTCTCACGTACGTCCTCACATACATACCACAACTACGGTATAACATTCTCCTCCTTAGAAACATTCGTCGAATGTTCCTTCTCAAGACGGATATCGATGAAGTTCCTCTAACAAGTTGTCAACGCCACGGTTTGTACGAAATAACACCGCCTCTTCTTTCCTTACTCGTCGTGCCTTCTAACGAACTTGAACTCTCCCGGTCGTACCATACTTGACCATTACTTCGTTCGAAAATCTGAGTCACTACCTCAAACTTGGTCATCTTACTAGCGTAATATCCCCAAGGCCATTCGGCATTCACGAACGATTCTGGTCGAACACGTCCACAAACTCATACGATGGTCATACAAACTTGGGCCTAGCATCCTCGTGACCCTACCACTGGCAGGACCACCAATGACCCGCCACCCAGGCAGGTTCTGGGTTGACCCATAAATGGTCCTCAACCCGACTGACCCGCCAAACTCTTGTTCCCGATCCGGAACAATCTTACTAATTCACATCAAAGCTACCACTTCCATCTCACACTACCCACGGATTCATCACAGATAAATCCCTACGTATACTACTCACCCTTATAAGGGTCAAACATAAAACGAATCTTATACTCAAGACGACCTTACCTCTAAGGTCTCGATGCGAAATAGTCTAAGGTTCACACTTACCATGCCCCCATACGTAACCTTCCAACTAACCATGTATTCTCACTCACACATATCACACTGCTATCCGTACATAGCACACAATAATGAGATCATCATAACAAGCATACCAAAACTCTAGAGGTTAAGGATATACACAGCTACCGCTCCACTCTATCATAGGCACCTGCTGCAGGCGTATGTATGAAGGTGATGAACCAGCCACAAATCTGAAGTGAGTCGTAACATCCGCGCTTCCTTGGTGGACAGTTCCTCGCAAATGGCCTGCTGTCGCATGCAAAACAAACTCCCAATCTAGCACGACACTCTCCAAAATGGAGTCTACCACAACGGTCACAACGAGGTAGGGGTGGCTTCAGCTGGTTAACACCCCTGCTCTCCTGAAAATCTGAACCCTTGGAGCCCTGACCTGCTCCTGAAGACGGTGGAGGACCACTCTGTACTGGTGGGGGTATATAACTAGCCTGCTGCTGAGGCGGTCCGCCTCGAAAGTCACCAAAGGACCCTGCCCGGCCTCTTCTGTGATCCAGTCATTCCTTCGACCCTCCGTGCCTCACATCCCAGTGCATGAGCTGCGTGCGGGCAATGTCCATGCCCTGGTGAAGAAAACACGCGAAGACTCACCATATAATCATCTAGCGTTGGCGTCGATGCACCTATCCTCCATATTCGCAACTGGCAGGTACATATCGAGCCAAAGAATCGAACTCGACATTGTACTCCCTAACAGTGCGCCCTCTCTGTCTCAGTAACAAAAATCTGTCGGCCCGTGCCCTCCTCATCTGTGGAGGCAAGAAGTGCGTGAGGAAAGCCCCCGAAAACTCATCCCATACTGCTGAGTGCATGCTCCCGAAAGCTCCATGAATCAAACCAATCGACCGCGGTATCGCGCACCGATCACGAACAAGGTCACATGACTCGGTCTCAAGCCTTGATCACCCGTGATCGGCCAGCTGCCGGATGAACTCCTGCGGATCATCCTCGAGCCTCGACGTAAAACTCGCGGGCTACAACTCGAAAGTCCGTAGCCTCAAACTATCGCTCGGAGGTGAACGGCTGGTGCTATCGAACAGGCTGCTGCATCCACTTATCTCATATCCGCCACGACCACGCCAATAATCGCCATCTCGCGTGACCGTCTCACGCCTGCTCGGTGTGGGATGGAGGCTCGTGTCTTGTAGTCTCGGCCCACCGCTGCGGCTTTAACTCTTTGGTCTTTGGCGGCGTCGCTAAACTTCGCCGTCGGCACTGTCTCAGTCTTGGCCCTGCGCCCTCGAACTCCTCAGTATCTCTAGCGGCTCCTCGGCTGCCTTGCCTCTGGGCTCTGGTTGCCTTTGCGCGGAGGCATAGCTGTAAAACGAGATACGTCGGAGGTCGACTCACAACATGACTCTGAGCGATCTCGAATGAGAAGAAATGAAACCAATCCTAAATGTCTTATAGCCTCCTCGATTATAGATGTGGTGCACAACACACCGATAATCAAGACTACTGAACACGATGCATAGACACTTTCCGAGATTAATCGCTGCGATACCACTTTGTCACACGTCATCGGGATCGTGCCTTACCCTGCACCTAGTGATACATACATCGAGAGAAAATCAGCGGAACATAAAACATAGTCATTTAACCAAAAGATATAATAAATAAGCAGCCAACCAAAAATGTTTGCCTTGATATACATAAAACTCAAGCAGTTTAATCCTTTTACAACCTCGCCACAACAAGACTCTGAGACCTCTAAGATATACAATGACTATGACGGGGCGGGGCCGCCATACCCCAGATGTACAAGAACCTACAACTCGTGGAACACCTACTAAAAGATAAGCCTCGGAGAAACGGAGCTTCAAATCGCTGAATCGTGATCCTATGGCGAGGATCTACGCCGATGTACCTCTACCGCGGCATGAACGCGGCCCCGAAGTCGGTACGAACAGTACCAAGTATGTGAAACTGCATATCATAAATGAAATCATACTAGTCTATATAAAGCGGTGAGACATGTATGATAACAAACTACGATTCAACATAAAGCGATCATCACTCCAATATAACTATGGGTCTCACGCCCACAACATCAATCGTGTTCGCATGGCGCGTACCTAATCTTTCCCGGTGTAGACATGTCCATGATGCAACAATAATACCAATGTCACATGGCCACATGCCCAAGGAATTCTGCATCGGTGTAGACATGTCCCGGTGACCTTAACAACAAGACAAAGAATCCAGATGGAAGCATACGTGCGCTACGCATCGTGTCGAGATGTCCAAAGGAAACAATAAGACAACTTTCCAAATGGACGATACCCGCGCTCGCATCGTGTCGATATGTCCAAAAGGAAATCACAAGGCGATAATCAAAATGAAACATACGTGCGCTTACGCCGGTATCGATATATCCAAAGCGATTAACCAAGACCTTAACCAAAATGGAAGCATACGCAGCGCTACGCATCGTGTCAGTATGTCCAAAGCGATTAACAACAATAATACTATCAACAGGAGCGTGCGGAATTTCTCCACCGCCCAGCGCGTCCAAGTAAGTTCTCAACCAGTCAACCGACCCTCTATCGAGAGACGCGGTAACACAGAAACACAACGCTTGTACAATAAAGGCTATCATCACAAGCATAGGCAAGTTTCACAACAACAAGCATAGGCAAGTTTCACAACAACAAGCATAGGCAAGTTTCACACAACTCAAAGTACTTTCATTTTATGCAAAGTCGGTTTTTAACCCCAAAGTACTACATACGTTAAGTTCTTTTAAAAGAGATCCATTACCTTTATAAAAGTCACCCGATACCCGTAGTATTAGAATGACAAACCCACATTCCTTTTCAAAATCAAGTAGCAACATTCTTTTCCTAAGTTCCAGTTTGCCTAGTTTCAATTACTCAAGCTTTCCATTTTCAAATGGTTTCATAGTTCATAAACTTAATCACTTGATTCCTTTTTAGAACAATTGAGTAATATATGTCTCTCGTGAGAGTAGGTTATTCTTGTTTACAACATTCTTATTACAGCAGCCATGATCTAGAAAATGTAATATCATTTTGTCTCATCTTAGTTTCTATGCAGATGGAGGTTTCTACTGGTTTTAATACGATACATCATTATTCAATACATTTTCCTTTATTAACGCTGCAGTGGTCCAGCCGATACACATTACGATTTCAAATCAAGAAACATTATCCCATTAAATAAAACCAAGTACTCATTACTCACGAATGAGGTTTCACACAAACATTCACATTAAAACAAATAAGTTAAGTCTCTTATCTTATAAGATCAAGTCTCTTAACTTCTTACATCAGTAAACCATTTTCACTTACATAAGGTCGTTATAACTAACTTCCCATAAAGCTATTATAACACCCTATGTTTTAAACCAACCAAATCACTTAGCACATGTACGTCTACCGTACTACATAGTTCACAACAATCATGCTAGAAAAGATAGGAAGAGGTTCACATACCTCGCGACGATTTATCGACAATAAGCAAAATGCTCAATACTACAACCTGCTAGCCCTTTCCACTCCTAGTAGAATACGCTATTCTCGATTTCACCTATAAAGGTCACAAACGCCTATTAACCCCAAAACACAAGTTTCTATCTTTCTATAGAAAATTCAGACACCTCACATGGCAGAAATCTCCTCTCTATCGAGGCCGGCTACCAAGCCAACCAGGGGTTTACGCCTAACCTGGCGTGTACAATACTACACAAGTCTCTGCACACACCCTATGTAAATACAATTGATTCGCTTCTTTATTCTTCGTGCTTAAGTCAAAAGACATTGCGAATACTAAGTATAGTTCCATATATAGCATACTTCAACTATATATTCTAACAAACATGTAATTTCCAATTACAATAGGACAAGATAATTACCTCGACAAGCCCAAAATTATCCAAGTTATAATGTCGATCTGAGCAAGGTTTAGCTCCACTCAGTGTGTTCCAAACCACTCCAACAACCCTTAGAAGTTCTAACCAACTTACTCAAATACTTCAACCAACTGAAGATTTCCTTGGTTTCGGTTTGAGACTAAAAAGGACAAAGGTAGTATTTCTGACTCTACGTAAAGAGGTATCTTTGGAATACTACAAGGTACAAGGCTAAGGTATTTTGGGCATTATAACAATACTAGGGAGTATTTCTATACCACAACAAGGGGTATTATACGAAACAACTAGGCTAGTGGGTACCCATTTAGCAAGACCAAAGTGAGGGGAGGAACCCTCGCCAAAGGCCACACGGTGAAAGGGAGAGGGAGGCTCTCGCCAAGAGCTCACACAAAGGAGGAGGGTTTCAAGACTTGGAAGTTTTGGAATGGATGAAGTCTTCACACTTGTGGGTATTTATAGCAAAACCAAAGGCCAACCAAGCCAAGATCCTTCCAAGTGTATAGCAAGTGTAAGGGCAAGATTAATCCAAGTGCACCCTAAACCCTACTCCACAAAACACTCCACAAACAATGCACCAAACAAGGCACACTTCAAGGGCCAATCGGCCAAGGCCAACCCACCGACCGTCCTCCAAATCACAACGAGGGTGACAAGTGTCACCCTCGTTGTCCAAAAGGTTCCGTCTCTCGGAAAAATCCGCAAAAACAAAACGACATAGCGGAATTTTCCTTCGCAAGTAACGCAAAACGCTTCGTAAAAACGACTCTAACCGTGTTGTGCACAAATGTAACCGGCCAAGCCACTGGCGGGGTGACACGTGTCACCCTCCTATTGGCCCTCATAAAACGTCTTTTCGAAAAATATCCACAATACCGAAATCTCAATAACAAAGCTGGCCCACAAAACCAGTAAATTTCTCCGTGGGCCCACGTGACCATTTCCAAAATAAAATCTCAAAATTCTAACATAATCTATGAAGTCCAAATACCAAATGGGAATCCAATTCCCATTAACGAACCTTTTTCTTCACAAATAACCTAAACTTTTCCGCAGTTAAAACTCACATCTTTCTTTCTTTTCAAAATTTTCTGCCGTACTCTCGTACGTACGTCCTCACATACATACCCTGCAACTACGGGGTATAACACTTTAAAACACCTCAAGTCCCTTAACTTAAAAAAAACTTAAGAAATCCTTAATACTCTTAAAGAAGTGAGTTAATCTCCTAACTCACCCGACTTGGCTATTCTTAAAACAAGTAGAGGATATCAAGGTTTTGTACGTCTACCGTACTATATACGTACAACTATTCATGCTCAAAAGATAGAAAAGTTCTACATACCTCTTCGGGTCAATCCACTTGCTAAGTACAATATCCCGCCCGTAGTATGTCAACCTATAATGTCCACAATACGTCTATTAACGTCTTACTTCAAACGTAGAATATTATAAGTGCAAAGTCACTAAATTCTACGGAAAATCGGACAAAGACCTCCTTTGTTTCTACATACTTTGCCACCTTTTCATGGCGAATTCAATAACCAAACACGCCACATTTAAGGCCCAATAATGCAATTAATCAATAGGGGATTACACGCCTACTAGACGTGTAAAATTCCGCCCCACAAACGATATCAAACTAATACAAACAACTAGGCCAATTCGGCAACTTGAGATACAATAACACCAATTCTTACCCAATTTCCATTTCAATCCAAGTTGTTAGCATAACATGATATCAAGTCGCAATCGATTATAACTACTATAATCTTCAAGTAAGTAACGCATCGGCGATTCTAATTAACGACCAAATTGTAATCCAACTTCAAATGGCTTACATTACATTTCGGTTTTTAGGCTACAACCATCCATAATACTTATAAAACTTCAACACATATACTTCATGCTAGCAAACATGTAAGGCTAACAACAATATATAATCTTGTAACACTTAAGAGACAAGATTATTACCTCAACGATTCTTAGTCCAACTTCAAATCTGAAGTCGCTCCTTAGAAACTTAGAGCCTCTTCTTGACACTTCAATCCGCCACTTGAGACCCTTAGAATATCACAAACAAGTTTCCTTTAATCTTCCAATCAAAACCTAGAAAAGCAACTAGGTTTTCACCTTGCGACTAATACGAAAACTATCTTTTTCTGGGATTTTTCTATTGAGATACACTTACAATACCCTCATGAACCTTGGTTTAAAGTGTGGAGCTTAATGGACAACAAACAAAAAAAATTCTTTTCTATGGCTAGTGAACCCGAGAGCAAGCCTTGAGAGTTCTTCAAATTCTTGAAATTTTTTCTAAGTGTAGAAGTTAGTCTTGCTACTAGTACTACTATATAGTTGATGGAGGTCGAGATGTGCACAAATGTGTGGTTTGGATGAAATTCTTTTAAATATCAAGACTTGTGGTCCCATTGACTAAGTCAATATTGTCAAGCTCTTCAACTTGCAAGACTTTGTCTTCCTAACAATGGTCAAATGACCCTTTTGTCCATGCCTAAATTCGTCCAAGGCAACATAAGGGGGGGGTGACACGTGTCGCCTCCCATTAAATCCTGATATTACATTTTCCGACAATTCCATAATTCCGATAAATTTTTACAAGTCTCTGATCTTAACATTTGGGATTCTCACGTACGTTCTTAAAACATGTCCTGAAAATACGGGGTGTAACATTCTTCCCCCCTTAGAAACATTCGTCCCCGAATGTTCTTTCGGAGTCAAACTTATAATTAGCGACATAATTTCCTTTCACAACCCCGACATACCAATAATGCCACACATGGCCACATAATAGCATTTAAGCAAAATAAATACTTCAATTAAAACTTGGCAAGTAAGGGAAAATGAATTACCTGAAGGTGTAGGGAATAAGTGAGGATACTTCCTCAACATGTCCTCCTCCGCTTCCCAAGTCATCTCCTCCCGGTTATCATTCCTCCACAAGACTTTGACGGAAGCCACATCCTTGGTCCGCAGTCGCCTGACCTGGCGATCGAGTATCGCTATGGGACTCTCCTCATACGATAACCCCTCTGTCACCTGGACCTCACTAGCAGGTAAAACTCTCACTGGATCTACGATACACTTCCGCAACATAGAAACATGGAAGACCGGATGTACCGCCTCTAACTCTGATGGCAGATCCAACTCATAGGCAACCTTGCCTACTCGACGGACGATCTGGTAGGGCCTAATGTACCTTGGGCTGAGTTTCCCCTTCTTTCCGAATCTCATCACACCCTTCATGGGTGATACCTTTAGGAAGACCCAATCGTCTACCTAAAACTCCAAATGCCGACGCCGATTATCCGCATATGACTTCGCCGACTACGCCGCTAACAATCTCTCTGGATAAGCTTCACCTTATCCACGGCCGAACCAAGTCTAGGCCAACTAACTGCACCTCGCCCACGTCGAACCAACCAATCAGCGACCTGCATTTCCGCCCATACAATGCCTCGTATGACGCCATCTGTATACTGGAATGGTAGCTGTTGTTATAAGCAAATTCCACAAGTGGCAAATGATCCTCCCAGCTACCCCTGAAAACAATCACGCAGGCTCGCAACATATCCTCAAGTTTCGATAATGCGCTCTGCGTCCGTCGATCCGAGGATGAAAGCGTTGTCCGAGACTCACATGTGTCCCTAATCCCTTCTGGAAAGACCTCCAGAAGTTAGCCGTAAACTGGGCTCCTCTATCTGATATAATCGACACAGGGACACCGTGCAGCCTCACAACCTCTCTGATGTACAATCTGGCATAGTCCTCGGTAAGCGTCGTCCGGAAGGAAATGGGCTGATTTCGTCGACCACAACAATAACCCAAATGGAGTCGTGCTTCCTCGAGTGCAGGTAACCTGTAACAAAGTCCATGTTGATCACCTCCCACTTCCAAGTCGGAATCTCAATAGCCTGCAATAATCCACTGGGCCTATAGTGCTCGACCTTGACCTGCTGGCAATTAGGACACTGTGCAACAAAACCTGCCACGTCCCTCTTCAGGCCATCCCACCAATACAAACATCTGAGGTTATGGTACATCTTGGTCGACCACGGATGAATAGAATAACGAGCACTGTGTGCCACCCCCAAAATCTGCTGACGAAGTCCTGTCACATCGGGAACACACAACCGGCCCTCAAATCTTAGCACCCCATCAGGAGCTACCTCGAATAGACTCTTCTCCTCCCGAAGAGCTACATCTCGATACCGTACCAACACTGGGTCCTCAAACTGTCGCCTCTTCACCTCATCAACGATGGAAGATTCGACAACCTCACGAACCCGTACCCCACTATCGTCGGTATCGATCAATCGAACCCCAAGGCTCGCTAGCTGGTGGATCTGACGGACCATGTCCTGTCTCTCAGTATGCCTCCAGACTCATCGATCTACGACTCAAGGTATCGCGAACTACGTTGGCTTTTCCGATGGTATAGAATATCAACATCATAATCTTTCAACAACTCTAACCACCGCCTCGCCATGAGTTCGGCTCTCTGCTCAAGATATACCGAGGCTCTTATGGTCTGTATAAATATCCACATGAACCCCATACAAATAATGTCTCCAAATCTTCAAGGCTTGTATAACTGCGGCCAACTCTAAGTCGTGGGTAGGGTAATTCCTCTCATGCTTCCGTAACTGCCGGGAAGCATAGGCTATAACCTTATCGTGCTGCATCAAAACACACCCTAGCCCGATACCCGAGGCATCACAATAAATCACGTATCCGTCTAACCCCTCAGGAAGAGTAAGAACTGGAGTCGTAGTCAACCTTTCCTTCATGGCGGAAGCCCTTCTCAAGTCTCGCCCACTGGAACTTAGCGCCTTCCGAGTCACCTAGTCAGCGGTCTGAAATCAAGCAACCGCTCCACAAACCTACGATAATAACTCGCCACTTCTAAGAAACTGCGCACTCGGTCGGAGTAGTAGGCCTCGCCAAGACTTGATCGCCTCAATCTTTTCGTATCCACCGAACACCATCACCCAATAATGTTCCCGGGAATGCCATCGAGGCCAACCAAAACTCACACTTGGAGAACTTGGCGAATAGCTGCCGGCCCGAGGATCCTGGCACCGTCCTCGGTGATCTGCATGCTCTTCTCTCTGTCGCGAATAAACCAGATGTCATCAATGAATACTATCACAAATGTATCCAAAAATGGCTTGAACACCGGTTCATCAAATCCATAAATACCGGAGCGTTGGTCAAACCGAAAGACATAACCACGAACTCATAGTGCCCATACCGGTCCGAATGCGATCTTTGGGATATACGCCTCTCGAACTCAGACTGATGATAACTGCACCGCAGTCTATCTTGGAGAAACACCTCGCGACTCGCAATCGTCAAACAAGTCATCAATCTCGGGAGGGGTACTCTATTTTTATGGTTACCTTATTCACCGTAATCAACACACATACGCAACGTCCCCATCCTTCTTCTTCACAAACAAAACTGGCGCTCCCCAGGGAGAAACACTAGGCCTGATAAAGCCTTTATCCAGTTAATCTTTCAGCTGGTCCTTCAACTCCTCAACTCGGTAGTGCCATCGTATGGCGGAATAGAAATAGGTCGAGTGTCCGCAACGTATCAATACAAAAATCAATCTCCTCTCGGGAGGATACGGAAAGATCGTCTGGGAACACATCTGGAAACTCCCTAACCACTGGCACTGACTGAAGAACTGGCACCTCAGCCTCTGTATCAAATACCCGAACCAGATGATAGATGTACCCTTTCTGCACCATCTTCCTAGCCTTGAGGTAAGAAATAAACCTACCCCTCGGCGACGCTGTGTTGCCCTTCCACTCGATAACTGGCTCGCCAGGAAACTGGAACCGAACCAACCTGCCTCTACAGTCAACGTTGGCATAACAAGAAGCCAACCAGTCCATACCCATAATGACATCAAAATCTGTCATCTCCAACTCTATCAAGTCTGCAAGGGTCTGACGACTGTAAATAAACACCGGACAACCTCTATACACCCGCTCAGCTAACACCGAATCACCCACTGGCGTAGCTACCTCAAAAGGCTCTATCGACACCGGCTCTATCCCGATTCTACCCGCAATAAGAGGGGACACATAGGACAAGGTAGAACCTGGATCTATCAAAGCATATACGTCACAGCATGAAATCAATAATGTACCTGTGACGACGTCAGGGGAAGCCTCCTGATCCTGGCGGCTGGCTAAGGAATAAATGCGGTTCTGTGGACCGCTAGAACTGGAACCACCACCACGACCTCTGCAAGGCCTGCGGTCGTGAGCACCACGCCTCGGGGCACATAACCACGAGAAGAGGAAGACCGGAATCGATCATGTCGGTGCCGCACTACCACCCGTGCCTCTAGACGGACAATCTCTCCTCAAATGGCCCTGCTGGCCACAAGAGTAACAAGCTCCCGGAGCCATGCGACACTCGCCCGGGTGAGACCTACCGCATCGAGCACACTAAGATGTGGGTGGTCTCGATCGGTGAAGGTTCGCCTCGCGAAACCGAGAGTCCTGGAGCCACGACCGCTCCGAATGACTCGGTTGATCGGACCTCTGCGAGAAACCGTGAAGGAGCACTCTGTCTTTGGTGGAATGTGGACCTAGTCTGTCTTTGAGGCCGTCAGCCTCAGCGCCACTGAGACCCTGTTGTCTGGCCTCTTGGTGGCTGGCGTCAGTGATCCTCTCTCTCTCTGTCCTCTATCCCCTGCGCATAGGCCTGCATCCTGGAAATGTCCATACCGGGCTGAAGAGACACTCCCAAGCATGCAGTAATCATATGACGGTCTAGCCCTATCACATAATGATGAACTCTGTCCGCCATGTCAGCTGCAATGGTGTGCGCATGCCTGGCCAAAGAGTCAAACTCCAGGCTGTACTCCCTGATAGTCCTCCCATTCTGCCTCAAGGTCAAGAATCTATCTACGCGGGCTCTCCTCATCTCAGGGGGCAAAAAGTGATCCATGAAGGCCTCTGTAAACTCTTCCCAAACAGCTGGAAGAGCATCCTCACCTCTCGACAGCTCCCATGACTCAAACCAGTTCAATGCAATATCGCGTAACCGGTAAGATGCTAGCATAACTGACTCTATCTCTGAAGCCCTAAGAACCTGCATAGTCCGCTGTAACTGCCGAATGAACTCCTGCGGATCCTCCGCAGACCTCGAACCATAAAACTCGGGTGGGTGACAACCCAGGAAATCCCGAATCCATAAGCCCGGCTCTGGGTTAGCTGCGTGCTCTGTTTGCCACGCTACTATCTTTGGTCAATAACCGGATCTGCTCCTCGTAGTCTCTATACTCGGCTCGGCTGGGATGGAGGCTCGTACGGAACCTCTAGAGCTACTGCCGCTCTCGGCTCCTCTAATACTGACGGCGTGGCTGAACTCGCCGACCCGCCTACTACCTCAGGCATAGTCTGTGCCCGAGTCCGTGTAACCCTCTAAGTACCGCTAGCAGCTCCTGCTGCTGCCTTGCTCGGGCCTGGTCGCTCGTGGAGGCATAATCGCTTTCATAAGAATAGGTCGGAGAGGATTCAACCTAATAAGACTCTCTACACGATCTCGAGAGAGAAGAATGGAAACTAATCCTAAATGTCTTGCGACCTCACGATTATAGATGTAGTGCACAACACACCGATAATCAAGACTACTACTAGACACTGTCAGACACTTTCCGAGGACTAACTACTCGATACCACTTTTGTCACGACCGACCGGGAATGGCGTCGTGCCCTACAGGCACCCTGCCTGAGCATACATCAGAGAATAGCAGCGGAACATACAAAATATATAACATGTTTAGACAATAAACATCACAGGCTAACCGATAAGGCCGTCTTCCATAAAATATACATACTCAAGAAACAAAGATAACTCTGTTCTTACAAATTTCAACCCACATCATGTGACTACAGACCTCTAGGAATAACAACTGTGGCGGGACAGGGCCTCGCCATACCCCTGAATGTACATAAATCTACAACATCAGGGAAAGACTGTACCAAAAAGACAAGCCTCCGAAGAAATGGAGCTTCTGACGCCTGATCAGTGATTCTAAGAATGAGGATCCACCACCTGCTTACCCCTACCTGCGGCTTGAACGCAGCCCACCGAGGATGGGGTCAGTACACAATATGTACTAAGTATGTAAAACTGGAAAATACTGTAATTACATCATAAGTTTAAAACAAAGCCGCAGACATGTATGATAATCAAATTACGAGACGTGCCTTACTAACAATGAGTAACTAAGAGTATACTTACAACATAAAATAGGAAGCTCGCGATCAAGCGGGACCACCCGCGCGATGTCATTAAGCAATCCTACTCGGGACTATTTCACCCGCATAGTCGCATGGACCCGCAGAGGTATTCCTCGCATAGGTTGTACCCGCCCGCATGGGACTATTTCACCCGCATAAGCCCATAAGGACTCGCATGAGATATTCCTCGCATCATGGGTAGCAAATCCACGGAAACATGTGGTATAACGTCTTGGGGGTTTACCCCTCATTTATACTCTTACCCTGAAGCAGGTGGTATAACGTCTTGGGGGTTTACCCCTCATTTATACTCTTACCCTGGAGAAGGTGGTATAATGTCTTGGGGGTTTACCCCTCATTTATACTCTTACCCTAGCTCAACCGGCCATCATACATAACATAAGCCCTACCGGCTTAACATAACAACATTTGAGCATTATCTGATAAATAAGCAAGTTAAGAAATCCCCCTAACTTCTTATTAGCCTTATTCATATACACTCTCATTTTAGTTTACTTAAGGAACTAACATGTCATTATAAAATCCGGGAATTTAACCCAAAGTACTACGTACTTCTATTCTTTTAAAAAAAATGACTCTTTTCATTATAAAACTTCCAAGATACTAATAACCGTAGCATCAAGTCACAATTACTTTTCAAGACAAGTCACAATACCTTTAGAAATATAATTAGGCTTCTAAATCAAGTGACTTCTTTTCTTTTAAAACCTTAGGCAATTGATGCCTTAAAATCAAATTGCCTTTCATTAAATCAAGTCATTTATCCTCATTTATCTTTCCATAAAGCTAATATAACCAACTTCCCATAAAGTCGTTATATTAACTTTATACCTTAGCCAATTACAATTTCCTATCCAAGGGACTTGTACGTTTAAAACGAAACAAGTATCATATACTTTAAAACACCTCAAGTCCCTTAACTTAAAAAAAACTTAAGACATCCTTAATACTCTTAAAGAAGTGAGTTAATCTCCTAACTCACCCGACTTGGCTATTCTTAAAACAAGTAGAGGATATCAAGGTTTTGTACGTCTACCGTACTATATACGTACAACTATTCATGCTCAAAAGATAGGAAAGTTCTACATACCTCTTCGGGTCAATCCACTTGCTAAGTACAATATCCCGCCCGTAGTATGTCAACCTATAATGTCCACAATACGTCTATTAACGTCTTACTTCAAACGTAGAATATTATAAGTGCAAAGTCACTAAATTCTACGGAAAATCGGACAGCACCTCCTTTGTTTCTACATACTTTGCCACCTTTTTCAAGGCCGAATTCAATAACCAAACACGCCACATTTAAGGCCCAACAATGCAATTAATCAATAGGGGATTACACGCCTACTAGACGTGTAAAATTCCGCCCCACAAACGATATCAAACTAATACAAACTACTAGGCCAATTCGGCAACTTGAGATACAATAACACTAATTCTTACCCAATTTCCATTTCAATCCAAGTTGTTAGCATAACATGATATCAAGTCGCAATCGATTATAACTACTATAATCTTCAAGTAAGTAACATGCGACGATTCTAATTAACGACCAAATTGTAATCCAACTTCAAATGGCTTACATTACATTTCGGTTTTTAGGCTACAACCATCCATAATACTTATAAAACTTCAACACATATACTTCATGCTAGAAAACGTGTAAGGCTAACAACAATATATAATCTTGTAACACTTAAGAGACAAGATTATTACCTCAACGATTCTTAGTCCAACTTCAAATCCGAAGTCGCTCCTTAGCAACTTAGATCCTCTTCATGACACTTCAATCCGCCACTTGAGACCCTTAGAATATCACAAACAAGTTTCCTTTAATCTTCCAATCAAAACCTAGAAAAGCAACTATGTTTTCACCTTGCGACTAATATGAAAACTATCTTTTTCCGGGATTTTTCTATTGAGATACACTTACAATACCCTCATGAACCTTGGTTTAAAGTGTAGAGCTTAATTGACAACAAACAAAAAAAATTCTTTTCTATGGCTAGTGAACCTGAGAGCAAGCCTTGAGAGTTCTTCAAATTCTTGAAATTTTTTCTAAGTGTAGAAGTTAGTCTTGCTACTAGTACTACTATATAGTTCAATGGAGGGTCAAGATGTGCAAAAATGTGTGGTTTGGATGAAATTCTTTTAAATATCAAGACTTGTGGTCCCATTGACTAAGTCAACATTGTCAAGCTCTTCAACTTGCAAGACTTTGTCTTCCTAACAATGGTCAAATGACCCTTTTGTCCATGCCTAAATTCGTCCAAGGCAACATAAGCGGGGTGACACGTGTCGCCCTCCCATTCATCACAATATTACGTTTTCATACAATTCCATAATTCCGATAAATTTTTACAAGTCTCTAATCTTAACATTTGGGATTCTCACGTACGTTCTTAAAACATGTCCTGAAAATACGAATTACAGATTATAATGACTTGTTAGTGCCTTAAGTAAACTAAAATGAGAGTGTATATGAATAAGACTAATAATAAGTTAGGGGGATTTTTTAACTTGCTTATGTTATGTATGATAAGCCGGTAGCGCTTACGTTATGTTAGGATAAGCCGGTAGCGCTTATGTTATGTATGATAAGCCGGTAGTGCTTATGTTATGTATGATAGCCGGTTGTGCTAGTTTATTCTTACGGGGTAAAGCCCCGGGTTACTACTAATTCCATGGATTTGCTACCCATGATGCGAGTGCGGCGTTTGTACTCATTGCGGGCCCACCGGGCCCAAGCGGGTGAAATAGTCCTGTGCGGGTGAAATAGTTGTTACACCCCGTAAGTCCAGGACATGTATAAGAGAGTGTATGTAAGGAATCAAGACTTGGAAATTGGTACGAAAGGAAGAATTGTTTTTTCGACGGAAAATCTTCCGAACGTCGGAAAGGAAAAATGTTCGTTGTTGAGAATTGGATTCTCAAAATGCATTATTGGGAGAGTATGGAACTTATTAACATTATGGAAATTTATTTTTACGGATTTGGTCATGTGGGGCCCACCCGAGGAATTTTACGTTTTGTGGGGCCCACGAGGGTTACAGAATTTTATGGACGAATGAGAGGGAGACACGTGGCACCCCCACATAAGGTCTTGGATGATTTTTAGCAAGGGTAAAATGGTCATTGACCATCAAGGAAGATAAGTCTTGCAAGCTTGAGATTGTTGACCAAGGTCAACTTGTCCACTTGGCTTTACATTAATTGCTCTTCATCCTAGCCCACAAGTGTAATAATCTAAGCCCTTCTTTATGTTATATAAGCATTCTAATAGTGCAAGACTAGTCTTCAACACTTAGAAAAATCACAACACTTTGTTCTTCAAGCAAGGAGCTCTCGGGTTTGTGTAAAGTTCCACACAAAAAAATTGTAATTTTGATCCATTGTTCACAAGAATTAAACCCAATGTCCCTAAGGGTATTGTAAGGATATCTCAATAGAAATATTTCGGAAAAATGACGTTTTCGTATTAGTCGCAAGGCGGAAACTTAAGGAGTTCTTCAACTTTGAAGTTGGAACTTGAAGATGGGTTCTTCATAGGCTTCTAAGGAGTGCTTGGAGCGGATTGGAACCTAAGGAAAGGAGCTAAGAATTGCTAAGGAGCGACTTTGAATCTTGGAAATTTTAAGGGCTTATAAAGGTATAATCTTGTCGTTTTAGTAATTAAGATTACTTATTGTTGTAGCTATGGATATTAGCAAGCATGAGGTATTTAGTATGAGGTTTGATAGTTTATTGGCTATTGTAACCCTAATCCGAAAACTAGCATGTTAGCCTTAAGATTACAATTCGTTGATTATTAGTTTAAGTCGCCGATGTTGTATAAAGAAGGAAATTGTAGTTGTTGAAGTTGTTTATGACTATATAACATGTTAGACCTTAGAACTTGGAATTGGAAAAGGATTGGAAAAGACTTTGAATTGTTGGATATGTTGTTGGCCAAGAATGGCTTGAATATGGAAATACTTCGTATTAATTGTGGGGCGGAATGTTACACCCCGTAGTTCCAGGGTATGTATGTGAAGACGTACGTTCGAGAATACAACATTTAAATTGGAAAGGAAGAAAGATGTGATTTTTCGACTAAAAGTTTCCGGATTTTGTGAAGGAAAAATGTTCGTTAAAGGGAATTGGATTCCCAGATTTGGTATTCGGACTTTTTGGAATATTTAAGAGTTTTGGAATTTTATTTCCGGAATTGGTCACGTGGGGCCCACGGGAGAATTTACGGTTTTGTGGGGTCCACTTTATTTTCGGATTTTTGGCATTACGGATATTTTCGGAAGATGAAATATTTTGGACCAATAGGAGGGCGACATGTGTCACCCCTAGGTGGCAAGGTTGGATGAGATTTTGGACAAGCTTGGCACGTTTTTTACATGTTAAAGGCTTAAAACATTTGGTCAAAAGTCTTGCAAGATATTTGTGTAGTAGTTGGATAAGTTTGTACCCACACACACATGGCTCAATCTAGACCACACACTTGCTTCAATCCTAGCCCTTGAATGTCCTATAAATACCCCCCTTAGTTGAAGACTATTCTTCATCCACACTTGAGAAATTCCAAGGCAAAAATACTCCCTCCCTCTTTGTAGCTTCGGCTTTAGCCTTGTTTCTCGAGCAAAAATTGTCCAAAATTCTTAAAGTTTTAAGTGTTCTTCCTTAGTGTATTAGGAAGATTAGTAACCTAAAGTTAGAAAGATTTCACACCCCTAGCCTAAGAACCTCCCTTGGCGAGAGTTGCCACATTTAAAGCCTAAGTGTTCTTCACTTTTTGGAGTTAAAGTGTTAAGAGAAGTTGTTTAGAAACTTCTAAGGGTCGCTTAGGCGGATTGGAGCGTAAGGAATAGGAGCTAAACGCTGCTCAGATCGACTTATAAACATGGATAATTTTGGGCTTATCGAGGTAATGATCTTTATCCCCTATTGTAATTGGATATTACATGTCAGTAGTAACTTAGAATTGAGTATATATATATTGGAAGGATGATTGAATAGAATTGAACTATATTTACATCTGATCGTATTTATAGTAGACTTGTAGTATTTTTGTGGCGATGTTGTATACGTCCAAGGTTAGGCGTATAAACCCCAGAGTTGTTGGTTTGGCAGCAAGCCTTGTTAGAGAGAGATTTATGTGGTCATGCGGGTCTTCTTAATTTTTCGTAGAATAAGGAAATGTTTACCTAGAATTGTTCTACGAAGAGATCCAGAAGTTGATAGACGTTTTTGTTATACCCCGTAGTTCCAGGGTATGTATGTGAGGACGTACGTACGAGAATACGACAGAAATTTTGGAAAGAAAGGAAGATGTGATTTTTTTCGACTAAAAGTTCGGTTTTGTGAAGAAAAGGTTCGTTAATGGGAATTGGATTCCCAGCTTTGGTATTTGGACTTCTTGGATTATATTAGAATTTTGAGGTTTTATTTTCAGAAATGGTCACGTGGGACCCACGGGAGAAATTTACGGTTTTGTGGGGCCCGCTTTGTTTTTGAGATTTCCGGTATTTTGGATATTTTCGGAAGACGAAATATTTTGGACGAGTCGGGGGGCGACACGTGTCACCCCCATGTGGCACCTTGGCCGAAATGGTGGGACAAGTACCAGCCACTTGTCCTCGAAAATGGGTTGGCCGGCAAGCCACTGCCCTTGTTTTCGTTAGCCATGTGGTGTGGTGGGACCCACACACACATGGCCCAATCTGACCCTACACTTACCTTGATCTTGGCCCTGAATCCTCTATATAAACCCTTAAGTTGAAGAAGCAAAATCCTCCACTCATGAAAGCTTTCCAAGCAAATGTTTTCCTCCTTTGTGTAGATTTCGTCCTCCCCTCTTGTGTAGAAAATACTTGGTGTATTGTTGTATAATCCCAAATACCTTGGCCTAGTATCCCTAGTAGTATTCCAAAGTTATTTCAATACTAGGAGCCCTAAATACTACTTTATTCCAATAGCCGAAACGAAACCTAGAAAAATCTTCCTAGCTTGGTGGAAGTATTTAGAGAAGTTGTTTAGAAACTTCTAAGGGTCGCTGGAGCGGGTTGGGCGTAAGGATTGGAGCTAAACGTTGCTCGTGATCACTTATAACTTGGATAATTTTGGGCTTATCGAGGTAATGATCTATGTCCCTATTGTAATTGGATATTACATATTGTAGTAGTTATACTTGAGTATATTATATTGGAAGGATGATTATAAAGGATTGAATCAGATTTACATTGACTGTATTTACAGAGACTAGTGTAAGTATTATTGTGAAGCATATTTGAAAACGTCCGTTAGGCGTGTAATCCTCAGGAGTTGTTGGCACAGTAGCGGGCCCGTGAGGAGGAGATTTATGTGATAGCGGGGAGGTCTGCCAAATTTACGTAGAATAAGGAATCTTGTGTTTAGAATATTCTACGAGAGTGCTAGAAGTTGATTTATATATTATGGTTGTTATAGGTGGATCTTTCTCACGGCATACTTGACTTGGCTTGTGGTTTAAGCTAAAGGTATGTGATTCTTCCTATACTCTTGAGCATGATTGTTGTGAACTATATAGTACGGTAGACGTACGTGTGTGAAACAATTTTTGTTTGTTTTAAAACATAAAGTGTTATAATGGCTTTATGGGAAGTTAGTTATACGACTTTATGAAGATAAAAGAAAGATTTGGTTTTGACAGTAAAACGACTTGATTTTGAAAGTTAAGAGACTTGATCTTGAAAGATAAGAGACTTGACTTATAACGACTTGTTTTCGGAAAAGGAGAAGTAACTTGATTTAAGTATAGGTTACTTGCTTTGAAAAGAGTAAGTTAATTGGGTTTTAAAAGAGTATACTTGATGTTGTTCTAAAAGAAAAGCACTTGGTTTATAAAGTATAGAGTACTTGATTTTAAAAGCCTTGTAAAGATTTTTACGAAGGTGAAGTAATTTGGTTTTAAAAGTAAACGTGTTTTCTTTATATACTACAGTATTAGTATCACGTGGCTTTTACATAGAAAGAGGTCTTTTTGAAAGAAGGAAAGTATGTAGTATTTTGGGTTTGAAACCGGATTGTTGATTAAAATGAATGTATGTTAAACTTGCCTATGCTTGTTGTGATAGTCTTTGATGTGCAAGTGTTTTGTTGATGTCTTTGCGTGACTCTGGGAGGGCCGCTATCGATTGATTGATGGACATCGGCGTTGGGTGGTCCACAGTATCGCCCACTTTGAGTATTGGTCGGTTGTTTAATCGCCGTGACTCTGCAGGAGGCGGCTATCGATTTATTTCCTTTGGACATGCCGACGTGATGGATGTTCCACGCACGTCGTCGAGGATGGTTTCATGGCCATGACTTCCGAGGTAAGATCTGGCATGCGGTCATTGTGAGGTTCGATCATAGTCCATGGACCGCTAATCCATGAAGCTTGCGCGGTGACGGCGATCACGGCTTGGTTTATGCGTGTGGTTCGCACACTTTAGATACTTGTTCGTCATTTTCGTGTCGCAGGTAGCCTCGGTAGATAGCTTAAGATACTTGCCTCGTCATATCTTGTGAGGCGGTAGGCTATTGTACGTTAGCTTAAGATACTTGCCTCGCCGATGTGGCTAGCTTTTGGACTGGTAGTTGGCTTCCGTACCTTGCCCGTGATGGGATATGACTAGCTTTTGGACTGGTAGTTGGCTATTCTACTTGGCCCGATCGGTTTTGATGACGCAGGCAGGATCTAGTGTTCAGGTTCACATATGGGTGTTGTTTTACATCATGTACTGCCGGCAGTGAGGAATGAGTTCCACGGGCATGAGTGGTATTATGGGCGTGAGACCCATAATTATGTGTGAGTGATTATTCTGGGGATATGCGTCCCCTTACTTGACATAACTGTTTACGTATTGCGAAATGGTTTTATAAAATGATGAAATGTGATTTCATTACAGTATTTTCAGTTTCACATACTTGGTACCTGTTATGCGACCTCCTTCGGGCTGCGTTCATCGCCGCAGTAGAATTACACTTGGTTGATCCTCGCCGTAGGATCGCATTCACGTTAGGAAGCTCGTTCCTCCGAGGCTTATCTTTTGGTATAGTCCTGTCATTGTAGGTACTTGTACATTCAGGTATGGCGGGCCTCTGTCCGTCATAGTTGTTGTATATCTTAGAAGTGCATGCTGCTTGTTGTGGCGTGGTTTGTAAAAAGGATAACAGTTCGGGTTTTATGTTTATATAATAAAGTCAACGGTTGGGTTGGACTGTTTATTTATGTTTGTCTCTAATTTGTTGTGTAATGTTTTTATTTCCGCTGGTTTTGTCTGATGTTGTATCACTAGGGTGCCCGGTAAGGCACGATGTGGCCCGTTTGGGCGTCCAAGTGGTATCGAGCGATTAATCCTCGGAAAGTGTCTGCATCGTGTCTAGTAGAGTCTTGATTATCGGTGTGTTGTGCACCACATCTATAATCGAGGTCACAGGACATTTAGGATTGGTTTCATTCTTCTCACTCGAGATCGTGCCTTAGAGCGATGTTGTAAGTTGGACTCCTTCCGACGTGTTCTTTTACGCGATTATGCCTCCGCGCAAGGCAACCCGGCCCGAAGGCAAGGCCGTGGGAGCCGCTAGTGGGACCACGAGGAGTACGAGGCGCAGCCGGTCATTACCGAGATAGTTCTTGACGGCGAGTTTTGCGACGCCACCCAGCCCAGCAGAGGTTAGAGCGCAGCGATGGGCTGCAGAGACCACTGCACTGAGCCTCCGGTCCACGGCGAGCAGAGGAGACGGGTTACAAGGAGATGGCGATTCATCGCCGGGATCGTGGCGAACACGAGGAAGGCCGAATCAGCAGCTTCCATTCAGAGCCCGTAGTTCATCCCAGATCGGATAGTTTGAGGCTACGGGATTTTCTGAGTTGTATTCCGCCAGAGTTCTACGGGTCGAGGCCTGAGGATGATCCGCAGGAGTTCATCCGTCAGTTACAGAGGATCATGCGAGTGATCAAGGCTTCGGAGACCGAGTCCGTGATTTTCGGTTCGCATCGGCTGCGTGATACCGCAGTCGACTGGTTTGATTCATGGGAGCTGTCCCGGGGGGAGCATGCGCCTCACCGCTTGGGATGAGTTCTGAGGCATTTCTCGGCCATTTCTTGCCGCCCATGAGAGGGCCGCGGCCGAGTTTCGATCTTTGAGGCAGGGAGGACGCGATTCCGGGAGTACAACGTAGACTTCGACTCGTGGGCTCGATATGTCCTGCGTTAGTAGCTAATATGGAGGACGAGTGCACCGCTACGTCACGGCTTGATGACTACTTGGCAGAGTCTTGTTCGGGTGTATCGCTTCAGCCGGGCATGGACATCGCCCGCATGCAGGCTCATGCACTAGGGTGTGAGGCACGGAGAGACCGACGGATTGACCAATATCAGCAGAAGAGGGCCAGGACAGCAGGGTCCTTTGGTAACTTTCAAGGCGGACCGCCTCAGCAGCAGACTAGTTATACGCCGCCGCCAGTACAGAGTGGTCCTCTACAGTCTTCAGGGCCTCCAGAGTATTCAGGAGCAGGTCAGGGCTCCAGGTTGTGTTTCGGGAGTTGGGGTCAAGGCGGAGAAGCCACCCGACCTAAGTGTAACCATGTGGTAAACCCCGTTCGAAGTGTCAGAGGACTTGTTTTACATGTGGCCAGCGGGGCCATTTTGCGAGAAATTGTCCTACCAGAGGTAGCGCGGATGTTGAGACTCAGCCTTCGGGATCTGTTGCGGGTTCTTCGCCTTCGATAGCTAGGCAGGGTGTTCGTATACCGGCAGGCCAGGGCAGGGGTCGTGGTGGAAGTTCCCAGTTATAGCGGTCCTTGAAATCGCCTATTTGTTTTTGTGATATCAGGTATATCCTTGACCCTCTAAGAGACTAGTATGCATTTGTATTAAGATAAGTATATTTTTAATTATTATGTTCTGATAGCATTATGTTGGTGTGATAATTCCATGGGTAGTGTAAGATGGAAGTGGTAGCTTTCATGACGTGAATTAGTAAGATTGTTCCGGATCGGAACGAGAGAGATCGGGCGCGATAGCGGTCGGGTTGAGGCTGTCGCGGTCAACCCGCGCCGGATTGAGGTGGGCGGTTCGAGGTGGTCCCGCCGTGGTAGGTCACGAGGGTGCTAGGCCCAAGTTTAGGTAACCATCGATGAGTTCGTGGATGCGTTCGACTGACCGGATCGTGAAGGCCGGAGATAGGCCTTAGAGTAAATTGAAGCTAGTAGGAGCTATTGTGAGATTAGAAATGATTTCCTCGTTAGCTTGGATTTGTATGTTACTATGGCCATTGATGGCGTGATTGGTTTCGTAAGTATAGTAGTGAAGACTATACCGGCACACGTTCGTTTGGAGACTTAGAAGGAACATTCGGGACGAATGTTTCTAAGGGGGGAAGAATGTTATACCCGTAGTTCCGTGGTATGTATGTGAGGACGACGCATTTGAGAATACGCATGTAAATTTTGGAAAGAAAGGAAGATGTGATTTTTTCGACTAAAAGTTCCTGCTTTTGTGAAGAAAAAGGTTCGTTAATGGGAATTGGATTCCCAGATTTGGTATTTGGACTTCTTGGATTATATTAGAATTTTGAGGTTTTATTTTCGTAAATGGTCACGTGACCCACGGAGAAATTTACGGTTTTGTGGGGCCCGCTTTGTTTTTGAGATTTCGTATTTTGGATATTTTCTAAGACGAAATATTTTGGATTTAGTCGGGCGACACGTGTCACCCCATGTGGCACCTGGTCGAATGGGGACAAGTGGCTCGCCACTTGTCCCTTGGCCGAACTGGGTTGACAAGTGGCAAGCCCCTTGGCGCTTGTGTTCGTTGGCCATGTGGTGTGGTGGGACCCACACACACATGGCCGAATCTTGACCCTACACTTACCTTGATCTTGGCCCTCTCCTCTATATAAACCCCTTAAGTTGAAGAAGTAAATCATCCTCACTTGAAAGCTTTCCAAAGCAAATGTTTTCCTCCCTTTGTGTAGATTTCGTCCTCTCCTCTTGTGTAGAAAATACTTGGTGTATTGTTGTATAATCCCAAATACCTTGGCCTAGTATCCCTAGTAGTATTCCAAAGTTATTTCAATACTAGGAGCAAATACTACTTTATTCCAATAGCCGTAAAACGAAACCCTAGAAAAATCTTCCTAGCTTGGTGGAAGTATTTAGAGAAGTTGTTTAGAAACTTCTAAGGGTCGCTTGGAGCGGGTTGGAGCGTAAGGATTGGAGCTAAACGTTGCTCAGGATCGACTTATAACTTGGATAAATTTTGGGCTTATAGAGGTAATTAACTATGTCAACATATTGTAATTGGATAATACATAGTGTAGTAGTTATACTTGAGTATATTATATTGGAAGGATGATTATAAAGGATTGAATCAGTATTTACATTGACTGCATTTACGTGGACTTGTGTAAGTATTATTGTGAAGCATATTTGAAAACGTCAGGTTAGACGTGTATTCCCCTGGGAGTTGTTGGCCCGTAGCGGGCACCGTAAGGAGGAGATTTATGTGATAGCGGGGAGGTCTTTGTCAAATTTCGTAGAATAAGGAATCTTGTGTTTAGAATATTCTACGGAGAGTGCTAGAAGTTGATTTATATATTATGGTTGTTATAGGTGGATCTTTCACGCGCGCATACTTGACTTGGCTTGTGGTTTAAGCTAAAGGTATGTGATTCTTCCTATACTCTTGAGCATGATTGTTGTGAACTATATAGTACGGTAGACGTACGTGTGTGAAACAATTTTTGTTTGTTTTAAAACATAAAGTGTTATAATGGCTTTATGGGAAGTTAGTTATAACGACTTTATGAAGATAAAAGAAAGATTTGGTTTTGACAGTAAAACGACTTGATTTTGAAAGTTAAGAGACTTGATCTTGAAAGATAAGAGACTTGACTTATAACGACTTGTTTTGGAAAAGGAGAAGTAACTTGATTTAAGTATAGGTTACTTGCTTTGAAAAGAGTAAGTTAATTGGGTTTTAAAAAGAGTATACTTGATGTTGTTCTAAAAGAAAAGCACTTGGTTTATAAAGTATAGAGTACTTGATTTTAAAAGCCTTGTAAAGATTTTTACGAAGGTGAAGTAATTTGGTTTTAAAAGTAAAACGTGTTTTCTTTATATACTACAGTATTAGTATCACGTGGCTTTTACATAGAAAGAGGTCTTTTGAAAGAAGGAAAGTATGTAGTATTTTGGGTTTGAAACCCGATTGTTGATTAAAATGAATGTATGTTAAACTTGCCTATGCTTGTTGTGATAGTCTTTGATGTGCAAGTGTTTTGTTGATGTCTTCGTGACTCTGCAGGAGGGCTGCTATCCGATTGATTATGGACATCACGACGTTGGGTGGTCGCAGTATCGTCCACTTTGAGTATCGACCGGTTGTTTAGATCGCCGTGACTCTGGAGGGCGGCTATCGATTTATTTCCTTTGGACATGCCGACGTGATGGATGTTCCACGCATGCGCCCAATGGGATGGTTTCATGGCCATGACTTCCGAGTAAGATGCCGGCACGCGGTCATTGTGAGGTTCAGATCGTTAGTCCACGGACCGCTAATCCATGAAGCTTGCCGCGGTGACGGCGATCACGGGCTTGGTTTTATGCGTGTGGTTCGTGCACACTTTAGATACTGCTCGGTCATTTTCGTGCTGGTAGCCTCCGTAGATAGCTTAAGATACTTGCCTCGCCATATCTTGTGAGACGGTAGGCTATTATCGTTAGCTTAAGATACTTTGCCTCGGCCATGCGTGGCTAGCTTTTGGATCGGTAGTTGGCTTCCGTACCTTGCGTGATGGGATATGACTAGCTTTTGGGTAGTAGTTGGCTATTCTACTTCGCCCGACGGTTTTGATAGCCGACGCAGGATCTAGTGTTCGTGTTCACATATGGGTGTTGTTTTACATCATGTACTGCCGTGATGAGAATGAGTTCCACGGGCATGAGTGGTATTATGGGCGTGAGACCCATAATTATGTGAGTGATTATTCGGGATATCGTCCCGCCTCATACTTGACATATTCAAGCGACATAAATGGTTTTATAAAATGATGAAATGTGATTTCATTACGATTTTCGATTTCACATACTTGGTACTGTTATCGACCTTCGTGGCCGCGTTCATGCCGCGGTAGAGGTACACCGCTTGGTTGATCCTCGCTCGTAGGATCGCAGTCATTAGGAAGCTCCGTTCCTCCGAGGCTTATCTTTGGTATAGTCCTGTCATTGTAGGTACTTGTACATTCGAGGGTATGGCGGGAGCCTGTCGTCATAGTTGTTGTATATCTTAGAGTGCAGTGCATGTGTGGTTTGTAAAAAGGATAACTGTCGGTTTTATGTATATATCCAAGGCAACGGTTGGGTTGCTGTTTATTTATTTATGTCTCTCATTTCATGTGTAAAGTTTTTATTTCCGCTGGTTTTCTCTGATGTTGTATCACTAGGGTGCCCGGGGTAAGGCACGATGTGGGCCCGGTTTCGGCGTCACGCTTTATAGCCATTATAGGTTGAAATCGCGAGTAGCGTATTCTACTTGAAGGGTGGAAAAGGCTAGCGAGATTACAAAGCTTTGGAGCTTTTGCTATTTGTCGATAATCGCGCGAGGTATGTGAACCTCTTCCTATCTTTTCTAGCATGATTGTGTGAACTATGTAGTACGGTAGACGTACGTGTGCTAAACGAAGTAGGTTGGTTTAAAACATAAAGTGTTATAACGACTTTATGGGAAGTTTGTTATAACAACTTTATGTAGGTAAAGAAATAGTTTGTGGTTTTTAAAAGATAAGAGACTTGACTTATTAATGACTTGATGTGAAATGCTACGGACTTGGTTTGTGTTAAAAGTTGTGAAACCGCATTCATGAGAAATGTGTAATTGGGTTTTAAAAAGGAATAAGTTATATTGATTTCGGAAATGAGAATAAGTATCGAACAAACCACTGCAACGTTAATAAAGGAAAATGTATTGACTAATTAATTATTATCAAAACCAGTAGAAACCTCCATCGCATGAAGCTAAGATAAGACAAAATTGTATTACATTTCCTAGATCATGGCTGCTTTAATAAGATTGTCATAAACAAGTATAACCTACTCACACATAGACTTATGTTACTCAAATTGTTATAAAAGAGATTATGTTGTTAAGTGATTAAGACTATGAGCTATGAAATCTTTCGAAAATAAGAGACTTGAGTATTTGAAATTAGGCAACTTGAACTTTTGGAAAAAAATGTTGTTACTTGATTTTAAAAGGGAAAGTGTTTTGGTTTAAAAAGGGCATGGTATTGTCTTAATTTGGTTTAAAAAGGAAAGTATGGAAGTTGTTTTGGTTTACTTAAAATGTCAGTCACTCTATTTTGATAATACGGGCGGGTGACCTTTGTAAAAGAAATGGATCTTTTAAAAAGAATTTAACGTACGTAGTACTTTGGGGTTAAAACCTGGACTTTGACATAAAATGAAAGTACCTTGAGTTGTGTGTAACTTGCCTATGTTTGCGTGTGATAGCCTTGTCGTTCTAGTATTGTATTTCTATACCACCGCGTCTCTCGATGGAGGGCCGGCTTGTTATACCCCGTATTTCCAGAGTATGTACGTAAGGACGTACGTAGAAAAGTTTGGGCTTTAAAGTGGCTTGGCCGAATTATTTTTGTGCACAACACCCGGTTAGAGTCGTTTTTAATGAAACGTTTCCTGACTTTCGTAGGAAAATTCCGGCTATGTCATTTTTTAATTTTTGCGGATTTTTCCGAGAGACGAAACATTTTAGACCAACAAGAGGGCGACACTTGTCACCCTCTCATTGGAAGGACTTGGGCGGTCAAGGGTGGACGAAATGGGTGGGTTTTTGTCAAGTAGTAGGTAGGATATTTTGGTGGTAGATGGATAAGGTGCACTTGGCATGATCTTGGCCCTACACTTGCTATGCACTTGGCATGATCTTGGCCATTGGTTGGCCTTTGCTAGACCTATAAATACCCCCTTTGGAAGACCTTCATCAATTACTAAAATTTCCTATGTGTTAAAATCCGCCCGCCCTTTGGGTGGTGTTCGCGGCCCCCCCCTTGTTAGGCCCTCTTGGACGATTGCCCTCCCCTTGGTAGAGTACTCAGTGGGGTAGGTAGAGGTATACCCCTCGTGGTGTTGTCTCGTATATATACCCCCTCTTGGTGAAATACTCTCAAAGTATTGTTATAATGCCCAAATTACCTTAGCCAGATACCTTGTAGTATTCTAAGGTTATACCTATACAAAAGCCCAGTTATACTACTATACTTCCGTCACCACAAAACCGAAACCCTAAGGAAAATCTCCATAGTTAGTTGGAGTATTATGTAGGTTGGTTAGAACTTCTAAGGGTGGTTTGGAGGCGGAGTTGGAGCGCGAGTTGGAGCTAACGTTGCCCAGGAATCGACATGATACTTGGATAATTATGGGCTTATCGAGGTAAATATCTTGTCCCCTTATTGTAATTGGAAATTACATGTTGTAGGAATATATAGTTGAAGTATACTATATATAGAACTAAACATAGTTTTGTGGCAATGTCCTTGGACTTAAGCCTGAATTTAAAGAAGAACCGAATCTGTAATTACGTGGGTGTATTACAGTAGACTTGTGTAGTTGACGGGTAGGGAAGGGCTGCCCAATTTCCCATAGGATCTTGTATCTATATTTATTCTACCGAGTAGTCTAGACTTTGATAGACTTGTATAACTTGTATAGGTTGAATGTTCTGCGAGTAGCATGTGCTACTTGAGAAGGTGGACCAGGCTAGCCGGGTTATAGCCGTGGAGCGATTTGCTAATAGTCGATAATCGTCGCGAGGTATGTGAACCTCTTCCTATCTCTTCTAGCATGATATGTGTATAACTATATAGTACGGTAGACGTACGTGTGTTAATTGAACATAGTTATACGGCAATGTCTTCTGACTTAAGCCCGAATAATAATAATCTTGAAGTAGTTCAAGAGAATTAAGAACTGTTTTTAAAAGAAGAGTAATACTTGGTTTTAAAATCTTAAGAGTTATACTAGCTTTATGGGAAGTTAGGTATAATGACTTAAGAGAGATAAAACGAATGATTTATTTATTTTAGAAGTTAAGAGACTTAACTTAAATGAATTATATGAATTTTGTGTGAAACCTCATTCGTGAGTAATGAGTACTTGGTTGTTAAAAGGGACAATGTTTTACTGATTTCGGAAATCAGAGATGTGTATCGACAAACCACTGCAGCGTTAATAAAGGGAAATGTTTTGATTAATGAAGTATTATTAAAACCAGTAGAAACCTCCATCTGCATAGAAGCTAAGATGAGACAAAATGATATTACATTTCCTAGATCATGGCTGCTTAATAAGATTGTTATGAACAAGAATAACCTACTCACACATAAGGTATATGTTTCTCAAATTGTTTTAAAGGATTAAAACTATGAACTACGAAACCTTTCCAAAATAAGAAACGTGAACATTTGAAATTAGGCAAACTTGGACGTTTGGAAAATAATGTTGTTACTTGATTTTACAAAGGTAAGTGTTTTGGTTTACTTAAAAAGACAGTCACTCTATTTTATACTACGGGTATTGTGTGACTTATGTGAAAGAAACGGATCTTTTAAAAAGTTAATGTATGAAGTACTTTGGGGATAGATACCCGAACTTGTTAGTAGAAAGTGCCTTGTGTGAATAACTTGATTGTATTGGTTTGTGATAGCCTTGTAATACTTTCTTGTTCATTTGATAAAGTAAATATGCTAGGATGCTACGTGTGTTAGTATCTTGTGATGTTTTGTGTAAAGGGGTTTTCCCTCGTTGCGCTTAAAGTTGTTTAACGATCAGCCGTTATGTTGGTATTATACCACTCACCTTGACTTTTCCGGAGGTTAAGGCGCCTCCGTCTGCGGGTAGACTTCAAGCGGTGCATGTGACCTATGATTCGAGGATACCTCATGCGGGTCCCGTGGGCTATGCGAGCTACGAGAGTTCCAGGTTAGTTTGCGTCCTTTATGGGCATGCGGTCTATGTGGCCATGCGGACTGCGAAGTCCAGGCGGATGCCGGGGAGTAGCTACCCTCGATGCGGGGAATACCTCATGCGGGCCATTGGGGTGGCTATGGGCAGCGGGAAGTTCGGGGCTAGACGCGCGCATTAGATCTGCGGCGAGTGGCGGCTTTGATCATGTGGCCGGTCTAGACAAATTTCATGATACATTTTATGACATTGTTGGTACGTTGGGTTTTAGTAGTCGGCTATGCATTCATACTTACCCCGTACGATTTTATTATGACAGTGGGACCCGTGTTCATGTGTATCTCTTGGTGCTTTTATATATCATAGGATCGCGGTGAGGAAGGTATTGTTATACCGTATTTCCAGTATGTATGCGTAGGGCGTCGTGAAAATTTGAACCTTCAAATAGGCTTGGGCGATTTCACTTTGTGCAACAATCCGGTTAGAGTCGTTTTTCAATGAAACATTTCCACGACTTTCGTAGGGTAAAAAATGGCTATGTCATTTTTAATTTTTGCGGATTTTTACGAGAGATGAAACAATTTGGACCAACAAGAGGGCGACACTTGTCACCCTCTCATGGAGCGTTATTGGGTGGTTGGCTTGGACGAATTGGCCATTGTTTGGTCAAGGAGTTGGTAGGATATTTTGGGTAGATGGATAAGGTTGCACATGGCTTGATCTTGGCCTACACTTGCATAGCACTTGGCTAGATCTTGGCCATTGGTTGACCTTGGCTTGTACTATAAATACCCCCCCTTTGGAAGACTTATTCATCCATTCCACAAAGTTTCTAAGTCTTGAAAGCCTTCCCCTCTGCCTTGTAGTGGTTCGTCCCTCCCCTCTCCCTTTGCGGAAGGCCTTTGGCCGTGAGTCCCCTTCCCCTTTGGCGAGAGTCCCCCAGTGGGGTGGTAGAGGGTATACACCCCTTGTGGTGCTAGCCGTAGGGTACCTAGCCTAGTTGTTCTCGTATAATACCCCACTCTTGGTAGAAATACTCTCAAAGTATTGTTATAATGCCCAAATTACCTTAGCCGTATACCTTGTAGTATTCTAAGGTTATACTTATCTGAAAAGCCGTAAATACTATTATACTTCCGTCACCAAACCGAAACCAAGGAAATCTTCATAGTTGGTTGAAGTATTTAAGTAGAAGTTGGTTAGAACTTCTAAGGGTTGTTTGGAGCGGATTGAAGCGCCGCAGTAGGAGCTAAACCTTGCTCAGATCGACATTATAACTTGGATAATTATGGGCTTATCGAGGTAATTATCTTGTCCCCCTATTGTAATTGGAAATTACATGTTGTTAGACTATATAGTTGAAGTATACTATATATAGAACTGAACGTAGTATCGACAATGTCTTTTGACTTAAGCTGAATAATAAGAAACCTTTTCAAAGAAGAGTCGAATCGTAATTACATGGGACTGTATTACGATGAGACTTGTGTAGCTTTTACGTGAGGTAGAATTGTGCACGTCCGGATTAGGCGTATAACCCACTGGTTGGCTTGGCAGCCGGCCGATAGAGGAGGAGATTTACGTTGTTGCGGGGAGGTGTTTGCGAATTTTTACGTAGAATGTTCTACGAAGAGATCTAGATGTTAATGTCGCCATGGCCTTATAGGTTGAAGTACTACGTGTGGCGCGATCTACTTGGCTTAAGGAGTAGCCAGGCGGTTGGAAGTACTTGGGCGTTTGCTATTAGTCGATACTGTCGCGAGGTATGTGAACCTCTTCCTATCTCTTCTAGCATGATATGTGTGAACTATGTAGTACGGTGAGCGTATACGTGCTAAATGTATTTGATTGGTTTAAAACATAAAGTGTTATAACGGCTTTATGGGAAGTTGGTTATATGACTTTATGTTGGTAAGAAAATACTTGTGGTTTTTAAAAGGTAACGATTTGAACTATAAGCGGCTTGTTATGTGTTAATAAAGAACTTGAAGTAATACTTGGTTTTGAAAACTTAAGAGTTATACTAGCTTTATGGGAAGTTAGGTATAACGCTTAAGAATGTTTTCTGATTTCGAAATCGAATGTGTATCGACAAACCACTGCGGCGTTAATAAAAGGAAATGTTTGTGATTAAGTATTATTAAAACCAAGAGAAACTTCCATCCGCATAGAAGCTAAGATGAGACAAAATGATATTTCCTAGGTCATGGCTGCTGTAATAAGATTGTTATAAACAAGAATATCCTACTCACATATAAGGCTTATGTTTCTCAGATGGTTTAAAAGAGAATTATATTCTTAAATAAATAAGGCTAGGAACTACGAAACCTTTCTAAAATAAGAAACGTGAACATTTGAAATTAGGCACACTTGGACGTTTGAAAAAGAATGTTGTTACTTGGTTTTACTAAGAAGTGTTTTGATTTACTTCAAAAGATAATCACTCTATTGTTATATACTACGGGTATTGTGTGACTTTTGTGAAAGTAACATATCTTTAAAGAGTTATTGTATAAAGTACTTTGGGGATAAAAACCCGATCTCGTTAATCATATAGTAGAAAGTACCTTATGTGTGAATAACTCGATTGTATTGGTTTGTGATAGCCTTGTAATACCTTCGTGTTGATTTGATAAGTAATCATATTAGGATGCTACGTGTGAGTATTCTGTGATGGTTGTGTAAAGGGGTTTTCCCTTGATTGTGCTTAGGTTGTTTAAACGATAAACTGTTATGTTGGTATTATACCACTCACCGTGTTTCCGGGGGTTAAGCTGCCCTCCGATACGGGGTAGACTCAGGCGGTCTAGGACCATGATTCGAGAATACCTCATGCGGGTCCCGGGGGCCTATGCGGAGCTACGAGAGTTCCAGGTTAGTGTGCGGCCTTTATGGTCATGCGGTCTATGTGGCCGTGCGATTCGCGAGTCGGGACGATCTTAGGGAGTAGCTACCCTCGATGCGGGGTTATACCTCATCGGGCCTATGATTGGCCTATGCGGAGTCTGCGGGAGTTCGTGGCTAGACGCACATTTGATATTGCGAGCGGCGACCAGCTTTGATCATGTGACGGCCTGCAGACAGATATCATGATACGCTTTATGACCTTGTTAGTACCGCTGGTGTTAGTAGTCGGCTATGTCTTCGCATTTACCTGTCATCGCTTTATTTGGACACAGTGGGACCCATTGTTCGTGTGTATTCCTTGGTGCTTTTCTATCATTGGCTGGCGGTGAGGAAGGTATTCCACGGGCATGATTGATGTTGTGGGCGTGAGACCCATTGTTATATCGAGTGGTGACTTCGGCGCGAGTCCCGACTAGACATATCGCTATTTATTGTGAATCGTAGTTTGGTTAACATACGTGTCTCCCGCTTTCTATAGACTACTATGATTTCATTTACGATATCTTCATGTTTCACATACTTGGTACCGTTGTCGACCTCGCCGGGGGCTGCGTTCATGCCGCAGGTAAAGGTACACCAGTCGTTGATCCTCGCTCTTAGGGTCACAGTTCAGCGTTTGGGAAGCTCCATTCCTCCGGAGGCTTATCTTGGTATAGTCCCCTGTTGTTGTAGGTGCTTACATTCAGGGGTATGACGGGGCCCTGTCCCGTCGTTGTTGTCATATCATTCGTAGAGGTGTAGTAATCTTGTTGTGGCGGGGTTTGTAAAAGGATTAAACTGCTCGAGTTGAAAGAGTTGTTGTTTCTATATATATGCCGAAAGGCAAGTTTTCACAGGCTATTGTTTATACTTCTGTTATTTTATGTTATTGATTTATATTCCGCTGATTTTCTCTGATGTATGACTACTGGGGTGCTCGGGGTAAGGCACCAGTCACAGGCCCGGGTTCGGGTCGTGACAGGTATTCCACGGGCATGACTGATGTTGTGGGCGTGAGACCCATATTTATATATTTGAGTGATGACTTCGAGGGCGTGAGTCCCTGGCTTGATATGACTGTTTATTTATTGTGAACTGTAGTTTGGTTATCATACATGTCTCCTGCTTTATATAGACTACTATGATTTCATTTACAGTATTTTCAATTTCACATACTTCACTGTTATCGACCTCCTTGGGGCCGCGTTCATGCCGTAGGTAAAGGTACACCGCCATTGATCCTCGCCTTAGTGGTCACAGCGTTTGGGAAAGCTCCGTTTCTCGAGGTTGTCTTCGTATAGTCCCGTTGTTGTAGGTGCTTACATTCAGGTATGACGGCCTGTCCGTCGTTGTTGTCATATCATTCGTAGGTCAGAGTACCGCGCATGGGCGAGTTGTAAAAGGGATGTAACTGTTCAAATTGCTATTAATATATACTGAAGGTAACCGTTTTTGGTTAGCCTGTCTTCTTATTTCACTGTCTTATTACATTGGTTTCATGTATCGTTTTATATTCCGCTGATTACTCTGATGTTGTATCACTAGGGTGCCCGGGGTAAGGCACCGCCACGGTCCGGTTCGGCCGTGACAAAAGTGGTATCGCAGCGATTAATCCTCGGAAAGTGTCTACAGACCGTATCCAGTAGAGTCTTGATTATCGGTGTGTTGTGCACCACACCAATAATCAGGAGGCTATAGGATATTTAGGATTGGTTTCTATTCTTCTCACTCTGAGATCGTGCCTTAGAGCTGTGTTGTAAGTTGGACCCTCTAACGTATTTCTTTCCCTTAACGTTATGCCTCCGCGTAGGGCAACCCGGGCCCAGGAGGGCAAGGCGGCCGAGGGAGCTGCGAGTAGAGTTCAGAGGGTTACGAGGGCACAGGCCCAATCATCACCTGAGTTAGGTGCTTCATTTGGGGAGTTCTGCGACGTCACTAGCCCCAGCAGAGTTTAGCACGGCGGCGGTTCATCGCGGCCATGATATTTGAACCTTCGCCCACGGCGAACAATGAATTTAGATCGCAGCGCGACCACATTAGCTATGGATTTGGCTACCAGAGAGTATACCGAGGTACCGCGAGTCTTGATGACTACCTAAGAGAGGGTTGTGTAAGAGTAATTCTTGCTTAGGCTCGAGCATGGCACGGTGCGGGCTTATGCGCAGCAGCCGAGAAACGTAGAGATCGACGGGTTAACCAAGGACAAAGCGAAGAGGCCGCAGCAAAGAAGGTCCTTTGGTAACTTTCGAGGCGAGTCACCTCACCAGCGGATTATATTATGCACATCCACCAGTGCAGAGAGGTCCTCCACGAATTTCAGGACGTTCGGGGTATGCAGGAGTTGGTCAGAGCTCCAGATCTTCCGGTTCACAGTGTGGCAGACGTCATCCCGGGGAATGTCGTCTTTTAGTTGGTATTTGTTGTACCTACGACCGTCAGGGTCTGATGTCGGAAGAGTGTCCTTGTAGGAGGACTTAGCCTTCAGGATCGGTGGGTAGTTTGTCATCTTCCTTAGCTACGCGCCCTACGGGGCAGGTTTGTTTAGAACGACTAAGGGGAGTAGCAGTAGATACATGCATATCTTTAACCCTCTAGGGATTAGTATGTGTGATAAGATGAGTATACCTTAAGGGTTATTGTGTAAATTGTGATTAGAAATCCTGGTTAGTTAACCAAGTAAGATTTGGGGGATAGAGAAAGTGTAAGCCTTAGAGCTTTATACGTGAAGACCTTAGAGGTAAGGCCATCTCGAGTAAAGGTGTAGTGTTTTGTTTGATCCTTATCGGAGTGCATAGTGCACGTGAGCTATGTTTGGGATAGGTCCCTAAGTAGTGTGAAATGAAAGAGGGTAGTTGAACTAAGAAGACCGCTAGGTTTTCGTAACGTGATTTGAGAGATTGTTCCGGATCGGGGAGCTAGTGTTTTGCGCATTGCCGGGTCGGGTTGAGGCCATGTTGCGGGTCAACCCGCGGCATGTATGGTGGTGGGGTCAGTTTGTGGTGGTTCCGCCTTGTGGTAGGATCACAAGGGTGTTTGGCCCAAGTTCAGTTAACCAGCGTACAAGTTCGTGGATACGTCCGACCAGTAGTCGGGCCGATGGGGTCAGCCCGTCGTGTCTTTCAGTCAAGACCGTTTACTCGGCAGAGGGTTATGCGAGACGTTATATCAGAAAGGTTGTAAGGCTGCACGGGGTGCCTACCTTCACCTTATGACATGCTGAAGCCTGTGTTGTGGCTATTTTCGTTTTCTGAAAGTTTTACCAGGCAGGGTTAGGAACTCAGGTGAGTCTCAGAATCACATTCGCCCTCGGGCCAGTGTTTGATTTTCAGGGGTAGTTGCAAGGATTGTTGTCTCCTGTTGAAGGAGTGTTTTTAGCTACCATTTCAGTGTTCGGATGTCGCCTTATGAAGCCTTGTAGGGGCGGAAGTGTAAGTTGCCGGTCGTTGGTTTGATGTTGGCAAGGTTCAGATAGTTGGTTCAGGCTTGTTCCAACAGACTGTGGATAGGGTGAAGCTTATCTAGAGGAGGTTTTTGGCAGCTCAAAGAAATCGTGCGGATTATCGGCGACGACGCTTAGAGTTCAGGTTGACGATCGGTCTTCTTGAAGGTACAACCCCGGTTAGGGTGTGGCGAGTTTTGGAAAACAGAGGGAACTTAGCCCGAGTTACTTTGGGCCTTTTTGAGTTCTTGTGAAGAGTAGGCCAGGTTGCCTATATGTTAGCATTTGCTGTCCGACTTAGGAAGCAGTACGTCCGGTCTTTCGTATTGTTATGTTCGGGAAAGTATCGGAGATCCATCCAGAGTGTTCCCAGTCAGTGATGACCACGTTAGAGATAGTAACCCCAAGTTTTGGGAACCGGCAAGATTTAAATGTGGTAGGTTATGAGAAAGAGTTCGAGTGTACAAGAAGTGTATGACAATTTCGGGGATCGACGCGGCCCGGTACCATTTGTTGGGTCACGAGTGACACTAGAACCTCGCGCAAAGTGACAAAAGTGGTATCGGGAAGAAGCGAGCATGTATGGTGAGCATAGATGTGATCATTTCTTTTGGAAAAGAAGGTGCGAAGGAAGTATATTTTAGACCCCGGTGAGAGGTGTTTTATGGTAATGTTAGAGGTGCTTCCTCGTGGACTTGGATGTAAGTATCTGCGCAGTGTTTCTATGGCGGTGTGGCGTGATTGTTCTCGTAAGTATAGTAGTGAAGACCATCACGACGTTTGTTTTTGAGACTTAGAAGGAACATTCAGGACAAATGTTTCTAAGGAGGGGAGAATGTTATACCCCGTATTTCCAGAGTATGTACGTAAGGACGTACGTAGAAAAGTTTGGGCTTTAAAGTGGCTTGGCCGAATGTTTTTTGTGCACACACCCGGTTAGAGTCGTTTTTCCAACAAACGTTTCCACAACTTTCGTAGGGAAAATTCCGGCTATGTCATTTTTAATTTTTGCGGATTTTTCCGAGAGACGAAACATTTTGGACCAACAAGAGGGCGACACTTGTCACCCTCTCATTGGAAGGACTTGGGCGGTCAAGGGTGGACGAAATGGGTGGGTTTTTGTCAAGTAGTAGGTAGGATATTTTGGTGGTAGATGGATAAGGTGCACTTGGCATGATCTTGGCCCTACACTTGCTATGCACTTGGCATGATCTTGGCCATTGGTTGGCCTTTTCTGACCTATAAATACCCCCTTTGGAAGACTTCTTCATCCATTCCTAAAATTTCCTAAGTGTTAAAATCCTCCTCCCTTTGAGTGGTGTTCTCGTCCTCCCTCATGAGGCCCTCTCGACGATTGCCTCTCTCCCTTGGCCGAGAGTACCCCCCCTAGTGGGGTAGTCCGAGGTGTATACCCAACCTTGTGGTGTTGTCTCGTATATTTACCCCCACTCTTGTTGAAATACTCTCAAAAGTATTGTTATAATGCCCAAATTACCTTAGCTGTATACCTTGTAGTATTCTAAGGTTATACCTATACAAAAAGCCCAGTTATACTACTATACTTCCCGTCAGTCGCAAACCGAAACCCTAAGGAAATCTCCATAGTTAGTTGGAGTATTATGTAGAAGTTGGTTAGAACTTCTAAGGGTGGTTTGGAGCGGGTTGGAGCGCGCGGAGTTGGAGCTAAACGTTGCCCAGGAATCGACATTATACTTGGATAATTATGGGCTTATCGAGGTAAATATCTTGTCCCCCTATTGTAATTAGGAAATTACATGTTGTAGGAATATATAGTTGAAGTATACTATATATAGAACTAAACATAGTTTTGTGGCAATGTCCTTGGACTTAAGCCTGAATTTAAAAAAGAGAGAACCGAATCAGAATTACGCAGGATCAGACATGAGACTTGTGTAGTTGGGTAGGGAAGGGCTACGCCAATTTCCGTAGGATCTTGTATCTAGATTTTTTATACCGATTAGTCTAGACTTTGATAGACTTGTATAACTTGTATAGGTTGAATGTTCGCAGTGGCGTGTGCTACTTGAGAAGGTGGACCAAAGCCAGGGTTATAGACGTGGAGCGATTTGCTAATAGTCGATAATCGTCGCGAGGTATGTGAACCTCTTCCTATCTCTTCTAGCATGATATGTGTATAACTATATAGTACGGTAGACGTACGTGTGTTAATTGAACGTAGTTATACGGCAATGTCTTCTGACTTAAGCCCGAATAATAATAATCTTGAAGTAGTTCAAGAGAATTAAGAACTGTTTTTAAAAGAAGAGTAATACTTGGTTTTAAAATCTTAAGAGTTATACTAGCTTTATGGGAAGTTAGGTATAATGACTTAAGAGAGATAAAACGAATGATTTATTTATTTTAGAAGTTAAGAGACTTAACTTAAATGAATTATATGAATTTTGTGTGAAACCTCATTCGTGAGTAATGAGTACTTGGTTGTTAAAAGGGACAATGTTTTCTCGATTTGGAAATCGAGATGTGTATCGATAAACCATCGCGTTAATAAAGGGAAATGTTTTGATTAATGAAGTATTATTAAAACCAGTAGAAACCTCCATCTGCATAGAAGCTAAGATGAGACAAAATGATATTACATTTCCTAGATCATGGCTGCTTAATAAGATTGTTATGAACAAGAATAACCTACTCACACATAAGGTATATGTTTCTCAAATTGTTTTAAAGGATTAAAACTATGAACTACTTAAACCTTTCCAAAATAAGAAACGTGAACATTTGAAATTAGGCAAACTTGGACGTTTGGAAAATAATGTTGTTACTTGATTTTACAAAGGTAAGTGTTTTGGTTTACTTAAAAAGACAGTCACTCTATTTTATACTACGGGTATTGTGTGACTTATGTGAAAGAAACGGATCTTTTAAAAAGTTAATGTATGAAGTACTTTGGGGATAGATACCCGAACTTGTTAGTAGAAAGTGCCTTGTGTGAATAACTTGATTGTATTGGTTTGTGATAGCCTTGTAATACTTTCTTGTTCATTTGATAAAGTAAATATGCTAGGATGCTACGTGTGTTAGTATCTTGTGATGTTTTGTGTAAAGGGGTTTTCCCTCGTTGCGCTTAAAGTTGTTTAACGATCAGCCGTTATGTTGGTATTATACCACTCACCTTGACTTTTCCGGAGGTTAAAGTCGCCTCCGACGCGGGTAGACTCAGTGCTCTGTGACCTATGATTCGAGGATACCTCATGCGGGTCCCAGGGGCCTATGCGGAGCTACGAGAGTTCCAGGTTAGTTTGCGTCCTTTATGGGCATGCGGTCTATGTGGACATGCGGACTGCGAAGTCCAGGCGGATGCCGGGGAGTAGCTACCCTCGATGCGGGAATACCTCACGCGGGCCATTGGGGTGGCCATGGGGAGTGCGGGAAGTTCGGGGCTAGACGCGCATTAGATACGGGCGAGTGGCGGCTTTGATCATGTGATGCAGACAGATTTCATGATACGATTTATGACCTTGTTGATGCGGTGGGTTTTAGTAGTCGGCTATGCCTTCATACTTACCGTCACGATTTTATTATGACAGCGTGGGACACGGTGTTCATGTATCTCTTGGTGCTTTTATATATCATAGATCACGGCGGTGAGGAAGGTATTGTTATACCGTATTTCAGTATGTACGTGGGACGTACGTAGAAAATTTGAACCTTCAAATAGGCTTGGACGATTTCACTTTGTGCACAACACCCGGTTAGAGTCGTTTTTAGACGAAACGTTTACACACCTTTAGTAGGGTAAAAAAAGGCTATGTCATTTTTAATTTTTTCGGATTTTTACGAGAGACGAAACAATTTTGACCAACAAGAGGGCGACACTTGTCACCCTCTCATTGGAGCGTTGTGGGCGGTTGGCTTGGACGAATTGGCCATTGTTTGGTCAAGGAGTTGGTAGGATATTTTTGGGTAGATGGATAAGGTTGCACATGGCTTGATCTTGGCCCTACACTTGCATAGCACTTGGCTAGATCTTGGCCATTGGTTGGCCTTGGCTTGTACTATAAATACCCCCCCTTTGGAAGACTTATTCATCCATTCCACAAAGTTTCTAAGTCTTGAAAGCCTTCCCCTCTCCCTTGTAGTGGTTCGTCCCTCCCCTCTCCCTTTGAGAAAGGCCTTTGGCCGAGAGCACCCTTTCCCCCCCCTTGGCCGAGAGTCCCCCCCTAGTGGGGTAGGCCGAGGGGTATACACCCCCCCTCCTTGTGGTGCTAGTAGTGGGTACCCACCTAGCCTAGTTGTTCTCGTATAATACCCCCCCCCCTCTTGGTAGAAATACTCTCAAAAGTATTGTTATAATGCCCAAATTACCTTAGTCGTATACCTTGTAGTATTCTAAGGTTATACTTATACGAAAAGCCCAGAAATACTATTATACTTCCCACAATACCAAACCGAAACCCTAAGGAAATCTTCATAGTTGGTTGAAGTATTTAAGTAGAAGTTGGTTAGAACTTCTAAGGGTTGTTTGAGCGGATTGAAGCGCACGGAGTAGAGCTAAACCTTGCTCGGGATCGACATTATAACTTGGATAATTATGGGCTTATCGAGGTAATTATCTTGTCCCCTATTGTAATTGGAAATTACATGTTGTTAGACTATATAGTTGAAGTATACTATATATAGAATCAACGTAGTATCGCAATGTCTTTTGACTTAAGCCGAATAATAAGAAACCTTTTCGAAAGAAGAGAATCAACCAGTAATTACATAGGGTGTATTAGACATGAGACTTGTGTAGCTTTTCCGTGAGGTAGAATTGTGCACGTCCGGATTAGGCGTATAACCCCCGGTTGGCTTGGTAGCGGCCCGATAGAGGAGAGATTTACGCTGTTGCGGGGAGGTGCCGAATTTTACGTAGAATGTTCTACGAAGAGATCTAGATGTTAATAAAGCGCGCGTGGCCTTATAGGTTGAAGTACTACGTGTGGCGCGATCTACTTGGCTTAAGGAGTAGCCGACGGTTGGAAGTACTTGAGCGTTTTGCTATTAGTCGATACTGCCGCGAGGTATGTGAACCTCTTCCTATCTCTTCTAGCATGATATGTGTGAACTATGTAGTGCGGTAGACGTCATACTGCTAAATGTATTTGATTGGTTTAAAACATAAAGTGTTATAACGGCTTTATGGGAAGTTGGTTATAACAGCTTTATGTTGGTAAGAAAATACTTGTGGTTTTTAAAAGGTAACTGATTTGAACTATAACTGGCTTGTTATGTGTTAATAAAGAACTTGAAGTAATACTTGGTTTTTGAAAACTTAAGAGTTATACTAGCTTTATGGGAAGTTAGGTATAACGGCTTAAGAATGTTTTACTGATTTCGGAAATCAGAATGTGTATCGACAAACCACTGCAGCATTAATAAAAGGAAATGTTTTGACAGATTAAGTATTATTAAAACCAGTAGAAACTTCCATCTGCATAGAAGCTAAGATGAGACAAAATGATATTTCCTAGGTCATGGCTGCTGTAATAAGATTGTTATAAACAAGAATATCCTACTCACATATAAGGCTTATGTTTCTCAGATGGTTTAAAAGAGAATTATATTCTTAAATAAATAAGGCTAGGAACTACGAAACCTTTCTAAAATAAGAAACGTGAACATTTGAAATTAGGCAAACTTGGACGTTTGAAAAAGAATGTTGTTACTTGGTTTTACTAAGAGAAGTGTTTTGATTTACTTCAAAAGATAATCACTCTATTGTTATATACTACGGGTATTGTGTGACTTTTGTGAAAGTAACATATCTTTAAAGAGTTATTGTATAAAGTACTTTGGGGATAAAAACCCGATCTCGTTAATCATATAGTAGAAAGTACCTTATGTGTGAATAACTCGATTGTATTGGTTTGTGATAGCCTTGTAATACCTTCGTGTTGATTTGATAAGTAATCATATTAGGATTCTACGTGTGATAGTATTCTGTGATGGTTGTGTAAAGGGGTTTTCCCTTGATTGTGCTTAGGTTGTTTAAACGATAAACTGTTATGTTGGTATTATACCACTCACCGTGTTTCCGGGTTAAGCCGCCTCCGATGCGGGTAGACTCGGCGATGCAGGACCGTGATTCGAGAATACCTCATGCGGGTCCCGGGCCTATGCGAGCTACGAGAGTTCCGTGTTAGTGTGCGGCCTTTATGGTCATGCGGTGCATGTGGCCATGCGGATCGCGAGTCCGTGATGCCGGAGTAGCTACCGCTTGATGCGGGTTATACCTCATGCGGCCTATGATATTGGCCTATGCGAGTGCGGGAGTTCGAGGGCTAGACGCGCACATTTGATATTGCGGGCGGCGACCGGCTTTGATCATGTGACGGTGCAGACAGATATCATGATACGCTTTATGACCTTGTTAATACTGCGTAGGTGTTAGTAGTCGGCTATGCCTTCGCATTTACCTCCTGTCGTTTATTTGGACACAGTGGGACACATTGTTCGTGTGTATTCCTTGGTGCTTTTCTATCATTGACTGCCGGCAGTGAGGAAGGTATTCCACGGGCATGATTGATGTTGTGGGCGTGAGACCCATTGTTATATTGGAGTGGTGACTTGGCGTGAGTCACGACTAGACATGATCGCTATTTATTGATCGTAGTTTGGTTAACATACGTGTCTCCGCTTTCTATAGACTACTATGATTTCATTTCTGATATCTTCATGTTTCACATACTTGGTACTGTTATCTTGACCTCGCTTTGAAGTGCGTTCATGCCGCGTGTAAAATACACGATCGTTGATCCTAGCTCTTAGGGTCACGATTCAGCGTTTGGGAAGCTCGTTCCTCGGAGCTTATCTTGGTATAGTCCCCTGTTGTTGTAGGTGTTTACATTCAGGGGTATGACGGGGCCCTGTCCCGTCGTTGTTGTCATATCATTCGTAGAGGTCTGTAGTACTGTTGTGGGCAGGGTTTGTAAAAAGGATTAAACTGTTCAGGTTGAAAGAGTTGTTGTTTCTATATATATGCCGAAAGGCAAGTTTTCACAGGTTATTGTTTATACTTCTGTTATTTTATGTTATTGATTTATGTTCCGCTGATTTTCTCTGATGTATGACTACTGGGGTGCCCGGGGTAAGGCACCAGTCACGGGCCCGGGTTCGGGTCGTGACAAAAGTGGTATCAGAGCAGTTAATCCTCGGAAAGTGTCTACAGACCGTATCCAGTAGAGTCTTGATTATCGGTGTGTTGTGCACCACATCAATAATCAGGAGGCTATAGGATATTTAGGATTGGTTTCTACTCTTCTCACTCTGAGATCGTGCCTTAGAGCTGTGTTGTAAGTTGGACCCTCTAACGTATTTCTTTCCCTTACCGTTATGCCTCCGCGTAGGGCAAACCCGGGCCCAGGAGGGCAAGGCGGCGAGGAGGCTGCGAGTAAATCTGAGAGGGTTATGTGGGCACAGACCCAATCATCACCTGGGGTGGTGCTTCATTCGGGGAGTTTTGCGACGTCACTAGCCCAGTGAGTTTAGCAGCGGCGGCGATTCCTCTGCGGCCATGATATATGAACCTTGGTTCCACGGCGGGGCGAGAGAATATAGATTGCAAAAAGCGACCTGTTACTAGATATGGATTTGGCTGCGAGAGAGTGTACCGATGTACGCGAGTCTTGATGACTATCTAAGAGAGGGTTGTCGCAGTAATTCTTGATTAGGCGAGCATGGCACGTATGCGGGCTTATGCGCGGCAGCAGAAACGTAGAGATCGACGGGTTAACGAAGGGCGGGAGAGGGCGAGCGGCAGGTCCTTTAGTAACTTTTGGCGTAGTCGCCTCGCGTGAATTAGATTATGCACATCCACGATGCAGAAAGGTCCTCGCGGGGTTCAGGCGTTCGGGGTATGCGAGAGTTGGTGAGCTCGAGCTTCCGATTCACGGCTACATGTAGGTTCGGCCAGGCGGATTGATTTTCCCCGGTATTCCGCTGTAATGAGCGTCATCCCGGAATGTCATCTTTTAGTTAGTACTTGTTTTACTACGGCCGTCGAGTCGATGTCGAAAGAGTGTCCTTGTAGGAGGACTTAGCCTTGAGATCGATGGGTAGTCGTCACCTTCCTTAGCTATGCTCCTGCAGGCGAGTTTGATTAGAACGACTTAAGGGAGTGGAGCAGTAGATACAGGTTTATCCTTAACCCTCTAGAGATTAGTAGCGTATGATGAGATGAGTATATCTTAAGTGTTGTGTTCTGATAGTAGAGTGTATATTGTGATTAGAAATCTTGGTTAGTTAACCAAGTAAGATTTGGGGATAGAAAGTGTGAGCCTTAGAGTGTTATTCGTGGAGACCTTAGAGGTAAGGCCATCTCGAGTAAAGGTGTAGTGTTCATGTTTGACCCTTATAGGAGTGCATTATGCGTGAGTTATGTTTGAGGATAAGTCACGAGTAGTGTTGAATGAAAGAGGGTAGTTGAGCTAAGAAGACCGCTAGGTTTTCGTAATGTGATTAGTGAGAGTTTTCCTTGGAGCTGGCGTTTGCGCGTTGCGGGTCGGGTTGAGGCCGCGTTGCGGGTCAACCGCGGCATGTTTGGTGGTAGGTCGGTTTGTGATGGTTCCGCCTTGTGGTAGGATCACGGGTGTTTGGCCCAAGTTCGGTTAACGTGCGAAGTTCGTGGATGCGTTCGACCCGATGGTCGGGCGATGAGGGGCAGCATCGTGTTCTTGATCGGGACCGTTCACTCGGCGATGTTGATTTATCGGAAAGGTTGTAAAGGCGCAGGGTGCCTACCTTCACCTTATGTCAAGACGGTGGCGCGAGTTGTCAGCTATTTTCGTTTTCTAAACGATTTTACGGCGGGGTTAGGAACTGGTGAGTCTCGAATCGCATTCGCCTCGGGCGATGTGTGGATTCCGCGGTAGTTGTGGGGATTGTCGTCTCTGTGGAGAGTGCTTAAGCTACCATTTCAAGATTCGGACGTCGCCTTATGAAGCCTTGTAGGGGCGGAAGTGTAAGTCGGCCGTCGATTGGTTCGATGTTGGCGAGATTCAGATAGTCGGTTCAGTTTGTTCCAGCAGGTGTGGATAGGAGTAAAGCTTGTCTAGAAGAGGTTGCAGCTCGGAGAAATCGTGCGGATAATCGGCGACGCCTCGAGTTGAGTTGTGGTCGGTCTTCTTGAAAGTACCACGGGTTGGGTATGACGAGTTTTGGAAAGCAGAGGAACTTAGCGAGTTACTTTGGGCCCACGAGTTCATGTGAAGAATAGGCGGGTTGCCTATAGGTTAGCTTTTGCGCTCGACTTAGGAGGCAATACGTCAGGTCTTTCGTATTGATATGTTCGGGAAAGTATCGAGATCCGTCAGTGTTCCTGTTAATGATGACCACGTTAGAGATAGTAACCCGAGTTTTGGAAGCTGACGATGTCGACAATGTGGGAAGGGTTCGAGTATCTGACGACCTCGAGGATCGCATGCGGCGGTACCATTTGTTGGGCCGCCGGTGTGACACTAGAAACTCGCGGCAAAGTGACAAAAGTGGTATCATTTCTTTTGTAAAGAGAAGGTGCGAAGGGAGTATGTTTTAGACCCCGGAGAGAGGTGGTTGTGGTGATGTTAGAGGTGATTCCTCGTGGACTTGGATGTAAGAATTTTGCGCAGATGTTTCTGTGGCCAGGTGTGGCAGGATCGTCCTCGTAAGTATAGTAGTGAAGACTATACTGACGCGCGTTTGTTTCGAGACCTAGAAAGAACATTCGGGACGAATGTTTCTAAGGAGGGGAGAATGTTATACCCCGTATTTCCAGAGTATGTACGTAAGGACGTACGTAGAAAATTTGAACCTTCAAATAGGCTTGGACGATTTCACTTTGTGCACAACACGGTTAAGTCGTTTTTCGACGAAACGTTTCCACAACTTTCGTAGGGTAAAATACGGCTATGTCATTTTTAATTTTTGCGGATTTTTCAGAGGCGAAACATTTTGGACCAACAAGAGGCGACACTTGTCACCCTCTCATTGGAGCGTTGTGGGCGGTTGGCTTGGGCCAATTGGCCATTGTTTGGTCAAGGAGTTGGTAGGATATTTTTGGGTAGATGGATAAGGTTGCACATGGCTTGATCTTGGCCTACACTTGCATAGCACTTGGCTAGATCTTGGCCATTGGTTGGCCTTGGCTGTACTATAAATACCCCCTTTGGAAGACTTATTCATCCATTCCACAAAGTTTCTAAGTCTTGAAAGCCTTCCCTCTCCACTTGTAGTGGTTCGTCCTCCTCTCCCTTTGAGAAAGGCCTTTGGCCGAGAGCACCCTTTCCCCCAGGCGAGAGTCCCCACAGTGGGGTAGGCCGAGGGTATACACTCACTCCTTGTGGTGCTGGCAGTGGGGTACCCCCACTGCCTAGTTGTTCTCGTATAATACCCACTCTTGGTAGAAATACTCTCAAAGTATTGTTATAATGCCCAAATTACCTTAGCCAGTATACCTTGTAGTATTCTAAGGTTATACTTATCTGAAAAGCCCGTAAATACTATTATACTTCCCGTCGGTCACCAAACCGAAACCCTAAGGAAATCTTCATAGTTGGTTGAAGTATTTAAGTAGAAGTTGGTTAGAACTTCTAAGGGTTGTTTGGAGCGGATTGAAGCGCCGGAGTAGGAGCTAAACCTTGCTCGGGATCGACATTATAACTTGGATAATTATGGGCTTATCGAGGTAATTATCTTGTCCCCTATTGTAATTGGAAATTACATGTTGTTAGACTATATAGTTGAAGTATACTATATATAGAAATGAGCGTAGTATCGTGATGTCTTTTGACTTAAGCTGAATAATAAGAAACCTTTTGAAAGAAGAGTCTTGATCGTAATTACATAGGGCGTATTACATGAGACTTGTGTAGCTTTTACGTGAGGTAGAATTGTGCACGTCGGATTAGGCGTATAACCCACTGGTTGGCTTAGCCGGCCAGATAGAGGAGGAGATTTACGCCTGTTGCGGGGAGAAGTCTTAGAATTTTACGTAGAATTTTCTACGAAGAGATCAAGTTGTTAATAAGCACCTTGTGGCCGTATAGGTTGAAGTACTACGTGTGGCGCGATCTACTTGGCTTAGGAGTAGCGACGGTTGGAAGTACTTGGAGCGTTTTGCTATTAGTCGATACTGCCGCGAGGTATGTGAACCTCTTCCTATCTCTTCTAGCATGATATGTGTGAACTATGTAGTACGGTGAAGACGTACATGTGCTAAATGTATTTGATTGGTTTAAAACATAAAGTGTTATAACGGCTTTATGGGAAGTTGGTTATAACGACTTTATGTTGGTAAGAAAATACTTGTGGTTTTAAAAGGTAATCGATTTGAACTATAACTGGCTTGTTATGTGTTAATAAAGAACTTGAAGTAATACTTGGATTTTGAAAACTTAACAGTTATACTAGCTTTATGGGAATTTAGGTATAACGGCTTAAGAATGTTTCTTGATTTGGAAATCGAATGTGTATCGACAAACCAACTGCGGCGTTAATAAAGGAAATGTTTTGACAGATTAAGTATTATTAAAACCGAGAGAAACTTCCATCGTAGAAGCTAAGATGAGACAAAATGATATTTCTAGGTCATGGCTGTTTGTAATAAGATTGTTATAAACAAGAATATCCTACTACATATAAGGCTTATGTTTCTCAGATGGTTTAAAAGAGAATTATATTCTTAAATAAATAAGGCTAGGAACTACGAAACCTTTCTAAAATAAGAAACGTGAACATTTGAAATTAGGCAAACTTGGATGTTTGAAAAAGAATGTTGTTACTTGGTTTTACTAAGAGAAGTGTTTTGATTTACTTCAAAAGATAATCACTCTATTGTTATATACTACGGGTATTGTGTGACTTTTGTGAAAGTAACATATCTTTAAAGAGTTATTGTATAAAGTACTTTGGGGATAAAAACCCGATCTCGTTAATCATATAGTAGAAAGTACCTTATGTGTGAATAACTCGATTGTATTGGTTTGTGATAGCCTTGTAATACCTTCGTGTTGATTTGATAAGTAATCATATTAGGATGCTACGTGTGAGTATTCTGTGATGGTTGTGTAAAGGGGTTTTCCCTTGATTGTGCTTAGGTTGTTTAAACGATAAACTGTTATGTTGGTATTATACCACTCACCGTGTTTCCGGGGGTTAAGCTGCCCTCCGATGCGGGGTAGACTGAGCGATGCAGGACCATGATTCGAGAATACCTCATGCGGGTCCCGGCCTATGCGAGCCTGAGAGTTCGTGTTAGTATCGGCCTTTATGGTCATGCATGTGGCCATGCGGTGCGAGTCGGGGCGATGCGGAGTAGCTACCCTCGATGCGAGGTTATACCTCATGCGGGCTATGAGATTGGCCTATGCGGAGGCTGCGGGAGTTCGAGGCTGAGACGCGCGCATTTGATATTGCGGGCGGCGACCGGCTTTGATCATGTGACGGTGCAAGCGAATATCATGATCTGATTTATGACCTTGTTAATGCGTAGGTGTTAGTAGTCGGCTATGCCTTCGTACTTACCCCATCTCTTGTTTATTTGAACACGTGGGACCTGTTGTTCGTGTGTATTCCTTGGTGCTTTTCTATCATTATGGCGGTGAGAGAAGGTATTCCACGCATGATTGATGTTGTGGCGTGAGACCCATTGTTATATTCGAGTGGTGACTTGAGGCGTGAGTCACGACTAGACATGGCCTTATTTATGTGAAGCGTAGTTTGGTTAACATACTGGTCTCCTACTTTCTATAGACTACTATGATTTCATTTCTGATATCTTCATGTTTCATACTTGGTACTGTTGTCTTGACCTCGCCGGGGCTGCGTTCATCGCGAGTAAAGGTACACGATCGTTGATCCTCGCTCTTAGGGTCACGATTCGGCGTTTGGGAAGCTCCGTTCCTCGGAGGCTTATCTTGGTATAGTCCCTGTTGTTGTAGGTGTTTACATTCGTGGTATGGCGGGCCCCGTCCGTCGTTGTTGTCATATCATTCGTAGAAGTGCATGTAATCTTGTTGTGGCGGGGGTTTTAAAAAGGATTAAGCTGTTCGGGTTGAAAGAGTTGTTGTTTCTATATATATGCGAAAGGCAAGTTTTCCTGAGCTATTGTTTATACTTACGTTATTTTATGTTATTGATTTATGTTCATTGATTTTCTCGATGTATGACTCTTTGGGGTGCTCGGTAATGCACTATCCATGGCCGGGTTCGGTCGTGTGGTATTCCACGCATGATCGATGTTGTGGGCGTGAGACCCATATTTATATATTTGAGTGATGACTTGAGGCGTGAGTCACGGCGATATATTTGCTTATTTATTGTGAGCGTAGTTTTGGTTATCATACATGTCTCCCGCTTTATATAGACTACTATGATTTCATTTCTGATATTTTCGGTTTCACATACTGGTACTGTTATCTTGACCTCCTTAGCTGCGTTCATCACCGTAGTAAAAGTACACCGATCATTGATCCTCGCTCTTAGGGTCACGATTCAGCGTTTGGGAAAGCTCCGTTTCTCGGGTTGTCTTCGTATAGTCCCATTGTTGTAGGTGCTTACATTCGGGGTATGGCGGCCATCCGTCGTTGTTGTCATATCATTCGTAGAAGTGCAGTAATCTTGTTGTGGGCGAGTTGTAAAAAGGGATGTAATCGCTCAAATTGCTATTAATATATCAAGGTACCGTTTTTAGTTGCTTTGTCTTCTTATTTCACCGTCTTATTACATTGGTTTCATGTATCGTTTTATATTCCGATTACTCGATGTTGTATCACTAGGGTGCCGGGTAAGGCACGATCCACGGCGAGTTCGGTCGTGACAAAAGTGGTATCGAGCGATTAATCCTCGGAAAGTGTCTCTGAGCCAGTATCGATGAAGTCTTGATTATCGATTGTGTTGTGCACCACAATAATCGTGAGGCTATAGGATATTTAGGATTGGTTTCTATTCTTCTCACTCAGATCGTGCCTTAGATTTGTGTTGTAAGTTGGACCTCTAACGTATTTCTTTCCTTAACGTTATGCCTCGCGTAGGCAACCCGGGCCGGGAGGGCAAGCGGCGAGGAGGCTGCAGTAGAGTTGAGAGGTTACGAGGGCACAGGCCCAATCATCACCCGAGTTAGGTGCTTCATTTGGGGAGTTCTGCGGCGTCGCTAGCCCCATGAGTTTAGCGGCGGCGGTTCTACTGCGGCCATGATATTTGAACGCCGGTTCCACGGCCGAACGATGAATTTAGATCGCGAAAGCGACCTTACTAGCTATGGATTTGGCTACCGAGAGTATCCGAAGTACGCGAGTCTTGATGACTACCTAAGAGGTTGTGTAAGAGTAATTCTTGATTAGGCTTGAGCATGGCACAGTGCGGGCTTATCTTGCTGGCCGAAAGCGTAGAGATCGGCGGGTTAACCAGGGCAGCGAAGAGGCGAGCGGCAAGGTCCTTTGGTAACTTTGGCGAGTCACCTCGCGTGGATTATATTATGCACATCCACCGGTCTGAGGTCCTCCACGAATTTCGGGGCGTTGGGGTATGCAGGAGTTGGTCGAGCTCGGATCTTCCGGTTCACGGTGTGGCGAGCGTCATCGGGAATGTCGTCTTTTAGTTGGTATTTGTTGTACTACGACCGTCAGGGTCTGATGTCGGAAGAGTGTCCTTGTAGGAGGACTTAGCCTTCAGGATCGGTGGGTAGTTTGTCATCTTCCTTAGCTACGCGCCCTACGGGGCAGGTTTGTTTAGAACGACTAAGGGGAGTAGCAGTAGATACATGCATATCTTTAACCCTCTAGGGATTAGTATGTGTGATAAGATGAGTATACCTTAAGGGTTATTGTGTAAATTGTGATTAGAAATCATGGTTAGTTAACCGAGTAAGATTTTGGGGGATAGAGAAAGTGTGAGCCTTAGAGCTTTTTACGTAGAGACCTTAGAGGTAAGGCCATCTCGAGTAAAGGTGTAGTGTTTTGTTTGATCCTTATCGGAGTGCATAGTGCACGTGAGCTAGGGTTGGGATAGGGTCCTAAGTAGTGTGAAATGAATGAGTGTAGTTGAACTAAGAAGACCGCTAGGTTTTCGTAAAGTGATTTGAGAGAGTGTTCCGGATCTTGGAGCAAGGGTTTTGCGCATAGCCGGGTCGGGTTGAGGCCATGTTGCGGGTTAACCCGCGGCATGTATGGTGGTAAGTCGGTTGTGGTGGTTCCGCCTTGTGGTAGGATCACAAGGGTGTTTGGCCCAGTTCGGTTAACGGCGTACAAGTTCGTGGATACGTCAGGCCGATGAGTCGGGCGATGGGTCGGCGTCGTGTCTTTCTGTCAAGACCGGTTTACTCGGCGAAGGTTATGCGAGACGTTATATCGTAAAGGTTGTAAAGTGCGCGGGGTGCCTACCTTCACCTTATGACGGTGAAGCGAGTTGTGGATATTTTCGTTTTCAAAGTTTTACGAGCGAGGTTAGGAACTCAGTGAGTCTCGAGAATCACATTCGCCATCGGGCGGTGTTTGATTTCGGGGGTAGTTGCAAGGATTGTTGTCTCTGTTGAAGGAGTGTTTTTAGCTACCATTTCGGTGTTCGGATGTCGCCTTACGAAGCCTTGTAGGGCGGAAGTGTAAGTTGCAGTCGTTGGTTTGATGTTGGCAAGGTTGAGATAGTTTGTTCAGCTTGTTCCAACAGATCGTGGATAGGAGTGAAGCTTATCTAGAGGAGGTTTTTGGCGACTCAAAGAAATCGTGCGGATTATCGGCGACGCTTAGAGTTCGAGTTGACGATCGGTCTTCTTGAAGGTACAACCCGGTTAGGGTGTGGCGAGTTTTGGAAAGCAGAGGAACTTAGCGAGTTACTTTGGGCCTTTTGAGTTCTTGTGAAGAGTAGGCGGGTTGCCTATATGTTAGCATTCTTTGTCAGACTTAGGAAGCGATGCGTCCGGTCTTTCGTATTGTTATGTTCGGAAAGTATCGGAGATCCATCAGTGTTCGATCGGTGATGACCACGTTAGAGATAGTAACCCCAGTTTTGGGAACTGACGATGTCGAAATGTGGTAGGTTATGAGAAAGAGTTCGAGTGTACAAGAAGTGTATGGCGACCTCGGGGATCGCATGCGGCGGTACCATTTGTTGGGTCGCCGGAGTGACACTAGAACCTCGCGGCAAAGTGACAAAAGTGGTATCGGGAAGAAGCGAGCATGTATGGCGAGCATAGATGTGATCATTTCTTTTGGAAAAGAAGGTGCGAAGGAAGTATATTTTAGACCCCGGTGAGAGATGTTTTATGGTAATGTTAGAGGTGCTTCCTCGTGGACTTGGATGTAAGTATCTGCGCAGGTGTTTCTATGGCCAGGTGTGGCAGGATTGTTCTCGTAAGTATAGTAGTGAAGACTACTGGCGCACGTTTGTTTTGAGACTTAGAAGGAACATTCGGGACGAATGTTTCTAAGGAGGGGAGAATGTTATACCCCGTATTTCCAGAGTATGTACGTAAGGACGTACGTAGAAAAGTTTGGGCTTTAAAGTGGCTTGGCCGAATTATTTTTGTGCACAACACCCGGTTAGAGTCGTTTTTCGACGAAACGTTTCCACAACTTTTCGTAGGAAAATTCCGCTATGTCATTTTTAATTTTTGCGGATTTTTCCGAGAGACGAAACATTTTGGACCAACAAGAGGCGACACTTGTCACCCTCTCATTGGAGGACTTGGGCGGTCAAGGGTGGACGAAATGGGTGGGTTTTTGTCAAGTAGTAGGTAGGATATTTTGGTGGTAGATGGATAAGGTGCACTTGGCATGATCTTGGCCCTACACTTGCTATGCACTTGGCATGATCTTGGCCATTGGTTGGCCTTTGCTAGACCTATAACTACCCCGCTGGAAGACTTCTTCATCCATTCCTAAAATTTCCTAAGTGTTAAAATCCTCCTCCCTTTGAGTGGTGTTCTCGTCCTCCCTTGTGAGGCCTCTTGGACGATTGCCTCCCCCCGCAGAGAGTACCCCACAGTGGGGGTAGTAGAGGTATACCCTTGTGGTGTTGTCTCGTATATATACCCCTCTTGGTGAAATACTCAAAAGTATTGTTATAATGCCCAAATTACCTTAGCAGTATACCTTGTAGTATTCTAAGGTTATACCTATCTAAAAGCCCGGTTATACTACTATACTTCCCGTCAGTCCACAAACCGAAACCCTAAGGAAAATCTCCATAGTTAGTTGGAGTATTATGTAGAAGTTGGTTAGAACTTCTAAGGGTGGTTTGGAGGAGTTGGAAGCCTGAGTTGGAGCTAAACGTTGCCCAGAATCGACATTATACTTGGATAATTATGGGCTTATCGAGGTAAATATCTTGTCCCTTATTGTAATTGGAAATTACATGTTGTAGGAATATATAGTTGAAGTATACTATATATAGAACTAAACATAGTTTTGTGGCAATGTCCTTGGACTTAAGCACAATTTAAAGAAGAAGCGAGCGTAATTACGTGGGGCGTATTCTGATGACTTGTGTAGTTGACGGGTGGGAAGAGGCCAATTTCCCATAGGATCTTGTATCTAGATTTATTCTACCGAGTAGTCTAGACTTTGATAGACTTGTATAACTTGTATAGGTTGAATGTTCTGCGAGTAGCATGTGCTACTTGAGAAGGTGGACCAGCTAAGCGGGTTATAGGCGTGGAAGCGATTTGCTAATAGTCGATAATCGTCGCGAGGTATGTGAACCTCTTCCTATCTCTTCTAGCATGATATGTGTATAACTATATAGTACGGTAGACGTACGTGTGTTAATTGAACGTAGTTATACGGCAATGTCTTGACTTAAGCCCGAATAATAATAATCTTGAAGTAGTTCAAGAGAATTAAGAACTTGTTTTTAAAGAAAGAGTAATACTTGGTTTTAAAATCTTAAGAGTTATACTAGCTTTATGGGAAGTTAGGTATAATGACTTAAGAGAGATAAAACGAATGATTTATTTATTTTAGAAGTTAAGAGACTTAACTTAAATGAATTATATGAATTTTGTATGAAACCTCATTCGTGAGTAATGAGTACTTGGTTGTTAAAAGGACAATGTTTCTTGATTTGGAAATCGAGAGATGTGTATCGATAAACCAACTGCGGCGTTAATAAAGGGAAATGTTTTGATTAATGAAGTATTATTAAAACCGGTAGAAACCTCCATCTGCATGAAGCTAAGATGAGACAAAATGATATTACATTTCCTAGATCATGGTCTTAATAAGATTGTTATGAACAAGAATAACCTACTACACATAAGGTATGTGTTTCTCAAATTGTTTTAAAGGATTAAAACTATGAACTCTGAAACCTTTCCAAAATAAGAAACGTGAACATTTGAAATTAGGCAAACTTGGACGTTTGGAAAATAAATGTTGTTACTTGATTTTACAAAGGTAAGTGTTTGGTTTTACTTAAAAAGCAGTCACTCTATTTTATACTACGGGTCTAGTGTGAGTGAGGTGAAAGAAAAAGATCTATTATAAATTTAATGTATGAAGTAAGTTTGGGATCGATACCCGAAATTGTTAGTAGAAAGTACCTTCTTTGAATAACTTGATTGTATTGGTTTGTGATAGCCTTGTAATACTTTCTAGTTCATTTGATAAAGTAAACATGCTAGGATGCTACGTGTGTTAGTATCTTGTGATGGTTGTGTAAAGGGGTTTTCCCTCGTTGCGCTTAAAGTTGTTTAACGATCAGCCGTTATGTTGGTATTATACCACTCACCTTGACTTTTCCGGAGGTTAAAGCGCCTCCGACGCGGGGTAGACTTCAGTGGTGTGACCTATGATTCGAGGATACCTCATGCGGGTCCCAGGGGCCTATCGCGGGCTACGAGTTCGTGTTAGTTTGCGTCCTTTATGGGCATGCGGTCTATGTGGCCATGCGGATCGCGAAGTCGAGCGGATCCGGGAGTACTACCCTCGATGCGGGGAATACCTCATGCGGGCCATTGGGGTGGCCTATGCGGAGCTGCGGGAAGTTCCAGGGCTAGACGCGCACATTAGATACTGCGGGCGAGTGGCCAGCTTTGATCATGTGACGGTCTAGACAGATTTCATGATACAGTTTATGACCTTGTTGGTACGGTGGGTTTTAGTAGTCGGCTATGCCTTCATACTTACCCCGTACGATTTTATTATGACACAGGTGGGACCTGGTGTTCATGTGTATCTCTTGGTGCTTTTATATATCATAGACTGCCGGCAGTGAGGAAGGTATTCCACGGGCATGATTGATGTTGTGGGCGTGAGACCCATATTTATGTATTTGAGTGATGACTTCGAGGGCGTGAGTCCCTGGCTTGATATGACTGCTTATTTATTGTGAACTGTAGTTTGGTTATCATACATGTCTCCTGCTTTATATAGACTACTATGATTTCATTTACAGTATTTTGATTTCACATACTGTTATGTTGACCTCGCCCGAAGTGCGTTCATGCCGCACGTAAATTACGATCATTGATCCTCGCTCTTAGGGTCAGATTCGGCGTTTGGGAAAGCTCCGTTTCTCGGAGAGTGTCTTGGTATAGTCCTGTTGTTGTAGGTGCTTACATTCGGGGTATGATGGAGCCCTGTCCGTCGTTGTTGTCATATCATTCGTAAGTGCAGTAATCTTGTTGTGGGCAAAGTTGTAAAAGGGATATCGCTCAAATTGCTATTAATATATCTTTGAAGGTAACCGTTTTTAGTTGCTTTGTCTTATTTCACCGTCTTATTACATTGGTTTCATGTATCGTTTTATATTCCCGATTACTACGATGTTGTATCACTAGGGTGCGGGTAAGGCACGATCACGGGCGGGTTCGGTCGTGACACGCTGATTTGTTATGATCTTACTTGGGCGTGCGGCGGTGTGAGCATTCCGCAGTGCGCTTCGTGATTATTATTCCATGGACTAGCTCTCCATGAGGTTTTCTTGGTCGGTTTGGTATCGGTAGTTGGCTCTCGTCGCCCCGAGGTCGTGGTCGATTGACGGTATCCGGTAGTTAGCCTTCGTCTTGCCCGTTCAGTTTGTGGCAGTCTCGTGATTCCGGCTTGGTATCTGGTAGTTAGTCTTCGTGATTGCGGCCACTCGTGGCGTGGGTGGTATCGGTAGTTGGCTTTCGTACTTGCCTCGGGTCGCCGTGGTATGGTTATATAGATTTGTTGGTACGACTTTGGTATATGGTAGTTGGCTTTCGTCCTTGCCCCGGTCAGTTTATGATGCGGCTTGGGTATCTGGTAGTTAGCTCCGTACTTACGTCACGACCCGGCCGCTGGTGCCCTACCAGGCACCTGCTCGTGTATACATCGAGAGAATAGCAGCGGAAAATACACAACATAAACACAGGTGTAAACAATATAACAACACAGGCTAGCCGATAAGGCCGCCTTCCATAATCTCAACCAAGTCAAAAGTACAACGTTACATCTCGGTTCTTACGGCCAACCACATATGTGAATACGGACCTCAGGAATAACAATCGTGGCGGACGGGGCCGCCATACCCTCGAATGTACATAATCTACAACATCGGGGAAAGATCGCTAAAGAAAGACAAGCCTCCGAGAATGGAGCTTAGGCGTCGATAAGTGATCCTAAGTGAGGATCCACCACTTTCTTCCTGCGGCATGAACGCATCCCCAGGAAGGGGTCGATTACACAATATGTACTAAGTATGTAAAGCGGAAAATCGTAATTACAACATAAGTTTAAAAGAAAGCGGAGACATGTATGATAACAAAATTACGACTGCGATTGCCTTACTAACAATGAGAGTAAAAATAGGTGTATACTTACAATGAAAAATAGGATTGGAATCCTACTCACGGGACTATTTCACCGCGTAGGTCGATGGACTGCGTGGTATTCCTCGCATGGGACTATTTCACCCACATACAATAACCAAACAGCCCCAATTGGCTCACAACAATATAGAAGGTAGTTCAATACAATTGAATAACCAAACAGCCCCAATTGGCTCACAACAATATAGAAGGTAGTTCAATACAATTGAATAACCAAACAGCCTCAATTGGCTCACAACAATATAGAAGGTAGTTCAATACAATTGAATAACCAACTAATACAAACTAAAGTCCAAATTCGGCCACCTTGAGTTCAACAAAACCAATTTTTATCCAATTTCCATTTCAATCCATATTGGTAGCATAACATGATATCAAGTCGCATTTGATTATAATAACCATAATCTTTAAGTAAGTAACATGCGACGATTTCTAATAACGACCAATTAGTAATCCAATTTCCAAGTGGCTTGTATAACATTTCAGATTTAGCTACAAGAAATCCATAATACTTATAACTTCAACCTATCAACTTCATGCTAGCAACAAGTAAAGCTAACAACAATACAAATATATAATCTTGTAACACCTTTAAAAGACAAGATTATACCTTAACGATCCTTAATCCAACTCCAATCCGAAGTCGCTCCTTAGTAGTTTAGAGCCTCTCCAAGACACTTCAATGCGCTTGTTGAGACCCTTAGAACAACACCAACAATTATCATTCAAAACTCCAAACAAAACCTAGAAAGACCATTAGGTTTTCGTTTGCGACTAACCCGAAAACAATCTTTTTCCAAGATTTTTCTATTGAGATGTGTTTACAATACACCTAAGACCCTTGGTTTAAAGTGTGGAATCAAATGGACAAGAAACGAAAATTCTTTCTTTTTCTCCTTAGTGAACCCGAGACCTCACAATGAGTTCTTCAAATTTGTGTAAAATTTTTCTAAGTGTTAAGTCTTCTCTTGCTACTAGTATTATATAAAGGGTCATGGAGGGTTAAGATGCATCCAAATGGTTGGCTTGGATAATCTCTTAGCAATTATCAAGAATTATTGACCATTTGACTTAGTCAAGATTGTCAAGCCACAACTTGCAAGACTTTAGTCATAGAAGACTTATGGTCAATGACCATATTGGCCATGCCATTTCTTCCAAGGCATTGCTAAGGGGGGGGTGACACGTGTCGCCCTCCCATTCGTCACAACACTTACGTTTTCCGACAATTTCCATAATTTCCGATAAAATTTACAAGTCTCAAATCTTAACACTTGTGAGTTCTTACTTATGTTCTTAAAACATGTCCTGTAATTACGGGGTGTAACATTCTTCCCCCCTTAGAAACATTCGTCCCCGAATGTTCTTTCGGAGTCACACTTACAATTAGCGACATAGTTCCCTTTCACAGCCCCGACATACTAAAAATGCCACTTATGGCCACATAAAAGCATTTAAGCAAAAGAAACACTTCAATTAAAACCTGACAAGTAAGGAAAATGAATTACCCAAGGTATAGGAAATAAGTGAGGATACCTCCTCAACATGTCCTCCGCTTCCCAAGTCATCTCCTGTTATCATTTCTCCACAGACTTTGTGGGCTACATCCTGGTCCGTGATCGCGACTGGCGATCGAGTATCGCTATGGGACTCTCCTCATACGATAACCCTCTGTCACTGGACCTCACTAGTAGGAAAAACTACCATTGGATCCGATACACTTCCGCAACATAGAAACATGGAAGACCGAATGTACCGCCTCTAATTCTGATGGCAGATCAAACTCGTAGGCAACCTTGAACACTCTACGAACGATCTGGTAGGGCCCAATGTACCTTGGGCTGAGTTTCCCCTTCTTACCGAATCTCATCACACCCTTCATGGGTGACACCTTCAAGAAGACCCAATCGTCTACCTGAAACTCCAAATGCCGACGCCGATTATCCGTATATGACTTCTGCCGACTCTGAGCTGCTAACAGTCTCTCCTGGATAAGCTTCACCTTATCCACACCTGTACCAAGTCCGCCAACTAAGCGTACCTCGCCCACGTCGAACCAACCGATCGGCGACTGCATTTCCGCCCGTATAAAGCCTCGTATGGCACCATCTCAGATATCGGAATGGTAGCCGTTGTTATAAGAAAACTCCACGAGGGCAAATGATCCTCCCGGCTACCATGAAATCAATCACGCAGCAGCTCGCAACATATCCTCAAGTGTCGGATAGTGCGTTCGCTCGCCGTCGATCCGAGGATGAAATCTGTCTTTGAGTCACTGTGTCCTTAGACCACGAAAGATCTCCAGTTAGTTGTAAACTAGGCTCCCTATCGGATATAATCGACGCGGGACGCGATGCGGCCTCACTATCTCTCGGAGTACAATCGGCATAGTCCTCACCGAAACGTCGTCCGATCGAAGCAAATGGGCTGATTTCGTCAGCCTGTCAACAATAACCCAAATGGAGTCGTACTTCCTCAGAGTACGAGGTAACCCTGTAACAAAGTCCATGTTGATAATCTCCCACTTCCAAGTCGGAATCTCAATAGACTGTAATAATCCACTGGGCCTCTGGTGCTCGACCTTAACTCGGCAATTAGGACATCGCAACAAAACCTCGCCACGTCCTCTTGAGCCATCCCACCAATACAAACATCCGAGGTCATGGTACATCTTGGTGACCGGATGAATAGAATAACGGCGCTATTGTTATACCCGTATTTCCAGTATATGCGTGGGGCGTGCGTAGAAAAGTTGGGCTTTTAAGTAGGCTTGGCGAATTATTTTTGTGCACAACACGATTAAGTCGTTTTTCGGGAACGTTTTACACAACTTGCGAAGGAAAATTCCGGCGATGTCATTTTTAATTTGTGCGGATTGGTCCAAGAGACGAACCGGGTTGGACCAACGAGAGGCGCCACGGCAGCACCCTCTCATTAGCGAAATGGTGGCGTCCTTTGGACGATTTGGGCTATGTAGTTGGTAGGATATTTTGTGTTGGTTGGTAGGGTAGATGGATAAGGTACACATGGGTACATCCTAGCCCTACACTTGCCTACTACTTGGCATGATCTTGGCCATTGGTTGGCCTGCTTGACCTATAAATACCCACTTTTGAAGACTTATTCATCCTAAAATGTTCTAAGTCTTAGAAATCCTCCTCCCTTCTTGTTGCTCGTCCTAGCCTCACTCCCTTTGAGAAGGCCCTTTGGCGAGCCCTCCCCTTGGCCGAGAGTACCCACTCCTGAGTGGGGTAGGCCGAGGTATACTCCACTTGTGGTGTTGTCTCGTATAAATATACCCTCTTGGTAGAAATACTCTCCATAGTATTGTTACTATACCCAAATTACCTTGGCCCTAATACCTTGTAGTATTCCAAGGTTATCCGATCTGAAAAGCCCGTAAATACTATTATACTTTTCAGTCCACAAAAACCGAAACCCTAAGGAAAACCTTCATAAGTAGGTTGAAGTGTTAAGTAGAAGTTGCGTAGAACTTAAGGGTTGTTTGGAGCGGGTTGGAGCGCACGAGTATGAGCTAAACCTTGCTCAGATCGACTTTTATCTCGGATAATTTTGGGCTTATCGAGGTAAATATTCTTGTCCCCTTATTGTAATTGGAAATTACATGTTGTATGATTATATAGTTGAAGTATACTATATATAGAACTGAACATATTCTTGCGGCAATGTCTTTTGACTTAAGCACGAATTTAAAGAAAGAGAAGCTGACTGTAATTACATAGGTGTATTACTGAGACTTGTGTAGCATGCGTGGGTAGAATTGTACCGCGTCAGGTTAGATGTATAAACCCCACTGGTTGGCTTGATAGCCGGCCTCGATAGAGAGGAGATTTCTGCGGTTGCGGGAAGTGGATGTCTTGCGAATTTTACGTAGAATGTTCTACGATAAGAGCTAGATGTTAATAACCGCCTTTTGGCCTTATAGGTTGAAGTACAATGTGTGGCGCGATCTACTTGGCTTAGGAGTAATGAAGCGATTTGAGGTACTTGGGCGTTTTGCTATTAGTCGATAATCGCGAGGTATGTGAACCTCTTCCTATCCTTTCTAGTATGATATGTGTATAACTATGTAGTACGGTAGACGTACGTGTGTTAAATGTATTTGATTGGTTTAAAACATAAAGTGTTATAACGGCTTTATGGGAAGTTGGTTATAACAACTTTATGTAGGTAAGAAAATGCTTTGTGGTTTTAAAAACTTAAGAGTTATAATAGCTTTATGGGAAGTTAGGTATAACGGCTTAAGAGAGATAAAATGAATGATTTATTGATTTTAGAAGTTAAGAGACTTGATCTTAAAAGATAAGAGACTTGACTTAATTTAATTAATATGAATTTTGTGTGAAACCTCATTCGTGAGTAATGAGTACTTCGTTTCTAAAAAGGAATAATGTTTTACTGATTTCGAAAATCAGAATAAGTATCGAGAGTTCCAGGTTAGTGTGCGGCCTTTATGGTCATGCGGTCTATGTGGCCATCTGGTGCGAGTCGAGGCGGATCTTGGGAGTAGCTACCTCGATGCGGGTTATACCTCATGCGGGCCTATGAGTTTGGCCTATGCGAGTGCGGAGAGTTCGAGGCTAGACGCGCACATTAGATCTGCGGGCGAGTGGCGGCTTTGATCATGTGACGGTGCAGGCAGATCTCATGATACGTTATGACCTTGTTGGTACTGTGGGTTTTAGTAGTCGGCTATGCCGCCATTACTCGCCATGCGGTTTTATTAGGACACAGTGGGACACGGTGTTCATGTGTATTCCTTGGTGCTTGTATATCATAGTGCCGCGGTGAGGAAGGTATTCCACGGCGCATGATTGATATTGTGGGCATGAGACCATAGTTATATTTGAGTGATGACTTGAGGCGTGAGTCCACGACTTGACATGTTGCTTATTTATTGTGAGCGTAGTTTGGTTATCATACATGTCTCGCTTTATATGACTACTATGATTTCATTTACGATTTATTTTCAGTTTCACATCTATTTTGTTGTCTTGACCTCGCTTGAAGCTGCGTTCATCTGCGAGTAAAGGTACACCAGTCGTTGATCCTCGCTCTTAGGGTCACAGTTCAGCGTTTGGGAAAGCTCCGTTTCTCCGGAGGCTTATCTTGGTATAGTCCCCTGTTGTTGTAGGTGCTTACATTCAGGGGTATGACGGGGCCCTGTCCCGTCGTTGTTGTCATATCATTCTTAGAGGTCTGTAGTACTGTTGTGGGCAGAGTTGTAGAAAGGGATGTAACTGTTCAAATTGTTATTTATATATATATGCCGAAAGGCAAGTTTTCTAAGATAACTGTTGTACACTTCTTGTTATTTCATGTTGTTGTGTTATGTTTCCCGATTACTCGATGTTGTATCACTAGGTGCGGGGTAAGGCACCGATCACGGGCCCGGTTCGGGTCGTGGCGGTGTGCCTCCCAGAATCTGCGAAGTCCTGATACATCGGGAACACACAAGCCCTCAAATCTCGGCACCCAGCGCCACCTCGAATAGACTCTTCTCCTCCCGAAGAGCTGCGTCACCGTACCAACACTGGGTCCTCAAACTGTCGCCTCTTCACCTCATCAATGATGGAAGACTCGGCAACCTCACGAACCCGTACTCCACTATCGTCGGTATCGATCAATCGAACCCCAAGGCTCGCTAACTGGTGGATCTGACGGACCATGTCCTGTTTCTCTGGCTGTACCTTTGATAGGCTCCCATCGATCTACGACTCAAGGCATCGGCAACTACGTTGGCTTTCCCGGATGGTATAGCATATCAACATCATAGTCTTTCAAAGACTCTAACCACCGTCTGTCTCAAATTCAGCTCCTGCGCTGAAGATATCTTTGGAGGCTCTTGTGGTGTATAAATATCCACATGAACCCCGCAAATAGTGTCTCCAAATCTTCAAGGCATGAATAACCGCGCCAACTCTAAGTCATGGGTAGGGTAATTCCTCTCATGCTTAAATAGCCGGAAGCATAGGCTATAACTTTGTCGTCTTGCATCAAAACACACCACTGGCAGATGCAGGCATCGCGATAGATCACGCGTGCCGTCTAACCCGCCGGAAGAGTAAGAAGCGGGGTTGTAGTCAACCTCGCCCTTCAAAGAAAAACCGCCGCATGACCTCGTCATTGGAACTTGGGCATTCTCGAGCCTAGTCAGCGGTCTGAAATCGAAGCAAGCGCTCCACAAACCTACGGTAATAACCATGAGTCTAAGAAACTGCGTGCCGGTCGGAGTAGTAGGCCTCGGCCAAGACTTGATCGCCTCGATCTTTGCCGTATCCACGCCGAACACCATCGAGATAATATGCCCGGGAATGCTGCGAGGCCAACCAAAACTCACACTTGGAGAACTTGGCGAATAGCTGCCGGCTCGAGAATCCCAATCTGATCGCCAGTGATCTGCGTCCGCTCGTCCGTGAATACACCAGGATGTCATCAATGAATACAATCACGAATGTATCCAAAAATGGCTTGAACACCCGGTTCATCAAATCCATAAATACCGCTGGAGCGTTGGTCAGACCGAAAGACATAACCCTAAACTCATAGTGCCATGCAAGGTCTGAATGCAGTCTTTGGGATGTCTGCCTCTCGAACTCGAACCTGATGATAACCAGACCGCAGGTCTATCTTTTAGAAACACCTCGCACCCTGCAACTGATCAAACAAATCATCAATCCTGGGGAGGGGGTACCTATTCTTAATGGTTACCTTATTCAGCTGCCTGTAGTCAACACACGTCACGGCGTCCGTCTTCTTTTCTTTATGCGCCCGAACCGGGCAGTTCTGGTGCCTTACCCCGGGCACCCTAGTGATACAACATCAGAGAAAACCAGCGGAAAATAAAACATGAATCATGAAACAAGAGATATAATAAATAAGCAGGCCAACCAAAGCGATTTGCCTTGATATATCATAAAACACGAGCAGTTTAATCCTTTTACAACCGCCACTTGTGATTACTACGGACCTCTAAGATTTATACAACAACTATGGCGGGGCGGGGCCCGCCATACCCACGAGCGTGCAAGAACTTACGGACTCGGGTAACATACCAAAGATAAGCCTCGACGGAGCGGAGCTTCCCAAGCTGAAATGAGATCCTAAACGCGGATCGGCGGTAGATGTACCTCTACTGCGGCATGACGCAGCCCCGAAGGAGGTCGATCAACAGTACCGTGTATGTGAAGCGTAAATCGTAATGAAATCATAATAGTCTATAAAGCGGGAGACATGTATGATGACCAAACTACGATATATAACATATAACGATTACATCAGAGCGAGGACTCACGCTCCAAATTATCACTCGTGCGGTGGAATTTCTTCCTCATTGCCGTGCTTTATGATATAACAATACCAAGGATTATACATGAACACCATGTCCCACTGTGTTATAAAAACCGCGGAGACAAGTATAACTACGGATCGGCCGTACCAATAATACAATGCAACCAAAACACGAAGCGTCACGGGGCAAGTGCGAGCCGACTACCGGATACCAAGGCGGTCACGCACTGGCAGGGCAGAAATCTGGTGACCACGGGGACGAGCGTATCACGAAACCGTCACTATACGAGCGGGGCAAGTCACGGTGACTACGGATACCAAGGCGAATCGGTCGCGAGGCAGGCGGTCGAGCCGACCACGGGGACCAAGGCCGACGGTAATAAACCTCGTGGAGAGCTAGTCCGTGGAATAACACTATCAACGCGAGCATACGGTGGAATTCTCCATCGCGCGGCGCGTCCAAGTAAGTTCTCAACAAGTCGACCGCCTCTATCGAGGCAGCGGTATCTGAAATACCACACTTGCACAACAAAGGCTATCATCACAAGCATAGGCAAGTTTCACAACAACAAGCATAGGCAAGTTTCACAACAACAAGCATAGGCAAGTTTCACTGACTCAAAGTACTTTCATTTTATGCCAAAGTCGGGTTTTAACCCCAAAGTACTACATCGTTAAGTTCTTTTAAAAGAGATCCATTACTTTTATAAAAGTCACCCGATACCGTAGTATTAGAATGACCAACCCACATTCCTTTTCAAAATCAAGTAACAACATTCTTTTCCTAAGTTCCGGTTGCCTAGTTTGATTACTCGAGCTTACCATTTTCAAATGGTTTCATAGATTCATAAACTTAATCACTTGATTCCGTTTTAGAACAATTGAGTAATATAAGTCTCACGTGAGTAGGTTATTCTTGTTTACAACCTTAATATTACAGACCATGATCTAGAAAAATGTAATATCATTTTGTCGTCTTAGTTTCTATGCGGATGGAGGTTTCTCTTGGTTTTAATACGATACATCATTATTCAATACATTTTCCTTTATTAGCAGCTGCGGTGGTGCAATCGATACACATTCTGATTTCCAAATCGGTAAACATTATCCTTTAAAAAAACCAAGTACTCATTACTCACGAATGAGGTTTCACACAAACATCCACATTAAAACAAACAAGTTAAGTCTCTTATCTTATAAGATCAAGTCTCTTAACTTCAAACATTAGTAAACCATTTTCTTTACCTCTCTTAAGACATTATACCTAACTCCCCATAAAGCTAGTATAACTCTTTTTAAAACCTTTTAAAACAAAGTGTTACTCTTCCAAAAGCGATTTATAAATCTTTTGAAATACATCAAGTTCTTTATTATAACAAGCGGTTATAATTCACATCGATTACCTTTTAAAACCACAAAGTATTTTCTTATCTACATAAAGTCGTTATAACAACTTCCCATAAAGCCGTTATAACACTTTATGTTTTAAACAATCAAACACGATTAACACGTATGCGTCTACCGTACTACATAGTTCACACATATCATGCTAGAAGAGATAGGAAGAGGTTCACATACCTCGCGGCGAGTATCGACTAATAGCAAAAGCGCTCAACGATCGGCTACTCCTTAAGCCAAGTAAATCGCGCCACACGTGTACTTGACCTATAAGGCCACAAGCGCTATTATCATCAAGACCTGACTTAGAATATTCTACGAAAATTGGCGACATCTCCCCACGGCGTAAATCTCCTTCTCTATCGGCGCTACGAAGCCAACCGAGAGGGTTTTACGCCTAACCGGGCGTGTACAATTCTACTACAGTAATACTACACAAGTCTCTTTGCACAAATTCTATGTAAATACATCTGATTCGATTCGATTCTTTATTCTTGGGCTTAAGTCAAAAGACATTGCCGAATACTAAGTATAGTTCCATATATAGTACTTGACTATATATCCTAACAAACATGTAATTTCCAATTCTGATAGAGAACAAGATAATTACCTCGATAAGCCCAAAATTATCCGAGTTTAATGTCGCTCTGAGCAAGGTTTAGCTCGCTCAGTGCGCTCCAAACCACTCCAAACAACCCTTAGAAGTTCTAACCAACTTCTGCTCACATCTTCAACCAACGATGAAGATTTCCTTAGGGTTTCGGTTTGAGACTAAAAAGGACAAAAGGTAGTATTTAGGACTCTACGAATGAGGTATCTTTGGAATACTACAAGGTACAAGGCTAAGGTATTTTGGGCATTATAACAATACTAGGGAGTATTTCTATACCACAAAGGGGTATTATCTGAAAACAACTAGGCTAGGGGTACCCAGCTGAGACCTCATGAGGGAGGGAGACCTGCGGCCAAAGGCCACTTTCGAGGAGAGGAGCTCTTGGACGAGAGTCGACAAGAGGAGGAGGGATTCAAGACTTGGAAACATTTGTGGATGAATGAAGTCTTCACAAAGGGGGTATTTATAGCAAACCCAAATGCCAACCAATGGCCAAGATCGAGCCATGTGCGAGGCAAGTGTAAGGCCTTGATCAAGCCAAGTGCACCTAACCCTACTCCACAAAACATTGCACCAAACAAGCCACAAAACAAGGCCAAAACAAGGCCTGAAACAAGGAACCAATAGGCCTGCAAGCGTGAGCCAAAAGATCAAGCCAAAAGCGTGAACCATTCGTTCACTTGGGCGTACTGCTTCGATGTGAGGGTGACACATGTCACCCTCCCGTTGATCCAACATGTTTCGTCTCTCGGAAAAATCCGCAAAATACAAAAGCGACATAGCGGAATTTTCCCTACGAAAGCGTGGAAAGCGTTTCGTCGGAAAGCGACTACAGTCGGCAACGTGCCCCAAATGTAACTTTGGCCAAGCCACCAGGCGGGGTGACACGTGTCACCCTCCTGTAACCCTCAAAACGCGTCTTCGAAAAATAACCACAATGGCCAAAATCTCGAAAACAAAGTGGGCCCACAAAAGCAGTAAATTTCTCCGTGGGCCCAGCGTGACCATTTCAGAAAATAAAATCTCAAAATTCTAATATAATCTATGAAGTCCAAATACCAAATCTGGGAATCCAATTCCCGTTAACGAACCTTTTTCTTCACAAATAGCAGGAAACTTTTAGTCGAAAACTCAGCGTCTTTCTTTCTTTTCAAAATTTTCTGTAGTACTCGTGCGTGCGTCCTCACATACATACCACGCAACTACGGGTATAACATTCTCCCTCGCCGAAACATTCGTCGAATGTTCCTTCTCAAGACGGATATCGATGAAGTTCCTCTAACAAGTTGTCAACGCCACAGCGGCAGCGCGAAATAACACGTTCTTCTTTCCTTACTCGTCGTGCCCTTCTCGAACACTTGAACTCTCGATGCGTACCATACTTGGTCATTACTTAGTTCGAAAATCTGCGAGTCACTACCTCCGAACTTGGTCATCTTACTAACCTCAAACTTCCAAGGCCATTCCGGCCTTTACGAACCGCTTACGGTCGAGCGCGTCCACGAACTCATCGTTGGTCACACCAACTTGGGCCTAACATCCTCGTGACCCTACCACTGGCGGGACCACCAGAACTGCCCCACCCCAAACCGGGTTCTGGTTGACCGCATTTGGTCCCCAACCCGACCCCCAACCGCGCTGACTCTTGTTCCCGATCGGAACAATCTTACTATTTCCATCATGAAAGCTACCACTTCCGTCTCACACTACCGAGGACTTACCCTTTTCACTAACCAGGTTTCTAAATCACATTTTAGCACAAAGCTATCCAAACATAACATTAAACACATCAGCAACATCAATACAAACAAAACTCTAGAGGGTTAAGGATATACACAAACTAGGCGGTTCGAGGACCGCTAAAGCTGAACTCCCATCGCGACCCCTAGGGGCCTTAGGTGTACAAACATCCTGCTGAGCTACGGAAGGTGAAGAACCAAGCTGCTCTAGTAGTCCATGCTATCCTACCGGTGCTACCCACGGTCGGACGATCTCTTGCGGATAGCCTGTTGGCCGCAAAAATAACAATCTCCAGAGTTAGTCGACACCTCCCTTATGAAGCTTTCCACAACGGCCACTGAGACAAGGGCAACCTCATCCGGCGAGCACTCCTGCTCTCACGAAAATCTGAAACACAGGAGCCCAGGCCTGCTCACGAATATCTGAAGGTCGAAGGCGTGGAGGACCACTCTGTCTTGCGAGGTACATAACTAGTCTGCTGTGAGGCGGTCCGCCTCGAAAGTCACCAAAGGACCTGCTGTTACGGCCCTCTTCTGTGACTTTGGTCATTCCGTCGATTTATCCGCTCCTCACATCAGTGTATACGCTGCGTGCGAGCAATGTCCATGCGGTGAAGAGCTACACGAACAACTCTCTGCAAGGCAATCATCGAGCCCTGTAACATATCGGTGCACTCGATCCTCCATACTAGCTACTAACGCGGGGACGTACCGGGCCAATGAGTCGAACTCCACATTGTACTCCCGAACCGTACGCCCGTTCTGCGTAACACCAAAAATCATGCGGCCGAGCCCTCGCCGTGCGGGAGGCAAGAAATGTGCAGAAAAGCCTCTGAGAACTCGTTCCATACCGCTGGAAGTGCATGCTCTCCCCTGGACAGCTCCCAAGAATCACACCAGTCGACTGCGGTATCACGCAGTTGATGTGAACCTAGGACCACCGACTCGACCTCCGATGCCTTGATCACTCTCGCGATCCATGGCGTCGGATGAACTCCTGCGGATCATCCTCGAGCCTCGACCCGTAAAACTCTGGCGGCCTACAACTCGAGAAAATCCGAAGCCTCGAACTATCGATCTAGGGTGAACCACGGTGCTCTTTGGGCTGCTGCGTCCGGCCTATCCTCAGTCGGCCTGACCACGGCCGTCGCGGGCCAGCTCGCGTAACTCATCTCCTCTGCTCCCGGTGCGGGGTGGAGGCTCGGTCTTGTGGTCTCTGCCCGCTCTGCTCGCGAGATCCTCTGCTGCCTTGCCGCCAGGCGGGTTGCCTTCGCGAGGCATAAGCGGTAAAAGCGAAACACGTCGGAGGGTCGATCTTATCACCACGGCTCTAAGGCGCGATCTCGGAATGAGAAGAATGAAACCAATCCTAAATGTCCTATAGCCTCACGATTATAGATGTGGTGCGCTGACACGATAATCAAGACTACTACTGACACGGTCTGTAGACACTTTCAGAGGATTAAGCGCTCGATACCACTTTGTGCGCCCGAACCGGGCGGATGCGGTGCCTTACCGGGCACCCTAGTGATACAACATCGAGAAAACCAGCGGAAAATAAAACATGAATCATGAAACAAGAGATATAATAAATAAGCAGGCCAACCAAAGCAGTTGCCTTCGGTATATCATAAAACACGAGCAGTTTAATCCTTTTACAACCACGCCACAACGATACTACGGACCTCTAAGATTTATACAACAACTATGACGGGACGGGGCCCGTACCACGACGTACAGAACTTACGGACTCGGGGTAACATACAAAGATAAGCCTCGGCCAGGCGGAGCTTCCCAAAACGCCGAAATGAGATCCTAGCGGGGATCGGCGGTAGATGTACCTCTACTGCGGCATGAGCGGCCCGAAGGAGTCGATCTGGTACCGTGTATGTGAAAGCGTAAATCGTAATGAAATCATAATAGTCTATAAAGCGGGAGACATGTATGATGACCAAACTACAATATATAACATATAACGATTCATCAAGACGAGGACTCGCGCCTCCAAATTATCACTCGTGCGTGGAATTTCTTCCTCATCTTGCGGTTTATGATATAACAATACCAAGGATTATACATGAACACCATGTCCCACGTGTTATAAAAGCAAATGCAGACAAGTATAACTACGAGATCCGACCGTACCAATAATACAATGCAACCAAAACACGAAGCGTCACGGGGCAAGTCGAGCCGACTCACAGGATACCAAGGCGGTCACGCGGTGGCCGGGGCAATCTGGTGACCACGGGGACGAGGCGTATCCGCGAAACCGTCACTATCTTGAGCAGGGCAAGTGCGGTGACTACGGATACGAGGCGAATCGATCGCGAGGCAGGCGGTGCGAGCCGACCACGAGGACGGGCGAGCGATAAACCTCATGGAGAGCTAGTCCGTGGAATAACACTATCAGCGGGAGCATGCCGTGGAATTCTCCATCACCGCCCGGCACGTCAGTAAGTTCTCAACAAGTCGACCAGCCTCTGTCGAGAGGCGGTATCTGAAATACCACACTTGCACAAAGGCTATCATCACAAGCATAGGCAAGTTTCACAACAAGCATAGGCAAGTTTCACAACAACAAGCATAGGCAAGTTTCACACAACTCAAAGTACTTTCATTTTATGCCAAAGTCGGGTTTTTAACCCCAAAGTACTACATACGTTAAGTTCTTTTAAAGAGATCCATTACTTTTATAAAAGTCACGATACGTAGTATTAGAATGACCAACCCACATTCCTTTTCAAAATCAAGTAACAACATTCTTTTCCTAAGTTCCGGTTGCCTAGTTTGATTACTCAGCTTACCGTTTCAAATGGTTTCATAGTTCATAAACTTAATCACTTGATTAGTTTTAGAACAATTGAGTAATATAAGTCTCACGTGAGTAGGTTATTCTTGTTTACAACCTTCTTATTACGTGACCATGATCTAGAAAAATGTAATATCATTTTGTCTCGTCTTAGTTTCTATGCGGATGGAGGTTTCTCTGGTTTTAATACGATACATCATTATTCAATACATTTTCCTTTATTAGCATTTGCGGTAGTGCAGCCGATACACGTTACGATTTCGAAATCGATAAAACATTATCCTTTAAAAAACCAAGTACTCATTACTCACGAATGAGGTTTCACACAAACATCCACATTAAAACAAACAAGTTAAGTCTCTTATCTTATAAGATCAAGTCTCTTAACTTCTAACATTAGTAAACCATTTTCTTTACCTCTCTTAAGACATTATACCTAACTCCATAAAGCTAGTATAACTCTTTTTAAAACCTTTTAAAACAAAGTGTTACTCTCCTTCCAAAGCGATTTATAAATCTTTTGAAATACATCAAGTTCTTTATTATAACAAGCGATTTATAATTCACATCGATTACCTTTTAAAACCACAAAGTATTTTCTTATCTACATAAAGTCGTTATAACTTGACTTCCCATGCCGTTATAACACTTTATGTTTTAAACTAATCAAACACGATTAACACGTATGCGTCTACCGTACTACATAGTTCACACATATCGTACTAGAAGAGATAGGAAGAGGTTCACATACCTCGCGGCGAGTATCGACTAATAGCAAAACGCTCCAAGCGGCTACTCCTTAAGCCAAGTAAATCGCGCCACGCGTACTTGAACCTATAAGGCCACTGGCGCCTATTATCATCAAGACCACAACTTAGAATATTCTACAGAAAATTGGCGGCATCTCCCACGCCAGCGTAAATCTCGCCTACATCGGTAGGCTGCGAAGCCAACCGGAGGGTTTTACACGCCTAACCTGGCGTGTACAATTCTACTACGGTAATACTACACAAGTCTCTGTACGATCCTATGTAAATCTGATTCGATTCGATTCTTTATTCTTGAGCTTAAGTCAAAAGACATTGCGAATACTAAGTATAGTTCCATATATAGTACTTCAACTATATATCTAACAAACATGTAATTTCCAATTACAATAGAGGACAAGATAATTACCTCGATAAGCCCAAAATTATCCGAGTTTAATGTCGCTCTGAGCAAGGTTTAGCTCCACTCGTGCGCTCCAAACCACTCGAACAACCCTTAGAAGTTCTAACCAACCTACTCACATCTTGACCAACGATGAAGATTTCCTTAGGGTTTCGGTTTGAGACTAAAAAGGACAAAGGTAGTATTTGGGACTCTACGCAAAGAGGTATCTTTGGAATACTACAAGGTACAAGGCTAAGGTATTTTGGGCATTATAACAATACTAGGGGAGTATTTCTATACCACAACAAGGGTATTATCTGAAAACAACTAGGCTAGGGGTACCCAGGCTGAACCTCGCAAGAGGAGGAGACCTGCGGCGAGGCCACTTTCAAGGGGAGAGGAGCTCTTGGGCGAGAGTCGACAAGAGGGAGGAGGGATTCAAGACTTGGAAACATTTGTGGATGAATGAAGTCTTCACAAGGGGGTATTTATAGCAAACCCAAATGCCAACCGATGGCCAAGATCAAGCCATGTGCAAGGCAAGTGTAAGGCCTTGATCAAGCCAAGTGCACCTAACCCCTACTCCACAAAACATTGCACCAAACAAGCCACAAAACAAGGCCAAAACAAGGCACAAAACAAGGAACCAATAGGCACAAAAGCGTGAGCCAAAAGATCGAGCCAAAGCGTGAACCATTCGTTCACGGGCGTAACTGCTTCGATGTGAGGGTGACACATGTCACCCTCCCGTTGATCCAACATGTTCGTCTCTCGGAAAAATCCGCAAAAATACAAAGCGACATAGCGGAATTTTCCCTACGAAAGGCTGTGAAGCGTTTAGTCGGAAGCGACTCTAGTCGGCACTGTGCCCAAATGTAACTTTGGCCAAGCCACCTGGCGGGGTGACACGTGTCACCTCTCCTAACCCTCAAAGCGTCTTTCAAAAATAACCACAATGGCCAAAATCTCGAAAACAAAGTGGGCCCACAAAACCAGTAAATTTCTCCGTGGGCCCAGCGTGACCATTTCAGAAAATAAAATCTCAAAATTCTAATATAATCTATGAAGTCCAAATACCAAATCTGGGAATCAATTCCCGTTAACGAACCTTTTTCTTCACAAATAGCAGGAAACTTTTAGTCGAAAACTCACATCTTTCTTTCTTTTCAAAATTTTACTGCGTACTCTCGTGCGTGCGTCCTCACATACATACCACTGCAACTACGGGTATAACATTTACAAACAACAGCGCTCCCGTGGAATCGCTAGGCACGATAAAGCCTTTCTCCGGCCAAATCTTTGGTGGTCGCCTCCTCAACTCGGAGTGCCGTCTTGTATGGCGGAATGGAAATAGGTCGAGTGTGCGCAGCGTGTCAATACAAAACTCGATCTCCCTCTCATGAGGGATACCGGAAGATCATCTGGGAACACATCCGAAACTCCTAACCAGGCGGAAGAACTGGCACCTCAGCCTCTGTATCGAATACCCGAACCAGATGATAGATGTACCCCTTCTGTACCATCTTCCTAGCCTTGAGGTAAGAAATAAACCTACCCCTCGGCGATGCTGTGTTGCCCCTCCACTCGATAACTGGCTCGCCAGGAAACTGGAACCGAACCAACATGTCCCTACAGTCAACGTTGGCATAACAAGAAGCGATCCGTACCCATAATGACATCAAAATCTGTCATCTCGGCTCTATCAAGTCTGCGCAGAGTCGGCGACGTAAATAAATACCGGACAACCTCTATACACGCTCGGCTAACACCGAATCACCCAGGCGTAGCTACCTCAAAGCGGCTCTATCGACACCGGCTATCCGATTCTACCGCGATAAGAGGGACGCGTAGGACAAGGTAGAACTGGATCTATCGATGCATAAACATCACGACTGAAATCGGTAATGTACAGTGGCGACGTCGAGGAAGCCTCACGATCTGGCGGTGGCTAGAGAATATATGCGGTTACGGGACCGCTAGAATCGAACCACCACCACGACCTCTACGCGGCTGCTGTCAGTGAGTACCACGCCTCGGGCGCGTAACCACGAAGGAGAAGAAGACCCGGCAAGCGATCACATCGGTGTCTTTGTACCACCCATGCCTCTGAGCGGACAATCCTCTTCAAGTGACCCGGTGGCCACAAGAGTAACAACCTCCTGCGGGAACACGACACTCGCTGGTGAGACTCTGCGTCGAGCACACCGAGCTGTGGGTGGTCTCAATCGGCGAGAATCTCTGCCTCCCTGAAACCCAGAAGTCCTGAGCCACGACTGCTCTGAATGACCTTCTTGATCGGATCTCCTACCGTAAAACCGTGGAGCACTCTGTCTTTGGTGGAAAGTGGACCCGTCTGCTTTTGAGGCTGCCCGCCTCAGCGCCACGAGACCACGATGTCACGGCCTCTTGGGCTGGCTGCGTCAATCTGGTCCTCACTCTCTATCTTCTATCCACATTGCATAGGCTGCGCATCCGGCGATGTCTATCTGGTGAAGAGCCACCCAGCATCACGATAATCATATGGCGGTCAAGCCCCATCATGTAACGATGAACCCTATCCGTCATTCGGCCTACAATAGTATGCGTATGCGGCCAAGGAGTCAAACTCAGCTATACTCCCGATCCTCCCGCTACGCCTCAAGGTCAAGAATCTGTCTGCAGGCTCTCCTCATCTCGCGAGGCAAAAAGTGATCCATGAAAGCCTCTGTAAACTCCTCCCAAGCAGTGGAAGAGCATCATCACCTCTCGAAAGCAACCACGACTCAAACCGGTTCAACGCAATATCGTAACGGTAAGAGGCTAGTGTAACTGACTCTGTCTCTGAAGCCACAATGACCTGCATGGTCAGCTGTAGCTTTCTAACGAAGTCCTGCGGATCCTCATCAGACCTCGAACCATAAAACTCAGGTTGATGACATCCCAGAAAATCCTAATCCATAAGCTCGGCTCAGGGTGGGTGCCTGCTCTGTCGGTATTTGCCGCTACTATCTTGGTCAATAACCGAATCGCTCCCGTAGTCTCTATACTCGGTGGCTAGGGAGCTGGAGGTGCAGTATCGTAACCTCTGGAGCTCTGCCGCTCTCGGCTCCTCTAAAAGCTGCGTGGCTGAACTTGCCGACGCCTACTACCTCGGGCATAGTGCGTGCTCGAGCCGTGTAACCCTCTGCGTGCCGCTAGCGACTCTGCTTCTTTGCCTTGCCTCTGGGCTCTGGTGGCTTTCGTGGAGGCATAGTTTCATAAGAAGAGGTCGAGAGGATTCAACCTAATAAGGCGACTCTAATGCTGCGATCTCGGAGAGAAGAGCGAAACCAATACTAAATGTCCTGCGACCTCACGATTATAGATGTGGTGCACAACACACCGATAATCAAGACTCTACTAGACGCGGTGCATAGACACTTTCCGATGACTAAGCGCTCGATACCACTTTTGTCATGACCCGGGCCGGCGCGGGTGCCCTACCCAGGCACCCTGTTGGTATACATCGAGAATAGCGTGGAACATACACAACATAAACACGGTGTAAACAATATAACAACACGAGCTGGCCGATAAGTAGTCTTCCATAATATAAACCAAGTCAAAGTACAACTTTACAACTCGGTTCTTACCCAACCACATATGTGAATACAGACCTCTAGGAATAACAAGCGTGGCGATGCAGGGCCCGCCATACCCACGAATGTACATAATCTACAACATCGGGGAAGAGCGTACCAAAGAAAGACAAGCCTCAGGAGAATGGAGCTTAGGCGTCGATAAGTGATCCTAAGAGTGAGGATCCACACCGCCTTACCCTTCCTGCGGCATGAGCGCGGCCCAGGAAGAAGTCGATTACACAATATGTACTAAGTATGTAAGCGGAAAATCTGTAATTACAACATAAGTTTAAAAGAAAGAGGAGACATGTATGATAACAAAATTACGATTGCGATTGCCTTACTAACAATGAGAGTAAAAAAATAGGTGTATACTTTACAGCGAAAAATAGGATTGGAATCCTACTCACGGGACTATTTCACCCGCGTAGGTCGATGGACTGCGTGAGGTATTCCTCGCATGGGACTATTTCACCCGCATAAGCCCTTACGGACTCGCGTGAGGTATTCCTCGCATAAATTTGGACCCGCGTGGGACTATTTCACCGCGTAAGCCCTTACGGACTCGCATGAGGTATTCCTCGCATCGTGGTTATCAAATCCACGGAAATATACAATGCCACAATCGGGAATGACCCGCGAATAATATATCACTAGCCCAAATCAGGCTATCACACATAACATAAGCTCTATCGGCTTATCATACAATATATAAGCAAGTTAAGAAATCCCCTAACTTCTTACTATTCTTGTTCATATACACTCTCATTTTAGTTTACCTAAGGCACTATCATGTCTTTTATAAAAATCCGGGAATTTAACCCAAAGTACTACGTACTTCTATTCTTTTAAAATGACTCATTTCATTATAAAACTTCCAAGATACTAATAACCGTAGTATCAAGTTACAATTCTTTTCAAAACAAGTCACAATACTTTTAGAAATAAAAATTAGGCTTCTAAATCAAGTGACTCATGTCTTATAAGTTGCCTAGATTGTGAAAAATTGAAGTTACTTGATTTCAAGATTTGAAATGGGTTTTCTAAAAGTGTAGTAACTTACTTTGAAAAATAGACACACCTTGATACTACGGGTGTTAGTATCTTGGGGTTATACATAAAAAAAAGTCTTTTGAAAAGAATGTACGTATGTAGTACTTTGGCTTGTTTAATTGAGAATTATGCTATGTGTGCCTTGATAAGTACTTTGGCTTGTTTAATTGAGAATTATTCTATGTGTGCCTTGATAAGTACTTTGACTTGTTTAATTGAGAATTGCCAATGTGTGTTGGTGATAGCATTTGAATACAAGTATTATGTTTTATTACGTTGCCGCGACTCTCGGTTGGAGGGTCGCCTGTCTTGTTGTGAGTTTACTTGGACGTACCGACAGTGATGTGGGATTCCACGGGTATATACATTATACCGTATTTCCAGTATATGCGTGTGGCGTGCGTAGAAATTTGAACTTGTATTAAGGCTTGGCGAATTAATTTTGTTCACAACACGTTTAGAGTCGTTTTTAAATGAAAGCGTTTTCCACGACTTTCGTAGGGAATTTCGGCTATGTCATTTTTAATTTTTGCGGATTTTTAGAGGCGAAGCGTGTTGGACCAACAAGAGAGGCGCCAGCACCCTCTCATTGATGGACTTCAAATCGTCCGTTGGGACGAAAATGGCTAAGCAGCGCGTTTTTGTGCCTTGGCACAAAGTCAAGGGTAGGTAGGATATTTGTGTTTGGTAAATCCTGGCCCTACACTTGCCTAACACATGGATTGATCTTGGCCTTTGGTTGGCCATCCTTGACCTATAAATACCCTCCCTTTGATGAACTTCTTCATCCAAAAAAATATTCTAAGTGTTAAAATCCCTCCTCTCCCTTCAGAGGTTCTCGTCCAAAAGCCTTCCCTCCCCCGGCGAGAGTTCCCCCTAGTGGGGTAGGCCGAGCGGTATACCCCCCCCTCCTTGGGGTGCTAGCAGTGGGGTACCCCACTAGCCTAGTTGTTTCAGTATAATACCCCTCTCTTGGTAGAAATACTCTCAAAAGTATTGTTATAATGCCCAAATTTCCTTAGCCAATACCTTGTAGTATTCTAAGGTTATACCTTTACAAAAAGCCGGATATACTATTATACTTCCGTCGGTCCACCAAACCGAAACCTAGGGAAATCTCCATAGTCAGTTGGAGTATTGTGTAGAAGTTGGTTAGAACTTCTAAGGGTGGTTTAGAGCGGGTTGGGCGCTCGGAGTTGGAGCTAAGCGATTGCCGGATCGACTTTAAGCTAGGATAATTATGGGCTTATCGAGGTAATTATCTTGTCCTCTATTGTAATTGGAAATTACATGATTGTGAATATATAGTTGAAGTATACTATATATTAGAACTGAGCGTAGTTATTGGCAATGTCTTTTGACTTAAGCTGAATAATACTTACAGCAATGTCTTGCGACTTAAGCTGAATTTAAAGAGAATCTTGTTGTAATTACATAGGGTTGTATTACGATGAACTTGTGTAGTAGTACCTTGGAGTAGAATTGTACGTTAGGGTTGATCATAACCCACTTGGTTGGCTTGGTAGCCGGCCTCGATAGAGGAGAGATTTCTGTTGTTGCGGGAGAGTCTTTGCCGAATTTTCGGTAGAATGTTCTGCGATGAGATCTAAATGTTAATAAGCGCCTTGTGGCCTTATAGGTTGAAGTACTATGCGTGGCGCGATCTACTTGGCTTAGGAGTAGCGCGGTTTGAGGTACTTGGAGCGTTTTGCTATTTAGTCGATAATCGTCGCGAGGTATGTGAACCTCTTCCTAGCTCTTCTAGCATGATATGTGTGAACTATGTAGTGCGGTGACGTCATGTGCTAAATGTATGTGATTGGGTTAAAACATAAAGTGTTATAACGACTTTATGGGAAGTTGGTTATAACGACTTTATGTTGGTAAGAAAATACATGTGGTTTTTAAAAAGTGCGATGTGAACTATAAGCGGCTTGTTATGTGTTAATAAAGAACTTGAAGTATTTCAAAAGATTTTTGAATCATTTTGAAAGAAGAAGTAATACTTGGTTTTTGAAAAACTTAAGAGTTATACTAGCTTTATGGGAAGTTAGGTATAACGGCTTAAGAATGTTTCTTGATTTGAATCGAATGTGTATCGACAAACCAACTGCAGGCGTTAATAAAAATGCTTTTGACTAATTAAGTATTATTAAAACCAGTAGAAACTTCCATCTGCATAGAAGCTAAGATGAGACAAAATGATATTTCCTAGAACATGTATGATGTAATAAGATTGTTATAAACAAGAATATACTACTCACATATAAGACTTATGTTTCTCGGATAGTTTTAAGGAGAATTATATTCTCAAATGAATAAGACTATGAACTCAGAAAACTTTCTAAAATGAGAAACTTGAACATTGGAAATTATGCAAACTTGATCATTGGAAAAGAATGTTGCTACTTGATTTTACAAAGAGAAGTAATTGATTTACTTTAAAAGGATAGTCACTCTATTTTATACTACGGGTATTGTGTGACATTGTGAAAGTAACGTATCTTTTAAAGAGTTAATGTATGAAGTACTTTGAGGATAAAAACCGATCTTGTTAATCATATAGTAGAAGGTACCTTGTGTGAACAACGATTGTATTGGTTTGTGATAGCCTTGTAATACTTTCTTGATTGCTTTGATAAGTAAGCGTGTTGGGATGCTACGTGTGTTAGTATCTTGTGATGTTTGTGTGAAGGGTTTCCTTGATTTTGCTTATTAACTATCGGTCGTTATGATAGTATTGTGGCATTCATCTCTTGAGATGATTCCGAGTTAAGCGCCCTCCGTCGCGGGGTAGACTTCGGTAGTCGATGGACCTATGATTGAGAATACCTGCATGCGAGTCGGGGGCCTATCTTGCGGAGCTCACGAGTTCGAGGTTAGTATCGTCCTTTATGGGCATGCGGTCCGTGTGGCCATGCGGATGCGAAGTCGGGGCGATCTTGGGAGTAGCTACCCTCGATGCGGGAATACCTCATGCGGGCGATGAGATTGGCCTATGCGGGGCTGCGGGAGTTCGAGGTTAGGCAGCGTACATTGATCTGCGGGCAAGTGGCGGCTTTGATCATGTGGCGGTCTAGACGAATCTTATGATCTGATTCGCTGACCTTGTTGAGTGCTTGTAGGTTTTTAGTAGTCGGCTATGCCTTCGTACTTACCGTCTGATTTTATTATGACACGAGTGGGACACGGTGTTCATGTGTGTTCCTTGGTGCTTTTATATCATAGGCTGGCGGTGAGGAAGGTATTCCACGGGCATGATTGATGTTGTGGGCTGAGACCCGTTGTTATACTTGAGTGATGACTTGAGGCGTGAGTCACGACTTGACATGGCTTTGTTGTAAAGCTTAGTTTGGTTATCATACATGTCTCTGCTTTATATATGCTATGATTTCATTTCTGATATGTATTTTGATTTCACATACTCGGTTTTGTTATCTTGACCTCCTTGGGGCTGCGTTCATGCGCGAGTTGAGTACACCGATCGTTGATTCTCGCTCTTAGGGTCACGATTCGGCGTGTGGGAAGCTCAGTTCCTCGGAGGCTTATCTTGGTATAGTCCCTGTGGTTGTAGGTGCTTACATTCGGGGTATGGCGGGGCCTGTCCGCCATTGTTGTCGTATCATTTCTTAAGTGCATAATCTTGTTGTAGGCGGGGTTTGTAAAAAGGATTAAAGCTGTTCATTTGTAAAAGTTGTTATTTATTTATATATGCGAAAGGCAAGTTTTCCTCAGTTCTTGTTTTGTACTTCACTTGTTTCATGTATGTGTTTTATGTTCGTGATTACTCGATGTTGTGTCACGAGGGTGCGGGTAAGGCACGATCACGGGCCAGGTTTGGAGTCGTGACAAAAGTGGTATCGAAGCGATTAATCCTCGGAAAGTGTCTACAGGCCGTATCCAGTAGAGTCTTGATTATCGGTGTGTTGTGCACCACATCAATAATCAGGAGGCTATAGGATATTTTAGGATTGGTTTCTATTCTTCTCACTCTGAGATCGTGCCTTAGAGCTGTGTTGTAAGTTGGACCCTCTAACGTATTTCTTTCCACTTGCCGATATGCCTCGCGTGAGCAGAGCCCGGGAGGGCAAAGCGGCCAGGAGGCTGAGTAAATGCGAGGGTGGCGAGGCACGAGGCCCAATCATTACCTAGGGTAGTGCTTCGTTCGGGATTTCTGCGGCGTCACTAGCCCAATGAGTTTGGCACGGCAGCGGCAGTCCCTACTGCGGCCATGATATATGAACTTTCAGTTCCACGACCGGGAACAGAGAATTTAGATTGCAAAGAGGCGACCCTCTTACTAGCTATAGATTTGGCTACCGGAGTATACCGATGTCTGCATGAGTCTTGAGGACTATCTAAAGAGGATTGTGCAAGAGTAATTCTTGATTAGGCGAGCATGGCACGTGTGCGGGCTTATGCGCGGCCAGAGCGATGTAGAAATCGGCGAGTTAACGAAGGACACGAGAAGGGCGAGCGGTAAGGTCCTTTAGTAACTTCGGCGAGTCACCTCGCGTGAGATCAGATTATGCACCTCCGCGGTCGCAGTGGTCTTCCACGGGGTTCGGGGCGTTCGGGTTATGAAGGAGTTGGTCGAACTCCGTGGCTTCGGTTCACTATGTGACAGACGTCGTCCCGGGGAATGTCGTCTTTTAGTTAGTACTTGTTGTACCTATGACCGTCAGGGTCTGGTGTCGAAGAGTGTCCTTGTAGGAGGACTTAGCCTTTAGGATCGGTGGGTAGTTTGTCATCTTCATAGCTATCGCCTGCAGGCGGGTTTGTTTAAACGACTAAGGGAGTGAAGCGATGATATAGATATATCTTTAACCCTCTAGAGATCGGTATGTGTGATAAGGTGAGTATACCTTAAGTGCTATGTTACGATAACGTGTGTTAGTCGTGATTAGATCATGGTTGTTTAGCAGAGTAAGATTTTGGGGATAGAGAAGGTGTGAGCCTTAGAGCTTTTACGTAGAGACCTTAGAGGTGAGGCCATCTCGAGAAAGGTGTAGTGTTATGTTTGACCCTTATCGGGTGCATAGTGCACGTGAGTTATGGTTGGGATAGGTCCTAGTAGTGTGGAATGAAAGGGGTAGTTGAGCTAAGAAGACCGCTAGGTTTTCGTAGCGTGATTAGTGAGGCATTCGGATCGGGAACTAGTGTTGTGCTCGGCGGGTCGGATTAAGGCCATGATGCGGGTCAACCAGCGGCTGTTTGGTGGTGGGGTCGGTTGTGGTGGTCACTTGTGGTAGGGTCACGAGGTGTTAGGCCCGTATTCGATTAACCCGTCACGAGTTCGTGGATGCGTTCGGCCGGTGGTGGTCGATGAAGCAGCCATCGTGTTCTTCGTTCGGGACCGTTTACTCGGTGTGTTGAGTTATCACGAAGGGTTGAAAGGCTGCGCGGGGTGCCTACCTTTACCTTATGTCAGACAGTGAAGCCCAGGTTGTGGCTTTTTTCGTTTTCTAAAAGTTTACCAGGCAGGGTTAAGAACTCTGGGGAGTCTCAGAATCGCATTCGCCCTCGGGCGGTCTGCGTGGATTTGAGGATAGTTGTGGGGATTGTTGTCTCTATGGAGGTAGTGTTTGATCTACCATTTCGGTGTTGGATATCGCCTTATGAAGCCTTGTAAGAGGCGGAAGTGTAAGTTCTTAGATCGATTGGTTCGAGGTTGGCAAGGTTGACAGTTGGTTGAGCTTGTTCGGTGGTGTGGATAGTGAAGCTTGTATAGAAGAAGTTACGCGGCTCGGAGAAATCGTGCGGATAATGTCGGCGGCGCAGAGTTGAGTTGTGGTCGGTCTTCTTGAAAGTACCACCGGGTTGGGTGTGGCATGTTTGGAAAGCAGAGGAACTTAGCAGAGTTACTTTGGGCCTTTGTGAGTTCATGTGAAGGATAGGCGGAGTTGCCTATATGTTAGCATTTGTCGTCGGCGTGGGAGGCGATGCGTCCAGGTCTTTCGTATTGTGATGTTCGGAAAAGTATCGGAGATCCGTCAGTGTTCCCACTTAATGATGACCACGTTAGAGATAGTAACCCGAGTTTTAGATCGGCCGTGTCGAGAATGTGGTAAGAGTTTGAGTGTCACGACATCCTCCGGGATCGCAAGCGGCCGGTACCATTTGTTAGATTCGTCGGGCAAGGCTCGCGACAAAGTGACAAAGTGGTATCTCTGACGAGTAAAGAGAAGCGAGCATGTATGGCGAGCATAGATGTGATCATTTCTTTTGTAGAGAGAAGGTCGAAGGAAGTATATTTTAGACCACGGAGAGAGGTGGTTGTGGTGATGTTAGAGTGTTTCCTCGTGGACTTGGATGAGTATTTTCTTGTGATTGTTTACGTGGCCATGTGTGGCGAGTTTGTTCTCGTAAGTATAGTAGTGAAGACTATCTTGGCGCGTTTGTTTGAGACTTAGAAGGAACATTCGGGACGAATGTTTCTAAGAGGAGAATGTTATACCGTATTTCCGGTATATGCGTGTGGCGTGCGTAGAAATTTGAACTTGTATTAAGGCTTGGCCGAATTAATTTAGTTCACAACACCCGTTTAGAGTCGTTTTTCGGCGAAAGCGTTTTCCACGGCTTCGTAGGGAATTTCGGCTATGTCATTTTTAATTTTTGCGGATTTTTCCGAGAGGCGAAGCGTGTTGGACCAACAAGAGGCGCCACTTGGCACCTCTCATTGGTGGACTTCAAATGCGTCCGTTGGGCCGAAAATGGCTAAGCAGCGCGTTTTGTGCCTTGGCACAAAGTCAAGGGTAGGTAGGATATTTGTGTTTGGTAAATCCTAGCCCTACACTTGCCTAACACATGGATTGATCTTGGCCTTTGGTTGGCCATCCCTTGACCTATAAATACCCCTCCCTTTGATGAACTTCTTCATCCAAAAAAAATATTCTAAGTGTTAAAATCCCTCCCTCTCCCTTCTAGAGGTTCTCGTCCAAAAGCCTTCCCCCTCCCCCTTGGCCGAGAGTTCCCCCCCTAGTGGGGTAGTAGAGGTATACCACCACTCCTTGGGGTGCTATCCGTGGGGTACCCCCCCCCCTAGCCTAGTTGTTGCCGTATCATACCCCCCTCTCTTGGTAGACATACTCTCATAAGTATTGTTATAATGCCCAAATTGCCTTCGCGAATACCTTGTAGTATTCTAGGTTATACCTTTACAAAAAGCCCGGATATACTATTATACTTCCGTCGGTCCTGACCGAAACCACTAGGAAATCTCCATAGTCAGTTGGAGTATTGTGTAGAAGTTGGTTAGAACTTCTAAGGGTGGTTTAGAGCGGGTTGGGCGCTCGGAGTTGGAGCTAAGCGATTGCCGGGATCGACTTTAAGCTAGGATAATTATGGGCTTATCGAGGTAATTATCTTGTCCCTCTATTGTAATTGGAAATTACATGATTGTGAATATATAGTTGAAGTATACTATATATTAGAACTGAGCGTAGTTATTGGCAATGTCTTTTGACTTAAGCTGAATAATACTTACGGCAATGTCTTGCGACTTAAGCTGAATTTAAGAGAAGTCTTGAGCGTAATTACATAGGGTTGTATTCATGAGACTTGTGTAGTAGTAGTGGAGTAGAATTGTACCGTTAGGGTTGATCATAACCCCACGGTTGGCTTAGTGGCCGGCCTCGATAGAGGAGGAGATTTCTGTTGTTGCGGGAGAGTCTTTGCGAATTTTCGGTAGAATGTTCTGCGATGAGATCTAAATGTTAATAAAGCGCCTTGTGGCCTTATAGGTTGAAGTACTATGCGTGGCGCGATCTACTTGGCTTAGGGAGTAGCCGCGGTTTGAGTACTTGGGCGTTTTGCTATTTAGTCGATAATCGTCGCGAGGTATGTGAACCTCTTCCTAGCTCTTCTAGCATGATATGTGTGAACTATGTAGTGCGGTGAGCGTACGTGTGCTAAATGTATGTGATTGGGTTAAAACATAAAGTGTTATAACGACTTTATGGGAAGTTGGTTATAACGACTTTATGTTGGTAAGAAAATACATGTGGTTTTAAAAGTGCGATGTGAACTATAAGCGGCTTGTTATGTGTTAATAAAGAACTTGAAGTATTTCAAAAGATTTTGAATCATTTTGAAAGAAGAAGTAATACTTGGTTTTGAAAAACTTAAGAGTTATACTAGCTTTATGGGAAGTTAGGTATAGCGGCTTAAGAATGTTTCTTGATTTGAATCGAATGTGTATCGACAAACCACTGCGGCGTTAATAAAAGGAAATGCTTTTGACTAATTAAGTATTATTAAAACCGATAGAAACTTCCATCTGCATAGAAGCTAAGATGAGACAAAATGATATTTCTAGATCATGCATTCTTTGTAATAAGATTGTTATAAACAAGAATATCCTACTCGCATATAAGACTTATGTTTCTCGGATAGTTTTAAGGAGAATTATATTCTCAAATGAATAAGACTATGAACTCTGAAACCTTTCTAAAATGAGAAACTTGAACATTGGAAACTAGGCAAACTTGATCATTGGAAAGAATGTTGCTACTTGATTTTACAAAGAGAAGTAATTGATTTACTTTAAAGGATAGTCACTCTATTTTATACTACGGGTATTGTGTGACATTGTAGAAGTAACGTATCTTTTAAAGAGTTAATGTATGAAGTACTTTGGGGATAAAACCGATCTTGTTAATCATATAGTAGAAGGTACCTTGTGTGAACAACTTGATTGTATTGGTTTGTGATAGCCTTGTAATACTTTCTTGATTGCTTTGATAAGTAAGCGTGTTGGGATGCTACGTGTGTTAGTATCTTGTGATGTTTGTGTGAAGGGTTTCCCTTGATTTTGCTTATTAACTATCGATCGTTATGATAGTATTGTGGCATTCGTCTCTTGAGATGATTAGAGTTAAGCGCCTCCGTCGCGGGGTAGACTTCGGGCGGGTCGATGGACCTATGATTGAGAATACCTGCATGCAGTCCGGGGCCTATCGCGGGCTACGAGTTCGAGTTAGTATCGTCCTTTATGGGCATGCGGTCCGTGTGGCCATGCGGTGCGAAGTCGGGGCGATCTTGCGGAGTAGCTACCCTCGATGCGAGAATACCTCATGCGGGCGATGAGATTGGCCTATCGCGGGCTGCGGGAGTTCGAGGTTAGGCAGCGTACGGTGATCTGCGGGCAAGTGGCGGCTTTGATCATGTGACGGTCTAGGCAGATCTTATAATCTGATTCGCGACCTTGTTAGTGCGTAGGTTTTTAGTAGTCGGCTATGCCTTACTTACCACCGTCTGATTTTATTATGACACAGTGGGACACTGGTGTTCATGTGTGTTCCTTGGTGCTTTTATATCATAGGCTGCCGTGATGAGGAAGGTATTCCACGGGCATGATTGATGTTGTGGGCACGAGACCCATTGTTATACTTGAGTGATGACTTGAGGCGTGAGTCCACGACTTGCATGGCTTTGTTGTAAAGCGTAGTTTGGTTATCATCGTGTCTCTGCTTTATATGATTGCTATGATTTCATTTCTGATATGTATTTTTCAGTTTCACATACTCGCTACTTTGTTGTCTTGACCTCGCCCGAAGTGCGTTCATGCGCGAGTTGAGGTACACGATCGTTGATTCGCTCTTAGGGTCACGATTCAGCGTGTAGAAGCTCCGTTCCTCGGAGGCTTATCTTGGTATAGTCCCTGTGGTTGTAGGTGCTTACATTCGGGGTATGGCGGGGCCTGTCCGCCATTGTTGTCGTATCATTTCTTAAGTGCATGTAATGCTTGTTGTGGCGGGGTTTGTAAAAAGGATTAAAGCTGTTCATTTGTAAAAGTTGTTATTTATATATCAGAAAGGCAAGTTTTCCTCAGTTCTTGTTTTGTACTTCACTTGTTTCATGTATGTGTTTTATGTTCGTGATTACTACGATGTTGTGTCACTAGGGTGCGGGGTAAGGCACGATCCGGGCAGGTTTGGGTCGTGACAACTTCCATTATTTGTGTTACTCCTTGGAGCGTGCTTATCGATGTGGGATTAGGGGCATGTGACCGGAGGCGAGTTAGATTCGGTTATAATGTCATATTAGTGCCTTAAGTAAACCAAAATGAGTATATATGAATAAGACTAATAAGAAGTTAGAGGATTTCTTAACTTTCTTACTTATTGTGTGATAAGCGGTAGTGCTTATGTTATGTATGATGGCGATTGAGGTAGGGTAAGAGTATAAATGAGGGTGTATCCCCAGATCGTTTACCACTGCTTTATCACCTCTTGGGGTAGAGTATAAATGAGGGTGTATCCCCAGATCGTTATACCACCTTTATCACCTTCTTGAGGTAGAGTATAAATGAGTGGTGTATCCCCAGATCGTTATACCACTTTCTATCACATAACGGGGTAAGAGTATAAATGAGGGTGTATCCCGAGGATCGTTATACCACTTGCTTTATCACCTTCTTGGGGTAGAGTATAAATGAGTGGTGTATCCCCAGATCGTTATACCACCGCTTTATCACCTTCTTGGTAAGAGTATAAATGAGGGTGTATCCCCGAAGATCGTTATACCACTATTTAGTGGATTTGCTACCTATACTTTTGATTACTCTCGTTGTTAGTAAGACCTTTGTGTACTTTTATTTGAGTAGTGACTTTGAGGGCATCGTCACGACTTGATATATTGCTTATTTATTGTGTCTTGTAGGTTGGCTATCATACGTGTCTCTGTTTTGTTTAGATTTATGATTTTATTCTGATGCTTCTTTGTTTCACTTGGTACATTCTTACGTCTTGACTTCTTGGGCTGCGTTCATCTGCCGAGTTTAGGTCTGTTGTTTGGTGATCGGCGGTGTAGGACCTGCTCGAGTTTTGGATAGCTCTTACATTGGGAGTTTATCTTTTTGGTATAAGTTCTTTCAGTACAGGCTTTTGTATAGTTTTGGGTACGGCGGGGCCTTGTCCCGTCATAGTTTAATAAAATTCTTAGAGTTCTGTATTCATATGTGGGATTGGACTCATGTACGGTGTAGTGTCTTTTGTTATGGATATTATATAGCGGCGCATCGTCTTTGCCTTGCGTATGTTGGTTTTAAAAAAAAGGGTGTTATTTAAATTCCGCAGTTTTCTTGTGTCTGTTAGGTAGAATGGTGCCCAGGTAGGGCACCAGTCACGGGCCCGGGGTTCGGGGTGTGAGTGGTATCGAGCGATCGGTCCTCGGAATGTCTGAGCCGTGTGTCTAGTAAGTCTTGATTATCGGTGTGTTGCGCCACGCCCGTAAGCGAGCTACGGGACATTTAGGAGTTGGTTTCTATTATTCTCACTCTAAGATCGTGCCATAGAAGTGTGTTAGTAAGATAATTCCTCTCGGCGTGATTTTGTGTTCTGTTATGCCATGCCTCGAGGAGAACAGCCCGCTTGAAGGGCAAAGGAGTAGCGAGGAGCTACTAGTCGGATGTTATACCGTGTATTTCCGGAGTATGCGGGGCGAGGGCGTCGTAGGAAATTTGAACTTCAAGTAAGGCTTGGCGAATTAATGTTTGTTCTGACACGTTTGGAGTCGTTTTTCGGCGAAGCGTTTTCCACGACTTTCGTAGGGAATTTCGGCTATGTCATTTTTAATTTTTGCGGATTTTTAGAGGCGAAACATTTTGGACCAACAAGGCGCCTTGGCACCTCATTGGTGGACTTAAGCGTCCTTAGGGCCGAAATGGACAAGGGTGGAGCACGTTTTTGTGCCTTTGAAAAGTCAAGGGTTGGTAGGATATTTGTGTTTGGTAAATCCTAGCCTACGCTTGCCTAACACGTGGATTGATCTTGGCCTTTGGTTGGCCGTCCCTTGACTATAAATACCCGTAAGGTTGAAGACTTCTTCGTCAAAATGCCTAAGTCTTGAGAGCCTTCTCCCTCCCCTTTGTGTGAGTTCGTAGAGCACCCCACTCTAGGGTGCTGGCGAGCCAGGAGTGTACCCCTCCCCCATGGCGAGTACCCCGCAGTGGGGTAAGTAGAATTATACACACCACTGCTAGTTGTTTTCGTATAATACCCCTTTGTGGTATAGAAATACTCTCAAAGTATTGTTATAATGCCCTAATACCTTAGCCTTATACCTTGTAGTATTCTAAGGTTATACCTATCTGAAAAGCCCGAAATACTATTATACCTTCCTTGATCACTAAACGAAACCCTAGGAAAATCTCCATTGTTGGTTGGAGTATTATTAAGAAGTTGAGTAGAACTTCTAAGGGTTATTTGGGCGGGTTGGAGCACCGGAGTAGGAGCGAAACATTGCTAAGGATCGACTTTTAACTCGGATAAATATGGGCTTATCGAGGTAATTATCTTGTCCCCCTATTGTAATTGGATATTACATGTTGTTAGAATATATAGTTGAAGTATACTATATATAGAAGCGAGCGTAGTTAGTTGGCGATGTCTTTTGACTTAAGCTGAAGAATAAAGCGAAGCTGAGCGTAATTACATGGGTGTATTCTGGTAGACTTGTGTAGTGGTGCGTGGAGTAGAATTGTACCGTCCAGGTTAGGCGTGTAGAACCCGCAGTTGGCTTGATGATCGGCCTCGATAGAGGAGGAGATTTCTGTGGCGGGGAGAATCTTTGAATTTTACGTAGAATGATCTACGATAAGATCTAGATGTTAATAAGCGCCTTGTGGCCTTATAGGTTGAAGTACTACGTGTGGCGCGATCTACTTGGCTTAAGGAGTAGCGGCGTTTGGAAGTACTTGGAGCGTTTTGCTGTTAGTCGATACTCGTCGCGGTATGTGGACCTCTTCCTATCTCTTCTAGCATGATATGTGTGAACTATGTAGTGCGGTGAAGCGTCGTGTGCTAAATGTATTTGATTGATTTAAAACATAAAGTGTTATAGCGGCTTTATGGGAAGTTGGTTATAATAGCTTTATGTGGATAAGCACATCTTTGTGGGTTTTAAAAAAATGGCGATTTGAATAATAAGCGGCTTGATATGTGTTAATAAAAAACTTGAAGCATTTGAAAGATCATGAATCGTTTTGAAAGAATGAGTATTACTTGGGTTTTGAAAGCTTAAGAGTTATACTAGCTTTATGGGAAGTTAGGTATAACGGCTTAAGAATGTTTCTTGATTTGGAAATCGGAATGTGTATCGACAAACCAACTGCGGCGTTAATAAAAGGAAAATGTATTGACTAAAGAAGTATTATTAAAACCGGTAGAAACCTCAAAGCATAGAAGCTAAGATGAGACAAAATGATATTACATTTCCTAGATCATGGTGCTTAATAAGATTGATTATAAACAAGAATACTACTCACTTATAAGACATAGGTTTCTCAAGCGTTTAAAGGAGAATTATGCTTTAAAGGATTTAAAACTATGAACTCTGAAACCTTTTTCTAAAATGAGAAACTTGAGCATTGAAATTAGGCAACTTGAGCGTTTGGAAAATAAGGTTGTCACTTGATTTTACAAAGGAAAGCATTTTGGTTTACTTAACAATGTTAGTCACTCAAATCTTATACTACGGGTATCGGGTGACCTTTGTAAAAGGAATGGATCTTAAAAGGAATTTAACGGACGTAGTACTTTAAGGTTAAATCAGGACTTTGATATAAAATGAAAGTACCTTGAGTCGTGTGTAACTTGCTTATACTTGTTGTTATGAAACTTGACCATGTTACGTGTGATAGCCTTGTTGTGTAAATCTTGTGTTCTACTCGACTCAAGATTAAATCAGGAATGTATATCACTTGATTCTGGGTTCATCAGGAATGTATTTCACTTTCGATGCAGTTCATCAGAATGTATTTCACTTGAGGACCGGTTCATCAGGAATGTATTTCACTTGAGGCCAGGTTCATCAGAATGTATTTCACTTGACTCTGGTTCATCAGGAATGTATTCCACTCGACTAGGTTCATAGGATGAGCAGGAATGTATTCCACCATTTTCTATATTGGGTCCATAAGGCGGGCAGGGCACATTATACGTATCACATGATTTGTACCTAGGCTGGCGGTGAGGAAGGAGTTCCACGGGCATGAGGATGACTTTTAGGCGTGAGTCACGACTTGACATGGCTTCTATGTTGTGAAGCGTAGTTTGGTTATCATCACGTGTCTCTGCTTTATATAGACTACTATGATTTCATTTCTGATATTTATTTTGATTTCACATACTAAATTTTTGTTGTCTTGACCTCTCCTTGAAGCTGCGTTAATGCGCGAGTAAAGGTACACCGATCATTGATCCTCGCTCTTAGGTCACGATTCGGCATTTGGGAAAGCTCGTTTCTCGGAGGCTTATCGATGGTATAGTCCCTGTTGTTGTAGGTGTTTACATTCGAGGGTATGGCGGGCCACTGTCCGCCATTGTTGTCGTATCATTTCTTAGAAGTGCATGTAATGCTATCGTGGGCGGGGTTTGTGAAAAGGATTAAAGCATTCATTTGTAAAAGTTGTTATTTATATATGCCAAAGGCAAGTTTTCCTCGATTCTTGTTTTGTACTTCACTTGTTTCATGTATATGTTTTATGTTCGTGATTACTCGATGTTGTGTCACTAGGGTTCGGGGTAAGGCACGATCCACGGGCGATTTGGTCGTGACAAAAGTGGTATCGAAGCGATTAATCCTCGGAAAGTGTCTACAGAGCCGTATCGATGAAGTCTTGATTATCGGTGTGTTGTGCACCACGCCAATGTCGAGGCTATAGGATATTTAGGATTGGTTTCTATTCTTCTCACTCTGAGATCGTGCCTTAGAGGAGTTGTAAGTTGGACCCTCGATGAAATTCTTTCCACTTATCATTATGCCTCGCGTGGGCAACCGGGCCGGGGAGGGCAAGCGGCGAGGAGGCTGCGAGTAGAGTTCGAGAGGTTGCGTGGGCGCGGGCCAATCATTACCTAGGGTAATGCTTCATTCGAGGATTCTGCGGCGTCGCTAGCCCGTGAGTTTAAGCCGCAGCGGCGGCGGTTCCTGCTGCGGCCATGATATTTGAACGCCGGTTCCACGACCGAGCAGTATGGATTGCAAAGAGGCAACCACTGTTACTAGCTATGGATTTGGCTACCGAGAGTATACCGTTGTACATGAAGTCTTGATGACTACCTAGAGAAGATTGTGCAAAGTAATCGCCGGTTAGGCAGGCATGGCACGTATGCGGGCTTATGCGCGGCCAGAGAAACGTAGAGATTGTGGGTTAACGAAGGACAACGAGAAGAGGGCGAGCGGCAAGGTCCTTTGGTAACTTTCGAGTCGCCTCGCGGCGAATAGGTTATGCACGTCCACGGTCGCGAGTGGTCTTCGCGGGGTTCGGGGCGTTCGGGTTATGAAGGAGTTGGTGAACTCCGGGGCTTCCGGTTCACTATGTGTGAGCGTCATCGGGAATGTCGTCTTTAGTTGGTACTTGTTGTACCTATGGACCGTCGAGATACGGTGTCGAAGAGTGTCGCTTGTAGGAGGACTTAGCCGAGGATCGGTGGGTAGTTTGTCATCTTCCAGCTATAAGCCCTACAGGCGAGGTTTGTTTAGAGCGACTAAGGGAGTGAAGCGATAGATATAGATATATCTTTAACCTACAGAGTTTTGTTTATGTGATAAGGTGAGTATACCTTAAGTGCTATGTTCTGATAGCAGTGTGTTGGTTAGTTAACCAAGTAAGATTCGGGGGAATAGAGAAGGTGTGAACCTTAGAGTTTTGTTACGTAGAGACCTTAGAGGTAAGGTCATCTAGAGTAAAAGACGTATGGGTATGTTTGTTATACCCCGTATTTCCAGAGTATGTACGCAGGGACGTACGTAGGAAATTTCGAACATGAGATTAGGCTTGGCCGAATTATTTTTGTACACAACACCCGATTAGAGTCGTTTTTAGTAAGCGTTTTCTGACTTTCGTAGAGGAATTTCGGCTATGTCATTTTAATTTTTGCGGATTTTAGAGGCGAAACATTTTTGGACCAGCGGGAGGTGACACTTGTCACCCTCGTTGAACGATAAGAGGAGGCTTGGCCTTGGCGATTAGTTCGTAGTTTTGTGCCTTGTTTTGGCCTTGTTTTGTGGCTTGTTTTGTGCCATGTTTTGTGGAGTAGGGGTTAGGGTGCACTTGGCTTGATCTTGGCCTTACACTTGCCTTGCTTGGCTAGATCTTGACCATTGGTTGGCACTTTGGTTTTGCTATAAATACCCCTTATGTTGATGAACTCTTCGTCACAAATGAAACCTTCAAGCCTAAAATCCCTCCCTCCTCTTGTGTTGTGTTCGTCCAACACCCCTCCCTTTGAGTGGCCTTGTGGCGAGAGCCTCCTCCGCTGTGGTGCCTTGGCGTAGGGTACCCACTAGCCTAGTTGTTTCGTATAATACCCTTGTTGTGGTATAGAAATACTCTCTAGTATTGTTATAATGTCCAAATACCTTGGCCCAAATACCTTGTAGTATTCCCGAGTTACAACATACAAAAGCCGAGAAAATCGATTATACTTCCTTTAGCCACGAAAACCGAAACCACAGGAAAACCCCGTAGTTAGTTGGAGTACTATGTAGAAGTTGGTTAGAACTTCTAAGGGTTGTTTGGAGCGGGTTGGAGCACCGGAGTAGGAGCGAAACTTTGCTAAGGATCGGACGTTAAACTCGGATAATTATGGGCTTATCGAGGTAAATATCTTGTCCTCTATTGTAATTGGAAATTTCATGTTGTTAGAATATATAGTTGAAGTATACTATATATAGAAGCGAGCGTGGTTAGTTAGCAATGTCTTTTGACTTAAGCAAGAAGAAGCTGAACTATTTCTGATGACTTGTGTAGTAATCTTGTGGAGTAGAATTGTACCGTTCGGGTTAGATGTATAACCCCTGGTTGGCTTGGTAGGCCCAGTTAGAGGAGGAGATTTACGTTGTTGCGGGGAGGTCTTTGCCAATTTCTTTGTAGAATGTTCTCTGATAAGATCTTGATGTTAATAAGCGCGTGGCCTTATAGGTTGAAGTACTACGTGTGGCGCGTTACTACGGCAGGAGTAGCCGGCGGTTGGAAGTACTTGGGCGTTTTGCTATTAGTCGATACTCGTCGCGAGGTATGTGAACCTCTTCCTATCTCTTCTAGCATGATATGTGTGAACTATGTAATGCGGTGAGCGTCATGTACTAAATGTATTTGATTGGTGTAAAACATAAAGTGTTATAACGGCTTTATGGGAAGTTGGTTATAACGGCTTTATGTTGGTAAGAAAATACATGTGGTTTTAAAAGGTGGCGATTTGAACTATAAGCGGCTTGTTATGTGTTAATAAAGAACTTGAAGTATTTCAAAGAGTTTTGAATCATTTTGAAAGAAGAAGTAATACTTGGTTTTGAAAACTTAAGAGTTATACTAGCTTTATGGGAGTTAGGTATAGCGGCTTAGAATGTTTCTTGATTTGAATCGGAATGTGTATCGACAAACCACGGCGGCGTTAATAAAGGAAATGTTTTGATTAATTAAGTATTAATAAAACGATGTAAGCTTCCATCTGCATAGAAGCTAAGATGAGACAAAATGATATTTCTAGATCATGGTTGATGTAATAAGATTGTTATAAACAAGAATATCCTACTCATATAAGACTTATGTTTCTCAGTTGTTTAAAAGAAATTATATTCTTAAATGAATAAGGCTATGAACCACTAAACCTTTCTAAAATAAGAAAGCGTGAACATTTGAAATTAGGCAAACTTGGGCGTTTGGAAAATAATGTTGTTACTTGATTTTACAAAGGTAAGAGTTTTAGTTTTCTTAAAGGACAATCACTCTATTTTATACTCTACGGTATTGTGTGACTTATGTGAAAGAAACAAATCTTTTAAAGATTTAATGTGTGAAGTACTTTGGGGTTAGATACAGAACTTGTTAGTAGAAAGTACCTTGTGTGAATAACTTGATTGTATTGGTTTGTGATAGCCTTGTAATACTTTCTTGTTGATTTGATAAGTAAATATGTTAGGATGCTCGTGTGTTAGTATCTTGTGATGTTAGTGTAAAGGGGTTTTCCTCATTGCGCTTAAAGTTGTTTGACTATCGGTAGTTATGTTGGTATTGTACCACTCGCGCTTGACTTGTGTCAGGAGGTTAAGGCGCCTCCGATGCGGGGTAGACTCGGCGATGCAGGACCGTGATTCGAGGATACCTCATGCGGGTCGGGGATCCGTGCGGAACTACGAGTTCGAGGTTAGTGTCGCGGCCTTTATGGTAAATGCGGTCTTTGTGGCCGTGCGGTGCGAGTCGGGGCGATGCGAGGAGTAGCTACCCTCGATGCGGGGTTATACCTCATGCGGGCCTATGAGGTTGGCCTATCTTGAGCTGCGGAGTTCGAGGCTAGAGCGCACATTTGATCTGCGAGCGAGTGACGGCTTTTATCATGTGATGCAGAGCGGATATCATGACACGATTTATGACACTTGTTGATGCGTAGGTGTTAGTAGTCGGCTATGCCTTGTACTTACCTGTACTATTTTATTAGGACACAGGTGGGACACGGTGTTCATGTGTATTCCTTGGTGCTTGTATCTGCTTGCGGTGAGGAAGGTATTCACGAACACGATTGATGTTGTGGGCGTGAGACCCATGAATTACATTTGAGTGATGACTTTGAGGCGTGAGTCACGACTTGACATGATTGCTTACTTATTGTGAGCGTAGTTTGGTTATCATACATGTCTCTGCTTTATAGACTATTATGATTTCATTTCTGATATTTTTGATTTCACATACTTGGTACTGTTATCTTGACCTCGCCCGAAGTGCGTTAAATCTGCGAGTAAAGTACACGATCGTTGATCCTCGCTCTTAGGGTCCGATTCGGCGTGTGAAAGCTCGTTTCTCGGAGGCTTATCGGTGGTATAGTCCTGTTGTTGTAGGTGTTTACATTCGGGGTATGGCGGGGCCATCCGCCATTGTTGTCGTATCATTTCTTAGAAGTGCATGTAATCTTGTTGTGGCGGGGTTTGTAAAAGGATTAAGCGTTCATGTTGGAAAAAGTTGTTATTTATATATATATCGAAAGCAAGTTTTCTCAGTTATTGTTTCATATTTCATAATATGTCTTGTATTGTTTATGTTCGTGATTACTGCGATGTTGTATCACTAGGGTGCGGGGTAAGGCACTAGTCACGGGCGGAATCGAATCGTGACAAAGTGGTATCGAGCGATTAATCCTCGGAAAGTCTCTGACCGTATCGATGAGTCTTGATTATCGGTGTGTTGTGCACCACCGATGTCGGAGGCTATAGGATATTTAGGATTAGTTTCTATTCTTCTCACTCTGAGATCGTGCCTTAGAGTGTTGTAAGTTAGACCCTCGGCGTATTTCTTTCCACTTATCGTTATGCCTCGCGTAAGGCAAACCGGGCGGGAGGCGAAGCGGCCGAGGAGGCTGCGAGTAGAGTTGAGGAGGGTTGCGTGAGCGCAGGCCCGATCATTACCTAGGGTAATGCGTTCGAGGATTCTGCGGCGTCGCTAGCGATAAAGTTTATACGGGGCGGCGGTTCCTCTGCGGCCATGATATTTGAACGCCCGGTTCCACGACCGAGAGCAGAGAATATGGATTGCAAAGGCGACCATTACTAGCTATGGATTTGGCTACGGAGTATCTGGATGTATCGCGAGTCTTGATGAATATCAGCGAAGGTTGTGCAAGTAAGTTCTTGATTGAAGCTTGAGCATGGCACGTATGCGGGCTTATGCACGTCGGTAGAAAGCATAGATCGGCGGGTTAACAAGGGCGAGAAGGGCGGAGCGGCGAGGTCGCTTTGGTAACGTTGGCGATCGCCTCGCGTGGTAGATTATGCACCTCGCCCGATCGAGTGGTCTTCGGAGTTCGGGGCGTTCGGGGTATGCGAGTTGGTCGAACTCGGGACTTCGGTTCCGGTGTGAGCGTCGTCGGGAATGTCGTTTTTAGTTGGTACTTGTTGTACTATGGCCGTCGAGTGCGGTGTTGAAAAGTGTCCTTGTAGGAGGACTTAGCCTTGAGGATCGGTGGGTAGTGTGTCATCTCCCACCAGTATGCCTACTGCAGGCGGGTTTGATTAGAACGACTAAGGGAGTGAAGCGGTAGATATAGATATATCTCTACAACCCTCAGAGTTCGGTATGTGTGATAAGATGGGTATATCATAAGTGCTATGTTTTGATAGCGGTATGTTAATATTGTGATTAGAAATCTTGGTTAGTTAACCAAGTAAGATTTGGGGATAGAGAAGGTGTGAGCCTTAGAGTTTTATACGTGAGACCTTAGAGGTAAGGCCGTCTCGAGTAAAGGTGTAGTGTTATGTTGATCCTTATCGGTGCATAGTGCGTGAGCTATGTTTGGGATAGGTCCTAAGTAGTGTGAAATGAAAGGGGGTAGTTGAGCTAAGAAGACCGCTAGGTTTTGAAGCGTGATTAGTGAGATTGTTCGGATCGGGAGCTAGTATTGTGCGCGTTGTCGGGTCGGGTTGAGCCACGATTGCGGGTCAACCAGCGGCATGTATGGCGGTGGGGTCAGGTTTTGGTGGTCCGCCTTGTGTTAGGGTTGTGAGGGTGTTAGGCCCAGTTTAGTTAACATTTGTCTGAGTTCGTGGATCGTTCGACCGATGGTCGGGCGATGAGGCGACCATCGTGTTCTTGATCGGGGCCGTTTACTGTGTGTTGAGTTATACGAAGGTTGTAAGGCTGCGCGGGGTGCCTACCTTCACCTTATGTGACAGTGGAGCCAGTTCGGCTATTTTTGTTCTGGAAGTTTTACCAAGCATGTGTTAAGAACTTCGGGTGAGTCTCGAATCGCGTTCGCCACCGGGCGGTGTTTGGATTTGAGGATAGTTGTGGGGATTGTTGTCTCTGTGGAGGTAGTGTTTAAGCTACCATTTCGGTGTTCGGATGTCACCTTTTGAAGCCTTGTAGGCGGAAGTGTAAAGTTCTTGGTCGATTGGTTCGATGTTGGCAAGGTTGACGATTAGTTGAGCTTGTTCCGGACTATGGATAGTGAAGCTTGTCTAGAAGAAGTTACGGCGGCTCGGAGGAATCGTCACGGATAATCGGCGGCGGCTTAGAGTTGAGTTGTGATCGGTCTTCTTGAAAGTACCACCCGGTTAGGGTGTGGCGAGTTTTGGAAAGCGAGAGAAACTTAGCGAGTTACTTTGGGCTTTTGAGTTCATGTGAAGGATAGGCGGGTTGCCTATATGTTAGCATTTGCCGTCCGACTTAGGAAGCGATGCGTCCGATCTTCGTATTGTTATATTCGGGAAAGTATCGGAGAGCCATCAGTGTTCCCGATTAATGATGACCACGTTAGAGATAGTAACCGAGTTTTGGAAAGCGACGATGTCGAGAATGTGGTAAGAGTTGAGTGTCACGACATCCTCGGGGATCATGGCGACGGTACCATTTGTTGGGTCGTCGGAGCAAGGCTCGCGACAAAGTGACAAAAGTGGTACCATTTGTTGGGTCGCCTGAGAAGGTTAATGCCTCAGGCAAAGTGACAAAGCGGTATCTACGACGAGTAAAGAGAGAAGCGAGCATGTATGGCGAGCATAGATGTGATCATTTCTTTTGTAAAGAGAAGGTGTGAAGGAAGTATCTTTTAGACCGGTGAGAAGTGTTTTGTGGTGATGATTAGAGGTGTTTCCTCGTGGACTTGGATGTAAGCATTTTTTGCGCAAGTTGTTTCTATGGCCAGGTGTGGCAGGATTGATTCTCGTAAGTATAGTAGTGAAGACTATACTGGCGCACGTTTGTTTGAGACTTAGAAGGAACATTCGGGACGAATGTTTCTAAGGAAGGAGAATGTTATACCGTATTTCAGTATGTGCGAGGGGCGTGCGTAGGAAATTCGAACATGAGATTAGGCTTGGCGAATTATTTTTGTACCTGACACGATTAGAGTCGTTTTTAGTGAAAGCGTTTTCCACGGCTTTCGTAGAGGAATTTCCGGCTATGTCATTTTTAATTTTTGCGGATTTTTCAGAGGCGAAACATTTTTGGACCAGCGGGAGGTGACACTTGTCACCCTCGTTGGGATGATAAAGAGGAGGCTTGGCCTTGGCGATTGGTTCATGGTTTTGTGCCTTGTTTTGGCCTTGTTTGTGGCTTGTTTTGTGCCATGTTTTGTGGAGTAGGGGTTAGGGTGCACTTGGCTTGATCTTGGCCTTACAACTTGCCTTGCACTTGGCTAGATCTTGACCATTGGTTGGCCTTTGGTTTTGCTATAAATACCCCCTTATGTTGATGAACTCTTCATCCACAAATGAAACCTTCAAGCCTAAAATCCCTCACTCCTCTTGTGTTGTGTTCGTCCAGCACCACTCCCACTTTGAGTGGCCTTGTGGCCGAGCCTCCCCTCCTGTGGTGCCTTGGCGTGGGGTACCCACAGCCTAGTTGTTTCGTATAATACCACTTGTTGTGGTATAGAAATACTCTCTAGTATTGTTATAATGTCCAAATACCTTGGCCCAAATACCTTGTAGTATTCCCAGGTTACACATACAAAAGCCAGAAAATACGATTATACTTCCTTTAGCCACAGCAGAAACCACTGGAAAACCCCATAGTTAGTTGGAGTACTATGTAGAAGTTGGTTAGAACTTCTAAGGGTTGTTTGGAGCGGGTTGGAGCACCGGAGTAGGGCGAAACTTTGCTAAGGATCGACATTAAACTCGGATAATTATGGGCTTATCGAGGTAAATATCTTGTCCTATTGTAATTGGAAATTTCATGTTGTTAGAATATATAGTTGAAGTATACTATATATAGAAATGAGCGTGGTTAGTTAGCAATGTCTTTTGACTTAAGCTGAAGAAGCTGGCTGAACTATTTTCTGATGACTTGTGTAGTAATCTTGTGGAGTAGAATTGTACCGTTCGGGTTAGATGTATAACCCCACTTGGTTGGCTTGGTAGCGGCCCGTTAGAGGAGGAGATTTCTGTTGTTGCGGGAAGTCTTTGCCGAATTTCTTTGTAGAATGTTCTACGATAAGATCTTGATGTTAATAAAGCGCGTGGCCTTATAGGTTGAAGTACTACGTGTGGCGCGTTACTTGGCTTAAGAGTAGCCAGGCGGTTGGAAGTACTTGGGCGTTTTGCTATTAGTCGATACTCGTCGCGAGGTATGTGAACCTCTTCCTATCTCTTCTAGCATGATATGTGTGAACTATGTAATGCGGTGAAGCGTCATGTACTAAATGTATTTGATTGGTGTAAAACATAAAGTGTTATAACGGCTTTATGGGAAGTTGGTTATAACGGCTTTATGTTGGTAAGAAAATACATGTGGTTTTAAAAGGTAAGCGATTTGAACTATAAGCGGCTTGTTATGTGTTAATAAAGAACTTGAAGTATTTCAAAGAGTTTTGAATCATTTTGAAAGAAGAAGTAATACTTGGTTTTGAAAACTTAAGAGTTATACTAGCTTTATGGGAGTTAGGTATAACGGCTTAAGAATGTTTCTTGATTTGAAATCGAATGTGTATCGACAAACCACAGCGTTAATAAAGGAAATGTTTTGATTAATTAAGTATTAATAAAACGGTGCAACTTCCATCTGCATAGAAGCTAAGATGAGACAAAATGATATTTCCTAGATCATGGTTCTTTGTAATAAGATTATTATAAACAAGAATATCTACTCACATATAAGACTTATGTTTCTCAGATTGTTTAAAAGAAATTATATTCTTAAATGAATAAGGCTATGAACCACTAAACCTTTCTAAAATAAGAAACGTGAACATTTGAAATTAGGCAAACTTGGACGTTTGGAAAATAATGTTGTTACTTGATTTTACAAAGGTAAGAGTTTTAGTTTTCTTAAAGGACAATCACTCTATTGTATACTACGTGTATTGTGTGACTTATGTGAAAGAAACAAATCTTTTAAAGATTTAATGTGTGAAGTACTTTGGGGTTAGATACCCGAACTTGTTAGTAGAAAGTACCTTGTGTGAATAACTTGATTGTATTGGTTTGTGATAGCCTTGTAATACTTTCTTGTTGATTTGATAAGTAAATATGTTAGGATCTTACGTGTGTTAGTATCTTGTGATGTTAGTGTAAAGGGTTTTCCTCATTGCGCTTAAAGTTGTTTGACTATCAGTAGTTATGTTGGTATTGTACCACTCGCCTTGACTTGTGTCAGGAGGTTAAAGGCGCCTCCGTGCGGGGTAGACTTCGGTGATGCAGGACCATGATTCGAGGATACCTCATGCGGGTCCAGGGGATCCATGCGGAACTACGGAGTTCCAGGTTAGTGTGCGGCCTTTATGGTCATGCGGTCTTTGTGGCCATGCGGACTGCGAGTCGGGGCGATGCAGGGGTAGCTACCCTCGATGCGGGGTTATACCTCATGCGGGCCTATGAGGTTGGCCTATGCGGAGTGCGGAGAGTTCGAGCTAGGCAGCGCACATTTGATCTGAGCGAGTGACCCGGCTTTTATCATGTAATGATGCAGAGCGAATATCATGACACGATTTATGACCTTGTTGATGCGTAGGTGTTAGTAATCGGCTATGCCTTCGTACTTACCACTGCTATTTTATTAGGACACAGGTGGGACACAGTGTTCATGTGTATTCCTTGGTGCTTGTATCTGCCGGCGGTGAGGAAGGTATTCACGGGCACGATTGATGTTGTGGCGTGAGACCCATGAGTTACATTTGAGTGATGACTTTGAGGCGTGAGTCCACGACTTGACATATTTGCTTACTTATTGTGAGCGTAGTTTGGTTATCATACATGTCTCACCTTTATAGACTATTATGATTTCATTTCTGATATTTTTGATTCACATACTTGGTACTGTTGTGCTTGACCTCCTTGAAGTGCGTTAAATCTGCATGAGTAAAGTACGCGATCATTGATCCTCGCTCTTAGGGTCTGATTCGTGTGGGAAAGCTCCGTTTCTCGGAGCTTATCAGTGGTATAGTCCCTGTTGTTGTAGGTGTTTACATTCGGGGTATGGCGGGAACTGTCCCGCCATTGTTGTCGTATCATTTCTTAAGTGCATGTAATGCTTGTTGTGGCGGGGTTTGTAAAAGGATTAAAGCTGTTCATGTTGGAAAAAGTTGTTATTTATATATATATGCGAAAGGCAAGTTTTCTCAGTTATTGTTTCATATTTCATAATATGTCTTGTATTGTTTTATGTTCCGCTGATTACTCTGATGTTGTATCACTAGGGTGCCCGGGGTAAGGCACTAGTCACGGGCCCGGAATCGGGTCGTGACAATGTTGATCCTTATCGGGGTGCCTAGTGCACGTGAACGATGGTTGTGAGATAAGTCCCTGAGTAGTGTGGGATGAAAGAGGGTAGTTGAGCTAAGAAGACCGCTAGGTTTTCGTAACGTGTTTAGTGAGATTGTTCCTTGAGGAGCTAGTATTGTGCGGCGTTGCGGGTCGGGTTGAGGCCGTTGCGGGTCAACCGCGGTAGGTTTGGTGGTGAGTCAGGTTGTGGTGGTCCCGCCTTGTGTTAGGAGTTGTGGTGTTAGGCCCGAGTTTAGTTAACCGGTGTCTGAGTTCGTGGATCGTTCGACCGGTGGTCGGGCGATGAAGCAGCCCCGTGTTCTTGATCGAGACCGTTCACTCGGCGGTGTTGATTTATCGAGAAAGGTTGTAAAGCTGCGGTGCCTACGCCGCCTTATGATGACAGTGGAGCCGAGTTACGGCTGTTTTTGTTTACGGAAGTTTTACGAGGCAAGATTAAGAACTTCGGTGAGTCTCGAGAATCGCGTTCGCCTCGGGCGATGTTGGATTTCGGGGTAGTTGTAGGGATTGTTGTCTCTGTGGAGAGTGTTTAAGCTACGATTCGGTGTTCGGATGTCGCCTTTTGAAACCTTGTAGGGGCGAAGTGTAAGTTGTCGATCGATTGGTTCGATGTTGGCAAGGTTCGAGATAGTTGGTTGAGCTTGTTCCGGCAAATTGTGGGTAGTGAAGCTTGTCTAGAAGGGGTTAGCGGCTCGGAGATATCGTGCGGATAATCGGCGGCAGCTTAGAGTTCGAGTTGGCAGTCGGTCCTCTTGAAGGTACCACCCGGTTAGGGTGTGACGAGTTATTGGAAAAAGCGAGAACTTAGCGAGTTACTTTGGGCCTTTGTGAGTTCATGTGAAGAATAGGCGGGTTGCCTATATGTTAGCATTGCCGTCCGACTTAGGAGGAAGGGCGTCCGATCTTCGTATTGTTATGTTAGGAAAGTATCGAAGATCCATCGAGAATGTTCCCGATTAATGATGACCACGTTAGAGATAGTAACCCGAGTTTTGGATACTAAAGCGATGTCGAAATGTGGTAATAATTCAGTGTCACGGCGACTTGATGATCATGGCGGCGGTACCATTTGTTGGAGTCGTCGGAGCAAGGCTCGCGACAAAGTGACAAAGTGGTATCTCAGACAAAGTGACAAAGTAGTATTATTTGTGGTGATGTTAGAGGTGTTTCCTCGTGGACTTAGATGTAAGTATTGTGCGCAGTTGTTTCTGTGGCCATGTGTGGCAGGTTTGTTCTCGTAAGTATAGTAGTGAAGACTATACTGGCGCGCGTTTGTTGTGAGACTTAGAAGGAACATTCGGGACGAATGTTTCTAAGGAAGGGAGAATGTTATACCCCGTATTTCCAGTATATGCGCGGGGCGTGCGTAGGAAATTCGAACTTCAAGTAAGGCTTGGCGAATTAATGTTTGTTCCTGACACGTTTGGAGTCGTTTTTCGGAAAGCGTTTTCCACGACTTTCGTAGGGAATTTCGGCTATGTCATTTTTAATTTTTGCGGATTTTTCCGAGAGGCGAAACATTTTGGACCAACAAGAGGCGCCACTTGGCACCTCTCATTGGTGGACTTGAAGCGTCCTTAGGGCCGAAATGGACAAGGGTGGAGCACGTTTTTGTGCCTTTGAAAGTCAAGGGTTGGTAGGATATTTGTGTTTGGTAAATCCTAGCCTACACTTGCCTAACACATGGATTGATCTTGGCCTTTGGTTGGCCATCCCTTGACCTATAAATACCCCAAGGTTGAAGACTTCTTCATCAAAATGCCTAAGTCTTGAGAGCCTTCTCCCTTTGTGTGAGTTCGTGAGAGCACCCCACTCTAGGGTGCTAGCGAGTGTACCCCTCATGGCGAGTCCCCTAGTGGGGTAGTAGAGGGTATACACCCACTAGCCTAGTTGTTTTAGTATAATACCCCTTTGTGGTATAGAAATACTCTCCAAAGTATTGTTATAATGCCTAATACCTTAGCCTTATACCTTGTAGTATTCTAAGGTTATACCTATCTGAAAAGCCAGGAAATACTATTATACCTTCCTTGATCACTACGAAACCACTAAGGAAAATCTCCATTGTTGGTTGGAGTATTATTAAGAAGTTGAGTAGAACTTCTAAGGGTTATTTGGAGCGGGTTGGAGCACCGGAGTAGGAAGCGAAACATTGCTAAGGATCGACTTTTAACTCGGATAATTATGGGCTTATCGAGGTAATTATCTTGTCCCTATTGTAATTGGATATTACATGTTGTTAGAATATATAGTTGAAGTATACTATATATAGAATGAGCGTAGTTAGTTGGCAATGTCTTTTGACTTAAGCTGAAGAATAAAGAATCGAGCTGTAATTACATAGGGTGTATTACGGTGGACTTGTGTAGTGGTCTTGTGGAGTAGAATTGTACGTCAGGTTAGGCGTGTAGAACCCCACGGTTGGCTTGATGGCGGCCTCGATAGAGGAGGAGATTTCTGTTGTGGCGGGAGAGTCTTGCCGAATTTTACGTAGAATGATCTACGATAAGATCTAGATGTTAATAAGCGCGCGTGGCCTTATAGGTTGAAGTACTACGTGTGGCGCGATCTACTTGGCTTAAGGAGTAGCCAAGCGTTTGGAAGTACTTGGAGCGTTTTGCTATTAGTCGATACTCGTCGCGAGGTATGTGGACCTCTTCTATCTCTTCTAGCATGATATGTGTGAACTATGTAGTGCGGTGAGGCGTCATGTGCTAAATGTATTTGATTGATTTAAAACATAAAGTGTTATGGCTTTATGGGAAGTTGGTTATAATAGCTTTATGTGGATAAGCACATACTTTGTGGGTTTTAAAAAAAGTAACTGATTTGAATAATAACTGGCTTGATATGTGTTAATAAAAAACTTGAAGCATTTCAAAAGATCTATGAATCGTTTTGAAAGAATGAGTATTACTTGGGTTTTGAAAGCTTAAGAGTTATACTAGCTTTATGGGAAGTTAGGTATAACGGCTTAAGAATGTTTTACTGATTTCGGAAATCAGAATGTGTATCGACAAACCACTGCAGCGTTAATAAAAGGAAAATGTATTGACTAAAGAAGTATTATTAAAACCAGTAGAAACCTCCATCCGCATAGAAGCTAAGATGAGACAAAATGATATTACATTTCCTAGATCATGGTGCTTAATAAGATTGATTATAAACAAGAATACCTACTCACTTATAAGACATAGGTTTCTCAAAGCGTTTAAAGGAGAATTATGCTTTAAAGGATTTAAAACTATGAACTACTGAAACCTTTTTCTAAAATGAGAAACTTGAGCATTCGAAAATAGGAAACTTGAACGTTTGGAAAATAAGGTTCTCACATGATATTTACAAAGGAAAGCATTTTTTTTTACTTAACAATGTTAGTCACTCAAATATTATAGTACGGTTATCGGGTGAAATTTTTAAAAGGAATGGATGTTAAAAGGAATTTAAAGGACGTAGTACTTTAAGGTTAAAATCCGGACTTTGATATAAAATGAAAGTACCTTGAGTCGTGTGTAACTTGCTTATACTTGTTGTTATGAAACTTGACCATGTTACGTGTGATAGCCTTGTTGTGTAAATCGTGTTCTACTCGACTACCGGTCATCCGAATGTATATCACTTGATTCTGGTTCATCCGGAATGTATTTCACTCGATTCGGTTCATCCAGGAATGTATTTCACTTGAGGACCGGTTCATCCGAATGTATTTCACTTGAGGCCAGGTTCATCAGGAATGTATTTCACTTGACTCTGGTTCATCAGAATGTATTCCACTCGACTAGGTTCAGGATGAGCAGAATGTATTCCACCATTTTCTATATTGGGTCCATAAGGCGGGCGAGACACATTATACGTATCACATGATTTGTACCTGAAGCTGGCGGTGAGGAAGGAGTTCCACGGGCATGAGGGATGACTTTTAGGGCGTGAGTCCCTGACTTGACATGACTGCTTCTATGTTGTGAACTGTAGTTTGGTTATCATACATGTCTCCTGCTTGATATAGACTACTATGATTTCATTTCTGATATTTATTTTGATTTCACATACTAATTACTGTTATCGACCTCCTTGCCAAGTGCGTTCATGCCGCGGTAAAGTACACGATCATTGATCCTCGCTCTTAGGGTCACGATTCAGCATTTGGGAAAGCTCCGTTTCTCGGAGGCTTATCGATGGTATAGTCCCTGTTGTTGTAGGTGTTTACATTCAGGGTATGGCGGGGCCACATCGCCATTGTTGTCGTATCATTTCTTAGAGTGCGTAATGCATATCGTGGCGGGGTTTGTGAAAAGGATTAAAGCTGTTCATTTGTAAAAGTTGTTATTTATATATGCCAAAGGCAAGTTTTCCTCAGTTCTTGTTTTGTACTTCACTTGTTTCATGTATATGTTTTATGTTCGTGATTACTCGATGTTGTGTCACTAGGGTGCGGGGTAAGGCACCGATCCACGGCCCGATTTGGTCGTGACATCGGACTCGAGGAGTTGATAGGGCTTATGCCGGTATATCGGATGTTGTCGCGATCGGCGAGTTCTTGCGCCGAGTTTTGAGACCCGGCACGAGCCTCCAGTTTCGATTAGGAGAAGACTATAGGAGTCATGAGGAAGCGATTATGTTATTGACCAAGATAAGCGGTGCTATAGTTTCATCAATGAGGAGGTTATTTGGCGATCTGAGCATGTGTCACGAGAGGTAGAGGCAACGCGGAGATCTGTAAGAGGGCTGAGGCCGGTTGGTTATCCGGTGAGTTTTGGACGAGCCGCCCGAGTGAGATATTCGTCAGCCTACCCAGTACATACCCCGATTCCACGGTGGGATATTGGACCCACAAGGTATTTAGGAGCGGTCCAAGCTCCAGGGTCGAGTTCTCGAGGAAGCGAAGACTTTCTCGGTCGAGGCCACCTATTCCTCAGTGTTTCAGATGTGGTAAGCGTCATTCGGGGAAATGTCGTTATGGCACAGGTGTTTGTTTTTGTTGTGGTCGTCCGGGCCATATACGGAGGGTATGTCCATTTAGAAAGAGCACCGGTGAGGTGGCTCAGCCTATGAGGCCGATGGTTGATTCTCTTTCCTCCGCGATTGTCGTCCCCGAGCGGGGTGTTGGATGTCGGCCCGGTAGTGGTAGAGGTTAGGGTGGAGTTTATAGTTCTGGCGGTCCTTCAAACCGCATAGATGACGTGACTACGTGGCAGGATCATGAGGCGACATCGCATGGGGGTACAAGTATATTTCGATTCTTTTGAATCATACGTGCATTGATAGATTCAGATTTCGCCCTAGCATATATGTTTTACCTTTGTTGCTAGCAGTTGTAAGTGATAGTACCCCAGAGGTAGGAATACTTTGATTAGTAAAGTGAAAAGTTAAGAATGTTGACAAGAATGATAAGTGAACTGAGACTATAGTTGTGTAGAGTTCACAAGTTGTAATTACCCCGTAACAGTGTAAGACCGATAGGGAAGGATGTGCAGTAGAAATACTTTGGCTTATGTGACGAACCTCTAGTGAAAGGGAGGATAGGGTGAGAAGTACCTTGAGATAAGAGAAAGATTTATTTCAGACTAAGAATGAGAAGTTAAGTGTGACGATGGGTCGGGTTATGGACTCATTTCGGGTAAACCGATAGTATGGAATCGGGTGATGTCAGTAGGAGATGGCCCCGTTATGTGGTAGGGTCCCGAGGATGCAAGGCCCAAGTTTAGTTAATCGTTGTACGAGTTCGTGGATGCGTTCCACCGGAACTAGGTCGTAAGGACCGAGAAGAGCCTTAACGGGAATGTAAGTAACAATATGGCCAAGTTTGGATAGTAACTCGATTGGAGAAAGCGAAACAATATTTGAGATTTTTGTACGTGTACTAGATAAGTTTGAAAGTACGAGAAAGTATGACAAGTAAGGAAAAAAAGTAACCTCTAAAGATCTTGTTTGTGATAAGACCGTAACCTTCGAGTTTTGTGAGAAGGGGTCGCGGACGGAAGGTCCATTGATATGTTTACGTATGTTAGGTGGTGGCCATGTGTGGCATCGTTGGTCTTGTGGAGTATTGACTGTTAGGCATAGTATAGAGACTGTGCCGGAGTTTGTATAGCTTGATAACCGACTAAGAACATTCGGGGACGAATGTTTCTAAGGGGGGAAGAATGTTACACCCCGTAAGTCCAGGACATGTATAAGAGAATGTATGTAAGGAATCAAGACTTGGAAATTGGTACGAAAGGAAGAATTGTTTTTCCGACGGAAAATCTTCCGAACGTCGGAAAGGAAAAATGTTCGTTGTTGAGAATTGGATTCTCAAAATGCATTATTGGGAGAGTATGGAACTTATTAACATTATGGAAATTTATTTTTACTGTTTGGTCATGTGGGGCCAACAGAAATTTACGTTTTGTGGGGCCCACGAGGTTCTGAATTTTATGGACGAATGAGAGGGCGACACGTGGCACCCCCACATAAGGTCTTGGACGATTTTAGCAAGGGTAAAATGGTCATTGACCATCAAGGAAGATAAGTCTTGCAAGCTTGAGATTGTTGACCAAGGTCAACTTGTCCACTTGGCTTTACATTAATTGCTCTTCATCCTAGCCCACAAGTGTAATAATCTAAGCACTTCTTTGTGTTATATAAGCATTCTACTAGTGCAAGACTAGTATTCAACACTTAGAAAAATCACAACACTTTGTTCTTCAAGCAAGGAGCTCTCGAGTTTGTGTAAAGTTCCACACAAAAAATTTGTAATTTTGATCCATTGTTTACAAGACTTAAACCCAATGTCCCTAAGGGTATTGTAAGGATATCTCAACAGAAATATTTCAGAAAAACGACGTTTTCGTATTAGTCGCAAGGCGGAAACTTAAGGAGTTCTTCAACTTTGAAGTTGGAACTTGAAGATGGGTTCTTCATAGGCTTCTAAGGAGTGCTTGGAGCGGATTGGAACCTAAGGAAAGGAGCTAAGAATTGCTAAGGAGCGACTTTGAATCTTGGAAATTTTAAGGGCTTATAAAGGTATAATCTTGTCGTTTTAGTAATTAAGATTACTTATTGTTGTAGCTATGGATATTAGCAAGCATGAGGTATTTAGTATGAGGTTTGATAAGTTTATTGGCTATTGTAACCCTAATCCGAAAACTAGCATGTTAGCCTTAAGATTACAATTCAAGTTGATTATTAGTTTAAGTCGTCGCATGTTGTATAAGAAGGAAATTGTAGTTGTGGAAGTTGCTTATGACTATATAACATGTTAGACCTTAGAACTTGGAATTGGAAAAGGATTGGAAAAGACTTTGAATTGTTGGATATGTTTGTCACGACCCGAACCCGGGCCCGTGACTGGTGCCTTACCCCGGGCACCCTAGTGATACAACATCAGAGAAAACCAGCGGAAATAAAAACTTAAACATACAAATAGATATGGATCAAGATAAAAGAAAATAGGCCAACCAAAACGGTTGCCTTTCTGCATATATATATACATCGATAATTGAACAGTTACAATCCTTACAACCCCGCCACATGTGATTACTGCACCTCTAAGATTTTTACAACAACTATGACGGGACGGGGCCCGCCATACCACGAATGTACAAGAACCTACGGACTGGAGTAACATGCAAAAGATAAGCCTCAGGAAGGCGGAGCTTCCAATCTGCTGAAATGTGATCCTATAAGCGGGGATCGACGGTAGATGTACCTCTACTGCGGCATGACGCGGCCCGAAGGAGTCGATCTGGTACCAAGTATGTGGCGGAAATCAGTAAATGAAATCATAATAGTCTATATAAAGCGAGACATGTATGATAACCAAACTACGATTACACAACATATAAGCGGTCATATCAAGTCGAGGACTCACGCCTCAGATCATCACTCGTGCGTGGAATTCCTTCCTCACTGCCGGCGATCTATGATATAACAACACCAGAGTATATATGAACACGAGTCCCACTGTGTCATAAAAACCGTCTGGGCATGTATAACTACGGATCCGACCGTACAATATCTTGCATAACCATATCATAAAGGCGACACGCGTGGCAAGTGCAATAGCCTCGCGGCTCCTCCTGCGCCACGTGGCGACGGGGCAAGTGAATCACTACGCGCAGATCACAACCGTAAGTCACGAAGCTCCATCCAAACACCGACTCGCAGGCGACCGTGGCAAGTGCACTAGCCTCGCGGCTCCTCCTGCGCCCACGTGGTGGCGGGGGCAAGCGAATCAGCTAAGCATCAGATCACAACCGTAAGTCATGATACTTCGCCGCGAAGCTGACACGTGGCAAGTGCAATAACCTCTACCAGATCCACCTGCGTCACGTAGCTGACGGGGGCAAGTAAACAGGCTACGCACTCGATCACAACCGTAAGTCACGATACTTCGCCGTAAATAACCATAATGGTCACATGTCCACAGAATCCATCATCGGTGTAGACATGCCCATGTAACAATAATAATGGAAGCATACCCGTGGAACCTCCCGTCACTGCCGGTACGTCCAAGTAAGTTCTCAACAAGTCAACCGGCCCTCCATCGAGAGACGCGATAGTATAGAAACACAATTCTTGCACACCAAGGCTATCAAAGCAAGCATAGGCAAGTTACACACAACTCAAGGTACTTTCATTTTATGCCAAAGTTCGGGTTTTAACCCTAAAGTACTACATACGTTAAATTCCTTTTAAAGAGATCCATTCCTTTTATAAAAGTCACCCGATACCCGTAGTATACAAATTAGAGTGACTCACATTTTTAAGTAAACCAGAACACTTCTTTTTTTCTAAAATCAAGTAACAACATTCTTTTCCTAAAGCTCCAGTTTGCCTAATTTCAATTACTCAAGTCTCTTTATTTTAGAAAAGTTTCATAGTTCAATGTCTTAATCTCTTTTAAAACAATTGAGTAACATATGCCATATGTGTGAGCAGTTTATTCTTGTTTATAACCATCTTATTAAAGCAGCCATGATCTAGAAAATGTAATATCATTTTGTTTTATCTTAGCTTCTATGCAGATGGAGGTTTCTACTGGTTTTTATAATAATTCATTAGTCAGTACATTTTCCTTTATTAACGTTGCAGTGGTTTGTTCGATACTTGTTCTCATTCCCGAAATCAGTAAAACATTATCCCTTTTATCTTCTTTAAGACGTTTATACCTAACTCCCCATAAAGCTAGTATAACTCTTAAGCTTTCAAAAACCAAATATTACTCTTCTTTCAAAATGATTCTTTTGAAATACTTCAAGTTCTTTATTATCACACATCAAGTCAGTTATAAGTCAAATCAGTTATCTTTTAAAAACCACAAAGCATTTTCTTACCTACATAAAGCTGTTATAACCAACTTCCCATAAAGCCGTTATAACACTTTATGTTTTAAACCAATCAAATACATTTAACACATGTACGTCTACCGTACTACATAGTTATACACATATCATGCTAGAAAAGATAGGAAGAGGTTCACATACCTCGCGACGATTATCGACTAATAGCAAAACGCTCCAAGTACCTCAAACCGTCGGCTACTCCTTAAGCCAAGTAGATCACGCCACACGTAGTACTTTAACCTATAGAGGCCATAAGGCGCCTATTAACATCTAGATCTCAACGTAGAATATTCTACAAAAAATTCAAAGACCTCCCCCATGGCCGCGTAATTCTCCTCTCTCTATCGAGGCACGCTATGAGCCAACAACTCCCGAGAGGAGGGTTGTCGTCTAATCGGACGTGTACAATTCTACTTCACAAGAATGCTACACAAGTCTATGTCTGATCTATGTAATTACAATTCGATTCTCTTCTTTAAATTGGGCTTAAGTCAAAAGACATTGCCGCAAAACTATGTTCGATTCTATATATAGTATACTTCAACTATATATTCCTACAACATGTAATTTCCAATAACAATAGGACAAGATGATTTACCTCGATAAGCCCAAAATTATCCAAGTTTAAATGTCGATCCTGAGCAAGGTTTAGCTCTCCGTGCGCTCAACCCAGCTCCAAACAACCCTTAGAAGTTCTAACCAACTTCTACTTAAATACTTCAATCAACTATGAAGATTTCTTTAGGGTTTCGTTTTTGTGACTTAAGGGAAGTATAATAGTATTTACGGGCTCTACGTAGAGGTAACTTTGGAAAGTACTACAAGATATATGGGCTAAGGTATTTAGGGCATTATAACAATACTTGGAGAAGTATTTCTCAACCAAGGGGGGGGGGGTATTTCTCGAAAACAACTAGGCTAGGGGGGGTAGTGTTCTCGGCCGAGGGCCTCTCAAAGGGGGAGGGGGTGTGGCGGACGAAACCTCAAGAGGGAGGGAGTATTTTTAGACTTGGAATTTGCTCAAGTGTGGATGAAATAACTCATCAACTAAGGGGGTATTTATAGGCCAACCAATGGCCAAGATGAAGCCAAGTGCTAGGCAAGTGTAAGGCCAAGATTTACCCAAGTACACCTTATCCATCTACCACCAAAATATCCTACCAACTACTTGACAAAAAAAAGAGCCACAAAATCGTCCAAGGAAGCCCCATGTTTGCCGTCCATTGAGGGTGACAAGTGTCACCCTCCCGTTGGTCCAAAATATTCCATCTCTCGGAAAAATCCGCAAAAATAATAAATGACATAGCCGGAATTTTCCCTTCGCAAAGTTTGTAAAACGTTTCGTCGGAAAACGACTCTTTTCGGGGGTTGTGCACAAATTTCGAACCTTGCCTACTTTAAGGCTTAACTTTCGTACGTACGTCTTCACGTACATACTCTGGAAAAATACGGGGTATAACATTCTTCCCCCCTTAGAAACATTCATCCCGAATGTTCCTTCTAAGTCTCAAAACACACACACGCCGGTATAGCCTTCACTACTATACTTACGAAACCAAACATGCCCCACCTGGCCACAAAATAACATGCGCGAAAATACTTAAATCCAAGCCAACGAGGAATCACCTCGACGATGCAAAACAATACAAATTCTCACTCCTGGTCCAAAGGATATTCCCTTCGCACATTCATTTCACAAAAATGATCACTTCCACTTTTTAGCACAAGTTCACTTCTTTCCTTTCTCGTTGTACCCTTCTCGAACACTCGAACTCTTCCTAGTACACGTACCATACTTCAGTCAACGCTTCTGTTTCCAAAACTTTGGAGTCACTACCTCCAAACTTGGTCATCTTACTAGCTTCATTTTCCTCTAAGGCCATTCCCGGCCTTCACGAACCGATTCTGGTCGAACGCATCCACGAATTCATACGATGGTTACCTAAACTTGGGCCTAGCACCCTCGTGATCCTACCACCGTGACCACCTCGAACCGACCAACCCCAAAACTCACGGGTTGACCCGCAACATGGCCCCAACCCGACCCACTTAACGCATCAAGTTCTCGTTCCCCGATCCGGAACAATCTTACCTATACAAGTCATGGAAGCTACCACTTTCACCACAACCCAAGGAAATTATCCCCCAACATATTTCACACATACTAAGTACTTGACAACGACCAACCATAAAATCATCCACTTAAGACGGCCTTACATCTAAGGTCTCAACTGTAATATTCTAAGGTTCAAAATTTTCTCATCCCCAGACTTACCCTTTTTCACTAACCAGGCTTCTAAATCACATTTTAGCACAAAGTTATCCGAACATAACACTTAACACATCATCATAACATCAATACATACAAATCTCTAGAGGGTTAAGGATATACCTGAAAATAGGCGGTTCAAAGGACCGCTAAAACTGGGAACTTCCACCGCGACCTCTGCCGTGGCCTGCCGGTGTATGAACATCCTGCCTAGCTATGGAAGGTGAAGAACCCGCAACTGATCTAGTAGTCTGTGCTATCCCACCAGTGTTACCCCTGGTCGGACAATCCTTCGCCAAATGGCCCTGCCGGCCACAAGTATAGCAATCTTCCAAACCAGTACGACATTCCCCCCTATGGGCTTTACCACAACGGCCACACTGAGATACGGGTGGCCTCATCCGGCGAGCACTCCTACTCCCCTGAAAATCTGAAACCTGGGAGCTCTGTCCTGCTCCTGAATATCCCAAACGTCCCGACGACGGTGGGGGACCACTTGGTACTGGCGGAGGCGCATAATCGATGCATCGAGGCGGTCCGCCTCAAAAGTCAACAAAGGACCCTGCTGCTCTGGCCCTCTTCTGCTGATCTCGGTCATTCCGTCGATCTCTCCGCTCCTCACATCCAAGTGCATAAGCCTGCATGCGGGCAATGTCCATGCCCGGCTGAAGAGCTACACCCGAACAACTCTCTGCTAGGTAATCATCGAGCCCTGTAACATATCGGTGCACTCGATCCTCCATACTAGCTACTAACGCGGGGACGTACCGGGCCAATGAGTCGAACTCCACATTGTACTCCCGAATGCGCGGATCGCTCACAACACCAAAAATCGGCCCGAGCCCTCATCCGCGTGGAGGCAAGAAATGTGCAAGAAATGCCTCTGAGAACTCGTTCCAAATAGCTGGAGGCGCATGCTCCCCGACGACTCGCGAATCAAACCGATCATTGCGGTATCACGCGTGATGCGAACCTAAGACCACTGACTCGGTCTCCGATGCCTTGATCACTCTCATGATCCGCTGTAATTGTCGGATGAACTCCTGCGGATCATCCTCAGGCCTCGACCCATAAAACTCTGGCGGGCTACAACTCAGAAAATCCCGTAGCCTCAAACTATCTGATCTAGGGTGAACCACTGGTGCTACTGGAACGGCTGCGTCAAGACTATCCTCATGTCCGGCCACTGACCACGGCAATAATCGCCAACTCGCGAACCCATCTCCTCTCGCTCCATACCGGGGTGGAGGCTCAGTGCGTGGTCTCTGTAGAGACTGCCGCTGCTCTACTCGCAGCTCCCTCTGCTGCCTTGCCCTTCTGGGCCTGGGTTGCCTTGCGCGGAGGCATAACTGGTAAAAACGAAATACGTCAGAGGGGTCCGACTTATCACACAGCTCTAAGGCACGATCTCAGAATGAGAAGAATGGAAACCAATCCTAAATGTCCTATAGCCTCCTGATTATAGATGTGGTGCACAACACATCGATAATCAAGACTCTACTAGACAGTGCGTAGACACTTTCCGAGGACTAAGCGCTCGATACCACTTTTGTCACGACCGAACCGGGCGTGGTAGTGTCTTACCGGGCACCCTAGTTGTCACACCCGAAATTCGGGCGTGGTAGTGCCTTACCGGCACCCTAGTGATACAACATCGAGAGAAAAACCGGAAATAAAAACTTAGACATGCAACAATAGATATAATAATAAAGCAACCAAAGCAGTTGCCTTGGTATATATATACAACACGAGCAGTTTAATCCTTTTACAACCACCGCCACAACGATTACTACGGACCTCTAAGATTTACCGACTATGGACGGACAGGGGCCCGCCATACCACAGAATGTACAAGAACCTACAACTCAGGGAACACATACCAAAAGATAAGCCTCCGGAGAAACGAGCTTCCCAAACGCAATGGCGAGATCCTAGGCGAGGATCCACGGCCGATGTACCTCTACTGCGGCATGACGCAGCCCCGAAGGAGGTCGCATAACAGTACCAAGTATGTGAAATCAGAATATCTGCAGCTTAAATCATAACAGTCTATATAAAGCAGGAGACATGTATGATAACCAAAATACAGTACGCAACATAAAAGCAGTCAAGTCAGGGACTCACGCCCTCAAAGTCACCACTCAAATATAACTATGGGTCTCACGCCCACCACATCCATCATGTTCGCATCATGGCCACATGCCCCCGGAATACTGCATCGGTGTAGACATGTCCATGATGCAACAATAATAACAAGGCCGCATGGCCACATGCCCCCGGAATACTGCATCGGTGTAGACATGCCCATGTAACCTCAATAACAATATACTGGGTGGTCAACCCTGCCGCATGGCCACATGCCCCCGGAATACTGCATCGGTGTAGACACGTCCATGTTGCAGTAATAACCATATATCGGGTAATCAACGTGCGTGGCCGCGTGCCGAATCTTTGCGTCGGTGTAGACATGTCCGTGACATCAACAACAAGCGATAATCAAAATGGAAACATACCGTGGAATTCTCCATCACCGCCGACGCCGTCAAGTAAGTTCTCAAAAAGTCAACCTACCTATCGAGACGCGGTAACGTAAATACCACACTTGCACAACAAAGGCTATCATCCAAGCGTGGCAAGTTTCACGACAACAAGCATAGGCAAGTTTCACAACAACAAGCATAGGCAAGTTTCACACAACTCAAAGTACTTTCATTTTATGCCAAAGTCGGGTTTTAACCCCAAAGTACTACATCGTTAAGTTCTTTTAAAGAGATCCATTACTTATAAAAGTCACTCGATACGTAGTATTAGAATGACCAACCCACATTCCTTTTCAAAATCAAGTAACAACATTCTTTTCCTAAGTTCGGTTGCCTAGTTTCAATTACTCAAGCTTCTCATTTTCAAATGGTTTCATAGTTCCCAAACTTAATCACTTGATTCCTTTTAGAACAATTGAGTAATATAGGTCTCACGTGAGAGTAGGTTATTCTTGTTTACAACATTCTTATTACAAAGACCATGATCTAGAAAATGTAATATCATTTTGTCTCATCTTAGTTTCTATGCGGATAGAAGTTTCTCTTGGTTTTAATACGATACATCATTATTCAATACATTTTCCTTTATTAACGCTGCGGTGGTGCAGCCGATACACATTCGATTTCCAAATCGGTAAACATTATCCCTTTAAATAAAACCAAGTACTCATTACTCACGAATGAGGTTTCACACAAACATTCACATTAAAACAAATAAGTTAAGTCTCTTATCTTATAAGATCAAGTCCCTTAACTTCTAACATCGATAAACCATTTTCTTTACCTCTCTTAAGACATTATACCTAACTCCCCATAAAGCTAGTATAACTCTTTTTAAAACCACAAAGTATTTTCTTACCTACATAAAGTTATTATAACTAACTTCCCATAAAGCGTTATAACACTTTATGTTTTAAGAACAATCAAACACATTAACACGTATGCGTCTGGTACTACATAGTTCACACATATCATGCTAGAAGAGATAGGAAGAGGTTCACATACCTTGCGACGATTTATCGACAATAAGCAAAATGCTCCAAGTACTACAACGCACTAGCCCTTTCCACTCCTCGAGTAGAATCGCTACTCTTAGTACTTCCACCTATAAAGGTCACAAACGTCTATTAACCCCAAAACACAAGTTTCTATCTTTCTCTGAGAAAATTAGGCACCTCCCCCACACAGCGTAAATCTCCTCTCTATCGGTAGGCTACCAAGCCAACCGAGGGTTTACCATCTAACAGGACGTGTACAATTCTACTCAAGAATACTACACAAGTCTCATTGCTGATCCTATGTAAATACTGATTCGATTCTTTCTTTACATTCGAGCTTAAGTCAAAAGACATTGCCGCACAAATAATGTTGATTACATATATAGTATACTTCAACTATATATTCTAACATGTAATTTCCAATTACAAAAGGACAAGATTATTTACCTCGACAAGCCCAAAATTATCAAGTTATAATGTCGATCTGAGCAAGGTTTAGCTCTACTCAGTGCGCTCAATCCGCTCCAAACAACCCTTAGAAGTTCTAACCAACTTCTACTCAAATACTTGACCAACTATGAAGATTTCCTTAGGGTTTCGGTTTTGAGACTAAAAGGACAAAAGGTAGTATTTAGGGCTCTACGTAAAGAGGTAACTTTTGAAATACTACTAGGTAAAGGCTAAGGTATTTTGGGCATTATAACAATACTAGGAGAGTATTTCTATACCACAAAGGGGTATTATCTGAAAACAACTAGGCTAGGGGGTACCACGGCTAGCACCATGAGGAGGGTAGTACCTCTCGGCCCACCTCAAAGGGAAGAGGAGGGTTTCGGCCAAGGCCAATTTAAGGAGAGGGCTCTTGGACGAGAGTCAACAAGAGGAGGAGGGGTTTCAAGACTTGGAAGATTTTTGGATGAATGAAGTCTTGAGAGAGGGTATTTATAGGAAAGCCAAAGGCCAACCAATGGCCAAGATCAAGCCATGTTCAAGGCAAGTGTATGGCCTTGATCAAGCCAATACACCCTAACCTACTCCACAAAACATTTCACCAAACAAGCCACAAAACAAGGCACAAAACAAGGCCAAAACAAGGAACCAATTGTGCGAGGCCAAGCGTCCTCTTGGGCGCCCAATCGTCCAAAGCACTTGCTTCCAATGTGAGGTGACACATATCACCCTCCGTTGGTCCAAAATGTTCGTCTCTCGGAAAAATCCGCCAAAAATACAAAAGCGACATAGCGGAATTTTCCCTCGCAGTTACTGAAAGCGTTTCGTCGAAAACGACTCTAGGGTGTTGTGCACAAATGTCATTCGGCGAGCCACCTAGGCGGGGTGACACGTGTCACCCTCTAATGGCCCTCATAAAATGTCTTAGAAAAATATCCACAATGGCCAAAATCTAGAAAACAAAGTGGGCCCACAGCGTAAATTTCTCAGTGGGCCCACGTGACCATTCAGAAAATAAAAACACAAAATTATAAAATAATATATGAAGTCCAAATACCAAATCAGAATCCAATTCCCATTAACGAACCTTTTTCTTCACAAATAACCGAAACTTTTAGTCAAAACTCACATCTTTCTTTCTTTCAAAATTTTTTTACTGCCGTGCTCTCGTGCGTCGTCCTCGCATACATACCACGAGAATACGGTATAACATTCTCCCTCCTTAGAAACATTCGTCCCGAATGTTCCTTCTCAAGACGGATATCGATGAAGTTCCTCAACAAGTTGCCAACGCCACGGCAGCCCTGAAAATAACACACGTCCTCTTCCTTCCTTACTCGTGCCCTTCTCGAACACTTGAACTCTCCCATGCGTACCATACTTCAGTCATTACTTCCGCTCCCAAAAATCTGCGAGTCACTACCTCCAAACTTGGTCATCTTACTAACCTCAAACTTCCTTAAGGCCATTCCGGCCTTTACGAACCGCTTCTGGTCGAGCGTCCACGAACTCATCGATGATCATACAAACTTGGGCCTAGCATCCTCGTGACCCTACCACCTGGCGGGACCACCCAGAACTGCCCACCTTAATCCAGGCTACGGGTTGACCCGTATCACGTCCTCAACCCGACCACGTCGCGTCAAGCCCTGCGTTCCCGACGGCGGACGATCCTGTGAATCACATCATGAAAGCTACCACTTCCATCTCACACTACCCATGGACTTATCACACAAATAAAACCCACGTATACTACGTACTGATAAAGGTCAAACATAAAGCGAATCTTTTACTCAAGACGACCTTACCTCTAAGGTCTCAATCGTGACGATCTAGGGTTCACACTTACCATGCCCCATACTTACCCTTCTACAATAACCGGTGTCTAAATCACATTTAGCACAAAGCTATCTGAACATAACACTTAACACATCATTAACATCAATACATACAAGTATCTAAAGGGTTAAGGATATACCAAACTAGGCGGTTCAAGGCCGCTAAAGCGAACTTCCACGCGACCTCTACTGCGTGGCAACTGCTCTAGTAGTCTGTGCTATCCTACCAGCGCTACCCCTGGTCGGACAGTCTCTCGTCATATGGCCCTGTTGGCGCCAAGAATAACAAGCTCCTCGTACTACGACACTCCCGAAATGCGGTCTACCACATCGACCACCGAGGTAGGGTGTGCATCCTGTCGGCACCCTACTCGGAACATCTAAAACACAGGAGCCACGACGCTCCCGAATATCCCAAGGGTCGAAGGCTGCGGAGGACCACTCTGCAATGGCGGAGGTACATAACTAGTCTCTTCTTGAGGCGGTCCGCCTCGAAAGTCGCCAAAATATCCGACCGTCTTGGCGCCTTACCTGCTGGCGGTCCACCGTCGATCTGCGCTCGCCGCGCAGTGCATGAGCACGAATGCGGGCAATGTCCATGCGGTGAAGAGAAACACCCGCACAAGACTCGGCCATATAATCATCTAGCCGGTGGCGTAGCGATGCACCTATCCTCATATTCTGCAACAAGCGCAGGACATATCGAGCCAAAGAATCGAACTCGACATTGTACTCCCGACGGTCGCCTCTCTGTCTCGAGAACAAAAATTTGTCGGCCCGTGCCCTCTCATCTGCGGAGGCGAAGTGCGTGAGAAAAGCCCCGAAAACTCATCCCATCTTGCTGGAGGTGCATGCTCTCCCGGGAAAGCTCACGAATCAAACCAATCGATCGCGGTATCACGCGTGCGAACCGAAGGTCACGGACTCGGTCTCTGAAGCCTTGATCACCCGCGTGATCGCTTTATGGCGACGGATGAACTCCTGCGGATCATCCTCGGGCCTCGACCCATAAAACTCGCGGGCTACAACTCGAGAAAGTCCGCAGACCTCAAACTATCTGCTCTCGGTTGCACACGGTCTTTCTTTGGGCAGGCGCCGCATCCGGCTGTCCTCATATCGGCCCACAACCACGGCCAATAATCGGGCCATCTCGCGCGACCCATCTCCCTGCTCGGCCCAGGGTGGAGGCTCGAGTCTTGGCCAGGGCTGCGCCTCGTACTCCTCTGTATCCCACTAGCAGCTCCTCGGTTGCCTTGCCGCCACAGGCCTTTGGTCGCACTGCGGAGGCATAAGCGGTAAAATGAAACACATCGGAGGGTCAACTTACAACTCGGCTCTAAGGCACGATCTCGTAATGAGAAGAATAGAAACCAATCCTACATGTCCTATAGCCTCACGATTATAGATGTGGTGCCTGACACCGATAATCAAGACTCTACTAGACACGGTGCGTAGACACTTTCCAGGACTAAGCGCTCGATACCACTTTGTCACGCCGAAATTCGGGCGTGGTAGTGCCTTACCGGGCACCCTAGTGATACAACATCGAGAGAAAAACAGCGGAAATAAAAACTTAGACATGCAACAATAGATATAATAATAAGCAGGCCAGCAAGCGGTTGCCTTGGTATATACATGTCTGACGAGCAGTTTAATCCTTTTACAACCACACAGCGATTACTACGGACCTCTAAGATTTACAACGACTATGACGGGACGGGGCCCGCCATACCACAGATGTACAAGAACCTGACTCGGGAACACATACCAAAGATAAGCCTCGGAGAAACGGAGCTTCCCAAAAATGGCCCGAGATCCTAGGCGAGGATCCACGGCCGATGTACCTCTACTGCGGCATGAACGCAGCCCCGAAGGAGTCGATCTGTGAGTACCAAGTATGTGAAAGCGTAAATCTGCGGTTAAATCATAACAGTCTATATAACGGAGGAGACAGGTATGATAACCAAAATACAGTACGCAACATACTAGCAGTCAAGTCAGGGACTCTCGCCCTCAATGTCACCACTCAAATATAACGATGGGTCTCACGCCCACCATCCATCATGTTCGTATCATGGCCACATGCCGGAATCTGCGCCGGTGTAGACATGTCCGTGATGCAACAATAATAACAAGGCGCGTGGCCACGTACCGGAATCGCGCCGGTGTAGACATGCCCATGTAACCTCAATAACAATATCTTGGGTGGTCAACCACGCGTAGCCACATGCCCCGAATCTTGCATCGGTGTAGACACGTCCATGTTGCATTAATAACCATATATCGGGTAATCAACGGCGCGTGGCGCGTGCCGGAATCTTTGCGTCGGTGTAGACATGTCCGTATGACATCAACAACAAGACAGTAATCAAAATGGAAACATACCGTGGAATTCTCCATCACCGCCAAAGCGTCCAGTAAGTTCTCGACAAGTCAACGGCCTCTATCGAGAGCGGTAACGAAATACCACACTTGCACAACAAAGGCTATCATCACGGCGTGAGCAAGTTTCACAACAACAAGCATAGGCAAGTTTCACAACAACAAGCATATGCAAGTTTCACACAACTCAAAGTACTTTCATTTTATGCCAAAGTCGGGTTTTAACCCCAAAGTACTACATCGTTAAGTTCTTTTAAAGAGATCCATTACTTATAAAAGTCACTCGATACGTAGTATTAGAATGACCAACCCACATTCCTTTTCAAAATCAAGTAACAACATTCTTTTCCTAAGTTCCAGTTTGCCTAGTTTCAATTACTCAAGCTTCTCATTTTCAAATGGTTTCATAGTTCCCAAACTTAATCACTTGATTCCTTTTTAGAACAATTGAGTAATATAGGTCTCACGTGAGAGTAGGTTATTCTTGTTTACAACATTCTTATTACAGCAGCCATGATCTAGAAAATGTAATATCATTTTGTCTCATCTTAGTTTCTATGCAGATGGAGGTTTCTCTGGTTTTAATACGATACATCATTATTCAATACATTATCATTTATTAACGCTGCGGTGGTAAGTCGATACACATTCTGATTTCCGAAATCAGTAAAACATTATCCCTTTAAATAAAACCAAGTACTCATTACTCACGAATGAGGTTTCACACAAACATTCACATTAAAACAAATAAGTTAAGTCTCTTATCTTATAAGATCAAGTCCCTTAACTTCTAACATCGGTAAACCATTTTCTTTACCTCTCTTATGACATTATACCTAACTCCCATAAAGCTAGTGTAACTCTTTTTAAAACCACAAAGTATTTTCTTACCTACATAAAGTCGTTATAACCAACTTCCCATAAAGCCGTTATAACACTTTATGTTTTAAGAACAATCAAACACGATTAACACGTATGCGTCTACCGTACTACATAGTTCACACATATCATGCTAGAAGAGATAGGAAGAGGTTCACATACCTTGCGACGATTTATCGACAATAAGCAAAATGCTCCAAGTACTACAACCTGCTAGCCCTGTCCACTCCGCGAGTAGAATACGCTACTCTTAGTACTTCCACCTCTAAAGGTCACAAACGTCTATTAACCCCAAAACACAAGTTTCTATCTTTCTCTGAAAATTCGGCACCTCCCCACATGGCGTAAATCTCTCCTCTATCGAGGCGGCTAAAAGCCAACCGGGGGTTTACGCCTAACCGGACGTGTACAATTCTACTCAAAGAATACTACACAAGTCTACTGTCTGATCCTATGTAAATCTGATTCGATTCTTTCTTTACATTCGGGCTTAAGTCAAAAGACATTGCGCACAAATAATGTTGATTCTATATATAGTATACTCCAACTATATATTCTAACATGTAATTTTCCAATTACAAAAGGGGGACAAGATTATTTACCTCGACAAGCCCAAAATTATCCAAGTTATAATGTCGATCCTGAGCAAGGTTTAGCTCCTACTCCGTGCGCTCCAATCCGCTCCAAACAACCCTTAGAAGTTCTAACCAACTTCTACTCAAATACTTCAACCAACTATGAAGATTTCCTTAGGGTTTCGGTTTTGAGACTAAAAGGACAAAAGGTAGTATTTCCGGGCTCTACGTAAAGAGGTAACTTTTGAAATACTACTAGGTAAAGGCTAAGGTATTTTGGGCATTATATCACTACTAGGAGTATTTCTATACCAAAAGGGGGTATTATACGAAACAACTAGGCTAGGGGGTACCCAGCACTAGCAGCTTGAGGGGAGGTAGTACCTCTCACACCTCAAGGGAAGAGGAGGGTTTCGGCCAAGGCCAATTTAAGGAGAGGGCTCTTGGGCGACGAGTCAACAAGAGGAGGAGGGTTTCCAAGACTTGGAAGATTTTGGATGAATGAAGTCTTCGAGAGGGGTATTTATAGGAAAGCCGAAGGCCAACCAATGGCCAAGATCAAGCCATGTTGAGGCAAGTGTATGGCCTTGATCAAGCCAAGTACACCTAACCCTACTCCACAAAACATTGCACCAAACAAGCCACAAAACAAGGCACAAAACAAGGCCAAAACAAAGGAACCATTGTGCGAGGCCAAGCGTCCTCTTGGGCCTTGAAATCCCAAGCACTTTTGCTTCCAATGTGAGGTGACGTATCACCTCCCGTTGGTCCCAAAATGTTTCGTCTCTCGGAAAAATCCGCAAAAATACAAAGCGACATAGCCGAATTTTCCTCGCAAGTTACTGTAAGCGTTTCGTCGAAAAACGACTCTAACAGGTGTTGTGCACAAATGTCATTCGGCGAAGCCACCTGGCGGGGTGACACGTGTCACCCTCCTAATAACCCTCAAAAAAAGTCTTACGAAAAATATCCACAATGGCCTAAATCTAGAAAACAAAGTGTGCCCCACAAAACCGTAAATTTCTGCCGTGGGCCCCACGTGACCATTTACGAAAATTAAATTCCATATTTCTAATATAATCTATGAAGTCCAAATACCAAATCGGGAATCCAATTCCCGTTAACGAACCTTTTTCTTCACAAATAACGAAACTTTTCCGAAAACTCACATCTTTCTTTCTTTCCAAATTTTTTTACATTGCTCTCGCAAATGCGTCCTCGCATACATACCCTGAGAATACGGGGTATAACACTAGTGATACAACATCAGAGAAAACCAGCGGAAATAAAAAATTAAACATACAAATAGATATGGATCAAGATAAAAGAAAATAGGCCAACCAAAACGGTTGCCTTTCTGCATATATATATACATCGATAATTGAACAGTTACAATCCTTACAACCACGCCTACAATTACTCACAGGACCTCAAGATTTTTACAACAACTATGTGGCGGGACGGGGCCCGCCATACCCAGATGTACAAGAACCTCTGCACTCGGGGTAGCGTACCAAAAGATAAGCCTCGAAGGCAGAGCTTCCCAATCTGTTGAAATGTGATCCTATAGCGGGGATCGACGGTAGATGTACCTCTACTGCGGCATAAACGCGGCCCGAAGGAGGTCGATACAAGTACGGTATGTGGCCCGAAATCAGTAAATGAAATCATAATAGTCTATATAAAGCGGGAGACATGTATGATAACCAAACTACGATATCTGACATATAAACAAATATATCAAGTCGGGGACTCACGCCTCCGGATCATCACTCGTGCGTGGAATTCCTTCCTCACTGCCTAGCCTATGATATAACAACACCAAGAGTATATATGAACACCGTGTCCCACGTGTCATAAAAACCGTCTGGGGCAAGTATAACTACCGGATCCGACCGTACGATAATACTGTACAACCGTATCATGAAGGCGACACGTGGCAAGTGCAATAGCCTCGCGGCTCCTCCTGCGCCACGTGGCGGCGGGGCAAGTGAATCGGCACGCACAGATCACAACCGTAAGTCACGGCTCCATCCAAACACCGACTCGCGAAGGCGACCGTGGCAAGTGCACTCGCGGCTCCTCCGCGCCACGTAGGCGACGGGGCAAGTGAATCGGCTAAGCACCGGATCACAACCGTAAGTCACGATACTTCGTCGCGAAGGCGACACGTGGCAAGTGCAATAACCTCTGCAGATCCACCGTCCACGTGGTGGCGGGGCAAATAAGCGGCTACGCGCTCGATCACAACCGTAAGTCACGCGATACTGGCGTAAATAACCATAATGGTCACATGTCCAGAATCCATCATCGGTGTAGACATGCCCGTGTAACAATAATAATGGAAGCATACCGTGGAATCTCCGTCGCTGCCCGTCTTTATGCGCCCGAACGGGCATCGTGCCTTACCGGCACCCTAGTGATACAACATCGAGAAAACCAGAAAAAATAAAACACGAGTCATGAAACAAGAGATATAATAAATAAAGCAGGCCAACCAAGCAGTTGCCTTCGGTATATACATAAAAACACGAGCAGTTATCCTTTTTCAAACCACACACAAGCATGCTCTGACCTCTAAGATTTACAACAACTATGACGGACAGGGCCGCCATACCACGAATGTACAAGAACCTACAACTCGGAAACATACAAAGATAAGCCTCGAAGGAACGGAGCTTTCAACACGCTGAAATGAGATCCTAGGCGGGGATCCACGACCGATGTACCTCTACTGCGGCATGAACGCAGCCCGAGGAGGTCGATCTGAATTACCAAGTATGTGAAATCACAAATACTTTAAATGAAATCATAATAGCCTAAAAGCGGAAGACATGTATGATAACCAAAATCGATGCAACATAAAGCGATCAAGTCGGGGACTCACGCCTCAAAGTCACCACTCAAATATAACTATGGGTCTCACGCCCACAACATCCATCATGTTCGCATCATGGCGCATGCCCCGAATCGCGCCGGTGTAGACATGTCCATGATGCCACAATAATAACAAGGCGCGTGGCCACGTACCGGAATCTGCGCCGGTGTAGACATGCCCGTAACCTCAATAACAATATCTTTGGGTGGTCAACCTGCCGCGTGGCCACATGCCCCGGAATCTGCGTGGTGTAGACACGTCCATGTTGCGATAATAACCATATATCGGGTAATCAACCCGACGCGTGGCCGCATGCCCCCGAATCTGCGTGGTGTAGACATGTCCATGTGACATCAACAACAAGACGATAATCAAAATGGAAACATACGTGGAATTCTCCATCATTGCCGGACGCGTCAAGTAAGTTCTCAACAAGTAAACCGGCCCTCTATCGAGAGACGCGGTAACACAGAAATACCACACTTGCACGACAAAGGCTATCATCACAAGCATAGGCAAGTTTCACAACCACAAGCATAGGCAAGTTTCACGCAACTCAAAGTACTTTCATTTTATGCCAAAGTCCGGGTTTTAACCCTAAAGTACTACGTACGTTAAATTCTTTAAAAGAGATCCATTACTTTTATCAAAGTCACCCGATACCCGTAGTATTAGAATGACCAACCCACATTCCTTTTCAAAATCAAGTAACAACATTCTTTTCCTAAGTTCCAGTTTGCCTAGTTTCAATTACTCAAGCTTCTCATTTTCAAATGGTTTCATAGTTCCCAAACTTAATCACTTGATTCCTTTTTAGAACAATTGAGTAATATATGTCTCACGTGAGAGTAGGTTATTCTTGTTTACAACATTCTTATTACAGCAGCCATGATCTAGAAAATGTAATATCATTTTGTCTTATCTTAGTTTCTATGAAGATGGAGGTTTACTCTTTGGTTTTAATACGATACATCATTATTCAATATATTTTCCTTTATTAACGCTGCAGTGGTCTGTCGATACACATTCTGATTTCCGAAATCAGTAAAACATTATCCCTTTAAACAAAACCAAGTACTCATTACTCACGAATGAGGTCTCACACAAACATCCATTTTAAAACAAATAAGTTAAGTCTCTTATCTTATAAGATCAAGTCTCTTAACTTCTAACATCGATAAACCATTTTCTTTATCTCTCTTAAGACATTATACCTAACTCCTCATAAAGCTAGTATAACTCTTTTTAAAACCTTTAAAACCAAGTGTTACTCTCCCTTCAAAACGATTTATAAATCTTTTGAAATACATCAAGTTCTTTATTATAACGCCCAAGCCAGTTATAAATCAAATCAGTTATCTTTTAAAAGCCACCACCCATTTTCTTACCTACATAAAGCTGTTATAACCAACTTCCCATAAAGCCGTTATAACCCTTTATGTTTTACAACAATCAAATACAATTACACATGTACGTCTACCGTACTACATAGTTCACACATATCATGCTAGAAGAGATAGGAAGAGGTTCACATACCTCGCGACGATTATCGACAATAAGCAAAAAGCTCCAAGTACTACAACCTTGCTAGCCCTTTCCACTCCTCGAGTAGAATACGCTACTCTTAGTACTTTCACCTATAAAGGCCACAAACGTCTATTAACATCTAGATCCCAACGTTCCATATTCTACAGAAAATTCGCGACCTCCCCGCATGACAGTAAATCTCCTCCTCTATCGAGGCCGGCTACCAAGCCAACCAGGGGGGGTGGGGGTTTACACGTCTAACCGGACGTGTACAATTCTACTCAGTAATACTACACAAGTCTGCACATGTCTATGTAAAAGCAGTTGATTCTTTTCTTTATTCTTGGGCTTAAGTCAAAAGACATTGCGAATACTAAGTATAGTTCCATATATAGTATACTTCAACTATATATTCTAACAAACATGTAATTTCCAATTACAATAGAGGGACAAGATAATTACCTCGATAAGCCCATAATTATCCAAGTTAAATGTCGATCCTTAGCAACGTTTAGCTCCAACTCCGGGTGCTCCATCCCGCTCCAAACAACCCTTAGAAGTTCTATCCAACTTCTACTTAAATCCTTCAACTAACAATGAAGATTCCTTAGGGTTTCGGTTTGAGACTAAAAAGGTAGTATTTCGGGCTCTACGTATAGAGGTAACTTTTGGAATACAACAAGGTATAAGGCCAAGGTATTTTGGGCGTTAACAATACTTGGAAGACAACTTTCTACCAAGGGGGGTGGGGTACCTCACGAGAACACTCCAACGTGGGGTATGCTCTCGACCCACAAGGCCACTAGGGGGTAGTACCCTCTCGGCCACTAGGCCTCACACGAAAGGGGAGGGGAAGCTCTCGGCTAGCACAACAAGAAGGGAGGAGAGGGTTTCAAGACTTGGAAGTTTTTGGATGAATGAAGTCTTCAAGCTTAGGGGGTATTTATAGCAAAACCAAAAGCCAACCAATGGCCAAGATCAAGCCATGTGCAAGGCAAGTGTAAGGCCAAGATCAAGCCAAGTGCACCCATAAAACACTCCACAAAACACTCCACAAAACAAGCCACAAAACAAGGCACAAAAGGAGGGACCAATCGGCGAGCCAACGATCCTCTTGGGCCTTGATCGTCCAAGCCACCTATTTGCTTCAATGTGAGGTGACACATGTCACCCTCCCGTTGGTCCAAAATGTTTCGCCTCTCGGAAAAATCCGCAAAATTATAAATGACATAGCCGAATTTTCACTACGAAAGTGGAAGCGTTTTAAAAACGACTCTAATTGGCACTTGTGCCCAAATTCGTCCTTTGCCTAACTTAAGGCTCAAATTCTCTCGTCGCCCCACGTGCATACTCCGAAATACGAGGTATAACAGTGCGTCCAAGTAAGTTCTCAACAAGTCAACCTACTCCATCGAGAGACGCGATAGTATAGAAACACAATTCTTGCACACCAAGGCTATCAAAGCAAGCATAGGCAAGTTACACACAACTCAAGGTACTTTCATTTTATGCCAAAGTTCTGGTTTTAACCTAAAGTACTACATACGTTAAATTCCTTTTAAAGAGATCCATTCCTTTTATAAAAGTCACCGATACCGTAGTATAAAAATTAGAGTGACTCACATTTTTAAGTAAACGAACACTTCTTTTTCTAAAATCAAGTAACAACATTCTTTTCCTAAAGCTCGGTTTGCCTAATTTCAATTACTCAAGTCTCTTTATTTTAGAAAAGTTTCATAGTTCAATGTCTTAATCTCTTTTAAAACAATTGAGTAACATATGCCATATGTGTGAAGCGATTTATTCTTGTTTATAACCATCTTATTAAAGCGACCATGATCTAGAAAATGTAATATCATTTTGTCTTATCTTAGCTTCTATGCGGATGGAGGTTTCTCTTGTTTTTATAATAATTCATTAGTCAGTACATTTTCCTTTATTAACGCTGCAGTGGTTTGTTCGATACTTGTTCTCATTCCCGAAATCAGTAAAACATTATCCCTTTTATCTTCCTTAAGACGTTTATACCTAACTCCCCATAAAGCTAGTATAACTCTTAAGCTTTCAAAAACCAAATATTACTCTTCTTTCAAAATGATTCTTTTGAAATACTTCAAGTTCTTTATTATCACACATCAAGTCAGTTATAAGTCAAATCAGTTATCTTTTAAAAACCACAAAGCATTTTCTTACCTACATAAAGTTTGTTATAACCAACTTCCCATAAAGCCGTTATAACACTTTATGTTTTAAACCAATCAAATACATTTAACACATGTACGTCTACCGTACTACATAGTTATACACATATCATGCTAGAAAAGATAGGAAGAGGTTCACATACCTCGCGACGATTATCGACTAATAGCAAAACGCTCCAAGTACCTCAAACCGTCGGCTACTCCTTAAGCCAAGTAGATCACGCCACACGTAGTACTTCAACCTATAGAGGCCACAATGCGCCTATTAACATCTAGATCTCAACGTAGAATATTATACAGAAAATTCGGCGACCTCCCGCAACCGCGTAATTCTCTCCTCTCTATCGAGGCACGCTATGAGCCAACAACTCCCGAGAGGGGTTGTACGTCTAATCGGGACGTGTACAATTCTACTTCACAAGAATGCTACACAAGTCTCATGTCTGATCCTATGTAATTCTGATTCGATTCTTTTCTTTAAATTCAGGATTAAGTCAAAAGACATTGCCGCAAAACTATGTTCAGTTCTATATATAGTATACTTCAACTATATATTCCTACAACATGTAATTTCTAATAACAATAGGGGGACAAGATGATTTACCTCGATAAGCCCAAAATTATCCAGGTTTAAATGTCGATCCTGAGCAAGGTTTAGCTCTACTCATGCGCTCCAACCCGCTCCAAACAACCCTTAGAAGTTCTAACCAACTTCTACTTAAATACTTCAATCAACTATGAAGATTTCTTTAGGGTTTCGTTTTTGTGACTTAAGGGAAGTATAATAGTATTTTCGGGCTCTACGTAGAGGTAACTTTGGAAAGTACTACAAGATATATGGGCTAAGGTATTTAGGGCATTATAATAATACTTGGAGAAGTATTTCTCAACCAAGGGGGGGGGTATTTCTCGAAAACAACTAGGCTATGTGGGGTATTGTTCTCGGCCGAGGGCCTCTCAAAGGGGGAGGAGGTGTGGCGGACGAAAACTCAAGAGGGAGGGAGTATTTTTAGACTTGGAATTTGCTCAAGTGTGGATGAAATAACTCATCAACTAAGGGGGTATTTATAGGCCAACCAATGGCCAAGATGAAGCCAAGTGCTAGGCAAGTGTAAGGCCAAGATTTACCCAAGTACACCTTATCCATCTACGACCAAAATATCCTACCAACTACTTGACAAAAAAAAGAGCCACAAAATCGTCCAAGGAAGCCCCATGTTTGCCGTCCATTGAGGGTGACAAGTGTCACCCTCCCGTTGGTCCAAAATATTCCATCTCTCGGAAAAATCCGCAAAAATAATAAATGACATAGCCGGAATTTTCCCTTCGCAAAGTTTGTAAAACGTTTCGTCGGAAAACGACTCTTTTCGGGGGTTGTGCATAAATTTCGTACCTTGCCTACTTTAAGGCTTAACTTTCGTACGTACGTCTTCACGTACATACTCTGGAAAAATACGGGGTATAACAATGTTGTTGGCCGGGAATGGCTTGAATATGGAACTACTTCGTATTAATTGTGGGGCGGAATTTTACACGTATTGTAAGGCGTGTAATCCCCTTTGTTTGGTTGTTGTTTTGAGCCTTAAATGTGGCGTGTTGGTTATTGTATTCGGCCTTGAAAAAGGTGGCAAAGTGAGTAGAAACAAAGGAAGTGCTGCCCGATTTTTCGTAGAATTAGAGACCGTATACTTAGTATTATTCTACGTTTGAGACTAGAAGTTGATAGTATTGTTGTGACCATTATAGGTTGACACTTCTACGTACGGCGTATTCGGCTTAGCTTGTGGATTTAGCCGAAAAGGTATGTGAACTATCTCCTCTTCTAGCATGATTCCTTAAGATAAAGAAAGTATGTCCTACTCCTTAAATGATCCATTCCTTGGTTGTATTTGGATTGCCTAAAATAGAATTTGTTCTATGTACTTCCTTGATTGTACTTTGATGTTTAAATTGTAAGTTGTATAATCCATTGCCTTAGTGAAGTTGGATTCTTAAAAGTGAAAGTATTTTACTTAAAGTACATAGAGTCTTGAAAAGGAAGTGGTTTCCAAATCTTTTGCCTAGTGCCTTAGTTCCAAAAACTAAGGGTCGTTATAATGACTTTAGGGGAGTCAAAGGAGTGATTTACTTAATTGTTTTAAGAGAGGAGAAATGACATGATTTAAGATAAGTAACTTGTTTTAAAGGTGTGAGTTACTTGAGGTTTAAAAGTAGAAGAAACTTGTTTTCTAAATATTAAGAGACTTGAAGTATTTTGAAAGTTAAGAAATTTGATTTGTAAGTATGTGATACTTGGTTTTAAGTATAAGTCTCTTGGTTATAAAAAGGAATGAATATGTCTAAAACCATAAAGGGTTATAACGGCTTTATGGGAAGTTGGTTATAACGGCTTTATGGAAGGTTAAGAAAGTTGTCTGTTTTGATAGGGTAAGAGTATAAATGAGGGGTGTATCCCCAAAGATCGTTATACCACCTGCTTTATCACCTTCTTCATGGTAAGAGTATAAATGAGGGGTGTATCCCCAAAGATCGTTATACCACCTGCTTTATCACCTTCTTCAGGGTAAGAGTATAAATGAGGGGTGTATCCCCAAAGATCGTTATACCACCTGCTTTATCACCTTCTTCAGTGGTAAGAGTATAAATGAGGTGTATCCCCAAAGATCGTTATACCACCCGCTTTATCACCTTCTTGGGGTAAGAGTATAAATGAGGTGTATCCCCAAAGATCGTTATACCACCCGCTTTATCACCTTCTTCAGGTAAGAGTATAAATGAGGGTGTATCCCCAAAGATCGTTATACCACCGCTTTATCACCTTCTTGGGGTAAGAGTATAAATGAGGTGTATCCCAGATCGTTATACCACCGCTTTATCACCTTCTTCAGGTAAGAGTATAAATGAGGGGTGTATCCCCAAAGATCGTTATACCACCTGCTTTATCACCTTCTTCAGGGTAAGAGTATAAATGAGGGGTGTATCCCCAAAGATCGTTATACCACCTGCTTTATCACCTTCTTCAGGGTAAGAGTATAAATGAGGGGTGTATCCCCAAAGATCGTTATACCACCTGCTTTATCACCTTCTTCAGGGTAAGAGTATAAATGAGGGGTGTATCCCCAAAGATCGTTATACCACCTGTTTCCGTGGATTTGCTACCTATACTTTTGATTACTCTCATTGTTAGTAAGGCACTGTGTACTGTTATTTGAGTAGTGACTTTGAGGGCATGCGTCCCTGACTTGATATGACTGCTTATGTATTGTGTACTGTAGGTTGGCTATCATACATGTCTCCTGTTTTGTTTAGACTATTATGATTTCATTCTGATTTCAGCTTCACATACTTGGTACATTCTTCGTACTGACCTCCTTCGGGGGGCTGCGTTCATGTCGCAGGTTTAGGTACGCTGTTTGGTGATCGGCAGGTGTAGGACCCTGCTCAGAGTTTTTGGATAGCTCCTTCTGTTCGGGAGTTTATCTTTTTGGTATAAGTTCTTTCAGTACAGGATTTTGTACAGTTATGGGTACGGCGGGGCCTTGTCCCGTCATAGTTCAGTAAAATTCTTAGAGGTCTGTATTCATATGTGGGATTGGACTCATGTACGGTGTAGTGTCTTTTGTTATGTATATTATATGGCAGCCTTGTCGGCTTTGCCCTTGCACGCATGTTGGTTTTAAAAAAAAAAGGGTGTTATTTAAATTCCGCAGTTTTCTTGTGTCTGTTAGGTAGAAGGGTGCCCAGGTAGGGCACCAGTCACGGGCCCGGGGTTCGGGGTGTAACAATAGTCCTATGCGAGGAATACCTCATGCGGGTTTACATGACCTATGCGGGCGGATACAACCTATCCGAGGAAGTTACCTCATTGCGGGTCCACAGGACCTATGCGGGTGAAATAGTCCCAGGAGTAGGATTGCTTAATGACATACGGGCGGGTGGCCCTACTTTGATCATGAGCCTCCTATTATTATGCAGTAAGGTATACTCTTGTTTACTCTCATTGTTAGTAAGGCCTGATGTCTTTATTAATTGAGTTATCATACATGTCTCGGCTTTATTTTAGACTTATGATTTCATTCACATGCTTTGAGTTTCACATATTTGGTACATGTTGTCTTGACCTCCTTGGGGTGGGGCTGCGTTCATGGCGCAGTAGAGTATCTGAGTTCTTGATCCTCACTCTTAGATCATCGTTCACTATTGAAGCTCCATTACTCTTGAGGCTTATCCTTAGTCGGATCCACAGTATTGTCGGTTGTTGTACATTCGGGGTATGGCGGGGCCTGTCGTCACAATTGTTATTCTTAAGTGCATAGTCATGTCTTGTGGATTTGGGTTGTAAGAAAAAGAAAATGTAACTGATGTTTTTGAGTATGTGTATATTTTACGGAAGGTGGCCTTATCGGCTGGCCTGTTGTTGTTTATTGTGTAAGTATTTATATGTGTTGTGTATGTTCCGCTGCTATTCTCTATTGTATACCTGACAGGGGTGCCCAGGTAGGGCACCAGTCGCGGGCCCGGGGTCGGGTCGTGACATATAAGTATGTCACAACCCGACCAGTGGATCGTGCCCTACCAGGCACTTTCTGATACATCGAGAATAGCGTGAACATACACAAGTTATAAAATGCTTAAACATAAAATAACAATAAGCTAGCCGATAAGGCCACCTTCCGTAAAATATACGTAATAAAACAGTACATTTTTTTTTCTCTACAACCCAATCTACAAATGTGACTACAGACCTCTAAGAATAACAACTGTGACGGGACAGGGCCCTGCCATACCCCTGAATAAACAACAACCAACCATACCAGGGATAGGCCTCCGGAGTAATGGAGATTCCCAACAGCTGAACAATGATCCTATAAGTGAGGATCAGCTACCTGTATACTCTACCTGCGGCATGAACGCAGCCCCCTGAAGGAGGTCAGTACAACATGTACCAAATATGTGAAACTGAAAGTACTGTAATGAAATCATAAGTCTATAATAAAGCGGAGAGTGTATGATAACGCAATTAATAAAGACATCTGTGCCTTACTAACAATGAGAGTAATCAAGAGTATACTTACAACATAAAAATAGGAACCTCACGATCAAGCAGGACGACCCGCCCGCAGTATCAATAAGCAATCCTACTCCTGGGACTATTTCACCCGCATAGTCGTGGACCCGCATGAGGTATTCCTCGCGTGGACTATTTCACCCGCATAAGCCCTTACGGACTCGCATGAGGTATTCCTCGCATGGGACTATATCACCCGCGTAAGCCCTTACGGACTCGCGTGAGGTATTCTCGTGATAGGTCCGCCCGCGTGGGACTATTTCACCCGCATAAGCCCTTATGGACTCGCATGAGGTATTCCTCGCATCGTGGGTAGCAAATCCACGGAATATGCAAATGCCACAAACTCGGGGAATGACCCCGTAATGAATAATATACCACTAGCACAAACCGGCTATCATACATAACATAAGCACTACCGGCTATCATACATAACATAAGCACTACCGGCTTATCATACAATATATAAGCAAGTTCATATACACTCTCATTTTAGTTTACTTAAGGCACTAACTTTTCATAAAGCTATTATAACCAACTTCCCATAAAGCCGTTATACTAGCTTTATACTTTAGAAACTTACATTCTTCTTTATAACCAAGAGACTTAAACTTTCCAACAAAACAAGTATCAAAAATACTTTCAACATACTTAAAGTCTCTTAACTTTTGAAAACCAAGATATCCTTAATATTTAAACAAGTGAGTTAATTCCCTAACTCAACCAACTTGGACATTCTTAAAATAAGCCAAGAATATCAAATGGACCTAGATTGTCAAAATCTTGTACGTCTACCGTACTATACATTTATAACTTATTCATGCTCAAGAGATAAGAAAGTTCCACATACCTCTTCGGTTTAATCCACTTGCTAAGTCCAATTCGCCGTACATAGTATGTCAACCTATAATGACCATAATACGTCTATTAACTTCTTACTTCAAACGTAGAATATTCCAAGTGCAAAGTCACTAAATTCTACGGAAAATCGGACAGCACTTCCTTTGTTTCTACATACTTTGCCACCTTTTTCAAGGCCGAATTCAATAACCAAACACGCCACATTTAAGGCTCAACAAAGTAGTTAACAATAGGGGATTACACGCTTAATCAAGACGTGTAAAATTCTGCCCCACAACAAATATCAAACTAGTCCAACATATAATGTCCATTCGGCAAAATAGGGACAACAATACAAATTCGTTTCCAATCCCTTTTCAATCCAAGTGATTTAATATAACATGTTATCTAGCTACAATTGATTACAACTACTACAATCTTCAAGTAGGTAAACATGCGACAATTCTAATTATCGACCAAATTGTATTTCAATTTCAAATGGCTTAACATGTCATTTTCGGATTTGAGCTTCCAAATTTCCATAACACTTATCAATCTTCATAACACATATCACATGATCATTTCTAACTTATAATAACATGGAATCTTCAATTACAAAAGTAAGACGAAGATTATACCTCATTTAGCCCAAATATGATCCAAGATTGCAAGTCGATCCTTAGCAACTTTAGCTCCTCCTTTCGACGTTCCAATCCACTCCAAGCAACCCTTAGAAGCTTATGAAGAACTCCTCTTCAAGTTCCAACTTCAAAGTTGAATAACTCCTTAGGTTTTCGCCTTGCGACTAATATGAAAACACCATTTTTCCGGGATCTTTCTATTGAGATACACTTACAATACCCTTAGGTACCTTGGTTTAAAGTATGAGGATTATTGGACAAAAATTGAAAAAATTTCTCTTGGAAAGTGACCATTGCCGTGAGCGTCCCTAAGAGAGCAAGAACAAGATTTCAATTTTTTTTCTAAGTATAGAATGATAAAGTCTTGCTACTAGTATACTTAAATAATACTAGGAAGGGTCAAGATTAAAACAAATGGGTGGCTTGGATGAGTTTCACAAGGATCAAGCCAAGTGGCCCTTTGACAAGTCAACAATGTCAAGCTCTTTGTCTTTGCAAGACTTGGTCATTTAAATTATGGTCAAATGACCATTATATCCATGCCATTTTCGTCCAAGACCACTAAGGGGGGGTGACACGTGTCGCCCTCCCGTTCGTCGCAATATTTCATTTTCCGACAATTCCATAATTCCGATAAATTTTTACTCGTCTCCAACCTTAACATTTTTGAGTTCTTACGTACGTTCTTATAAACATATCCTGAAATTCCGGGGTGTAACATTCTTCCCCCCTTAGAAAAATTTGTCCCCGAATGTTCTTTTGGGAGTCAAACTTAAAGATAGCGACATAGTCTCCTTACAACCCCTACACCAATAATACCACACGAGGCCACATAACAATACTCATACTAAAATGTCAACCTGAACCCCATGTGTCAACGTCAGTTATCTGCATAAAGCTTTTATCGACTCTGAGCTTACAATAATCTTTCCTGGATAAGCTTCGCCTTATCCACCGCCTGCTGAACAAGTCTGGACCAAATAACTGAACCTCACTTACGTCGAACCAACTAACCGATGATCTATACTTTCTTACATACAAGGCCTCATACAGGGCCATCCGAAATACTGGAAGGGTATCTGTTATAGTACGTAACTCAACAAGAAGCAAATAATTCTCCCAGCTAGCTCTGAAACCAACAACATCGGCCCGCAACCTATCCTCAAGTGCCTGGATAGTACGCTCTGTCTGCCCGTCAGTCTGAGGATGTAATGCAACACTGAGACCCACCTGTGTCCCTAATCCCTTCTGAAAAACCTCCAAAAGTTATCCGTAACCGACCTCATAAGTCTGACATCATAACATAGGAACTCCGTGCAGTCTCACAATCTCCCTGCTATATAAGTTAGCATAAGCCTCAGCCGAGTAAGTGGTCCCAATCCGAAAGAACACGACTGGTTTCGTCAGCATGTTTACTATGACCCCCTAGGAGTCGCACTTCCTCTGAGTACGATGCCACCATGTAACAAGATCCATTTTAATTACCTCTCATATCTAAGTCGGGGTCTAAATCGCCTGTAATAGCCCACTGGGCTTCTGGTGTTCAACCATGACCTGCTACTAATTCGGATATCAAGCAACAACTCTGATATGTCCCTCTTCAGGCCACCTTACCAATACATACATCTGAGGTCACTACGCAACATAGTCGACCCCGAACAATTAGAGCAATAAGCACTGCATGCCTCCCTTAAGACCTGCTGACTAGTCCTGCAGCACCGGGTACACCCGATCTATCCTCATATCACAGCACCCCATCCGGTGCTACTCAAACAGGCTCTTCTCTTCTCGAAGAGTCGTATCTCAATACCGTATCATAACTGGATCCTCATACTGTCGCCTCTTTACCTCCTCAACGACGGAAGACTCGGCAACCTCTCAGATCCAAACTTCATTCACCTTGGAAACCAATAATCGAACCCCTCGGCTCATGAGCGATGAATCTCACGGACCACGCCCCGCTCCACAGCTGCCCATCGACGGACTACCCATGTAGACCCACGACTAAGAGTATCTCAGAATCGCTTCGCTTTCCCGGATGGTATAGGATATCGATATCACAATCCTTGAATAACTCTAACCACCGTCATTGTCGCAAATTCTACTACCTGCATGCGAAGGTATACCGGAGGCTTTTGTGGTCTGCACAAATATCCACATGAAGTCTATATATACGTCATGCCCCCAAATCTCCAAGGCATGATTTAACTGCCGCCAGCTCTAAATCATGAGTGACGTAATTCCTTTCATGCTTCCCTAACTGCCGAGAAACATAGGCTCTAACATTATCGTGTTGCATCAGCACACAACCTAGCCCAACACCCAACGTGTTACAATAATAACCTAACCCTCTAGTCTCACAGGAGGGGTTAGAACTGTAGTCGTGGTCAACTTATCTTCCAATAACTGAAAGCCTTTCTCATTCCTGCGAAATATTCGGGTGTCCCTAATCTCAATTATGGTTCCTGTTTCCTTTTCTCTGTTGCAACCAATCTTGGTCATTAACTTAGATTTGATTCTTTTGCTTGCCTCCTGGCTAAGACTTCCTGTCAATCACAATTTAGGGGGGGGGGGATTCCTTGATCTCGTCAAGTAGTAACCTGATTTTCCTTTCCCAGTTTGTAGAGCCTATAGCTAGGTGTTACCACATTTCCTCGAAATGTTCTTAGTTCCCATTATTTACTAATGGTCTTTACACTAGTATGGGGTAATCATATCTCGTGCAACTTACATAACCATAGTCGTATTCTCCTTTATCATTCTGGTCATAACCTTACCTTAGGCTTATTATTAGCAAAAGTATTTCTATCTTGATTCATAATCGTACTGTTTCATACATGCGTACAACCTGCATTTATATCTTTACGATACTTCCTCGACCAATTCGTACGTCGTTCTTAATTACCCCAACGCAACACTTTTTCCACGGTTATCTACAACTGTAACCTATGGCATGACGATACCGAAGACCTTACCAGTCTCATATCCTTCGTCTAACAACATGGGTACACGCAACCCCATAATACATAAAACTGTCCTTTTACGTGGGGGAGAGAACTTATCTCCCTTTCTTAAACTTTCCTTGGAGTCACAACCCTAATCACAGGGTCCTCTCGCGGTCCAGTAAATATCTAATCATCACGCACCGCCTTAAAGTCATGTAGATTTTAAAAACCTACCAAAGATGCCCTCAGCTTTCCGCCGGCAGCACTCGTACTTATTTTATTCTTGCCTTGCACATTTTCCTGAAATTATCCGGAAGGTCGTGGCCCTGACCGCCACACCAAACCAACTCCAAGTACCTCCAAGGGCACTTAACATAAATTCCTTCAAATTCAATTATTACTTACTTTCTGCGTCAATTTACCTCAAATGAACAAGTCACACAGACTTATATATAAAAAAAAACAATGATGCCAAAGAAGGAAGGATAATTCACTGGTTACTACCACTTCTCTTCCTTTCCATTCGATAACCGGCTTACCGGGAAACTGGTACCGAATCAATCTCTCTTCTGTAGTCCACGTTGGCATAACAAGAGGCCAACTAGCTCGTACTCATAATGACCTCAACGTCTATCATAACAGCTCTGCTAGGTCTGCTAGGGTCCACGACTGTATCGTTACCGGTAGTTATTATCTACCCGTTCAGCTACCACCAAACACTCACGGGTGTAGTCACCTCGAAAGGTCCTCATGGATTCAGGCTCCATTTCTTTACACTTGGTTGCTCTCTTTCTTACTGGTCGTACTTGTCACGCCCCGAACCCCGGGCCCGTGACTGGTGCCCTACCTGGGCACCCTTCTACCTAACAACACAAGTAAACTGCGGAATTTAAATAACACTTTTTTTTTAAAACCAACGTGCGTGCAAGGGCAAAGCCGACAAGGCTGCCATATAATATACATAAACAAAAGACACAACACTGTACATGAGTCTAATCCCACATATGAATACAGACCTCTAAGAGTTATACTGAACTATGACGGGACAAGGCCCCGCCGTACCCACAACCGTACAAAAGCCTGTACTGAAGGAACTATACCAAAAAGATAAACTCCTGAACAGAGGGAGCTATCCAAAAACTCTGAGCAGGGTCCTACACCTGCCGATCACCAAACTGCGTACCTAAACCTGCGGCATGAACGCAGCCCCCCGAAGGAGGTCAGTACGAAGAATGTACCAAGTATGTGAAACAGTAAGTACTGTAATGAAATCATAACAGTCTAAACAAAGCAGGAGACATGTATGATAGCCAACCTACAGTACATAATACATAAGCAGTCATATCAAGTCAGGGACGCATGCCCTCAAGTCATTTCTAAAATATAACCATGGGTCTACGCCCATAATATCAATCATGCCCGTGGAATCCTTCCTCATCGCGATCCATGATATAATATAACACCAATAGGCATACATGAACACCAAGTCCCACTGTGTCCTAAAAGCAGACGCAAGTAGGAAGACGGGTGGTAAAGAAGGGTATAATGTCTTGGGGTTTACCTCATTTATACTCTTACTCGGAGAAGGTGGTATAGCGTCTTGGGGTTTACCCTCACTTATACTCTTACCCTATCTCGACCGACCATCAAACAAAACAAGCGGGGTATAATGTCTTGGGGTTTACCCTCATTTATACTCTTACACGAGTAGGTGGTATATCGTCTTGGGTGTTTACCCCTCACTTATACTCTTACCCTATGTCGACAGTCCATCAAACAAAAAAAGCAGGTGGTATAATGTCTTGGGGGTTTACCGATCACTTATACTCTTACCCTATCTCGACCGGCCACAAACAACACATAAGCACTACTGTGTCTTTTATAAAAATCCGAGAATTTAACCCAAGTACTACAAATAACTAAGCATACCCATGGAATCCCACATAAGCGTCAGACGCTCCACGCCTTACAACAAGACCACGCTTCCAACCGAGTCGCGACAACGTAATAAAACATAATACTTGCACTCAAAGGCTATCACCAGCACATATAGGCAATTCTTAATTAAACAAGCCAAAGTACTTAGCAAGGCACACTTAGAATAATTCTCAATTAATCAAGCCAAAGTACTTATCAAGGCACACTTAGAATAATTCTCAATTAATCAAGCCAAAGTACTTATCAAGGCACACTTAGAATAATTCTCAATTAATCAAGCCAAAGTACTTATCAAGGCACACTTTAGAATAATTCTCAATTAATCAAGCCAAAGTACTTATCAAGGCACACTTTAGAATAATTCTCAATTAATCAAGCCAAAGTACTTATCAAGGCACACTTTAGAATAATTCTCAATTAACCAAGCCAAAGTACTTATCAAGGCACACTTTAGAATAATTCTCATTTAACAAGCCAAAGTACTTATCAAGGCACAAATAGAATAATTCTCATTTAACAAGCCAAAGTACTACGTACGTACATTCTTTTCAAAAGACTCCTTTTTATGTAAAATCCCAAGATACTAACACCCGTAGTATCAAGGTGTGTCTATTTTTCAAAGTAAGTTACTACACTCTTAGAAAACTCATTTCAAAGCTTGAAATCAAGTAACTTCAAATTTTCACAATCAAGGCAACTTATGCCCATTAATCAAAATAGACAACTTTCTAAACCTTCCATAAAGCCGTTATAACCAACTTCCCATAAAGCCGTTATAACCCTTTATGGTTTTTAGACAATTTCATTCCTTTTATAACCAAGAGACTTATACTTTTAAAACCAAGTATCACATACTTACAAATCAAGTTCTTAACTTTCAAAATACTTCAAGTCTCTTAATATTTAGAAAACAAGTTTCTTCTACTTTTAAACCTCAAGTAACTCACACCTTTAAAACAAGTTACTTCTCTTAAATTATGTCATTTCTCCTCTCTTAAAACAATTAAGTAAATCACTCCTTTGACTCCCCTAAAGTCATTATAATGACCTTTAGGTTTTGGAACTAAGGCACTAGCCAAAAGGTTTGGAAACCACTTCCTTTTCAAGACTCTATGTACTTTAAGTAAAATACTTTCACTTTTAAGAATCCAACTTCACTAAGGAAATGGATTATACAACTTACAATTTACACCTCAAAGTACAATCAAGGAAGTTCATAGAACAAATTCTATATTAGGCAATCCAAGTACAACCAAGGAATGAATCATTTAAGGAGTAGAACTTACTTTCTTTATCTTAAGGAATCATGCTAGAAGAGGAGATAGTTCACATACCTTTTCGGCTAATATCCACAAGCTAAGCCGAATACGCCGTACATAGAAGTATCAACCTATAATGGTCACAACAAGACTATCAACTTCTAGTCTCTAACGTAGAATAATACTAAGTATATGGTCTCTAATTCTACGGAAAATAGGGCAGCACTTCCTTTGTTTCTACTCACTTTGCCACCTTTTTCAAGGCCGAATACAATAACCAACACGCCACATTTAAGGCTCAAATAACAACCAAACAAAGGGGATTACACGCCTTACAATACGTGTAAAATTCCGCCCCACAATTAATACCAACTTAGTCCATAATCAAGCCATTCTCGGCTAACAACATAACCACAATTCAAAGTCTTTTCCAATCCTTTTCAAATTCCAATTTCTAAGTTCTAACATGTTATATAGTCAGAAACAACTTCAACAACTACAATTTCTTTCTTATACAACATGCGACGACTTTAAACTAATAATCAACTTGAATTCCAATCTTAAGGCTAAACATGCTAGTTTTCGGATTAGGGTTCCAATAGCCAATACACTAATCCAACTACATAATATATAACTCATGCTTGCTAATATCCATAGCTACAATCAATAAGTAAACTTAATTGCTAAAACGACAAAATTTATACCTTTCCAAGCCCTTAAAATTTCCAAGATTCAAAGTCGCGCCTTAGCAATTCTTAGCTCCTTTCCTTAGGTTCCAATCCGCTCCAAGCACTCCTTAGAGGCCTATGAAGAACCCATCTTCAAGTTCCAACTTCAAAGTTGAAGAACTCCACAAGTTTCCGCTTTGCGACTAATACGAAAACGTCATTTTTTCGCAATCTTTCTATTGAGATATCCTTACAACACTCTTAGGAACCTTGGGTTTAAGTCTTGTGAACAAAGGATCACAAACTAATTTTTTTTGTGTGGGATATGTGCAAACCCGAGAGCAAGGTTCTCAAGAACAAGGCTCCTCTAATTTTTCTAAGTGTAGAAATGCCAAGTCTTGCTACTAGTGTAGTATTTAAAACACAATGGAGGGCCTAGATTACAACAAATGTGAGGCTTTGATGGGTTTCACTAGGATCAAGCTGTTACACCCCGTATTTACAGGACATGTTTTAAGAACGTACGTAAGAACTCACAGTGTTAAGATTTGAGACTTGTAAAAAGTTATCGGAATTATGAAATTGTCGGAAAACAGACTATTGTGACGAATGGGAGGGCGACACGTGTCACCCCCCCTTAATGATGCCTTGGACGAAATTTGCAAGGGCAAGAGGGTCATTGGACCTTTGTTAGCAAGACAAGTCTTGCAAGTAGTAGCTTGAGATTCTTGACTAAGTCAAAGGGGTCCACTAGTCTTGATATTTGATAAGACTTCATCCAAACCACCCATTTGTTTACATCTTGACCCTCCATTGCACTATATTATACTACTAGTAGCAAGACTAATGGCAACACTTAGAAAATTTTCAAGAGAAATTGAAGAACACAAGAGCATTGCTCTCGGGTTTGCCCCTCTCTACAAAAAAAATAATTTGTTTGTTATCCATTTAGCTCCACACTTTAAACCAAGATTCATGAGGGTATTGTAAGCATATCTCAATAGAAAAATCTCGGAAAAATATAGTTTTCGGGATAGTCGCAAAGTGAAAACCTAGTTGCTTTCTAGGTTTTGGATTGGAAGTTTGAAGGAAAGTTGTTGGTATTGTTCTAAGGGTCTCAAGTAGCGGATTGAAGTGTCTTGAAGAGGCTCTAAGTTGCTAAGGAGCGACTTCGGATTTGGAGTTGGATTAAGATTCGTTAAGGTATAATCTTGTCCCTTAAAAGTGTTACAAGATTATTTATATTGTTGTTAGCTTTACATGTTTCTAGCATGAAGTATATGTGTTGAAGTTTATAAGTATTATGGATTGCTTGTAGCCTTAAAATCCGAAATGTAATGTAAGCCTTGTGAAGTTGGATTACAATTTGGTCGTTTACTAGAGTCGTCGCATGTTACTTAGTTGGAGATTATAGTAGTATAATCGATTGCGACTTGATATCATGTTATGCTAACAATTTGGATTGAAATGGAAATTGGATAAGAATTGGTATTGTTGTACTCAATATGGCCGAAATTGGACTAGTAGTTGTATTAGTTTGATATCTATTGTGGGGCGGAATTTTACACGTCTAGTAGGCGTGTAATCCCCTATTGTTGATTGCATTGATTGGGCCTTAAATGTGGCGTGTTTGGTTATTGTATTCGGCCTTGAAAAAGGTGGCAAAGTAAGTAGAAACAAAGGAAGTGCTGTCCGATTTTCCGTAGAATTTAGTGACTTAGCACTTAGAATATTCTACGTTTGAAGTGAGAGGTTAATGGACGTATTGTGACCATTATAGGTTGAAGTACTAAGTATAGCGTATCCTACTTGAAGGATGGAATAGCTATCAAGGTTGAAGTACTTTGGAGCATTTTGCTACTTGTCGATAATCGTCGCGAGGTATGTGAACCTCTTCCTTCCTTTGGCATGATTCTATGTATGGAATATACCTGTGGTATCATTTCATGTTTCCTTCTACTCTTAGAAGTTAAGAGGTAGTTGTGTATGTAGAACTTTTCCTATCTTTTGAGCATGGCTAGTTGCACGTATGTAGTACGGTAGACGTACAACACCTTGATATCCTTTACTAGTTTTATGAATAGCCAAGTCGGGTGAGTTAGGATATTAACTCACTTCTTTGAAATTATTAAGGATGTCTAATATTTTATTAAAGTTAAGGGACTTGAAGAGTTTTGAAGTATGTGATACTTGTTCCGTTTTAAACGTATAAGTCCCTTGGATAGGAAATTGTATTTGGCTAAGGTATAAAGTGAATATAACGACTTTATGGGGAGTTGGCTATATTTGCTTTATGGAAAGATAAATGACTTGATTTTTTTTAATGAAAAGGCAACTTGATTTTAAGGCATCAATTGCCTAAGGTTTTATAATAAAAGGAGTCACTTGATTTCTAAAGGTTAAGAGACTAATTGTACTTTGAAAGTTAAGAGAATTGATTTGAAAATATATAATACTTGGTTTTAATAAAAAGTATAAGTCTCTTGGTTATAAAAGGAATGAGTTTTGTCTAAAACCATAAAAGGGTTATAACGACTTTATGGGAAGTTGGTTATAACGACTTTATGGAAGGTTAAGATAATGGTTTTCTCTAATAAGGTAAACAAAGAAATAACTTGTATTAAGGAAGGGCAATTTGATTTAAAGGTATCACTTGCTTAAAGCTTTAAAGTAAGGGTCACTTGATTTAGAAGCCGAGAAATGTATTTCTAAAAGTATCGTGACTTATGTGAAATGTACACAAGCCTGGATACTACGGGTGTTAGTATCTTGGGGTTTTATATGAAAAAGGGATCTTTTGAAAATAATGAAAGTACGTAGTACTTGGGGTTAAATTCCCGGATTTTGATGTGTAAAACGAAAGTGTCATGAGTTTATAAAAATGGAAGTCTAAAGGTTTAATGAACTTGCCTGTATTTGCTTGTGATAGCTTTAAGTGCAAGTATTATATGTTACGTTGTCGTGACTCTCGGTTGGAGGGCCGGCTGTCTTGTTATAAGTTTACTTGGACGTACCGATAGTGATGTGGGATTCCACGGGTATGCTTCCATCATGATTGATCCTTGGACATGCTTATACGATGTGGGATTCCGGGGCATGTGACCAGGATGCGGGTTAGATGCCCGGACATTTTATTGGACGTACCGGCAGTGACGGGGGATTCCACGGGTATGCTTCCATTGTGATTGATCTTGGCCATGCTTATACGATGAGGGATGCCGGGGCATGCAGCCAGGATGCGGGTTAGATGCCCGCGCGTTTTATTACTCCATGGCCATGCTTATACGATGTGGGATTCCGGGGCATGCGACCATGTTATATTTTACTCCATGGGCTAGCTCCCCATGAAGACATGTACCCACGATGAGGGATTCCGGGGGCATGTTATATTATTACTCCATGGGCTAGCTCCCCATGAAGACCTGCACCTACGATGAGGGATGCCGAGGGCACGTTATGGCCATGCTTATACGATGTGGGATTCCGGGGCATGCGGCCGCGTTATATATATATATATATATATATATATATATATATATGTTGTATATGTATGCGCCAAATGGTGAGGTGGGATGCCACGGCGCGTCACATGGTTATATTTTACACTTATAGTTGTCGGCGATGATGTAGGATTCCACGGGCAGGAGATATATATATGTGTTGTATATGTACGCGGTGAGGTGAGATGCCACGCGCTTCACATGGTTATATTTTTAAACTTATAGTTGTCGGCGGTGATGTAGGATTCCACGGCGGAGATATATATATATGTTGTATATGTATACGCGGTGAGGTGGGATGCCACAAAGCGTCACATGGTTATATTTTACGCTTATAGCTGTCGGTAGTGATGGGGGATTCCACGGACACGCTTTGATATTGTGTGACTTGATCGCGTCCCAGATTGGGCCGGGTAGTATATGCGTCCCTCCATAAAGGGCCGGATTGTGTTATGAAAGGTAAGTAAGTTAGATGGAAATGAACTTAATGACTTCTCCTAAGTATGTACGTAAGATATGGCTATAACTTTTATTGAAAATGGGAAAAGATAATAAGGTACGATTAAGTTCATAAGTGGTAATGACACGGCAGGATCCGCATGTACTCGTATATTTGTCCTGTCATTCTTTTATCTGATTATGATCCGCATCAGACGTTATTTCTGTTCCATATTCGGTACCTGTTGTACTGACCCCCTTCGGGGGGCTGCGTTCATGCCCGCAGGTTTTAGGTACCCAGGTTGGTGATCCTTGCTCTTAGGATCTCGGTTCAGTTTTTGGGAAAAAGCTCCATTTGCTCCGGAGGCTTATCTCTTGGTACGGTTTCCCCTGAGGTTGTAGATTCATGTATATTCAGGGGTATGGCGGGGCCCTGTCCCGCCACAGTTGTTATGTTAAAACTCTTAGAGGTCTGTAGTCACATTTTGTGGGTCAGTTTGTAAAGGAAAGGAGGCAACTGCTTCGGTTGTATATTATATGTCCAGGAAGGTAGCCCTATCGGCTAACCTGTTGTTTTACTTCTGTTGTTTTATTTTATAGTTTCATGTATGTTCCGCTGATTATCTCTGATGTATACCTGTAAGGGTGCCCAGGTAGGGCACCAGTCGCGGGCCCGGGGTCGGGTCGTGACAAAAGTGGTATCAGAGCAGTTAGTCCTCGGAAAGTGTCTGCATCGTGTCTAGTAAGTCTTGATTATCGGTGTGTTGTGCACCACATCTATAATCAGGAGGCTGCCAGGACATTTAGGATTGGTTCCATTCTTCTCTCTTTGAGATCGTGCAGTAGAGCTGTCCTAGTAGGTTGAATCTCTCTGACCCCTTCTTATGTAACATTTATGCCTCGGAAGCGCGACCGGGCCCGAAGGGCAAAGGCGGCGGCGGAGGCGCTAGTACGCAGAGGTTACGGACTGGCATGCACTATGCACGAGGTAGTAGGCGGATCGGCGAACTCACCACGCCAGAGTATTAGATGGCCGAGAGCGGTAGCTCGAGGTTCCGCAGGAGCCTCGATCCACTGCAGGCGAGTTTAGAGATTATGGAGAGCGGTCGGGCTTTGACTAGCATAGTGGTAGGAAGCGAAGCGAGCGTGTAGCTAACCCCTGAGCCGGTTTGAGGATTCGGGATTTTACGGGTTGTAGTCCACCCAGTTTTATGGTTCGAGATCCGAGGATGATCCTCAAGAGTTCGCTACAGCCACGACTATGCAGTGCTTAGGGCCTCGAGACAGAGTCGATTGTGTTAGCTTCTCTGCATGCGATATTGCATTGAACTGGTTTGAGTCTTGGGAGCCGAGAGGTGTGTGCTCGTCCGCGGTTGGGATGAGTTCACGGAGGCCTTTCTTGATCACTTTTTGCCTCCTGAAATGAGGAGAGCCCGTGTTGATAGGTTCTTGTCGGTGAGGCAGAATGGGAGGACCATCAAGGAATACAACCTGGAGTTTGACTCGTTGGCCAGGTATACGCACACTATTGTGGCTGATATGGCAGACAGAGTTCACCGTTATGTGATGGGGCTAGACCATTATATGATTCTTGCATGCACAGGAGTGACCTTCAGCCCGGTATGGATATTGCCGAGATGCAAGCTTATGCGCAGGGATAAAGCGAGAGAGAGGGTCGGCTAGACTCAGCCACCAAGAGGCGACGCGAGTTCGAGGTAACTTCGAGGCGACCTCAACATCGAACTAGGTCTACATCGTCACGACCCGATTCCGACGTGGATCGTGCCTTACCGGCACCCTAGTGATACAACATCAGAGTAATCAGCGGAACATAAAACAATACAAGACATATTATGAAATAGGAAACAATAACTGAGAAAACTTGCCTTTTCGCATAAATATAAATAACGACTTTTTCCAACATGAGCAGTTTTAATCCTTTTACAAACCCCGCCACAACAAGATTCTGCACCTCTAAGAACTTATACGACAACACTGGCGGGACAGGGCCCCGCCATACCCCTGAATGTAAACACCTACAACAACAGGGAACTATACCACTGATAAGCCTCCGGAGCAACGGAGCTTTACCAACCGCTGAACTGTGACCCTAAGAGCGAGGATCAATGACTGGTGTACCTTTACCTGCGGCATGAACGCGGCCCCAGGAGGTCGATAACAAAAAGTATGTGAAACTAAAAATATCATAAATGAAATCATAATAGTCTATAAAGCAGAGACATGTATGATAACCAAACTACGCTCACAATAATAGCGATATGTCAAGTCGTGACTCACGCCTCAAGTCATCACTCAAATATAACAATGGGTCTCACGCCCACAACATCAATCATGCGTGGAATACCTTCCTCACCGCTGCGTTTATGATATAAAAGCACCAAGGAACACACATGAACACGGTCCCACTGCCATAATAACACGTCTGAGGTAGTAATGCGAAGGCATAGCCGACTACTAACACCTACGCACCAACAAGGTCATGAATCGTATCATAAGATCTGTCTGCACCGTCACATGATCAAAGTGACCACTTGCCCGCAGATCTAATGCGCGTCTAGCCACAGAACTTTCCGCACTCTCGCATAGGCCAATCGATCGGCCCGCATGAGGTATAACCCGCATCGAGGGTAGCTACTCCCGGCGGCGTCTGGACTCGCCGCACGGGCCACAAGGACCGCATGACCACAAGCGGCCGTGATCCTAACACGAACTCCGCAGATTCGCATAGCCCACGACGCGTAGGTAGTCTCGAATCATAGGTCCATCGACGCCTGAGTCTACCCGCACGGAGGCTTAACCCGAATCATCTCAAGAGATGAGTGATGTATAATACTATCATAACAACTTATCGTTAAACAACATAAGCACAACAAAGGAAAACCCCTTTACACAAACATCACAAGATACTAACACACGTAGCATCCTAGCATGTTTACTTATCAAATCAACAAGAAAGTATTACAAGGCTATCACAAACCAACACAATCAAGTTATACACACAAGGTACTTTCTACTATATGCTAACAAGTTCGGGGTTTTATCCCCAAAGTACTTCATACATTAACTCTTTAAAAGATACGTTACTTTCACAAAAGTCACACAATACCCGTAGTATATGAAAATATAGTGATTATCTTTTGAAGTAAATCAAAACACTTCTCTTTGTAAAACTCAAGTAACAACATTATTTTCCAAACGTCCAAGTTTGCCTAATTTCAAATGTTCATGTTTCTTATTTAGAAAGGTTTCGTAGTTCATAGTCTTATTCATTTAAGAATATAATTCTCTTTTAAACTATCTGAGGAACATAAGTCTTATATGTGAGTAGGATATTCTTGTTTACAACAATCTTATTACAGCAGCCATGATCTAGGAAATATCATTTTGTCTCATCTTAGCTTCTATGCAGATGGAAGTTTCTACTGGTTTTAATAATACTTAATCTGTCAAAACATTTCCTTTTATTAACGCTGCAGTGGTTTGTCGATACACATTCTGATTTCCAAAATCAGTAAAACATTCTTAAGACGTTATACCTAACTTTCCATAAAGCTAGTATAACTCTTAAGTTTTCAAAACAAATCAAGTATTACTTCTTCTCTAAAAAATGATTCAAAACTCTTTTGAAATACTTCAAGTTCTTTATTAACACATAACAAGCCAGTTATAGTTCAAATCAGTTACCTTTTTAAAAACCACATGTATTTTCTTACCAACATAAAGCCGTTATAACCAACTTCCCATAAAGCCGTTATAACACTTTATGTTTTACACCAATCAAATACATTTAGTACATGTACGCTCACCGCACTACATAGTTCACACATATCATGCTAGAAGAGATAGGAAGAGGTTTACATACCTCGCGACGAGTATCGACTAATAGCAAAACGCTCAAGTACTCCCAACCGCTACTCCTGCCAAGTAACGCGCCACACGTAGTACTTCAACCTATAAGGCCACAAGGCGCTTATTAACATTTAGACCTTATCGCGTAACATTCTACCAAAATTGGCAAAGACTCTCCCCGCAACAAACAGAAATCTCTCCTCTAACGGGCCGCTACCAAGCCAACCGGGGTTATCGTCTAACCCGAACGTACAATTCTACTCCACAAGATTACTACACAAGTCTCATCTGATACGATTCAGTTCTTGAGCTTAAGTCAAAAGACATTGCCAACTAACCACGTTGATTCTATATATAGTATACTTCAACTATATATTCTAACAACATGTAATTTCCAATTACAATAGAGGACAAGATATTTACCTCGATAAGCCCATAATTATCCAAGTATAAAGTCGATCTGGGCAATCGTTTAGCTCCGACTCAGGCGCTCCAACCCGCTCTAAACCACCCTTAGGAGTTCTAACCAACTTCTACACAATACTCAACGGACTATGGAGATTTTCCTGGTTTCGGTTTTGTGACCGACGGGAAGTATAATAGTATTTCTGGCTTTTCAGATAGGTATAACCTTAGAATACAACAAGGTATACGGCTAAGGTAATTTGGGCATTATAACAATACTTTAGAGAGTATTTCTACACCACAAAGGGGTATCATACAAAGCAACTAGGCTAGTGGGTACACTCTCGGCTAGCACCCCTAGAGGGTGCTCTGCCACATGAGAGGCCCTGGCCGAACTCAACACAAGTGGAGGGAGAAGGAGAGCTTTCAAGACTTAGGCAAATTTATGGATAAAGAAGTTCATCAAAGGAGGGTATTTATACTACAAGCCAAGGCCAACCAATGGCCAAGATCTAGCCAAGTGCTACAAGTGTAGGGCCAAGATATGCCCAAGTGCCCCTAGTCCCTACTCCTTAAAACCTCACAAATATCTACCAAAATATCTACCACTGACACCCCAAATCGCCCAAGTCACGCCCACTTTGCCCGCTGATGAGAGGGTGCCAAGTGCCGCCTCTCGTTGGTCCAAAATGTTCCGTCTCTCGAAAAATCCGCAAAAATAAGAAAAGACATAGCCGGAATTTTCCTCTCGCAGTTATGTAAAACGTTTAGTCAAAACGACTCTAACCGTGTTGTGCACAAATGCCATTCGGCGAGCCACCTAGGCGGGGTGACACGTGTCACCTCCTATCGCCCAAAATAAAACATCTTCCAAAATATCCACAATGGCCAAAATCTCAAAACAAAGTGGGTCCCACAAAACCGTAAATTTCTCCCGTGGGCCCCACGTGACCATTTCCAAAATAAAATTCCATATTTTCTAATATTCCAGAAGTACGAATACCAAACTGGGAATCCAATTCCCATTAACGAACCTTTTTCCTTCACAAAACCTAAACTTTACCGTGGAAAAATTACCTCTTTCTTCCTTTCCAATCTTTCTGTCGTATTCTCGTACGTACGCCCTCGCATACATACCCAGGAACTACGGGGTATAACATTCTTCCCCCCTTAGAAACATTCGTCCCGAATGTTCATTCTAAGTCTCAAAACATACGTCGCCAAGATAGTCTTCACTTCTATACTTACGAAACAATCCTGCCATACCTGGCCACAGAAAATACCTGCGCAACATACTTATATCCAAGTCTACGAGGAAACACCTCTAACATCACCACAAATACTCTTTTGTCACTTTGCCGCGAGCCTAGCTCCGACGACCCAACAAATGGTGCCGCCGCGTGCGATCATCAAGCCGCCAGACACTAACCCTTACCACATTTCGAGCATCGCTTTAGTTTCCAAAACTCGGTTACTATCTCTTTACGTGGGCATCATTAATCGAACATTCTCGATGGATCTTCGATACTTTCGAACATAACAATACGAAAGATCGGACGTCTTTGCCTCCTAAGTCGGACGGCAATTGCTAACATAAAGGCAACACGCCTATTCTTCACATGAACTCAAAAGGCCCAAAGTAACTCGGGCTAAGTTCATTCGTTTTCACAACTCGTCACACCGTCCGGTGGTACTTTCAAGAAGACCGTCAACTGAACTCTGCGCCGCCGATTATCCATACGATTCCTCCGAGCCGCCGAACTTCTTCTAGATGAGCTTTTCCTATCCACACCGGAACAAGCTGAACCAACGTCAACCTTGCCAACATCGAACCAATCGACCGACAACTTACACTTCGCCTACAAGGCTTCGTGGCGACATCCGAACACCGAAATGGTAGCTTAAACGCTCCTCCACAGAGACAACAATCTCACAACTACCCTCAAATCCACACACCGCCCGAGGGCGAATGCGATTCGAGACTCACTGAGTCCTTAACCTGCTCGTAAAACTTCCGAAACAAAACAGCAGAACTGGCTCCATGCGCCATAAGGTGAAGGTAGGCACCCCGCAGCCTTACAACCTTTTCGATAAATCAACATCGCCGAGTGAACGGTCCCCGAAAGAACACGGATGGCTGCCCCATCGACCGACCAGCGGTCGAACGCGTCCACGAACTCGTGCGCTAGTTAACTAAACTCGAGCCTAACACCCTCGTGACCCTACCACGCGGGACCACCACAACTGCACTTCACCACCAAACATGCCGCGGGTTGACCCGCAACGTGGCCTCAACCCGACCCGGCAAGGCGCGAAATACTATCTCCCGAAGGAACAATTTTACTAAACATGTTACGAAAACCTAGCGGTCTTCTTAGCTCAACTACCCTCTTTCATTTCATACCACTTAGGACCTATCCCAAACATAGCTCACGCGGCACTATGCACTCGATAAGGATCAAACATAACACTACACCTTTACTCGAGATGGCCTTACCTCTAAGGTGCAGACGTATAACACTCTAAGGCTCACACCTTCTCTATCCCCAAAATCTTACTCGGTTAACCCACCATGATTTCTAATCACAACTACCACACCGCTATCGAACATAGCACTTAAGGTATACTCACCTTGAAAGCTACCGGCCGCCCTCGCTCTCGCTGTCCTTGGTTAACCCGTCGATCTCTACGTTTTCGGCTGCATAAGCCCGCATACGTGCCATGCCAAGCCCAATCAAGAATTACTCTTGCACAACCTCTTAGGTAGTCATCAAGACTCGCGATACATCGGTATACTCTACGGTAGCCAAATCCATAGCTAATGGTCGCCTCTCAGTCCATATTCTCTGTTCTGGTCGTGGGCCGAAGGTTCAAATATCATGGCAGATGAGCGCCGCCCGTGCTAAACTTTCACGGGCTAGTGGCGTCGCGAAATCCCGAATGAAGCACCATCCACGGTGATAATGGGCTGTGCCACGTAACCCTCGAACTCTACTCGCGGCTCTCGGCCGCTGCCCTCACCCGGGTTGCCTACGCGGAGGCATAACGATAAGAAATAATTTCGTCGTAGGTCCAACTTATCGTAACGCCAACCGGGCCCACATCGTGCCTTACCCCGGGCACCCTAGTGATACAACATCAGAGAAAACCAGCGGAAAATAAAACATGAATCATGGAACAAGAGATATAATAAATAAACAGGCCAACCAAAACAGTTGCCTTCAGTATAAACATAATACCTGAACAGTTTAATCCTTTTACAACCCTGCCCACAACAAGCATTTCTGCACTTAAGATTTATACAACAACTATGACGGACAGGGGCCCGCCATACCACGAACGTGCAAGAACTTACGGACTGTGGTAACATACCAAAGATAAGCCTCCGACGAACGGAGCTTCCCAAAACGCTTGAAATGAGATCCTAAACGCGGATCGGCACCGATGTACCTCTACTGCGCAGATGACGCAGCCCGAAGGAGGTCGATAACAGTACCAAGTATGTGAAATCAGAATATCAGAATGAAATCATAATAGTCTATAAAGCGAGAGACATGTATGATGACCAAACTACGATATATAACATATAACCGCATATCAAGACAGTGGACTCACGCCCAAATTATCACTCGTGCGTGGAATTTCTTCCTCATCACGGCAGCTTATGATATAACAATACCAAGGATTATACATGAACACCATGTCCCACGTGTTATAAAACCGTGCAGACAAGTATAACTACGAGATCCGACCGCACCAATAATACAATGCAACCAAACACGAAGCCGTCAAGCGAGAGCCGACCATCGGATACCAAGCGTCGGCCACGCATGACCGGCAAGTACGAGGTCTGACCACTGGGACCAAGGTCAGATCACGAAACCGTCACTATACCGAACTGGCAAGTCGAGGGTGACTACGGATACCAAGGCCGAATCGATCACGAGACGGCAAGTACGAGCCGACCACCGTGATACCTGTGCCGAGCAGTAGAAACCTCAACTATCAACTGCCTCTATCGAGACGGTAACACGTAAACACCACACTTGCACAACAAAGGCTATCATCACAAGCATAGGCAAGTTTCACAACAACAAGCATAGGCAAGTTTCACAACAACAAGCATAGGCAAGTTTCACACAACTCAAAGTACCTTCATTTTATGCCAAAGTCCGGTTTCAACTCCTAAAGTACTACGTCACGTTAAGTTCTTTTTAAAAGAGATCCATTACTTATTAAAGTCACCCGATACGATACGTAGTATTAGAATGACCAACCCACATTCCTTTTCGAAATCAAGTAACAACATTCTTTTCCTAAGTTCCAGTTTGCCTAGTTTCAATTACTCAAGCTTCTCATTTTCAAATGGTTTCATAGTTCATAAACTTAATCACTTGATTCCGTTTTTGAACAATTGAGTAATATAAGTCTCACGTGAGAGTAGGTTATTCTTGTTTACAACATTCTTATTACAAAGACCATGATCTAGAAAATGTAATATCATTTTGTCTCATCTTAGTTTCTATGCATGGAGGTTTCTACGGTTTTAATACAATTCATCATTATTCAATACATTTTCCTTTATTAACGCCGCAGCGGGTCCTGTCGATACACATTCGATTTCGAAATCAAAAACATTATCCTTTAAATAAAACCAAGTACTCATTACTCACGAATGAGGTTTCACATAAACATCCACATTAAAACAAATAAGTTAAGTCTCTTATCTTATAAGATCAAGTCTCTTAACTTCTAACATCAGTAAACCATTTTCTTTACCTCTCTTAAGACATTATACCTAACTCCCATCAAGCTAGTATAACTCTTTTAAAACCTTTAAAACCAAGTGTTACTCTCCTTCAAAACGATTTAGAAATCTTTTGAAATACATCAAGTTCTTTATTATAACTAGCGATTTATAATTCACATCGATTACCTTTTAAAACCACAAAGTATTTTCTTACCTACATAAAGCTATTATAACCAACTTCCCATAAAGCCGTTATAACACTTTATGTTTTAAGAACAATCAAACACAGTTAACACATGTACGTCTACCGTACTACATAGTTCACACATATCATGCTAGAAGAGATAGGAAGAGGTTCACATACCTCGCGACGATTTATCGACAATAAGCAAAATGCTCCAAGTACAACCTTGCTAGCCCTTTCCACTCCTCGGTAGAATACGCTACTCTTAGTACTTTTACCTATAAAGGTCACAAACGTCTATTAAAATCTTAAACACGTTCCCATCTTTCTACTGAAAATTGGCGGCACCGCATGGCAGCGTAAATCTCCTCCTCTATCGGTCGGCTACCAAGCCAACGGGGGTTAACACGTCTAACCGACGCGCGTACAATTCTACAACACGTAATGCTACATAAGTCTCTTTGTAATACAACCTAGGTAATTACAGTTCGGTTCTTCCCTTTATTAACCTTACATGTGATTCTGTTCAATTCTTCATTCTTGAGCTTAAGTCAAAAGACATTGCCATAATACTAAGTATAGTTCCATATATAGTATACTTGACTATATATCCTAACAAACATGTAATTTCCAATTACAATAGAGGACAAGATAATTACCTCGATAAGCCCAAAATTATCCAAGTTATAATGTCGATCCTGAGCAAGGTTTAGCTCGCTCAGCGCTCCAAACCACTCCAAACAACCCTTAGAAGTTCTAACCAACTTCTACTCACATACTTGACCAACTATGAAGATTTCCTTAGGGTTTGGTTTGAGACTAAAAGGACAAAAGGTAGTATTTCTGACTCTACGCAAAGAGGTATCTTTGGAATACTACAAGGTACAAGGCTAAGGTATTTTGGGCATTATAACAATACTAGGGAGTATTTCTATACCACAACAAAGGGGTATTATACGAAACAACTAGGCTAGGGGTACCCAGCTAGACCTCATGAGGAGGAGGAAGACCTGCGGCCAAAGGCCACTTTCTGGGGAGAGGAGCTCTTGGGCGAGAGTCGACAAGAGGGAGGAGGGATTCAAGACTTGGAAACATTTGTGGATGAATGAAGTCTTCACAAAGGGGGTATTTATAGCAAACCCAATGCCAACCGATGGCCAAGATCAAGCCATGTGCGAGGCAAGTGTAAGGCCTTGATCAAGCCAAGTGCACCCTAACCCTACTCCACAAAACATTGCACCAAACAAGCCACAAAACAAGGCCAAAACAAGGCACAAACAAGGAACCAATAGGCCAAAACGTGAGCCAAAAGATCAAGCCAAAAACGTGAACCGTTCGTTCACTTGGGCCACTTGTTTCCAATGTGAGGTGACACATGTCACCCTCCGTTGGTCCAACATGTTTCGTCTCTCGGAAAAATCCGCAAAAATACAAAGCGACATAGCGGAATTTTCCCTACGAAAGGCGTGGAAAGCGTTTCGTCGGAAAACGACTACAGTCGCACGTGCCCAAATGTAACTTTGGCCAAGCCACTGGCGGGGTGACACGTGTCACCCTCTATTGGCCCTCAAAACGTCTTTCGAAAAAATAACCACAATGGCCAAAATCTCAAAACAAAGTGGGCCCCACAAATCAGTAAATTTCTCCGTGGGCCCACGTGACCATTTCAAAAATAAAATCTCAAAATTCTAATATAATCTATGAAGTCCAAATACCAAATCGGGAATCAATTCCATTAACGAACCTTTTTCTTCACAAATAACAGGAAACTTTTCCGTCGAAAACTCATCTTTCTTTCCTTTCAAAATTTCTGCAGTACACAAATGCGTCGTCCTCACATACATACCACGCAACTACGGGTATAACATTCTCCTCCTTAGAAACATTCGTCCGAATGTTCCTTCTCAAGACGGATATCGATGAAGTTCCTCTAACAAGTTGTCAACGCCACGGCAGCGCGCGAAATAACACGTTATCTTCTTCCTTACTCGTCGTGCCTTCCGAACACTTGAACTCTCGGTATGTACCATACTTGGTCATTGCTTCCGTTCGAAAATCTGCGAGTCACTACCTCCAAACTTGGTCATCTTACTAACCTCAAACTTCCTTAAGGCCATTCGGCCTTCTGAACGCTCACGGTCGAACGCGTCCACGAACTCATACGATGATCATACAAACTTGGGCCTAGCGTCCTCGTGACCCTACCACTGGCGGGACCACCCAGAGCTGGCCCCACCCCAAACCGGGTTACGGTTTGACCATAAATGGTCCTAAACCCGACCCCAACGCGCAACTCTTGTTCCCGATCGGAACAATCTTACTATTTCACATCATGAAAGCTACCACTTCCGTCTCACACTACCGAGGACTTACCCTTTTCACTAAACATGTTTCTAAATCACATTTTAGCACAAAGCTAACCAAACATAACATTAAACACATCAACAACATAAACAAAACTCTAGAGGGTTAAGGATATACCTGAAGCTAGGCGGTTCAAGGACCGCTAAAACTGGGAACTCCCACCGCGACTTCTACCGGGGCCTTAGTACGAACATCTGCTCAGCTACGGAAGGTGAAGAACCCGCAATCGCTCTAGTAGTCCATGCTATCCTACCCGATTACTACACAGTCGGACGATCTCTTGCCGGATGGCCCTGCTGGCGCAAAATAACAATCTCCCAGAGTTAGTACGACACCTCCCTATGAAGCTTTCCAACGCCACACTGAGACAAGGGCAACCTCATCCGCGAGCACTCCGCTCTCTGAAAAGCGAACACAGGAGCCCGACCCTGCTCCTGAATATCCTGAAGGTCCCGAAAGCTGTGGAGGACCACTCTGTACTGACGGAGGTACATAACTAGTCTGCTGCTGAGGCGGTCCGCCTCGAAAATCACCAAAGGACCTGCTGTTACGGCCTCTTCTGCGACTTTGGTCATTCCGTCGATTTATCCGCTCCTCACATCCAAGTGTATACGCTGCGTGCGAGCGATGTCCATGCGGTGAAGAGCTACACGAACAACTCTCTGCAAGGCAATCATCGAGCCTGAACATATCGGTGCACTCGATCCTCCATACTAGCTACTAACGCGGGGCGTCAAGCCAATGAGTCGAACTCACATTGTACTCCCGAACCGCGCGGTTCTGCAGAATACCAAAAATCTGCCGGCGAGCCCTCGCCATCCGGGAGGCAAGAAATGTGCAAGAAAGGCCTCGAGAACTGCGTTCCATACCGGAAGTGCATGCTCTCCTGGACAGCTCAAGAATCAAACCGATCATTGCGGTATCACGCGATTGATGTGAACCTAGCCACCGACTCGATCTCCGATGCCTTGATCACTCTCATGATCCGTCAGAATCGCGTCGGATGAACTCCTGCGGATCATCCTCGTGCCTCACCCATAAAACTCGCGGCCTACAACTCGGAAAATCCCGTAGCCTCGAACTATCGATCTAGGGTGAACCATCGGTGCTCTTCAGGCTACTGCGTCGGCCTATCCTCAAGTCAGCCTGACCACGGCCATTAATCGGGCCACTCGCGTAACTCATCTCCTGCTCCGGTGCGGGATCGAGGCTCGAGTCTTGTGGTCTCTGCCGCTTCTACTCGCAGATCCTCTGCTTTGCCTTGCCGCCACGGGCGGGTTGCCTTCGCGAGGCATAAGCGGTAAAAGCGAAGTATGTCGGAGGGTCGATCTTATCACACTGGCTAAGGCACGATCTCGTAATGAGAAGAATGGAAACCAATCCTAAATGTCCTATAGCCTCACGATTATAGATGTGGTGCCTGACACATCGATAATCAAGACTACTAGACACGATGCAGTAGACACTTTCAGGATTAATCGCTCGATACCACTTTGTAACGCCCGAACCGGGCGTTCTTCGTGCCTTACCGGGCACCCTAGTGATACAACATCGAGAAAACCGGCGGAAAATAAAACATGAATCATGGAACAAGAGATATAATAAATAAGCAGGCCAACCAAAGCGGTTGCCTTGGTATAAACATAATACGAGCAGTTTAATCCTTTTACAACCACACTTGCAGCGATTACTACAGACCTAAGATTTATACAACAACTATGACGGACGGGGCCCCGCCATACCACGAGCGTGCTGAACTTACGGACTCGGTAACATGCAAAGATAAGCCTCCGAGGCGGAGCTTCCCAAAACGCTGAAATGAGATCCTAAACGGGGATCGGCGGTAGATGTACCTCTACTGCGGCATGAACGGCCCCGAAGGAGAGTCGATAACAGTACCAAGTATGTGAAATCGTAAATCGTAATGAAATCATAATAGTCTATAAAGCGGGAGACATGTATGATGACCAAACTACGATATATAACATATAACCGATTCACGTCAAGCGGGGACTCACGCCTCCAAATTATCACTCGTGCGTGGAATTTCTTCCTCATCGGCTGCCGGTTTATGATATAACAATACCAAGGATTATACATGAACACCATGTCCCACTGTGTTATAAAACCGTGCAGGACAAGTATAACTACAGATCCGACCGTACCAATAATACAATGCAACCAAAACACGGCCGTCACGGGGCAAGTCGAGCCGACTCACAGGATACCAAGGCGGTCACGCGGTGGCCGGCAAGTCTGGTGACCACGAGGACCAAGGTATCACGAAACTTCGTCACTATCTTGAGCGGGGCAAGTGCGGTGACTACAGATACAAGGCGAATCGATCCACGAGGCGGGGCAAGTACGAGCCGACCACGGATACGGGCGAGCGGAAGAAACCTCAACCAGTCAACCGGCCCTCTATCGAGAGACGCGGTAACACAGAAACACCACACTTGCACAACAAAGGCTATCATCACAAGCATAGGCAAGTTTCACAACAACAAGCATAGGCGAGTTTCACAACAACAAGCATAGCAAGTTTCACTGACTCAAGTACCTTCATTTTATGCCAAAGTCGGGTTTCAACCTAAAGTACTACGTCGTTAAGTTCTTTTTAAAAGAGATCCATTACTTATTAAAGTCACCCGATACGTAGTATTAGAATGACCAACCCACATTCCTTTTCAAAATCAAGTAACAACATTCTTTTCCTAAGTTCCAGGTTGCCTAGTTTGATTACTCAAGCTTCTCATTTCAAATGGTTTCATAGTTCATAAACTTAATCACTTGATTCCGTTTTAGAACAATTGAGTAATATAAGTCTCACGTGAGAGTAGGTTATTCTTGTTTACAACATTATTACAGACCATGATCTAGAAAATGTAATATCATTTTGTCTCATCTTAGTTTCTATGCGGATGGAGGTTTCTACTGGTTTTAATACAATTCATCATTATTCAATACATTTTCCTTTATTAACGCTGCGTTGGTGCAGCCGATACACATTCTGATTTCCGAAATCAGTAAAACATTATCCTTTAAATAAAACCAAGTACTCATTACTCACGAATGAGGTTTCACATAAACATCCACATTAAAACAAATAAGTTAAGTCTCTTATCTTATAAGATCAAGTCTCTTAACTTCTAACATCAGTAAACCATTTTCTTTACCTCTCTTAAGACATTATACCTAACTCCCATCAAGCTAGTATAACTCTTTTTAAAACCTTTAAAACCAAGTGTTACTCTCCCTTCAAAACGATTTAGAAATCTTTTGAAATACATCAAGTTCTTTATTATAACTAGCCAGTTATAATTCACATCAGTTACCTTTTAAAACCACAAAGTATTTTCTTACCTACATAAAGCTGTTATAACCAACTTCCCATAAAGTGTTATAACACTTTATGTTTTAAACAATCAAACCACGATTAACACGTATGCGTCTCATACTACATAGTTCACACATATCATGCTAGAAGAGATAGGAAGAGGTTCACATACCTCGCGACGATTTATCGACAATAAGCAAAATGCTCCAAGTACTACAACCTTGCTAGCCCTTTCCACTCCTCGAGTAGAATACGCTACTCTTAGTACTTTTACCTATAAAGGTCACAAACGTCTATTAAAATCTTAAACACACGTTCCCATCTTTCTACAGAAAATTCGCGGCACCTCCACATGACAGCGTAAATCTCTCCTCTATCGGTGGCTACCAAGCCAACCGGGGTTAACACGCCTAACCTGACGCGTACAATTCTCTGACACGATGTAATGCTACATAAGTCTCATGTAATACAACCTAGGTAATTCTGATTCGATTCTTCCCTTTATTAACCTTACATGTGATTCTTCGCTCAATTCTTCATTCTTGAGCTTAAGTCAAAAGACATTGCCATAATACTAAGTATAGTTCCATATATAGTATACTTCAACTATATATCTAACAAACATGTAATTTCCAATTACAATAGAGGACAAGATAATTACCTCGATAAGCCCAAAATTATCCAAGTTATAATGTCGATCTGAGCAAGGTTTAGCTCCACTCCGCGCTCAAACCACTCCAAACAACCCTTAGAAGTTCTAACCAACCTACTCACATACTTCAACCAACTATGAAGATTTCCTTAGGGTTTCGGTTTGAGACTAAAAGGACAAAAGGTAGTATTTCGGACTTACGCAAAGAGGTATCTTTGGAATACTACAAGGTACAAGGCTAAGGTATTTTGGGCATTATAACAATACTAGGGAGTATTTCTATACCTGACAAAGGGTATTATCTGAAACAACTAGGCTAGGGGTACCCATGGCTAGACCTCACGAGGAGGAAGACCTCACGGCCAAAGGCCACTTTCAAGGGGAGAGGAGCTCTTGGGCGAGTCAACAAGAGGAGGAGGGATTCAAGACTTGGAAACATTTGTGGATGAATGAAGTCTTCACAAAGGGGTATTTATAGCAAACCCAAATGCCAACCAATGGCAAGATCAAGCCATGTGCAAGGCAAGTGTAAGGCCTTGATCAAGCCAAGTGCACCCTAACCCTACTCCACAAAACATTGCACCAAACAAGCCACAAAACAAGGCCAAAACAAGGCCTGAAAACAAGGAACCAATAGGCAAAACGTGAGCCAAAAGATCAAGCCAAAAGCGTGAACCATTCGTTCACGGGCGCCACTTGTTTCCGATGTGAGGGTGACACATGTCACCCTCCGTTGGTCCAACATGTTTCGTCTCTCGGAAAAATCCATAAAAAATACAAAGCGACATAGCGAATTTTCCTACGAAAGCGTGGAAGCGTTTCGTCGAAAAGCGACTCTAGTCGGCAACTTGTGCCCAAATGTAACTTTGGCCAAGCCACCTGGCGGGGTGACACGTGTCACCCTCCTATTGGCCCTCAAAAGCGTCTTTGAAAAAATAACCACAATGGCCAAAATCTGAAAACAAAGTGGGCCCCACAAAACCAGTAAATTTCTCCGTGGGCCCACGTGACCATTTCAAAAATAAAATCTCAAAATTCTAATATAATCTATGAAGTCCAAATACCAAATCTGGGAATCCAATTCCCATTAACGAACCTTTTTCTTCACAAATAACCGGAAACTTTTCCGTCGAAAACTCACATCTTTCTTTCCTTTCAAAATTTCTGCCGTACACTCGTACGTACGTCCTCACATACATACCCTGCAACTACGGGGTATAACACTTACAACACAGCTCTAAGGCACGATCTCAGAGTGAGAAGAATAGAAACCAATCCTAAATACCCTATAGCCTCCTGATTATTGGTGTGGTGCACAACACACCGATAATAAAGACTTCTGGATCGGATGCATAGACACTTTCCGAGGATTAATCGCTCACGATACCACTTTTGTCACGACCGATTCCGGGCGTGGCCGTGCCTTACCGGGCACCCTAGTGATACAACATCGAGTAATGTCGAACATAAAACAATACAAGACATATTATGAAATATGAAACAATAATCGAGAAAACTTGCCTTTCGGCGTAAATATAAATAACGACTTTTTCCAACATGAGCAGTTTTAATCCTTTTTACAAACCCCGCCACACTTGCAGTTCTCTGCACCTCTAAGAAATTATACGACAACAATGGCGGGGGGCCGCCGTACCCACGAATGTAAACACCTGACAACAGGAACTATACGGCGATAAGCCTCCGAGAACGGAGCTTTACCAACGCTGAATGTGACCCTAAGAGCGAGGATCAATGGTGGTGTACCTTTACTGCGGCATGAACGCAGCCCCAGGAGGTCGATCTGACAGTGCAAGTATGTGAAACTAAAAATCGTAAATGAAATCATAATAGTCTATAAAGCGAGACATGTATGATAACCAAACTACAATTCACAATAATAGCGATCGTGTCAAGTCGGGGACTCACGCCCTCAGTCATCACTCAAATATAACAATGGGTCTCACGCCACAACATCAATCATGCGTGGAATACCTTCCATCGCTGCGATTTATGATATAAAAGCACCAAGGAACACACATGAACACGGTCCCACGTGCCATAATAACACGTCTGGGGTAAATGCTGAAGGCATAGCCGACTACTAACACCAGCGGCATCAACAAGGTCATGAAGCGTATCATAAGATCTGTCTAGGCCGTCACATGATCAAAGGCGACCACTTGCCGCGATTATCTAATGTGCGCGTCTAGCCACAGAACTTTCGCGACTCGCATAGGCCAATCGATCGGCGCGTGAGGTATAACCCGCATCGAGGTAGCTACTCCCGGCGGCGTCTGGACTCGCCGTCCGCATAGCCAGGACCGCGTGACCACAAGGCGCGTCTAACACGGAACTCCCGCGATTCGCGCGACCCCGGACCCGCGTGAGGTAGTCTCGAATCATAGGTCCATCGACCGCTTTGAGTCTACCGCGTCGGAGGCGCTTAACCCGGAATCATCTCAAGAGATGAGTGATGTATAATACTATCATAACGACTTATCGTTAAACAACATAAGCACAACAAAGGAAAAACCCCTTTACTCAAACATCACAAGATACTAACACGTAGCGTCCTAGCATGTTTACTTATCAAATCAACAAGAAAGTATTACAAGGCTATCACAAACCAACATCAAGTTATACACAAGGTACTTTCTACTATATGCTAACAAGTTCGGGGTTTTATCCCCAAAGTACTTCATACATTAACTCTTTAAAGATCGTTACTTTCACAAAGTCACACAATACGTAGTATATGAAAATATAGTGATTATCTTTTGAAGTAAATCAAAACACTTCTCTTTGTAAAACTCAAGTAACAACATTATTTTCCAAACGTCCAAGTTTGCCTAATTTCAAATGTTCATGTTTCTTATTTAGAAAGGTTTCGTAGTTCATAGTCTTATTCATTTAAGAATATAATTCTCTTTTAAACTATCTGAGGAACATAAGTCTTATATGTGAGTAGGATATTCTTGTTTACAACAATCTTATTACAGCAGCCATGATCTAGGAAATATCATTTTGTCTCATCTTAGCTTCTATGCAGATGGAAGTTTCTACTGGTTTTAATAATACTTAATCTGTCAAAACATTTCCTTTTATTAACGCTGCAATGGTTTGTCGATACACATTCTGATTTCCAAAATCAGTAAAACATTCTTAAGACGTTATACCTAACTTTCCATAAAGCTAGTATAACTCTTAAGTTTTCAAAACAAATCAAGTATTACTTCTTCTCTCAAAATGATTCAAAACTCTTTTGAAATACTTCAAGTTCTTTATTAACACATAACAAGCCAGTTATAGTTCAAATCAGTTACCTTTTAAAAACCACATGTATTTTCTTACCAACATAAAGCCGTTATAACCAACTTCCCATAAAGCCGTTATAACACTTTATGTTTTACACCAATCAAATACATTTAGTACATGTACGTCTACCGTACTACATAGTTCACAACAATCATGCTAGAAAAGATAGGAAGAGGTTCACATACCGCGGCAGTATCGACTAATAGCAAAACGCTCAAGTACTCCCAGTGTCGGCTACTCCTTAAGCCAAGTAGAAACGCGCCACACGTAGTACTTGACCTATAAGGCCACGCGCGCTTATTAACATTTAGACCTTATCGCGAGAACATTCTAGAAAATTCGGCGCTCCCCATGACGCGTAAATCTCCTCCTCTAACGGGGCGGCTACCAAGCCAACGGGGTTATACGTCTAACCGACGGTACAATTCTACTCCACGACTACTACCAAGTCTCATCTGATTGATTCGGTTCTTGGGCTTAAGTCAAAAGACATTGCCAACTAACCACGTTGATTCTATATAGTATACTTCAACTATATATTCTAACAACATGTAATTTCCAATTACAATAGAGGACAAGATATTTACCTCGATAAGCCCATAATTATCCAAGTATAAAGTCGATCCCGGGCAATCGTTTAGCTCAACTCAGCGCTCCAACCCGCTCTAAACCACCCTTAGGAGTTCTAACCAACTTACACAATACTCCAGAGACTATGGAGATTTTCCTAGGGTTTCGGTTTTGTGGACGGGAAGTATAATAGTATTTACGGGCTTTTCAGTATAGGTATAACCTTAGAATACAACAAGGTATACGGCTAAGGTAATTTGGGCATTATAACAATACTTTAGAGTATTTCTACACCACAGGGGTATCATACGAAAGCAACTAGGCTAGTGGGGTACACTCTCGCTAGCACCCCTAGAGGGGTGCTCTCGGCCTGAGGGAGGCCTGGCGAACTCAACACAAGGGAGGGAGAAGGAGGCTTTCAAGACTTAGGCAAATTTATGGATGAAGAAGTTCATCAAAGGGAGGGTATTTATACTACAAGCCAAGGCCAACCAATGGCCAAGATCTAGCCAAGTGCTACACAAGTGTAGGGCCAAGATATGCCCAAGTGCCCCTAGTCCCTACTCGCCCAAAACCTCACAAATATCTACCAAAAATATCTACCACTGGACACCCAAATCGTCCAGTCGCCCACTTTGCCCACTGATGAGAGGTGCCAAGTGCGCCGCCTCTCGTTGGTCCAAAATGTTCCGTCTCTCGGAAAAATCCATAAAAATAAGAAAAGACATAGCCGAATTTTCCTCTCGCAAGTTATGTAAAACGTTTAGTCGAAAAACGACTCTAGCAGGGTGTTGTGCACAAATGCCATTCGGCCCGAGCCACTAGGCGGGGTGACACGTGTCACCCTCCTATTGCCCAAAATAAAACATCTTCGAAAATATCCACAATGGCCAAAATCTCGAAAACAAAGTGGGCCCACAAAAACCGTAAATTTCTCCGTGGGCCCAGTGACCATTTCAAAATAAAATTCCATATTTTTCTAATATTCCAGAAGTCCGAATACCAAATCTGAATCCAATTCCCGTTAACGAACCTTTTTCCTTCACAAAAACCGGAAACTTTACCGTGGAAAAATTACCTCTTTCTTCCTTTCCAATCTTTCTGTCGTATTCTCGTACGTACGCCCTCACATACATACCCAGGAACTACGGGGTATAACAACATCTCAGCCGGCACAGAGTGCTCCTTCCCGGTCTTAGTGAGGTTTGGTCGCGAGGATATTCGGGAGCGATTCGAGCTCGAGTCTGAGTTCAGATGTCGAGAATAGTAGCCAGGGGAAACCATCTTTGCCCCGGTGTGGTCACTGTAGTAGATTCCATTTTGGGGAGTGTCGTACTACTTCGACAGCTTGTTATGCTTGCGGCCAGCAGGGTCATTTCGTGAGAGATCAGAGCGGATGTGGCTGGTAGGATAGCGCGATCTTTGGATCGATTCGGGTTCTTCGCCTTCCATAGCTAGGCAGGATGTTTATGCACCGGTAGGCCGTGACAGAGGCCGTGGTGGGAGTTCCCAGTTTTAGCGGTCCTTTGAACCGCCTATATGATTTTAGGTATGTCTTTGGCCCTTTAGAAACTTGTATGCATGATAAAGTTGTGGTATGTTTAAGTGTCATGAACAGATTATATTTATGCTGTGTATAAGTTAGAAGGAGTTGGAAGTACGAAAAGATAATCCCTTTTTTGGGCTTATGATGGACAGATATGCGTGTGCGAGGTATTAGGGCCATGTGTGGCATTGTTGGTATGTCGGGGTTGTGAAAGGAAACTATGTCGCTAATTATAAGTTTGACTCCGAAAGAACATTCGGGGACGAATGTTTCTAAGGGGGGAAGAATGTTACACCCCGTATTTACAGGACATGTTTTAAGAACGTACGTAAGAACTCACAGTGTTAAGATTTGAGACTTGTAAAAAGTTATCGGAATTATGAAATTGTCGGAAAACGTACTATTGTGACGAATGGGAGGGCGACACGTGTCACCCCCCCTTAATGATGCCTTGGACGAAATTTGCAAGGGCAAGAGGGTCATTGGACCTTTGTTAGCAAGACAAGTCTTGCAAGTAGTAGCTTGAGATTCTTGACTAAGTCAAAGGGGTCCACTAGTCTTGATATTTGATAAGACTTCATCCAAACCACCCATTTGTTTACATCTTGACCCTCCATTGCACTATATTATACTACTAGTAGCAAGACTAATGCCAACACTTAGAAAATTTTCAAGAGAAATTGAAGAACACAAGAGCATTGCTCTCGGGTTTGCCCCTCTCTACAACAATTTTTTTTTGTTTGTTATCCATTTAGCTCCACACTTTAAACCAAGATTCATGAGGGTATTGTAAGCATATCTCAATAGAAAAATCTCGGAAAAAGATAGTTTTCGGGATAGTCATGAAAGTGAAAACATAGTTGCTTTCTAGGTTTTGGATTGGAAGTTTGAAGGAAAGTTGTTTGTATTGTTCTAAGGGTCTCAAGTAGCGGATTGAAGTGTCTTGAAGAGGCTCTAAGTTGCTAAGGAAGCGACTTGGTTGGAGTTGGATTAAGATTCGTTAAGGTATAATCTTGTCCCTTAAAAGTGTTACAAGATTATTTATATTGTTGTTAGCTTTACATGTTTCTAGCATGAAGTATATGTGTTGAAGTTTATAAGTATTATGGATTGCTTGTAGCCTTAAAATCCGAAATGTAATGTAAGCCTTGTGAAGTTGGATTACAATTTGGTCGTTTACTAGAGTCGTCGCATGTTACTTAGTTGGAGATTATAGTAGTATAATCGATTGCGACTTGATATCATGTTATGCTAACAATTTGGATTGAAATGGAAATTGGATAAGAATTGGTATTGTTGTACTCAATATGGCCGAAATTGGACTAGTAGTTGTATTAGTTTGATATCTATTGTGGGGCGGAATTTTACACGTCTAGTAGGCGTGTAATCCCCTATTGTTGATTGCATTGATTGGGCCATAAATGTGGCGTGTTTGGTTATTGTATTCGGCCTTGAAAAAGGTGGCAAAGTAAGTAGAAACAAAGGAAGTGTTGTCCGATTTTCCGTAGAATTTAGTGACTTAGCACTTAGAATATTCTACGTTTGAAGTGAGAGGTTAATGGACGTATTGTGACCATTATAGGTTGAAGTACTAAGTATAGCGTATCCTAGTTGAAGGATGGAATAGCTATCAAGGTTGAAGTACTTTGGAGCATTTTGCTACTTGTCGATAATCGTCGCGAGGTATGTGAACCTCTTCCTTCCTTTGGCATGATTCTATGTATGGAATATACCTGTGGTATCATTTCATGTTTCCTTCTACTCTTAGAAGTTAAGAGGTAGTTGTGTGATTTACTCTATGTAGAACTTTTCCTATCTTTTGAGTATGGATAGTTGCACGTATGTAGTACGGTAGACGTACAACACCTTGATATCCTTTACTAGTTTTATGAATAGCCAAGTCGGGTGAGTTAGGAGATTAACTCACTTCTTTGAAAGTATTAAGGATGTCTAATGTTTTATTAAAGTTAAGGGACTTGAAGAGTTTTGAAGTATGTGATACTTGTTCCGTTTTAAACGTATAAGTCCCTTGGATAGGAAATTGTATTTGGCTAAAGTATAAAGGGAATATAACGACTTTATGGGGAGTTGGCTATATTTGCTTTATGGAAAGATAAATGACTTGATTTTTTTTAATGAAAAGGCAACTTGATTTTAAGGCATCAATTGCCTAAGGTTTTATAATAAAAGGAGTCACTTGATTTCTAAAGGTTAAGAGACTAATTGTACTTTGAAAGTTAAGAGAATTGATTTGAAAATATATAATACTTGGTTTTAATAAAAAGTATAAGTCTCTTGGTTATAAAAGGAATGAGTTTTGTCTAAAACCATAAAGGGTTATAACGACTTTATGGGAAGTTGGTTATAACGGCTTTATGGAAGGTTAAGAGAATGGTTTTCTCTAATAAGGTAAACAAAGAAATAACTTGTATTAAGGAAGGGCAATTTGATTTAAAGGTATCACTTGCTTAAAGCTTTAAAGTAAGGGTCACTTGATTTAGAAGCCGAGAAATGTATTTCTAAAAGTATCGTGACTTATGTGAAATGTACACAAGCCTGGATACTACGGGTGTTAGTATCTTGGGGTTTTATATGAAAAAGGGATCTTTTGAAAATAATGAAAGTACGTAGTACTTGGGGTTAAATTCCCGGATTTTGATGTGTAAAACGAAAGTGTCATGAGTTTATAAAAATGGAAGTCTAAAGGTTTAATGAACTTGCATGTATTTGCTTGTGATAGCTTTAAGTGCAAGTATTATATGTTACGTTGTCGTGACTCTCGGTTGGAGGGCCGGCTGTCTTGTTATAAGTTTACTTGGACGTACCGATAGTGATGTGGGATTCCACGGGTATGCTTCCATCATGATTGATCCTTGGACATGCTTATACGATGTGGGATTAAGGCGTGTGACCGGGATGTGGGTTAGATGCCGGACATTTTATTGGGCGTCTGGCGACGTGAGATTCCACGGTATGCTTCCATTGGTATGGATCTTGGCCATGCTTATACGATGAGGGATGCCGGGGCATGCAGCCAGGATGCGGGTTAGATGCCCGCGCATTTTATTACTCCATGGCCATGCTTATACGATGTGGGATTCCGGGGCATGCGACCATGTTATATTTTACTCCATGGGCTAGCTCCCCATGAAGACATGTACCCACGATGAGGATTAGGGCATGTTATATTATTACTCCATGGGCTAGCTCCCATGAAGACTGCACCTACGATGAGGATGCCGAGGGCACTTTATGGCCATGCTTATACGATGTGGGATTCCGGGGCATGCGGCCGCATTATATATATATATATATATATATATGTTGTATATGTGTACGCCGACAGTGTGGTGGGATTCCACGGGCGCGTCACATGGTTATATTTTTACACTTATAGTTGTCGGCAGTGATGTGAGATTCCACGGGCAGGAGATATATATATGTGTTGTATATGTGTACGCCGACAGTGATGTGAGATGCCACGGGCGCGTCACATGGTTATATTTTTACACTTATAGTTGTCGGCAGTGATGTGGGATTCCACGGGCAGGAGATATATATATGTGTTGTATATGTGTACGCCGACAGTGAGGTGGGATGCCACGGGCGCGTCACATGGTTATATTTTACGCTTATAGCTGTCGGTAGTGATGGGGGATTCCACGGACACGCTTTGATATTGTGACTTGATCGCGTCCCAGATTGGGCCGGGTAGTATATGCGTCCCTCCATAAAGGGCCGGATTGTGTTATGAAAGGTAAGTAAGTTAGATGGAAATGAACTTAATGACTTCTCCTAAGTATGTACGTAAGATATGGCTATAACTTTTATTGAAAATGGGAAAAGATAATAAGGTACGATTAAGTTCATAAGTGGTAATGACACGGCAGGATCTGGTATGTACTCTGTATATTTGTCCCTGTCATTCTTTTGTACAGTTATGATCTGTTTACTGTACGTTATTTCTGTTCCATATTCGGTACCTGTTGTACTGACCCCCTTCGGGGGGTTGCGTTCATGCCCGCAGGTTTTAGGTACCCAGGTTGGTGATCCTTGCTCTTAGGATCTCGGTTCAGTTTTTGGGAAAAAGCTCCATTTGCTCCGGAGGCTTATCTCTTGGTACGGTTTTCCCTGAGGTTGTAGATTCATGTATATTCAGGGGTATGGCGGGGCCCTGTCCCGCCACAGTTGTTATGTTAAAACTCTTAGAGGTCTGTAGTCACATTTTGTGGGTCAGTTTGTAAAGGAAAGGAGGCAACTGCTTCGGTTGTATATTATATGTCCAGGAAGGTAGCCCTATCGGCTAACTTTGTTTTATACATTGTTTTATTTTATAGTTTCATGTATGTTCCGTTGATTATCTCTGATGTATACCTGTAAGGGTGCCCAGGTAGGGCACCAGTCGCGGGACCGGGGTCGGGTCGTGACACAAGCCCATGTGGACAAGTTGACAAGTCAACAATGTCATGCTAGCAAGACTAATCTTCCAAGATGGTCAATGACCATTTTACCCCCTTACTAATTCGACCAAGACCTTGTGGGGGTGCCACGCTGTAATCGGGCGTGGCGGTGCCTTACCCGCACCCTAGTGATACATACATCGAGAAAATCAGCGGAACATAAAACATGAGTCATTAAACAAGAGATATAATAAATAAACAGTTAACCAAAGCGATTTGCCTTCGGTGTATACATAAAACACGAAACGCTTTAATCCTTTTACAACCCCGCCACAACAATTACTCTGCACCTCTAAGATATACAACAACTATGACGGACAGGCCCGCCATACCGAATGTACAAGAACCTACAACTCGTGGAAACATACCAAAGATAAGCCTCCAAGGAACGGAGCTTTCCGACATGAAATGAGATCCTAAGAGCGGGGATCCACGACCGATGTACCTACCTGCGGCATGAGCAGCCCCCGAAGGAGGTCGATCTGGTACAAGTATGTGAAATCAAATCGTAAATGAAATCATAATAGCCTAAAAGCGTGAGACATGTATGATAACCAAAATACAAGACGCAACATAAAAGCGATCGAGTCAGGGACTCACGCCCTCAAAGTCGCCACTCAAATATAACTATGGGTCTCACGCCCACAACATCCATCATGTTCGCATCATGGCCGCATGCCCCCGGAATACTGCATCGGTGTAGACATGTCCATGATGCAACAATAATAAGGCCGCGTGGCCACATGCGTACCGGAATCGCTTCGGTGTAGGCATTGCCCGTAACCTCAATAACAATATCTTTGGTGGTCAACCGCCGCGCATGGCCACATGCCCCCGGAATACTGCATCGGTGTAGACACGTCCATGTGACATCAACAACAAGACAGTAATCAAAATGGAAACATACCCGTGGAATTCTCCATCACTCCAAGTAAGTTCTCAACAAGTCAACCTACTTATCGAGACGCGGTAACACAGAAATACCACACTTGCACAACAAAGGCTATCATCACAAGCATAGGCAAGTTTCACAACAACAAGCATAGGCAAGTTTCACAACAACAAGCATAGGCAAGTTTCACAACAACAAGCATAGGCAAGTTTCACATCACTCAAAGTACCTTCATTTTATGCCAATGTCCGGGTTTTAACCCTAAAGTACTACGTACGTTAAATTCTTTAAAAGAGATCCATTACTTTTATAAAAAGTCACCCGATACCCGTAGTATTAGAATGACCAACCCACATTCCTTTTCAAAATCAAGTAACAACATTCTTATTACAGCAGCCATGATCTAGAAAATGTAATATCATTTTGTCTCATCTTAGTTTCTATGCAGATGGAGGTTTCTACTGGTTTTAATACGATACATCATTATTCAATACATTTTCCTTTATTAACGCTGCAGTGGTCTGTCGATACACATTCTGATTTCCGAAATCAGTAAAACATTATCCCTTTAAATAAAACCAAGTACTCATTACTCACGAATGAGGTTTCGCACAAACATCCACATTAAAACAAATAAGTTAAGTCTCTTATCTTATAAGATCAAGTCTCTTAACTTCTAACATCAGTAAACCATTTTCTTTACCTCTCTTAAGACATTATACCTAACTCCCCATAAAGCTAGTATAACTCTTTTTAAAACCTTTAAAACCAAGTGTTACTCTCCCTTCAAAACGATTTATAAATCTTTTGAAATACATCAAGTTCTTTATTATAACTAGCCAGTTATAATTCACATCAGTTACCTTTTAAAACCACAAAGTATTTTCTTACCTACATAAAGCTGTTATAACCAACTTCCCATAAAGCCGTTATAACACTTTATGTTTTAAAAACAATCAAACACGCTTAACACGTATGCGTCACCGTACTACATAGTTCACACATATCATGCTAGAAGAGATAGGAAGAGGTTCACATACCTCGACGATTATCGACAATAAGCAAAAGCTCCAAGTACTACAACCTTGGCCCTTTCCACTCCTCGAGTAGAATACGCTACTCTTAGTACTTTCACCTATAAAGGCCACAAACGTCTATTAAATCTTAAACACAAGTTCCCATCTTTCTCTGAGAAAATTCGAGCACCTTCCCACACAACGTAAATCTCCTCCTCTATCGAGGCTGGCCACTGCCGACTCAGGGGGGTTTATACGTCTAACCGGCGTGTACAATTCTACTCGCAATACTACAAGTCTACCGCAATGATCCTATGTAATTACGATTGATTCGATTCTTTATTCTTCAGCTTAAGTCAAAGACATTGCCACAATACTACGTTCATTCTATATATAGTATACTTCAACTATATATTCTAACATGTAATTTCAATTACAATAGAAGAACATAGTGTTTACCTCGATAAACCCAAAATTATCCAAGTATAAAGTCGATCCCGAGGAACGCTTAGCTCCTACTCAGCGCTCCAACAACCCTTAGAAGTTCTAACCAACTTCTACTTACAACTTCAACAACGGGTGAAGATTTCCTTAGGGTTTCGTTTTGTGGCTAAAGGAAGTATAATCGTATTTTCCGGGCTTTTGTATAAGTGTAACCTTGGGAATACTACAAGGTATTTGGGCAAGGCATTTGGACATTATAACAATACTAGGAGAGTATTTCTATACCACAACAAGGGGTATTATACGAAACAACTAGGCTAGGGGTACCCAGCAAGGCACCACAAAGGGAGGGTGGCCTCTCGGCCAAAGCTCCACAAAGGGGAGGATGGCTTTTGACTAATCACAAGAAAGAGGGAGGGAGGTTTTCAAGACTTGGAAGTTTTGGAATGGATGAAGTCTTCACACTTAGGGGTATTTATAGCAAAACCAAAGGCCAACCAAGGCAAGATCCTTCCAGTGTATAGCAAGTGTAAGGACAAGATTAAGCCAAGTGCACCCTAAACCCTACTCCACAAAACACTCCACAAAACAAGCCACAAAGCAAGGCACAAATCAAGGGCCAATCGCCAAGGCCAACCAACCTTGACCGCCTCCAAATCGTCAACGAGGGTGACAAGTGTCACCTCCGTTGGTCCAAAAATGTTTCGCCTCTCGGAAAAATCCGCAAAAATATAAATGACATAGCCGAATTTTTCCAACGTAAAGTCAGGAAACGTTTCGTCGAAAACGACTCAAATCGGCACTTGTGCCCAAAATGAATTCGCCAAGCCTAATGAAGTTCGAAAATTTCTACGTCGTCCCCACGTGCATACTGCGGAAATACGGTATAACATTCTCCCTCGCCGAAACATTCGGGACGAATGTTCCTTCTAAGTCTCAAAACAAACGTGCGCCAGTATAGTCTTCACTACTATACTTACGAGAATCAAACATGCCACACCTGGCCACAAAATAACATGCGCGCAAAACCCAAATCCACGCCAACGAGGAACCACCTCAGTTAGCACAAAAGTCCCCACCAAGGTCTAAAATATACTCCCTTCGCACCTACATTTCACAAGAAACGATCACACACGTTCACTTCTCCTCTATCTCGTCGTACCCCTCTAACACTCGAGCTCTTTCTAGTATCCGTACCACACTTCCGTCAACGTTTCTGTTTCCAACCCTTGGAGTTACTACCTCCAAACTTGGTCATCTTACTACCCTCGATTTCCTCTAAGGCCATTCTCGGCCTTCACGAACTGATTCTGGTCGAACATATCTATGAACTCATACGATGGTCATCTAAACTTGGGCCTAGCACCCTCGTGACCCTGCCACCTGGCGGGACCACCCAGAGCTGACCCTTCCGCCAGCGGGGCGGGTTGGCCCGCAACATGGCTGACCCGACCATCGTAGCGCCCGACTCCTCGCCGACATGGAACACATCATGGAAGCTACCACTTCCATCTCACACTAACCAGATTTTTAAATCACACTATAGCACAAAGCTATCCGAACATAACACTTAACACATCATTAACATCAACACATACAAGTATCTGTGGTTAAGGATATACGAAACTAGGCGGTTCAAGGACCGCTAAATCGAACTTCCACCGCGACCTCTCTCGTGGCCCGCAATCGCCTAGTAGTCTGTGCTATCCTACCAGCGCTACCCACGATCGGACATCTCTCGTCATATGGCCCTGTTGGCCGCAAGAATAACAAGCTCCTTGGTACTACGACACTCCCGAAATGCGGTCTACGCATCGACCACAGGTAGGGTAGATCTCGCCAACACCCTACTCGCGAACATTCAAACACAGGAGCCACGACTGCTCTCAATATCCCAAGGTCGAAGGCTGCGGAGGACCACTCTGCAATGGCGGAGTACATAACTAGTCTCTTCTGGCGGTCCGCCTCGAAAGTCGCCAAAATATTCGGCCGTCTTGGCCTTCCTGTGGCGGTCTGCCGTCGATCTGCGCCTCGCACCCTGTGCATGAGCTCGAATGCGGGCAATGTCCATGCGGTGAAGAGAAACACCCGCACAAGACTCGGCCATATAATCATCTAGCCGGTGGCGTAGCGATGCACCCATCCTCCATATCTGCAACAAGCGCGAGGGACATATCGAGCCAAAGAATCGAACTCGACATTGTACTCCCCAGCGGTCGCCTCTGTCTCAAGAACAAAAATTTGTCGGCCCGTGCCTCTCATCCGCGGAGGCAAGAAGTGCGTGAGAAAAGCCCCGAAAACTCATCCCATACTGCTGAGTGCATGCTCTCCCGGGAAAGCTCACGAATCAAACCGATCGATTGCGGTATCACGCGCGGCCGTCTGAACGAAGGTCAGACTCGGTCTCGAAGCCTTGATCACCGCATGATCGCTTTGGCCGACGGATGAACTCCTGCGGATCATCCTCGAGCCTCGACCCAAAAACTCTGGCGGGCTACAACTCGGAAAGTCCGTAGCCTCAAACTATACGCTCGTGCACCACAGTCTGCTGGGCCGGCTGCCGCGTCGGCTGTCCTCATATCAGCCACCACGGCCAATAATCGCCATCTCTCTGTGACCCATCTCCCTGCTCGGTGTGGGGTGGAGGCTCGAGTCTTGTAGTCTCATCGACCACGGCCGCTCTAAACCTCTTTGGTCTTTGCGGCGTCGCGAAACTTCGCCGTCGGGCTTGTCTCAGTCTTGGCCTGGCTGCGCCCTCGTACTCCTCTGTATCCCAGCAGCTCCTCGCTGCCTTTCCTTCCCAGGCACTTTGGTCGCGCGCGAGGCATAACTGGTAAAATGAAACACATCAGAGGGGTCCAACTTACAACTCAGCTGTAAGGCACGATCTTAGAATGAGAAGAATAGAAACCAATCCTACATGTCCTATAGCCTCCTGATTATAGATGTGGTGCACAACACACCGATAATCAAGACTCTACTAGACACGGTCTGTAGACACCTTCCGAGGACTAACTGCTCTGATACCACTATGTCACACCCCGAAAATCGGGCCCGTGACTGGTGCCTTACCCCGGGCACCCTAGTGATACATACATCAGAGAAAATCAGCGGAACATAAAACATGAGTCATTAAACAAGAGATATAATAAATAAACAGGCCAACCAAAACAGTTGCCTTCAGTGTATACATAAAACCTGAACAGTTTAATCCTTTACAACCACCTACAACAGATTACTACAGACCTTAAGATATACAACAACTATGACGGACGGGTTCGCCATACCCTGAATGTACAGAACCTACAACTCGTGGAAACATACCAAAGATAAGCTCGAAGGAACGAAGCTTTCCGACATGAAATGAGATCCTAAGAGCGGGATCCACGACCGATGTACCTCTACTGCGGCATGAACGCACCCCGAGGAGTCGATCTGGCAGTACAGTATGTGAAATCACAACATCAGAATGAAATCATAATAGCCTAAAAGCGGGAGACATGTATGATAACCAAAATACGATCAACATAAAAGCGATCAAGTCGGGGACTCACGCCTCAAAGTCGCCACTCAAATATAACTATGGGTCTCACGCCACAACATCCATCATGTTCGCATCATGGCGCGTACCGGAAGCGCATCGGTGTAGACATGTCCATGATGCAACACACAATAACAAGGCGCATGGCCATGCCGGAATCGCGCCGGTGTAGACATGCCCATGTAACCTCAATAACAATATCTGGGTGGTCAACCCCGCGCATGGACACATGCCCGGAATCTTGCGCATCGGTGTAGACACGCCCATGTGACATCAACAACAAGAGAATCAAAATGGAAACATACGTGGAATTCTCCATCACCGCCAAGACGTCAAGTAAGTTCTCAACAAGTCAACCGCCTCTATCGAGAGACGGTAATACGTAAATACCACCACACTTGCAACAAAGGCTATCATCACAAGCATAGGCAAGTTTCACAACAACAAGCATAGGCAAGTTTCACAACAACAAGCATAGGCAAGTTTCACAACAACAACCATAGGCAAGTTTCACATCACTCAAAGTACCTTAATTTTATCCCAAAGTCCGGGTGTTAACACTAAAGTACTACGTACGTTAAATTCTTTAAAAGAGATCCATTACTTTTATCAAAGTCACCCGATACCCGTAGTATTATAATGACCAACCCACATTCCTTTTCAAAATCAAGTAACAACATTCTTATTACAGCAGCCATGATCTAGAAAATGTAATATCATTTTGTCTCATCTTAGTTTCTATGCAGATGGAGGTTTCTCTTGGTTTTAATACGATACATCATTATTCAATACATTTTCCTTTATTAACAGCTGCGGTGGTGCAGCCGATACACATTCGATTTCTCAAATCGCAAACATTATCCCTTTAAATAAAACCAAGTACTCATTACTCACGAATGAGGTTTCATAAACATCCACATTAAAACAAATAAGTTAAGTCTCTTATCTTATAAGATCAAGTCTCTTAACTTCTAACATCGAGAAACCATTTTCTTTACCTCTCTTAAGACATTATACCTAACTCCCATAAAGCTAGTATAACTCTTTTTAAAACCTTTAAAACCAAGTGTTCTGTCTTCAAAACGATTTATAAATCTTTTGAAATACATCAAGTTCTTTATTATAACTAGCCGATTATAATTCACATCGATTACCTTCTAAAACCACAAAGTATTTTCTTACCTACATAAAGTCGTTATAACTAACTTCCCATAAAGCGTTATAACACTTTATGTTTAAAACAATCAAACACGCTTAACACGTATGCGTCTACCGCACTACATAGTTCACACATATCATGCTAGAAGAGATAGGAAGAGGTTCACATACCTCGCGACGATTATCGACAATAAGCAAAAAGCTCCAAGTACTACAACCTTGCTAGCCCTTTCCACTCCTCGAGTAGAATACGCTACTCTTAGTACTTTCACCTATAAAGGCCACAAACGTCTATTAAATCTTAAACACAAGTTCCCATCTTTCTACATAAAATTGGCAGACCTCCCGCCACAACGTAAATCTCCTCTCTATCGGCGGCTACCAGCCGACTGGTGGGTTTATACGCCTAACCTGACGTGTACAATTCTACTCGATATACTACACAAGTCTCTGCAATACGATCTATGTAATTACGATTCGATTCAGTTCTTTATTCTTCAGCTTAAGTCAAAAGACATTGTCAAAATACTACGTTCGATTATATATAGTATACTTCAACTATATATTCTAACATGTAATTTCCAATTACAATAGAAGGACGATAGTGTTTACCTCGATAGTTCCAAAATTATCCAAGTATAAAGTCGATCCCGAGCAACACTTAGCTCTTACTCAGGCGCTCCAAACAACCCTTAGAAGTTCTAACCAACTTCTACTTACAACGTCAACAACGGGTGAAGATTTCCTTAGGGGTTCGTTGTGGGGGCTAAAGGAAGTATACTCGGATTTTCTGGGCTTTTGTCTCAGTGTACCCGTGGGAATACTACAAGGTATTTGGGCAAGGCATTTGGACATTATAACAATACTAGGAGAGTATTTCTATACCACAACAAAGGGTATTATACGAAACAACTAGGCAGGAGTGGTACCCAGCCCAAGAGCACAATGAGGGAGGGTGGCCTCTCGGCCAAAGCTCCACAAAGGGGAGGGATGGCTTTGACGAATCACAAGCAAGAGGGAGAGGAGGGTTTTCAAGACTTGGAAGTTTTGGAATGGATGAAGTCTTCACTTGGGGTATTTATAGCAAAACCAAAGGCCAACCGAGGCGAGATCCTTCCAAGTGTATAGCAAGTGTAAGGACAAGATTAAGCCAAGTGCACCCTAAACCCTACTCCACAAAACACTCCACAAAACAAGCCACAAAGCAAGGCACAAATCAAGGGCCAATCGGCCAAGGCCAACCAACCTTGACCGCCCTCCAAATCGTCCAACGAGGTGACAAGTGTCACCCTCCCGTTGGTCCAAAAATGTTTTCTCTCGGAAAAATCCGCAAAAATATAAATGACATAGCCGGAATTTTTCCAACGTAAAAGAGAAACGCGTTTAAAAACGACTAAATCGACTTGTGCTCAAAATGAATTCGGCCAAGCCTAATGAAGTTCGAAAATTTCTCGTCGCCCCCACGTACATACTGGAAATACGGTATAACGAGGGTGCCACGTGTCGCCTCTCATTCGCCCATAAAATTTCAGAACCTGCGGGCCCCACAAAATGTAAAATTCCTCGGGTGGGCCCATGACCAAATCCGTAAAATAAACTTCCAAAAAGTTAAGAGTTCCATACTCTTCAAATAATGCATTTTGAGAATCCAATTCTCAACAACGAACATTTTTCCTTTCCAAATGTTCTAAGATTTTCCGTCGGAAAAACAATTCTTCATTTCAGACAAATTTCTAAGTCTTGATTCCTTACGTACATTCTCTTATACATGTCCCGGACTTACTGGTGTAACGATTACTCTTCCGCGCTTCCAAACTTATTCTAGCGTCGTACATAGCCTTCATATCGATTCGGCCTCCAATCTTTGGAGTTACTATTCTAAACAACATAAGGCCATTTCCGCTCTCACAACCTGTTCCGTGGAATGCGTCCAAGAACCCGTAAAATGATTAACTAGACTTGGCCTTGCACCCTCGTGACTCGCCACGTAGCGGACTACTACCAACTGATCCCATTCCATTTCAAGCTATGGCGACCCTTAATAGGTCCCAACCCGACTCGGCGTCGTATTTAACTCTTACCCGTGACTTAACTTTTTTACTACGAGAAGTCCTTATATACCTAAGGTCTGGTGGTTATCACATTCTTAGGCTCGCAATTTCCAGGCTCCATGCCTACCTTATCGGTCCCCCCATAAACGGGTACAAAACATATCGTAATACCATAATCGTGTTGTCTTGACCACAACAACCATACTTACTCCATACGGATCTCACCCGTACCATTCTCGAAATCCTACTACGTAGCTCAATCTATTAACATAGTCTTCCATTAATTCCCTTAATAATAACTTCTTAAGGGTCCATTTCCTTCTCAGACAGCTCATCATTTCCTAATTATCTCAAATTAGTACATAAAACCTTGATGAGAATTCATTAAACTGTTTCATACCTTCCCGGTATTTATTTAGTCCTTACCAAATCCTGGTAATCTAAAATCATTCCAGGCAACACGCGTCTGACCCTCATACATAAATCCGTATAGTTGTATGTCACAATACCAACTACAAACATTACCAACCTGGATACGCAATCCACATAATCTTTCCTGGGTCACTGCTGCCTTTCTCGTAGCTGCAAACAACATAACTTGTTAGGGAGAGACGACCCTAACCACACAGCTCTATCGCACGATCTTAGAGTGAGAAGAATGGAAATCAATCCTAAATGTCCTGCATCCTCCTGATTATAGATGTGGTGCACAACACACCGATAATCAAGACTCTACTAGACACGGTCTGTAGACACTTTCCGAGGACTAACTGCTCTGATACCACTTTTGTCACGACCCGACCCCGGGCCCGCGACTGGTGCCCTACCTGCGCACCCCTTTCGGTATACATCAGAGAATAGCACCAGAACATACACAACATATAAAATGCTTAAACATAAAATAACAATAAGCTAGCCGATAAGGCCACCTTCCGTAAAATATACGTAATAAAACAGTACATTTTTTTTTCTCTACAACCCAATCCACAAATGTGACTACAGACCTCTAAGAATAACAATCGTGTGGGACAGGCCCCGCCATACCCTGAATAAACAACAACCAACCATACCAGGGATAGGCCTCCGGAGTAATGGAGATTCCCAACAGCTGAACAGTGATCCTATAAGTGAGGATCAGCTACCTGTATACTCTACCTGCGGCATGAACGCAGCCCCCCGAAGGAGGTCAGTACAACATGTACCAAATATGTGAAACTGAAAGTACTGTAATGAAATCATAAGTCTATAATAAAGCGGAGACAGTATGATAACTCAATTAACGATGCGTGCCTTACTAACAATGAGAGTAATCAAGAGTATACTTACAACATAAAAATAGGAAGCTCACGATCAAAGCAGGACCACCCGCCCGCAGTATCATTAAGCAATCCTACTCCTGGGACTATTTCACCCGCATAGGTCGTGTGGACCCGCATGAGGTATTCCTCGCATGGGACTATTTCACCCGCATAAGCCCTTACGGACTCGCATGAGGTATTCCTCGCATGGGACTATTTCACCCGCATAAGCCCTTACGGACTCGCATGAGGTATTCCTCGCATAGGTTGTACCCGCCCGCATGGGACTATTTCACCCGCATAAGCCCTTACGGACTCGCATGAGGTATTCCTCGCATCGTGGGTAGCAAATCCACGGAATATGCAAATGCCACAAACCCGGGGAATGACCCCGTAATAAATAATATACCACTAGCACAAACCGGCTATCATACATAACATAAGCACTACCGGTTTATCATACAATATATAAGCAAGTTAAGAAATCCCCTAACTTCTTATTATTCTTGTTCATATACACTCTCATTTTAGTTTACTTAAGGCACTAACATGTCTTTTATAAAAATCCGGGAATTTAACCCAAGTACTACATACTTCCACGATACTAATAACCGTAGTATCAAGTCACAATTACTTTTTAAGACAAGTCACAATACCTTTTAGAAAATACATTTTCAGGCTTCTAAATCAAGTGACTTCTTTCTTTTAAAACTTTAAGCAATTGATTCCTTTAAATCAATTTGCCTTTCATTATCAAGTCATTTATCATACTTATATTACTTAGAGTAAACCACCCTTTTTTTAACTTTTCATAAAGCTATTATAACCAACTTCCCATAAAGCCGTTATAATAGCTTTATACTTTAGAAACTTACTGTCACGACCGAACCTGACGTGATCGTGCCTACCGCACCCAAGTAGACATACATCGTGTAATCGGAATATAAAACAAGACATGAAATAATAAGAAGTGCGAAAGCAGTTTATCTGAGGAAAATTGCCTTCTAAGTATATATATAACAACTAGACGATTACATCCCTTTTTATTTTTACAACTGCCATGATTACAAGACCTCTAAGAATGATATAACAACAACGATGAGACAGGGCCCCGCCATACCCCTGAATGTAAGCACCTACAACAACAGGGGACTATACCAAAGATAAGCCTCCGGAGAAACGGAGCTTCCCAAACGCTGAACTGTGACCCTATGAGCGAGGATCAACACTGGTGTACCTCTACCTGCGGTATGAATGCAGCCCCCCGAAGGAGGTCAGTACAACAGGTACCAAGTATGTGAAACTGAAAATACTGTAAATGAAATCATAATAGTCTATATAAAACAGGAGAAATCGCACATGTCTCGGCCCATCTCATGGGACTCGATAGAAATCGCACATGTCTCGGCCCATATCATGGGACTCGATAGGAATCGGATGTAATACATTCCCGGTTCATCCCATGAACGCGGTGTCGTGTGGCCCTAACATCTAAACGCTCTTTTAAGATAGATTAAGATAATACCATGTTTTCCTTTTAAAACAACTAAGGCAATATTATGCCCTCCTTTTTAAACCAACACACTTGCCTTCTTAAAGTCAAGTAACAACATTCTTTTCCAAAAGTTCAAGTTTGCCTAATTTCAAATATTCACGTTTCTTATTTTCGAAAGGTTTCATAGTTCATAGTCTTAATCATTTAATAACATAATTCTCTTTTTTAAAAACAGTTGAGTAATATATGCCTTATGTGTGAGTAGGTTATTCTTGTTCATAACAATCTTATTTAAAGCAGCCATGATCTAGGAAATGTAATATCATACATTTCTCCTGTTTTATATAGACTGTTATGGTTTCATTTACAGTATTTTTCAGTTTCACATACTTGGTACTGTTGTCTTGACCTCGCCCGGGTGCGTTCATCTGCAGTGGTAGGTACTGGTTGTTGATCCTCACTCATAGGATCACAGTTCAGCGTTTTGGGAAGCTCCGTTTCTCCGGAGGCTTATCTTTTGGTATGTTCCCTGAGTTGTAGGTTCTTGTACATCCAGGGGTATGGCGGGGCCCTGTCCCGTCATAGGTGTTGTTACATTCTTAGAGTGCAGAAATCTGTTGTGGCGTGGTTTGTAAAAGAGATGTAACTGTTCAAGATTTATTATATATGCAAGAAGGCAACCGTTTTGGTTGGCATGTTTTATTATCTTATCTCTTATTTCATATCTGTATGTTTTATATTCCGCTGATTTCTCTGATGTATGACTACTTGGGTGCCCGGGTAAGGCACCAGTCACGGGCCCCGGAACGGGTCGTGACAAAAGTGGTATCAGAGCAGTTAATCCTCTGAAAGTGTCTACAGACCGTGTCTAGTAGAGTCTTGATTATCGGTGTGTTGTGCACCACATCTATAATCAGGAGGTTGCAGGACATTTAGGATTGGTTTCCATTCTTGTCATTCTGAGATCGTGCCTTAGAGTTGTGTTATAAGTTGGACCCCTCTGACGCATTTCGTTTTTACCAGTTATGCCTCCGCGCAAGGCAACCCAGGCCCAGATGGGCAAGGCAGCCGAGGGAGCTGCTAGTGGGATACAGAGGAGTACGAGGGCGCAGGCCCAGACATTACCTGAGATAGTGCTTCAGACGGCGAGTTTTGCGACGCCGCCAGCGAGTTTAGAAGCGCGGCGGTGGGCTGCCGAGACCACAAGACTGAGCCTCGGTCCACACTGGAGCAGAGGAGATGGGTTACAAAGAGATGGCCCAGTTATTGGCCAGGATAGTGGCAAGACACGAAGATAGGCTGGATGCAGCAGTTCCAGTTCCAGTAATACCCATGGTTCACCCAAGATCGGATAGTTTGAGGCTACGAGACTTTCTGAGTTGTAGCCCGCCAGAGTTCTACGGGTCGAGGCCTGAGGATGATCCGAAGGAGTTCATTCGGCGATTCTGACGGATCATGAGAGTGATCAAGGCTTCGGAGACCGAGTCGGTGGTCTTAGGTTCGCATCGGCTGCGTGATACTGCAGTCGACTGGTTTGATTCGTGGGAGCTGTCCCGGGGAGAGTATGCACTTCCAGTTGTTTAGGACGAGTTCTCAGGGGCATTTCTTGCACATTTCTTGCCTCCACAGATTAGAAGGGCTCGGGCCGACATATGTTTGACGTTGAGGCAGACCGGGCGTACGGTTCGGGAGTACAATGTGGAGTTTGACTCATTAGCTCGGTACATCCCCGCATTGGTAGCTGACATGGAGGGCGAGTGCACCGCTACGCCACCGCTTGATGACTACTTGGCGAGGCTTGTTCGGTGTAGCTCTTCACCGGGCATGGACATTGCGCATACAAAGCTTATGCACTTGGATGTGAGGAGCGGAGAGGTCGACGGAATGGCCGAGATCGGCGAAGAGGCCGTGACAGCAGGTCCTTAGGTAACTTTCGAGCGGACCGCCTCGTGGCGAGCTAGTTATGTACCTCCGCCAAGATGCAGTGGTCCTCCACGCCTTGTGGCGCTCGTGGTATTCGGAGCGGTCGAGCTCGGGGCTTCGGCTCACGGTATACACGGTTCCATCCACGGGTTCATGCTTTCTCGGTGTGCACGACGCGCAAACGCCATCCCGGAGTGTCGTCTTCATACCGGTGCTTGTTTCACTGCGGTCGTCGAGGGCCATGTGACGGACTGTCCTAAAGAAGGGATACAGTAGAATGACACGACCTCTGGTCGGTGGCGGGATCATCGCGCCTACATACGCATACGCCTGCAGGGCAGGCCTATGATTAGAGTGGAGCAGATGGTACAGGTATATTCTTACCCCTCTAGAGACTAGTATGCGTAATGATATGATGAAGTGCTAAGTATTATGTTCAGATAGCATTATGTTAAAATTGTGATTAGAAAACATGGTTAGTTATATGGGTAAGTTTGGGGACAGGGAAATTGTGAACCTTAGAATATTACACGTAGAGACCTTAGATGCGAGGCCATCTTGAGTAAAAGATTTATGTTTGTGTTGACCTTTGTCGGGGTGCATTGTATACGTGGGATATATTTGTGTGATAAGTCCCTGAGTGATATGAAATGAAAGAGGGTAGTTGAGCTAAGAAGACCACTAGGTTTTCGTGACGTGATTAGTGAGATTGTTCCGGATCGGGAACAAGTGTTTAAGCGCGATGGCGGGTCGGGTTGAGGACCACCGCGGGTCAACCGCGCCCGTAATGTGGTGGGGTCAGTTCGAGGTGGTCCCGCCATTGGTAGGGTCACGAGGGTGCTAGGCCCGCATTTAGGTAACCATCGTATGAGTTCGTGGATATGTTCGACAGATCGGATCGTGAAGGCCGGAATGGCCTTAAAGGAATTTGAGGCTAGTAAGATGACCAAGTTTCGAGGTAGTGACTCGTAAATTTTTGATGATCAAGTATGGTGCATTATACTAGAAAGAGTTCAAGTGTTCGAGAAGAGTCACGAGTGAGGAAAGAAGAGGACGTGGGTTATCGTAATAAAAGAGATCATTTGTTGTGAAGTGAAGATGCGAAGGAGTATCCTTTAGAGGTGGAAGCTTTTGTGAGGTAGGAATGATTTCTCGTGGACCTGGGGTAAGTATTTGCGCGTGGGTTATTTTGTGGCCAGGTGTGGCATTGGCAACTTGTTAGAGAAACTTTATCGTTATCCGTCTTGAGAAGGAACATTCGGGACGAATGTTTCTAAGGAGGGGAGAATGTTATACCCCGTATTTCCTAAGTATGTACGTGAGGACGACGTCAAAAGTTTAAGCCTTAAAGTAGGCATTAGAGACGAATTTTTTGCACAACTAGCGAAAAGAATCGCTTTCCGAAACGCTTTCCAAAACTTGCGAAGGAAAATTACGGCTATGTCATTTATAATTTTGCAGATTTTTTCGAGAGATGAAATATTTTGGACCAACGGAGGGTGACATGTGTCACCTCAAAGTGGACGAAACTTAGGCGTTTGGCCTTGTTTTTGGTCAAGGGTTAGGTAGGATATTTTGGTGGTAGATGGATAAGGTACACTTGCCCAAATCCTCACCCTACACTTGCCCACCACTTGTCTTGATCTTGGCCCTTGAATGTCCTATAAATACCCTCTAATGCAAGGCCATTTCTTCATCCACACTTGTAAAAATCCAAGGCAAAATCCTCTCCCTCCTCTTAAGCTCTCGTCCTACCTTCCCTCCTCCCTTTGTGAGGCCTTGGCAGAGTACCCCCTCTCGAGTGTTGTCTCGTATAAATACCCCCTTGGTAGAAAAGTATTCTCCAAGTATTGTTACTATTCCCAAATACTTTAGCCCAAATACCTTGTAGTACTTTCCAAAGTTACCTCTATACGTAGAGCCCGTAAATACTACTATATTCCCTTAAGTCACAAAAACGAAACCCTAAGGAAATCTTCATAGCGGGTTGAAGTATTAAGAAGAAGTTGCGTAGAACTTCTAAGGTTTGTTTGGAGCGGGTTGGGCGCCTGCAGTAGGAGCTAAACGTTGCTCGTGATCGACATTTAACTTGGATAATTTTGGGCTTATCGAGGTAAATACTATTGTCCTTCTATTGTAATTGGAAATTACATACCGTAGTAGTATAAAAATGAGTATAAGACGATATAAGGATTGTATAAAGAAGAGAATTGAATAGATCACATCGTAAGAATATTAAAGAAGAAGTGAACGGTATTTACGTAGGACTATTCTGATGAGACTTGTGTAGTTTGACGTAGGGAAGTGTTGCCCAATTTTCCATAGAATAAAGGAATCAGATCTAGAAATGTTTTGAGAATAGTCTAGACGCTGATAGACTTATATGACCGTTATAGGTTGAAATCGCAAGTAGCGTATTCTACTCGAAGGGTGGAAAAGGCCAGCCGATTCTGATACTTTGGAGCTATTTGCTTATAGTCGATAATCGTCGTGAGGTATGTGATTCTTCCTATACTCTTGAGCATGATATTTTAAAAGTATATATATATATATATATATAGTACGGTAGACGTACGTGTGTTAACTGAACGTAGTTTTACGGCAATGTCTTTTGACTTAAGCCTGAATAATAAGAATCTTGAAGTATTTCAAAAGAATTAAGAAACCTTTTTGAAAGAAGAGTAACACTTGGTTTTAAAAGCTTAAGAGTTATACTAGCTTTATGAGAAGTTAGGTATAACGACTTAAGAGAGATAAAAAGAATGGGTTATTGATTTTAGAAGTTAAGAGACTTGATCTTAAAAGATAAGAGACTTGACTTAATTGATTTAATATGAATTTTGTTAAAAAGCGTGAAACCTCATTCGTGAGTAATGAGTACTTGGTTTGTAAAAGGAATAATGTTTCTTGATTTCTAAATGAGAATAAGTATCGAACAAACCACAAAGAACGTTAATAAAGGAAATGTTTTGACAAATAAAGTATTATTAAAACCAGTAGAAACCTCCATCTGCATAGAAGCTAAGATGAGACAAAATGATATTACATTTCCTAGATCATGGCTGCTTTAAATAAGATTGTTATGAACAAGAATAACCTACTCACACATAAGGCATATATTACTCACTGTTTTTAAAAAGAGAATTATGTTATTAAATGATTAAGACTATGAACTATGAAACCTTTCAAAATAAGAAACGTGAATATTTGAAATTAGGCAAACTTGAACTTTTGGAAAAGAATGTTGTTACTTGACTTTAAGAAGGCAAGTGTGTTGGTTTAAAAAGGAGGGCATAATATTGCCTTAGTTGTTTTAAAAGGAAAACATGGTATTATCTTAATCTATCTTAAAAGAGCGTTTAGATGTTAGGGCCACACGACACCGCTGCTCATGGATGAACCGAATGTATTTCACCGATTCGACATCGAGTCCATAAGATGGACCGAATGTACTTCATGCGACACGCGTTCATGGGATGAACCGAATGTATTCCATCCGATTCTATCGAGTCCCAGAGATGGGCGAGACATGTGCGATTTCTATCGAGTCCCATGAGATGGGCCGAGACATGTGCGATTTCTATCGAGTCCCATGAGATGGGCCGAGACATGATTCCATGCGATTTCTATCGAGTCCCACGAGATGGCCGAGACATGTATTCCACACGATTCCACCTCGAGTCCATGAGATGGGCCGAGACATGTTACACGTATCACCTAACTTATACCTAGACTGCCGGCAGTGAGGAAGGAGTTCCACGGGCACGAGGGATGACTTTGAGGGCGTGAGTCCCTGACTTGACATGACTTCTTTTATGAACTGTAGTTTTGTTATCATATATGTCTTCTGTTTTATATAGACTATTATGATTTCATTTTCAGTATTTTTCAGTTTCACATACTTGGTACCGTTGTCGACCTCATTCGGGCCGCGTTCATGCCGCGGTAGAGGTACAGTTGTTGATCCTCACCATAGGATCACGTTCAAGATTTTGGGAAGCTCCGCTTCTCCGAGGCTTATCTTTTGGCATGTTCCTCGAGTTGTAGGTTCTTGTACATCCAGGGTATGGTGGGCCCCGCCCGTCATAGGTGTTGTTACATTCTTAGAGGTGTAGTAATCTTGTTGTGGCGTGGTTTGTAAAGAGATGTAACTGTTCAAGATTTATTATATATGCAAGAAGGCAACCGTTTTGGTTGGCCTGTTTTATTATCTTATCTCTTATTTCATATCTGTATGTTTTATATTCCGCTGATTTCTCTGATGTATGACTACTTGGGTGCCCGGGTAAGGCACCAGTCACGGGCCCCGGAACGGGTCGTGACACCTACCCCAAGACTTCCAAATCGTCCAAAAGACGCCCACACATCCGCCAATTAGAGGGTGACAAGTGTCGCCCTCTCGTTGGTCCAAAATATTTTATCTCTCGGAAAAATCCGCAAAAATAATAAATGACATAGCCGTATTTTTCCCTTCGCAAGTTTTGTAAAACGTTTCGTCGAAAAACGATTCTTTTCGGTAGTTGTGAACAAAATTTCGTCCTTGCCTAACTTTAAGGCTCAAACTTTTCTACGTACGTCCTCACGCATATACTCGGAAATACGGTATAACATTCTCCTCTCTAGAAACATTCGTCGAATGTTCCTTCTCAAGACGGATAACGATGAAGTTCCTCTTAACTTAAACAAGTTGCCAATTCCACACATGGCCACAAAATAACACACGCTCCAATACTTAATCCAAGTCTACGAGGAATCACCTCTAACATCACAAAAGCTTCCACCCAAAGTCTAAACGATACTCCTTTAAGAAACGATCACTTCTATCCTCTTAACACATGTTCACTTCTTCCCTTACTCGTCGTACCCTTCTCGTACACTCGAACTCTTTCTCATACCTTACCACATTTACATTCTTCTTCGCCAAATCTGGTTACTACCTCCAACTTGGTCATCATTCACGAACAACTGATGGATCTTCGATACTTTTCCGAACATACCAACATGAAAGACCGGACGTACTGCCTCCTAAGTCAGACGGCAATGCTAACCTATAGGGACCTTGGCCTATTTTCCAAATGATCTGAAAAGGCCCAAAGTAACTCGGCTAAGTTTCCTCTGTTTTCCAAAACTCGTCACACCCTTTCCGGGTGGTACCTTCAAGAAGACCCACCGTCAACCTGAGCTCTAAGTGTCGTCGTCGATTATCCGCACGACTCCTGTTGACTCTGAGCTGCCAATAATCTCTTCTGGATAAGCTTCACCCTATCCACATCCTGCCGAAACAAGTATGAACCATCTATCTGAACCTTGCCAACATCGACCCAATCGACCGGCAACTTACATTTCCGCCCCTACAAGGCTTCATAAGGCGACACCCGAATGCTGAAATGGTAGCTATAAAACACTCCCTCAACAGGAGACAACAATCCTCACAGCTACCCCTGAAATCCACACACCCGGCGGGGCGAATGCGACATCGATACTCCTGAGTTCCTAACCTTGCTCGTAAAACTTCCGAAAAAGAAATAAGCGTAACACAGGCTCCACCGCTGCCATAAGGTGAAATTAGGCACCTCGTGCAGCCTTACAACCTTCCTGATATAACATCTCGCATAACCCTCTGCCGAGTAAACGGTCTTGACTGAAAGACAAGAGGGACTGACCCCCCTCAGCCCGACTACTGGTCGAATGCATCCACGAACTCGTACGCTGGTTAACTAAACTTGGGCCTAACACCCTCGTGACCCCACCACCTGGCGGGACCACCTCGAACTAACCCCACCACAATACAGGCCGCGGGTTGACCCGCAATCGGTCTGCAACCCGACCCGCTATCGCGCAAAACTCTTGTTCCCCGATCCGGAACAATCTCACAATTGTTATACCCCGTAGTTGCAGGGTATATATGTGAGGACGTACGTGCGAGAGTACGACAGAAATTTTGAAAAGAAAGAAAGATGTGAGTTTTCGACGGAAAAGTTCCGGTTATTTGTGAAGAAAAAGGTTCGTTAATAAGAATTGGATTCCCAGATTTGGTATGTGGGCTTCTTAAATTATATTAGAATTTTGAGATTTTATTTTCGGAAATGGTCACGTGGGGCCCACGGGAGAAATTTACGGCTTTGTGGGGCCCACTTTGTTTTCGAGATTTTGGCCATTGTGGATATTTTTCGAAAGACGTTTTTTGAGGGCCATTAGGAGGGTGACACGTGTCACCCGCCTGGCTTGGCGGTTACCTTTGTGCACAACACCCGGTTAGAGTCGTTTTTCGACGAAACGTTTTTCGTAACTTGCGAAGGGAAAATTCCGGCTATGTCGTTTTGTATTTTTGCGGATTTTTCCGAGAGACGAAACATTCTGGACCAACGGGAGGGTGACATGTGTCACCCTCACAATGGAAGCATGTGGGGCGGCACTTGGCCGAATTGAGGGGGCAAGTGGTGCTAGATATTTGTGTAGATATTTGTGAGGGTTTTAAGGAGTAGGGTCTAGGGTGCACTTGGCTTGATCTTGGCCTTACACTTGCCTTGCACTTGGCTAGATCTTGGCCATTGGTTGGCCTTTGGGTTTGCTATAAATACCCCCTTAGTTGATGAACTTTCTTCATCCAAAAATCATTTTCCAAGTCTTGAAATCTCTCCCCCTTTGTGAGTTGAAATCGTCCAAAGCCCTCCCCCCCTTTGTGGAGCTTTGGCCGAGAGGCCCCCCCCCCTTTGAGCCCCCCTAGCCTAGTTGTTTTCGTATAATACCCCTTGTTGTGGTATAGAAATACTCCTAGTATTGTTATAATGCCCAAAATACCTTAGCCTCAGACCTTGTAGTATTCCAAAGATACCTCTTTCGTAGAGTCCGAAAATACTACCTTTGTCCTTTAGTCTCAAACCAAACCCTAAGGAAATCTTCATAGTTGGTTGAAGTATGTGAGTAGAAGTTGGTTAGAACTTCTAAGGGTTGTTTGGAGTGGTTTGGAGCGCACGGAGTGGAGCTAAACCTTGCTCAGGAGCGACATTAAACTCGGATAATTTTGGGCTTATCGAGGTAATTATCTTGTCCCTCTATTGTAATTGGAAATTACATGTTTGGTTGAATATATAGTCAAGTATACTATATATGGAACTACTTAGTATTCGCAATGTCTTTTGACTTAAGCCCAAGAATAAAGAATCGAATCAATCGTATTTACATAGATCAGACAGTAGACTTGTGTAGTATTATCGAGTAGAATTGTACACGCCCGTAGACGTGTAAACCCCCGGTTGGCTTCGTAGCCGCCTCGATAGAGAGAGATTTACGCTCATGTGGGATGTGTCGAATTTTCTATAGAAAGATAGAAACTTGTGTTTTGGGGTTAATAGACGCTTGACCTTTATAGGTGAAAGTAAAGAGTAGCGATTCTACTCGAGGAGTGGAAAGGGCTAGTGCGTTGTAGTACTGGAGCATTTTGCTTATTGTCGATAAATCGTCGCGAGGTATGTGAACCTCTTCCTATCTTTTCTAGCATGTTGTTGTGAACTATGTAGTACGGTAGACGCATACGTGCTAAGTGATTTGGTTGGTTTAAAAACATAGGGTGTTATAATAGCTTTATGGGAAGTTAGTTATAACGACCTTATGTAAGTGAAAATGGTTTATCGATGTTAGAAGTTAAGAGACTTGATCTTATAAGATAAGAGACTTAACTTATTTGTTTTAATGTGGATGTTTGTGTGAAACCTCATTCGTGAGTAATGAGTACTTGGTTTTAAAGGGATAATGTTTTACCGATTTCGAATCGAACGTGTATCGGCAGCACCACCGCAGCTAATAAAAGGAAAATGTATTGAATAATGATGTGTTGTATTAAAACCAGAGAAACCTCCATCCGCATAAGCTAAGATAAGACAAAATGATATTACATCTTCTAGATCACGGTCATGTAATAAGATCGTTATAAACAAGAATAAACTACTCACATATATGACATATGTTACTCAATTGTTCTAAAAAGGAATCAAGTGATTAAGTTTGGGAACTATGAAACCATTTGAAAATGAGAAGCTTGAGTAATCAAACTAGGCAACCGAACTTAGAAAAGAATGTTGTTACTTGGTTTTGAAAATAAGTGGTTGGTCATTCTAATACTACGTATCGGGTGACTTTTATAAAAGAAATGGATCTCTTTAAAAGAACTTACGTATGTAGTACTTTGGGGTTAAAACCCGACTTTGGTATAAAATGAAAGTACTTTGTGTTGTTGTGAAACTTGCCTATGCTTGTTGTCGTGAAGCTTGGCTATGCTTATTGTGATAACCTTTGTTGTGCAAGCGTTGTATTTGCGTGTTACCGCGTCTCATGGAGGTCGGTTGACTTGTTGAGAACTTACTTGACGCGTGCAGCGACGGAGAAATTCCACCGCACGCTCCTCGCTGATAGTATTATTGTTGTGCATCGCTACGACATCGACACGACGCGTAGCGCACGTATGCTTCCATTTAGATTACCGCCTTGTTGTTTCCTTCGACATACCGACACGATGCGTAGCGCACGTATGCGCCCATTTGGAATGTTGTCTTATATTTCCTTGGACATACCGACACGATGCGTAGCGCACGCATGCGCCCATTTGGAATGTTGTCTTATTTTTCCTTTGGACATACCGACACGACGCGTAGCGCACGTATGCGCCCATTTGGATTGCCGTTGTTGTTGAGGTCACATGGACATGTCTACACCGATGCAGAATTCCGGGCATGTGGCCGTGGGACATTGGTATTATTGTTGCATCATGGACATGTCTACACCGATGCAAGATTCCGGCACGCGCCATAATGCGAACGATTGATGTGGTGGGCGAGACCCATAGTTATATCGAGTGATGATCGCTTTATGTCAGAATCGTAGTTTGGTTATCATACATGTCTCGCTTTATATAGACTAGTATGATTTCATTTACGATTGCATGCTTTACATACTGTACCGTTCGACTTTCTTCGGCCGAAAGGTATAAAGAGGCGAGCCTCTACCACGAACAGACCAACCGTGGCTCCGTATGGCACATCCCCGAGAAGGGCCGTAGGCATGCCTCGGATCGCAGCCTGGCACCATTTGTTGGGTCGCCTCAAGGCTCGCGACAAAGTGACAAAAGTGGTATCGTGAGCGCTAATCCTCGGAAAGTGTCAGCTGCACTGTCTAGTAGAGTCTTGATTATCGTGTGTTGTGCACCACATCTATAATCAGGAGGCTATAGGACATTTAGGATTGGTTTCCATTCTTCTCATTCCGAGATCGTGCCTTGTAGAGTCAGAAATAGTTGTACCCTCCGACGTATCTCGTTTTTACCGCTATGCCTCCGCGCAAGTGCAACCAGAGCCCGGCGGCAAGGCCGAGGGTGCCGCTAGTGAGATACGAGGAGTACGAGGGCGCAGCCCGCACAAGACTGAGGTTGTGCTTCGACGGCGGTTTCGCGACCGCAAAGACCAAAGCAGAGTTTAGAGCCGCAGATGGGCGATGAGACTACAAGATCTGAGCCTCCATCCCACACCTGAGCAGGGAGATGGGTCACGCGAGATGGCCCGCTTATTGCCGTGGTGTGGCCGACATGAGGACAGCCGATGCAGCAGCCTGCCCAGAGCACCAGCGTTCACCCCCGAGCAGATAGTTTGAGGCTACGGGACTTTCTGAGTTGTAGCCCGCCAGAGTTTTACGGGTCGAGGCCTGAGGATGATCCGCAGGAGTTCATCCGGCAGTTACAGCGGATCATGCGGGTAATCAAGGCTTCAGAAACCGAGTCTGTGACCTTTGGTTCGCATCGGCCGCGCGGATACCGCAATGATTGGTTTGATTCATGGAGCTTTCCCGGGAGAGCATACGCACTTCCAGCAGTATGGGATGAGTTTTCGGGGGCTTTCCTCACGCACTTCTTGCCTCCGCAGATGAGGAGGGCACGGGCCGACAGATTTTTGTTACTGAGACAGAGAGGGCGCACTGTCAGGGAGTACAATGTCGAGTTCGATTCTTTGGCTCGATATGTCCTCGCGCTTAGTTGCAGATATGGAGGATGTGGTGCATCGCTACGCCACCGCTTGATGATTATATGGCGAATCTTGCGCGGTGTTTCTTCACCGCATGGACATTGCCCGCACGCAGCTCATGCACCAGATGTGAGGCACGGAGGGTCGACGGAATGACCGATCGCCAGAAGAGGCCGTGACGGCAGGTCCTTTGTGGCTTTCGAGGCGGACCGCCAAAGAAGAAAGAAGTTATATACCCCCACCGCATGCAGTGGTCCTCCACCGCCTTCGTGGAGCGGTCGTGGCTCCAAGGTTCAGATTTTCGGCAGAGCAGGGTGTTAACCACCAAGCCACCCCTACCTCGTTGTGACCATTGTGGTAGACTCCATTTTGGAGAGTGTCGTGCTAGATTGGGAGTTTGTTTTGCATGCGACAGCAGGCCATTTTGCGGAATCGTCCTACCAAGGGAAGCGGATGTTACGACTCACCTTCAGATCTCGTGGCTGGTTCATCACCTTCATACTGCTGCAGGCAGTGTGCCTATGATTAGAGTGGAGCGGTAGCTTCGTGTATATCCTTAACCTCTAGAGTTTTGGTATGCTTGTTATGATGATCTCATTATTGTGTGCTATGTACGGATAGCATTGTGATATGTGTGAGTTAAAATGCATGGTTAGTTGGAAGGATACGGGAGGCATGGTAAGTGTGAACCTTAGACTATTTCACGATCGAGACCTTAGAGGTAAGGTCGTCTTGAGTAAAAGATTCGCTTTATGTTTGACCTTTATAAGGGTGAGTAGTATACGGGATTTATTTGTGTGATAAGTCCGGGTAGTGTGAGATGGAAGTGGTAGCTTTCATGATGTGAATTAGTAAGATTGTTCCGAATCGGGAACAAGAGTTTGCACGGTTGGGGTCGGGTTTAGGACCATTTGCGGGTCAAACCAGAACCTGGGGTGGGGCCAGCTGGGTGGTCCCGCCAGTGGTAGGGTCACGAGGGTGCTAGGCCCGAGTTTAGACGACCATCGATGAGTTTGTGGATGCGTTCGACCAGATCGCTCGTGAAGGCCGAATGGCCTTAGGGATATTACGCTAGAGATGACCAAGTTCGAGGTGGTGACTCCAAGGTTTTGGGAATCAAGCGATGATCAAGTGTGGTACGATACTAGAAGATTTCAAGTGTTCGAGAAGGGCACGACGAGTAAGGAAGGAAGATAACGGTGTTATTTCGTGGCCAAGCCGTGGCGCTGACAACTTGTTAGAGGAACTTCATCGATATCCGCTTGAGAAGGAACATTCGGACGAATGTTTCTAAGGAGGGAGAATGTTATACCCGTAGTTGCAGTGGTATATATGTGAGGACGACGCGCAGAGTACGATGTAAATTTTGAAAAGAAAGAAAGATGTGAGTTTTCACTAAAAGTTCCGTTATTTGTGAAGAAAAACGTTCGTTAATAAGAATTGGATTCCCAGATTTGGTATGTGGGCTTCTTAAATTATATTAGAATTTTGAGATTTTATTTTCTGAAATGGTCACGCTGGGCCCACGGAGAAATTTACTGACTTTGGGGCCCACTTTGTTTTCTAGATTTTGGCCATTGTGGATATTTTTCGAAAGACGTTTTTGAGGGCCATTAGAGGGTGACACGTGTCACCCCGCCTAGGTGGCTTGGCCGGTTACCTTTGTGCACAACACCGCTAGAGTCGCCGACGAAACGCTTACAGAATCTGCGGGCGGAAAATTCGCTATGTCGCTTGTATTTTTGGCGGATTTTTCCGAGAGACGAAACATTCTCGACCAACGGGAGGGTGACATGTGTCACCCTCACAATGGAAGATGGGGCGCACTTGGCCGAATTGGCGGGCAAGTGGTGCTAGATATTCGTAGATATTTGTGAGGGTTTTAAGGAGTAGGGTCTAGGTGCACTTGGCTTGATCTTGGCCTTACACTTGCCTTGCACTTGGCTAGATCTTGGCCATTGGTTGGCCTTTGGGTTTGCTATAAATACCCCTTAGTTGATGAACTTTCTTCATCCAAAAATCATTTTCCAAGTCTTGAAATCTCTCCTTTGTGAGTTGAAATCGCCCAAAGCCCTCCCCTTTGGAGCTTTGGCCGAGAGCCCCCTTTGAGTGAGGCTTGGCTGGGTACCCCTAGCCTAGTTGTTTTCAGATAATACCCCTTGTTGTGGTATAGAAATACTCCCTAGTATTGTTATAATGCCCAAAAGACCTTAGAATGTTACCTTGTAGTATTCCAAAGATACCTCTTTACGTAGAGTCCGGAAATACTACCTTTAGTCACTTTGGTCTCAAACCGAAACACTAAGGAAATCTTCATAGTTGGTCAAGATGTGAGTAGAAGTTGGTTAGAACTTCTAAGGGTTGTTTGGAGTGGTCGAGCGCACGAGTGAGCTAAACCTTGCTCGTGAGCGACATTAAACTCGGATAATTTTGGGCTTATCGAGGTAATTATCTTGTCCTCTATTGTAATTGGAAATTACATGTTTGGTTGAATATATAGTCAAGTATACTATATATGGAACTACTTAGTATTCGCAATGTCTTTTGACTTAAGCCCAAGAATAAAGAATCGAATCGAATCAGATTTACATAGGATCAGACAAGGTAGACTTGTGTAGTATTATCGAGTAGAATTGTACACGCCCGGTAGACGTGTAAACCCCCGGTTGGCTTGGTAGCCGCCTCGATAGAGGAGGAGATTTACGCTGTCATGTGGGAGGCCGAATTTTCTATAGAAAGATAGAAACTTGTGTTTTGGGGTTAATAGACGTTTTGACCTTTATAGGTGAAAGTACTAAGAGTAGCGGATTCTACTCGAGGAGTGGAAAGGGCTAGCAAGGTTGTAGTACGTGGAGCATTTTGCTTATTGTCGATAAATCGTCGCGAGGTCTGTGAACCTCTTCCTATCTTTTCTAGCATGTTGTTGTGAACTATGTAGTACGGTAGACGCATACGCTAAGTGATTTGGTTGGTTTAAAAACATAGGTGTTATAATAGCTTTATGGGATGTTAGTTATAACGACCTTATGTAAGTGAAAATGGTTTATCATGTTAGAAGTTAAGAGACTTGATCTTATAAGATAAGAGACTTAACTTATTTGTTTTAATGTGGATGTTTGTGTGAAACCTCATTCGTGAGTAATGAGTACTTGGTTTTTAAAGGGATAATGTTTTACTGATTTCGAATCGAATGTGTATCGGCGCACTAATCGCAGCGTTAATAAAAGGAAAATGTATTGAATAATGATGTGTTGTATTAAAACCGAGAAACCTCCATTCGCATAGATGTCACGACCAACCGGGCGTGGATCGTGCCTTACCCCGCACCCAAGTAGACATACATCGTAGTAATCAATGAACAAACACAACAACATGAGATAAATGTATAAAACAATAATCAGGAAAACTTGCCTTTCGATATATATAAATGACAACTTTAATGAAATGCTTAATCCTTTTACAAACCTTGCCCACAACAAGATTACGCACTCTAAGAATGATACGACAACAATGACGTGGCCCCGCCAACCCCGAATGTAAACACCGACTACGACAGTGGACTATACCACCGATAAGCCTCCGAGAAACGAGCTTCCCAAATGCCGAATCGTGACTCGAGAGCTAGGATCAACGACTAGTGTACCTCAACTCATGCAGATGAACGCACTTCAAGCGAGGTCGATAACAAAAATTTACCGAGTATGTGAAACTAAAATAAATATCGTAAATGAAATCATAGTAGTCTATACAAAGCGGGAGACATGTATGATAACCAAACTACGCTCACCATAAATAAGCAAATATGTTAAGTCGTGGACTCACGCCTAAGTCATCACTCAATTTAACAACGGGTCTCACGCCCACAACATCAATCGTGCGTGGAATACCTTCCTCACCGCTGCAGCTTTATGATATACAAGCACCAAGGAATACACGAACACCAGTCCCACTGTGTCCTAATAAAACAAGACAGGTAAGTAATGGCGCATAGCCGACTACTAACACCCACGCATCTACAAGGTCATAAGTCGTGTCATGATATCCGCCTGCATCACATGATAAAAGCCGTCACTCGCCCGCAGTATCAAATGTGCGCGTCTAGCCCTGGAACTCTCCGCATAGGCCAGTCAGATAGGCCCGCATGAGGTATAACCCCGCATCGAGGGTAGCTACTCCCAAGATCGCCCCGACTCGCATCCGCACGCCACAAGTGACCGCATGACCACAAGGGCCGCACACTAACCCGAGCTCCCGTAGCCCGCATGGATCCCCTGGACCCGCATGAGGTATTCTCGAATCATGGTCCCAGACCGCCTGAGTCTACCCCGCATCGGAGGGCAGCTTAACCTCCGGACACAAGTCAAGGTGAGTGGTACAATACCAACATAACGGCTGATAGTCAAACAACTTTAAGCGCAGTCGAGGGGAAAACCCCTTTACACTAACATCACAAGATACTAACACACGTAGCATCCTAACATGTTTACTTCTCAAATCAACAAGAAAGTATTTACAAGGCTATCACAAACCAATACAATAAAGTATTCACACAAGGTACTTTCTACTAACAAGTTCGGGTATCTAACCCCAAAGTACTTCACACATTAAATCTTTAAAAGATCTGTTTCTTTCACATAAGTCACACAATACCCGTAGTATAAAAATAGAGTGACTGTCCTTTTAAGAAAACCAAAACTCTTACCTTTGTAAAATCAAGTAACAACATTATTTTCCAAACGTCCAAGTTTGCCTAATTTCAAATGTTCACGTTTCTTATTTTAGAAAGGTTTCAGAGTTCATAGCTTTATTCATTTAAGAATATAATTCTCTTTAAACAATCTGAGAAACATAAGCCTTATATGCGAGTAGGATATTCTTGTTTATAACAATCTTATTACAAAGAACATGATCTAGGAAATATCATTTTGTCTCATCTTAGCTTCTATGCAGATGGAAGTTTCTACGGGTTTTAATAATACTTAATTATTCAAAACATTTCCTTTTATTAACGCCGCAGTTGGTTTGTCGATACACATCCCGATTTCCAAAATCAAGAAACGTTTAAGCCGCTATACCTAACTTCCCATAAAGCTAGTATAACTCTTAAGTTCTCAAAACCAAGTATTACTTCTTCAAAACGATTTGTAAATCTTTGAAATACTTCAAGTTCTTTATAATCACACATCAAGCCGCTTATAAACAAATCATTTACCTTTTAAAACCACAAAGTGTTTTCTTATCTACATAAAGTCGTTATAACCAACTTCCCATAAAGCCGTTATAACACTTTATGTTTTAAACCAATCAAATACATTTAGCACACGTATCGCTCACCGCACTACATAGTTCACACATATCATGCTAGAAGAGATAGGAAGAGGTTCACATACCTCGCGACGATTATCGACTAATAGCAAAATGCTCCGAGTACCTCAAGCCGCCGGCTACTCCTTAAGCCAAGTAGAACGCGCCACACGTAGTACTTCAACCTATAAGGCCACAAGGCGCTTATTAACATCTAGATCTTATCGTAGAACATTCTAAAAATTCGACAAAGACTTCCCCCGCAACAACAGAAATCTCCTCCTCTAACGGCCGCCATCAAGCCAACCAGGGGGTTATACGCCTAATCCGACGTACAATTCTACCTCACAGAAAGCTACACAAGTCTATCAGAATACACCCTATGTAATTACGTCAAGACTTTCTTCAAAAGGTTTCTTATTATTCGTGCTTAAGTCCAAGGACATTGCCACAACATTAAGTTCAAGACTATATATATAGTATACTTCAACTATATATTCCTACAACATGTAATATCCAATTACAATAGGGACAAGATAATTACCTCGATAAGCCCATAATTATCCAAGTATAAATGTCGATCCTTAGCAACGCTTAGCTCCAACTCCGAGCGCCCAACCCGCTTTAAACCACCCTTAGAAGTTCTAACCAACTTCTACACAATACTCCAACTGACTATGGAGATTTTCCTAGTGGTTTCGGTTTGTGGACTGACGGGAAGTATAATAGTATTTCGGCTTTTCAGATAGGTATAACCTTAGAATACTACAAGGTATACGGCTAAGGTATTTGGGCATTATAACAATACTGAGAGTATTTCTATACCACAAAGGGGTATTATACAAAAGCAACTAGGCAGTGGGTACCCCACTTAGCACCTCAAAGCGAGTGGGTGTCCACCCTCGCCTACCCCACTGTGGGGACTCTCGCCAAGGGGAGAGAGGGCTCGCCAAGGCACTACACTGGGGAAGGAAGAAGCTTTCAAGACTTAGGCAATTTTGGAATGAATTAGTCTTCAAAGCGGGTATTTATAGTCAAGTGAAAGCCAACCAATGGCCAAGATTACACCAAGTGTTAGGCAAGTGTAGGCCAAGATTCACCCATGTGTACCTAGCCAACTTGCACACAAAATATCTACCAAAAATATCTCCCACTTGCCTTCCCAAATCGCCCAAGTGTCACGCCACCTTGCCCACCAACGAGAGGTGCCAAGTGTCGCCTCTCGCTGGTCCAAATGTTCCGCCTCTCGGAAAATCCGCAAAATAAGAAAAGACATAGCCGAATTTTCCTCGCAGTTATGTAAAACGCTTCGCCGAAAAACGACTCTAACCAAAGGTCAGGCACAAATGCCATTCTACTAAGCCACCTAGGCGGGGTGACACGTGTCACCCTCCTATTGGCCCAAAATAAAACATCTTCACAAAATATCCACAATGGCCAAAATCTCAAAACAAAGTGGTTCTACAAAATCAGAATTTCTCCCGTGGGCCCCACGTGACCATTTCCAAAATAAAATTCCATAATTCTCTAATATTCCAGAAGTCCGAATACCAAACTGGGAATCCAATTCCCATTAACGAACCTTTTTCCTTCACAAAACCGAAACTTTTCCGTGGAAAATCGCTCTTTCTTCCTTTCCAATCTTTCACAGATTCTCGCACGCACGCCCTCGCATACATACCCTCGAACTACGGTATAACATTCTCCCCTCCTTAGAAACATTCGCCCCGAATGTTCCTTCTAAGTCTCAAAACGAACGCGCGCCAGTATAGTCTTCACTACTACACTTACGAGAACAATCCTGCCATACCTGGCCATGGAAACACCTGCGCAAAACTTACATCTAAGTCCACGAGGAAACACCTCTACATCACCATAATAATACTACTTTTGTCACTTTGCCTGAGATACCACTTTGTCACTTTGCCGCGAGCCTTGCTCCAACGACTCCAACAAATGGTACCGGCCGCACGCGATCACCGTTCGCCGTGACACTCAATTCTTACCACATTTCGATATCGCTTTAGTATCCAAAACTCGGTTACTATCTCTAACGTGGTCATCATTAATCGAACATTCGATGGATCTTCGATACTTTCCAACATAACAATACGAAGACGGACGCCCTTCCTCCTAAGTCGGACGCAAGAATGCTAACATATAGGCAACCCGCCTATTCTTCACATGAACTCACAAAGGCCCAAAGTAACTCGCTAAGTTCCTTCGCTTTCCAAAACTCGCCACACCGTCCGGTGGTACTTTCAAGAAGACCGACCACAACTCAACTCTAAGCGCCGCCGCCGATTATCCGCACGATTCCTCCGAGCCGCCGTAACTTCTTCTAGACAAGCTTCACTATCCACATACCGGAACAAGCTCAACCAACTATCTCAACCCCGCCAACATCGAACCAATCGACCGCAACTTGCATTTCGCTTCTACAAGGCGCCACAAGACGACATCCGAACACCGAAATGGTAGCTTAAACACTTCAACCGAGACAACGATCCTCACAAATACCCTCAAATCAAAACACCGCCCGAGGCGAATGCGATACGGAGACTCACCCGAAGTTCCTAGCCCCGCTCGTACAAACTCCCGAAGAGAAACACTGCACTGGCTCCACTGTCATCATAAGGTGAAGGTAGGCACCTGCAACCTCACAACCTTTTCGATAACATCAACACCGCCGAGGGAACGACCGACCAAGAACACGATAGGTCGCTTCATCGCCCGACCACCGTCGAACGCATCCACGAACTTGCACGTCAGCTAACTAAACACGGGCCTAACACCTCATGACCCTAACACAAAGAGGGACCACCACAAACTGACCCACCACCAAACCTACCGCGGTTGACCCGCACGTAGCCTCAACCCGACTTCAAGGCGCAGAATACCATCTCCCAAGGAACAATCTTACTAAACATGTTACGAAACCTAGCGGTCTTCTTAGCTCAACTACCCTCTTTCATTTCATACTACTTAGGACTTATCCCAAACACACCACGTGCACTATGCACTCCTATAAGGGTCAAACATAAACATACGCCTCTACCCGAGACGGCCTTACCTCTAAGGCCTCATGCAGATAAAGCTCTAAGGCTCACACTTTCTCTATCCTCCAAAATCTTACTCTGCTAACCCACCATGATTTCTAATCACAACTAACACCGCTATCGTAACATAACACTTAAGGTATACTCACCTTGAAAGTTACCGGCGACCTCACGCCCGCCCTCTTCTCGCCCTTGGTTAACCCGCCGATCTCTACGCTTTCGCCTGCTGCGCATAAGCCCGCATACGTGCCATGCTCAAGCCCAATCAAGAATTACTCGCACAACCCTTTCTTAGGTAGTCATCAAGACCCGCGACATCGTGATACTCTCCGTAGCCAAATCCATGGCTAGCAACAGGTTGCCTCTTTGCAATCTATATTCTCTGCTCTGGCCGTGGAACCAAGGTTCACATATCATGGCCGCAGAGGAATCGCCGCCGCCGTGCTTAAACTCACGGGCTAGTGACGCCGCAGTAAATCCCCGAATGAAGCACTACCCTAGGTAAAGATTGGGCCTGCGCCCTCGCAACCCTCTGAACTCTACTCGCAGCTCCCTCGGCTGCCTTGCCCTCCTGGGCCCGGGTTGCCCTACGCGGAGGCATAACCGGTGGAAAGAAATACGCCGAGGGTCTAACTTACAACACGCCTCTAAGGCACGATCTCAGAGTGAGAAGAATAGAAACCAATCCTAAATATCCTATAGCCTCGACATTGATGTGGTGCACAACACACCGATAATCAAGACTTCATCGATACGGTTCAGACACTTTCCGAGGATTAATCGCTCGATACCACTTTTGTCACGACCAACCGGTTCGTGGATCGTGCCTTACCCCGCACCCAAGTAGACATACATCGAGTAATCAATGAACAAACACAACAAATACGAGATAATGTATATAAAACAATAATCAGGAAAACTTGCCTTTCGCATATATATAAATGACAACTTTTAACATGAATGCTTTAATCCTTTTTACAACCTTGCCCACAACAAGATTTCATGCACTTAAGAATGATACGACAACAATGGCGGACAGGCCCACAACCCCGAATGTAAACACCGACTACGATAGGGACTATACCATCGATAAGCCTCCGAGAAACGGAGCTTCCCAAACGCTGAATCAGACTCGAGAGCTAGGATCAACGACTAGTGTACCTCAACTCGCGGATGAACGCAGCTTCGGGCGAGGTCGCATAACAAAAATTTGCATGTGAAACTAAAAATAAATCAGAAATGAAATCATAGTAGTCTATACAAAGCAGAGACATGTATGATAACCAAACTACGCTCACCATAAATAAGCAAATATGTTAAGTCGTGACTCACGCCTTAAGTCATCACTCAATTTAACAATGGGTCTCACGCCCACAACATCAATCGTGCTGTGGAATACCTTCCTCACTTCCGTCAGTTTATGATATCCAAGCACCAAGGAATACACATGAACACCAGGTCCCACCTGTCCTAATAAAACAGTACAGTGTAAGTACGAAGGCATAGCCGACTACTAACACCCACGCATCTACAAGGTCATAAGTCGTGGTCATGATATCCGCTTGCACCGCCACATGATAAAAGCCGGTCACTCGCCGCAGATCAAATGTGCGCCTAGCCTCGAACTCCGCAGCCCGCATAGGCTACCGATAGGCCCGCATGAGGTATAACCCCGCATCGAGGGTAGCTACTCCCGGATCGCCCCGACTCGCAGTCCGCACGCCACAAGCGACCGCATGACCACAAGGGCCGCGACACTAACCTCGAGCTCCCGTAGCCCGCACGGATCCCCGACCCGCATGAGGTATTCTCGAATCACGGTCCTGCATCACCGAAGTCTACCCCAGACGGAGGGCGCTTAACCTCCGAACACAAGTCAAGGCGAGTGGTACAATACCAACATAACTACCGATAGTCAAACAACTTTAAGCGCAATGAGGAAAACCCCTTTACACTAACATCACAAGATACTAACACACGAGCATCCTAACATGTTTACTTCTCAAATCAACAAGAAAGTATTTACAAGGCTATCACAAACCAATACAATAAAGTATTCACACAAGGTACTTTCTACTAACAAGTTCTGTATCTAACCCCAAAGTACTTCACACATTAAATCTTTAAAAGATCTGCTTTTCACATAAGTCACACAATACCCGAAGTAAAAAAATAGGGTGACTATCCTTTTAAGAAAACCAAAACTCTTACATTTTTAAAATCAAGTAACAACATTATTTTCCAAACTTCCAAGTTTGACTAATTTCAAATGTTAACGCTTTATTTTAGAAAGGTTTCAGAGTTCATAGCTTTATTCATTTAAGAATATAATTCTTTTAAACAATCGGAGAAACATAAGCCTTATATATGAGTAGGATATTCTTGTTTATAACAATCTTATTACAAAGAATGCATGATCTAGAAATATCATTTTGTCTCATCTTAGCTTCTATGCAGATGGAAGTTTCTACCGTTTTAATAATACTTAATTATTCAAAACATTTCCTTTTATTAACGCCGCAGTTGGTTTGTCGATACACATCCCGATTTCCAAAATCAAGAAACGTTTTAAGCCGCTATACCTAACTTCCCATAAAGCTAGTATAACTCTTAAGTTCTCAAAACCAAGTATTACTTCTTTCAAAACGATTTCGTAAATCTTTGAAATACTTCAAGTTCTTTATAATCACACATCAAGCCGCTTATAAACAAATCATTTACCTTTTAAAACCACAAAGTGTTTTCTTATCTACATAAAGTCGTTATAACTAACTTCCCATAAAGCCGTTATAACACTTTATGTTTTAAACCAATCAAATACATTTAGCACATGTACGCTCACCGCACTACATAGTTCACACATATCATGCTAGAAGAGATAGGAAGAGGTTCACATACCGCGACGATTATCGACTAATAGCAAAATGCTCCGAGTACCTCGCCGCCGGCCACTCCTTGCCAAGTAACGCGCCACACGTAGTACTTCAACCTATAAGGCCACAAGGCGCTTTATTAACATCTAGATCTTATCGTAGAACATTCTACCAAAATTCGACAAAGACTCTCCCGCAATAAACAGAAATCTCCTCCTCTAACGGGCCGCTATCAAGCCAACCAGGGGGTTATACGCCTAATCCGGACGTACAATTCTACCTCACAGAAAGCTACACAAGTCTCATCAGAATACACCCCATGTAATTACAGCCAAGATTTCTTTCGAAAAGGTTTCTTATTATTCGTGCTTAAGTCCAAGGACATTGCCACAACATTAAGTTCAAGACTATATATATAGTATACTTCAACTATATATTCCTACAACATGTAATATCCAATTACAATAGGGACAAGATAATTACCTCGATAAGCCCATAATTATCCAAGTATAAATGTCGATCCTTAGCAACGCTTAGCTCCAACTCCGAGCGCCCAACCCGCTCTAAACCACCCTTAGAAGTTCTAACCAACTTCTACACAATACTCCAAATCTGACTATGGAGATTTTCCTAGGTTTCGTTTTGGACCGACGGGAAGTATAATAGTATTTCTGGCTTTTCAGATAGGTATAACCTTAGAATACTACAAGGTATACGGCTAAGGTATTTGGGCATTATAACAATACTGAGAGTATTTCTATACCACAAAGGGGTATTATACAAAAGCAACTAGCAGTGGTACCCCACTGGCCAGCACCTCAAAGGAGTGGGTGTCCACCTCGCCTACCCCCACTGTGGGGACTCTCGCCAAGGGGGAGAGAGGGCTCTCGCCAAGGCACTACACTAAGGGAAGGAAGAAGCTTTCAAGACTTAGGCAATTTTGTGAATGAATTAGTCTTCAAAGTGGTATTTATAGGTCAAGTGAAAGCCAACCAATGGCCAAGATTACACCAAGTGTTAGGCAAGTGTAGGGCCAAGATTCACCCATGTGTACCTAGCCAACTTGCACACAAAATATCTACCAAAAATATCTCCCACTTGCCTTCCCAAATAGCCCAAGTGCCGCCCACCTTGCCCACCAACGGAGGTGCCAAGTGTCGCCTCTCGTTGGTCCAAAATGTTCCGCCTCTCGAAAAATCCGCAAAAATAAGAAAAGACATAGCCGAATTTTCCTCGCAGTTATGTAAAACGCTTCGTTAAAAACGACTCTAACCGGTGTCACAGACAAATGCCATTCTACTAAGCCACCTAGTGGGGTGACACGTGTCACCCTCCTATTGGCCCAAAATAAAACATCTTCACAAAATATCCACAATGGCCAAAATCTCAAAACAAAGCTGGCTCTACAAAACAGAATTTCTCCCGTGGCCCCACGTGACCATTTCCAAAATAAAATTCCATAATTCTCTAATATTCCAGAAGTCCGAATACCAAATCTGGGAATCCAATTCCCATTAACGAACCTTTTTCCTTCACAAAAACCGGAAACTTTTCCGTGGAAAAATCGCCTCTTTCTTCCTTTCCAATCTTTCTGTCGTATTCTCGTACGTACGTCCTCGCATACATACCCTGGAACTACGGGGTATAACAATAGAAGCTAAGATAAGACAAAATGATATTACATCTTCTAGATCATGGCTGCTGTAATAAGATCGTTATAAACAAGAATAAACTACTCACATATATGACATATGTTACTCAATTGTTCTAAAAAGGAATCAAGTGATTAAGTTTGGGAACTATGAAACCATTTGAAAATGAGAAGCTTGAGTAATTGAAACTAGGCAACCGAACTTAGGAAAAGAATGTTGTTACTTGGTTTTGAAAAGGAAGGTGGGTTGGTCATTCTAATACTACGTATCGGTGACTTTTATAAAAGAAATGGATCTCTTTTAAAAGAACTTACGTATGTAGTACTTTGGTGTTAAAACCCGGTAGTTTGTTATAAAATTAAAGTTTTTTGTGTTGTTGTTAAAGTTGCCTTTGGTTGTTGTTGTGAAGGTTGGATTTGCTTTTTGTTATAACCTTTGTTGTGCAAAGCGTTGTATTTCCGTGTTACCGCTCTCGATGGAGGTCGGTTGACTTGTTGAGAACTTACTCGACGCAAGGCAGCGGAGAAATTCCACCGCACGCTTCGCTGATAGTATTATTGTTGTGCATCGCTATGGACGCATCGACACGACGCGTAGCGCACGTATGCTTCCATTTAGATTACCGCCTTGTTGTTTCCTTCGACATACCGACACGACGCGAGCGCACGGGTATGCGCCCATTTGGAATGTTGTCTTATATTTCCTTCGACATACCGACACGATGCGTAGCGCACGGTATGCGCCCATTTGGAATGTTGTCTTATATTTCCTTGGACATACCGACACGATGCGTAGCGCACGTATGCGCCCATTTGGAATGTTGTCTTATTTTTCCTTTCGACATATCGACACGACGCGTAGCGCACGTATGCTTCCATTTGGATTGATGTCTTGTTGTTGAGGTCACATGGACATGTCTACACCGATGCAGACTCCGGGCATGGGCTGGACATTGGTATTATTGTTGCATCATGGACATGTCTACACCGATGCAGATTCCGGCACGCGCCATAATGCGAACTCGATTGATGTGGTGGGCGAGACCCATAGTTATATTGGAGTGATGATCGCTTTATGTTGTGAATCGTAGTTTGGTTATCATACATGTCTCTCGCTTTATATAGACTAGTATGATTTCATTTACGTGATTGCATGGCCACATACTGTACTGTTGATCGACTTCTTCGGCCGCGCTCACGCCGCAGTAGAGGTACATCGCCGTGGATCCTCGCCATGGATCACAAGCCAACAGATTTGAAGCTCCGCTTTCCGAGGCTTATCTTTTGGCAGTGTTCCTCGAGTTGTAGGTTCTTGTACATTCGTGGTATGGCGGGCCCGTCCGTCATAGTCATCAGATATCTTGTAGGTCTGTAGTATCGCTGTAAGGTGGTTGTAAAAGGATTAAACTGCTCGTGTTTTATGATATATCAAGGCAATCGCTTTTGGTTGGCCTGTTTATTTATTATATCTCTTGTTAAATGACTCATGTTTTATGTTCCGCTGATTTTCTCTGATGTATGTATCACTAGGGTGCCCAGGGTAAGGCACCAGTAACGGGCCCCGGAACGGGTCGTTACAACAATCAAGCACGAAAACCTAGTGGTCTTCTTAGATCAACTACCCTCTTTCATTTCACACTACTCAGGGACTTATCACACAAGTATATCTCACGTGCACTATGCACTCCGATAAGGGTCAAACATAAAAATACATCTTTTACTCGAGATGGCCTTACCTCTAAGGTCTCCACGTATAAAACTCTAAGGCTCACACTTTCTCTATCCCCCAATCTTACCCGGTTAACTAACCATGATTTCTAATCACAATTTACACAATGTTATCTGAACATAACACTTAAGATATACTCATCTTATCACACATACTAATATCCAGAGGGTTTAAGGATATACCTGTATCTACCGCTTCACTCCCCTTTGTCGTTCTAATCAATCTGCCACCGGGCGCATAGCTAGGGAAGGTGATGAACTAGCCACTGATCCTGAAGGCTGAGTCTCTACGTCCGCGCCACCTTTGGTCGGACAATTTCTCTCAAAATGGCTCTGCTGGCCGCAAGCATAACAAGTACCAGTAAAAAGACGACATTCCCCGGGATGACGCCTGTCACATCGTGAACATTGAGGAAAAACTGAACCCGGCTGGCTAGAACCTATGTATATCCGCGAACTAAGCCACGGAGTTCGCCAACTCCTGCATACTCCGAACGCCCCGAACCTCGGGAGGACACTGCATCGCAGAGGCGCATATTTAATTTGTCGAGGCGATTCGCCTCGAAAGTTACCAGGACCTCATTGCTCGCCTCTTCTCGCTGATTGGTTAACCCGCCGATCCTTACGCTTTCGACTCGCGATAAGCCCGCATACGTGCCATGCTCAAGCCTCGATCAAGAGCTACTCTGCACAACCTCTCTTAAATAGTCATTAAGACCCGTGATAAATCGATACCTAAAATACTCTCGTTGCTAACTCCTAGCTAGTAACAGGTCGCCTCTTTGTAATCTATACCGTCACGCTGGTCGTGGAACCAAGGTTCAAATCTCATGGCCGCAGAGGAATCGCTGCACCGTATAGACTTCGGCCGTGACGTCGCAGAACTCCCCGAATGAAGCACCACCCAGTGATGATTGGGCCTATGCCCTAGTAACCCTTTGTGTTTACTCGCAGCCTCCTACCGCTTGCCTTCTCGCCCGGTGTTGCCTTACGCGGAGGCATAATCGGTAGGGGAAGAAATACGTTAGAGGGTCCAACTTATAACACGCCTCTAAGACGATCTCGAGTGAGAAGAATGGAAACCAATCCTAAATATCCTATAGCCTCCGATTATTGGTGCGCACAACACACCGATAATCAAGACTCTACTAGATACGGTCTGTAGACACTTTCCGAGGATTAACTGCTCAGATACCACTTTTGTCACGACCCGAACCCGGGCCCGTGACTGGTGTCTTACCCCGGGCACCCAAGTAGACATACATCAGAGTAATCAGGAATATAAAACAAGACATGAAATAATAAGAAGTGCGAAAGCTTTATCTCAAGAAAATTGCCTTCTGGCATATATATATAACAACTAGAAGATTATATCCCTTTTTATTTTTACAACTCGCCTACAATAGCATTTATAGACCTCTAAGAATGATATAACAACAACGACGGGACAGGGCCCCGCCATACCCCTGAATGTAAGCACCTACAACAACAGGGGACTATACCAAAGATAAGCCTCCTGTTATACCCCGTATTTTTTTCCAGAGTATGTACGTAAGGGCGTACGTATAAAATTTGAGCCTTAAAGTAGTCGTTTTTCGACGAAACGTTTTACTAAACTTGCGAAGGGAAAATTCCGGCTATGTCATTTATAATTTTTGCGGATTTTTCCGAGAGACGAAACATGTTGGACCAACGAGAGGGTGACATGTGTCACCCTCACATTGGAAGAGAGAGTGGCGGATTGGACGAATTGGGCTAGTGGGAGTAGGTAGGATATTTTGTGTTGTTTGGTGTGGTAGATGGATAAGGTGTACTTGGATGAATCCACACCCTACACTTGCCTTGCACTTGGCATGATCTTGGCCATTGGTTGGCCTTTGCTTGACCTATAAATACCCCCTTACTTGATGAACTTTCTTCATCCAAAAATCATTTTCCAAGTCTTGAAATCTCTCCCCCTTTGTGAGTTAAAAATCGTCCAAAGCCCTCCCCCTTTGAGAGCCTAAGCCGAGGCAAACCCCCCCTCCTTGAGTGAGCCTTGGCCAAGGGGTACCCCCCCCCCCTAGCCTAGTTGTCTCGTATAAATACCCCCCCTTTTGTGGTATAGAAATACTCTCCAAGTATTGTTGTAATGCCCAAATACCTTGGCCCAAATACCTTGTAGTATTTCCAAAGTACCTCTATACTAAAACCCTAAAATACTATTATACTTTCCTCGCCACAAAAACGTAATCCTAAGGAAAACCTTCATAGTCGGTTGGAGTGTTTAGTAGAAGTTGCGTAGAACTTCTAAGGGTTGTTTGGAGCGATCGAGCACTGAGTAGGAGCTGCCGTTGCTCGTGAGCGACTTTAAACTCGGATAATTTTGGGCTCATCTAGGTAAATACTATCGCCCTTCTATTGTAATTGGAAATTACATACTGTCGTAGTAGAAATGAATATAAGATTCATAGAAGAGTATTGAATCAGTAATAGAAGGATATTACGAAAAGACTTGAATCAAATCACTGTAAGAATTTAAGTAGAAGTTAAATCAGATTTACATAGATCGTATATACTGATGATCGTAACCTTTATTGGTTGAATGTTCTGCAAGAGCATGGGCTACTTAGAAGGTGGACCAAAGCAGGGTTATAGCCGTGGAGCGTTTTGCTTATAGTCGATAATCGTCGCGAGGTATGTGATTCTTCCTATACTCTTGAGCATGATATTTTAAAGGAAGATATATATAGTACGGCAATGTCTTTTGACTTAAGCCTGAATAATATACGTACGTGTGCTAATTGAACGTAGTTGTACGGCAATGTCTTTGACTTAAGCCTGAATAATAAAGAACTTGAAGTATGTCAAAAGAGTTAAGAAACCATTTTTTTGAAAGAAGAGTAACACTTGGTTTTAAGGGTTTTAAAAAGAGTTATACTAGCTTTATGGGGAGTTAGGTATAACGTCTTAAGAGAGAGGTAAAGAAAATGGTTTACTGATGTTAGAAGATAAGAGACTTGATGTTATAAGATAAGAGACTTAACTTAAATGAATTAATATGAGTTTTGTGTGAAACCTCATTCGTGAGTAATGAGTACTTTGTTTTTAAAAGGGAATAATGTTTTACTGATTTCGGAAATCAGAATGAGTATCGACAAACCATCGCGCAATAATAAAGGAAAATGTAATGAATAAAGAAGTATTATTAAAACCGAGAAACCTCCATCCGCATGAAGCTAAGATGAGACAAAATGATATTACATTTCCTAGATCATGGCTGCTTTAATAAAGATGGTTATAAAATAAACTACTCACACATATGGCATATGTTATTCAATTGTTTTAAAAGAGATTAAGACATTGAACTATGAAACTTTTCTAAAAAGAGACTTGAGTAATTGGAATTAGGCAAACTGGAACTTTAGGAAAAAAAAGGAAAGGCATTGTTATGTCTTAAATTGGTTTAAAACATAAAGTGTTATAACAGCTTTATGGGAAGTTAGTTATAACGACCTTATGAAAACCAAAGAAGGGTTTTATCATTGGTTTTAATGTGATAACTTGGCTTTAAAAGGAGAAGTGTTTTGGTTTGCTAAAAATGTGAGTCACTCTATTTTATACTACGGGTATCGGGTGATTTTTATAAAAGGAATGGATCTCTTTAAAAGGAATTTAACGTACGTAGTACTTTAGGGTTAAAACCCGGACATTGATATAAAATGGAAGTACCTTGAGTTGTGTATAATTTGCCTACGCTTGTTTTTGTATAACTTGCCTATGCTTGTTGTTGTGTAACTCGCCTATGCTTGTTGTGATAGCCTTTGATTGTAGAATTGTGTTTCTATACTACCGCGCCTCTCGTTGGAGGGCCGGTTGACTTATTGTGGTTACATGGACATGTCTACACCGATGCAGAATTCCGGGGGCATGTGGCCATGCGGCAGGGTTGATTACCCGATATATTGTTATTGTGGTTACATGGACATGTCTACACCGATGCAGAATTCCGGGGGCATGTGGCCATGCGGCAGGGTTGATCACCCGATATATTGTTGTTGATGTTACATGGACGTGTCTACACCGGCGCAGACTCCAGGCGTGGCCACGCGGCATTGTTATTATTGCATCATGGACATGTCTACACCGGCTGCACTCCGGAGCATGTGGCCATGATGCGAACATGATTGATGTTGTGGGCGTGAGACCCATAGTTATATTTGAGTGATGACTTTGAGGGCGTGAGTCCCTGACTTGACTGCTTTTATGTTGCGTACTGTATTTTGGTTATCATACATGTCTCCTGCTTTATATAGATCTATGATTTAATCGCAGATTTTCGCCACATACTGGTACCGGCCAGATCGACCTCCTTCGGGGCCGTTCATGCCGCAGTAAGTACATCGCCGATCGCCGCTTAGGATCACCTTTCAACAGACGGAAGTCTGCTTCCTGAGGCTTATCTTTTGGTATGTGTTCCCTGAGTTGTAGGTTCTTGTACATTCAGGGGTATGGCGGGGCCCTGTCCCGTCATAGTTGTTGTAAATCTTAGAGGTCTGTAGTACTGTTGTGGGCAGGGTTGTAAAAAAGGATTAAACTGTTCGGGTTTTTATGTATTAAAATACTGAAGGCAACTATTTTGGTTGGCCTGTCTATATATAATATCTCTTGCTTCATGTCTTGTTTTTATGTTCCGCTGATTTTCTCGATGTATGACTACTTGGGTGCCGGGTAGGCACGATCACGCCCGGTTCGGTCGTGATGTGGTATCGAAGCGATTAATCCTGAAAGTGTCTACTGCATCGTGTCTAGTAGAGTCTTGATTATCGGTGTGTTCTGCACCACATCTATAATCAGGAGGCTGCAGGACATTTAGGATTGGTTTCCATTTCTTCTCATTCGGAGATCGTGCCTTAGAGCTGTGTGATAAGTTGGACCCCTCTGACGTATTCATTTCCTTTACGATTATGCCTCGCGTAGTGCAACCTCGAGCCCGATGGGCAAGGCGATGAGGAGCTATTAGTGTGATACAGAGGAGTACGAGGGCGCAGCCCTGGCCAAGACTGAGATGTTGCTTGACGGCGAGTTTCGCGACGCCGCCAAAGACCAAAGAGAGTTTAGAGCCGCAATGGTCGCCGAGACTACGATACTGAGCCTCCACCCCACTGCAGGGCGTAAGAGATGGGTTACAAAGAGATGGCGCCATCGCCGTGGTCGTGGCGATATGAGGATAGGTCGGACACAAAGCCCAAAGAGCGCCGATGGTTCACCCTAGATCGGATAGTTTGAGGCTACAGGACTTTCGAGATGTAGCCCGCCAGAGTTCTACGGTCGAGGCTCGAGGATGATCCGCAGGAGTTCATCCGAAGCGATTCTGGATCGCGAGAGTGATCAAGGCTTCGAGACCGAGTCGGTGGTCTTAGGTTCGCATCGGCCGCGTGATACCGCAATGATCGGTTTGATTCGCGAGCTGTCCCGGGAGAGGATGCACTTCCACCGCTTGGGATGAGTTTTGGGGCCTTCCCGGCACATTTCTTGCCTCCACGGATGAGGCTCGGGCCGCATTTTTGATGTTGAGGCGTAACCGCGCATAGCTCGGAGTACAATGTGGAGTTCGACTCATTGGCCCGGTATGTTCCCGCATTAGTAGCTAATATGGAGGATCGAGTGCACCGATATATTACAGGCTTGATGATTATCTAGCAGAGTTGTTCGGGTGTAGCCCTTCAGCCGGGCATGGACATTGCCCGCATGCAGGCATATGCACTGAGGTGAGCGGAGAAATCGACGAATGACCGGGATCAACGTAAGAGGCCGTAACAACAGGTCCTTGGTGCCTTTCGAGGCGGACCGCCCCAGCAGCAGGCTAGTTTTGTACCTCCGCTAGAACGGAGTGGTCCTCCACAATCTTCAGAGCATCCAGAGTATTCGTAAGGTGTCGAGCTCCATGGGTTCAGTTTCGCGAGTAGGGGTGTTGGCAGTGCAATACCCCTACCTCGTGTGGTCGATGTAGTAGACCGCATTTCGGTAATGTCGTGGTGCCAAGGGAGCTTGTTATTTTTGGCGATACGGGCCATTTTGCAAGGAACTGTCCGACCAAGGGTAGCACGGATGTTACGACTCAGCCTTCAGGATCAGTGGCTGGTTCATCGCCTTCACTAGCTATGCTCCCTGCAGGGCAGGACTGTGATTAGGAAAGAGGTAGAGACAGGTATATCCTTAACCCTCTAGAGTTTTGTATGCTTGTTATGATGATGCGTTTAGTGTTATGTTCGGATAGCTTTGTGCTAAAATGTGATTTAGAAACTGGTTAGTGAAAAAGGGTAAGCCTGGGGGTAAGAAATGATGAACCTTAGAATATTACAGTTGAGACCTTAGATGTAAGGCCGTCTTGAGTGCAAGTTTTTGCGAGTGATCCTTGTCAGAACGTATAGGTATACGTGGAGTAATTGTGGGAAAAATTTCCTTGGGTAATGTAGAATGGAAGTGGTAGCTTTCACGACCTGTAGAGGTAAGATTGTTCCGGATCGGGGAACAAGAGCGTGATACGTTAAGTGGGTCGGGTTGGGGCCATGTTGAGGGCCAACCCACGGCCTGTTTCGAGGTGGGGTCAGCTCTGGGTGGTCCCGCCAGGTGGTAGGGTCACGAGGGTGCTAGGCCCAAGTTTAGATGACCATCGTATGAGTTCGTGGATGTGTTCGACCAGAAGCAGATCGTGAAGGCCGGGAATGGTCTTAAGGGAGATTGCGGCTAGTAAGATGACCAAGTTTGGAGGTGGTGACTCCAAAGTTTTGGGAACTGAAGCGATGACTGAAGTGTGGTACACATGCTAGAAGAGTTCAAGTGTTCGAGAAGGGCACGACGAGTAAGGAAGGAAGAGAACGTGTGTTATTGTGTGGCCAGGTGTGGCATTGGCAACTTGTTAAGAAGAACTTTATCATTATCCGTCTTGAGAAGGGACATTCGGGACGAATGTTTCTAAGGAGGGGAGAATGTTATACCCCGTATTTTTTTCCAGAGTATATACGTAAGGGCGTACGTATAAAATTTGAGACTTAAAGTTTTGGCAAGTTCGAAATTTGGGCACAAGTGCCAAAAAGAGTCGTTTTTCGACGAAACGTTTTACTAAACTTGCGAAGGGAAAATTCCGGCTATGTCATTTATAATTTTTGCGGATTTTTCCGAGAGACGAAACATTTTGGACCAACGAGAGGGTGACATGTGTCACCCTCACATTGGAAGAGAGAGTGGCGGATTGGACGAATTGGGCTAGTGGGAGTAGGTAGGATATTTTGTGTTGTTTGGTGTGGTAGATGGATAAGGTGTACTTGGATGAATCCACACCCTACACTTGCCTTGCACTTGGCATGATCTTGGCCATTGGTTGGCCTTTGCTTGACCTATAAATACCCCCTTACTTGATGAACTTTCTTCATCCAAAAATCATTTTCCAAGTCTTGAAATCTCTCCTTTGAGTTAAAATCGTCCAAAGCCCTCCCCTTGAGAGCCTAAGCCGAGGCAACCCCTTGAGTGAGCTCTGGGTGAGGTACCTCAGCCTAGTTGTCTCGTATAAATACCCCCCCTTTTGGGGTATAAAAATACTCTCCAAGTATTGTTGTAATGCCCAAATACCTTGTAGTATTTCCAAAGTACCCTCTATACGGAAAACCCGGAAAATACTATTATACTTTCCCTCAGTCACAAAAACGTAACCCTAAGGAAAACCTTCATAGTCGGTTGGAGTGTTTAGTAGAAGTTGCGTAGAACTTCTAAGGGTTGTTTGGAGCGGATTGGAGCACTCGGAGTAGGAGCTAAGCGTTGCTCAGGAGCGACTTTAAACTCGGATAATTTTGGGCTCATCGAGGTAAATACTATTGTCCTATTGTAATTGGAAATTACATACTGTCGTAGTAGAAATGAATATAAGATTCATAGAAGAGTATTGAACTGTAATAGAAGGATATTACAGAAAAGACTTGAACTGAAATCACTTCAGAAGAATTTAAGTAGAAGTTAAACTGTACTTACATAGGACTGTATATACAGTAGACTGATAACCTTTATTGGTTGAATGTTCTGCAAGTAGCATGGGCTACTTAGAAGGTGGACCAAAGCTAGCCGTTATAGCCGTGAGCGCTTGCTTATAGTCGATAATCGTCGCGAGGTATGTGATTCTTCCTATACTCTTGAGCATGATATTTTAAAGGAAGATATATATAGTACGGCAATGTCTTTTGACTTAAGCCTGAATAATATACGTACGTGTGCTAATTGAACGTAGTTGTACGGCAATGTCTTTGACTTAAGCCTGAATAATAAAGAACTTGAAGTATGTCAAAAGAGTTAAGAAACCATTTTTTTGAAAGAAGAGTAACACTTGGTTTTAAGGGTTTTAAAAAGAGTTATACTAGCTTTATGGGGAGTTAGGTATAACGTCTTAAGAGAGAGGTAAAGAAAATGGTTTACTGATGTTAGAAGTTAAGAGACTTGATCTTATAAGATAAGAGACAACTTAAATGAATTAATATGAGTTTTTTGTGAAACCTCATTCGTGAGTAAAGAGTACTTGGTTTTTAAAAGGGAATAATGTTTTACTGATTTCAGAAATCAGAATGAGTATCGACAAACCACTACAGCGTCAATAAAGGAAAATGTAATGAATAAAGAAGTATTATTAAAACCAGTAGAAACCTCCATCTGCATAGAAGCTAAGATGAGACAAAATGATATTACATTTCCTAGATCATGGCTGCTTTAATAAAGATGGTTATAAAATAAACTACTCACATATATGGCATATGTTATTCAATTGTTTTAAAAGAGATTAAGACATTGAACTATGAAACTTTTCTAAAAAGAGACTTGAGTAATTGGAATTAGGCAAACTGGAACTTTAGGAAAAAAAAGGAAAGGCATTGTTATGTCTTAAATTGGTTTAAAACATAAAGTGTTATAACAACTTTATGGGAAGTTAGTTATAACGACCTTATGAAAACCAAAGAAGGGTTTTATCATTGGTTTTAATGTGATAATTTGGCTTTAAAAGGAGAAGTGTTTTGGTTTGCTAAAAATGTGAGTCACTCTATTTTATACTACGGGTATCGGGTGATTTTTATAAAAGGAATGGATCTCTTTAAAAGGAATTTAACGTACGTAGTACTTTAGGGTTAAAACCCGGACATTGATATAAAATGGAAGTACCTTGAGTTGTGTATAATTTGCCTACGCTTGTTTTTGTATAACTTGCCTATGCTTGTTGTTGTGTAACTCGCCTATGCTTGTTGTGATAGCCTTTGATTGTAGAATTGTGTTTCTATACTACCGCGCCTCTCGTTGGAGGGCCGGTTGACTTATTGTGGTTACATGGACATGTCTACACCGGCGCAGACTCGGGGCATGTGGCTACGCGCAGGTTGATTACCCGATATATTGTTATTGTGGTTACATGGACATGTCTACACCGATGCAGAATTCCGGGGGCATGTTGTCACGACCCGAACCGGGGCCCGTGACTGGTGCCTTACCCCGGGCACCCTCGTGATACAACATCAGAGAAAATCAGCGGAAATAAAAACATAAACATGAAACAAGAGACATGATAAATAAACAAAGCCAACCAAAATTGCCTTCAGATATATACATAAAAACCGAACAGTTATCCTTTACAAACTCGCCCAACAAAGATTTCATGCACCTCTAAGAAGTGACAACAACTATGACAGACAGTGGCCCCGCCATACCCACGAATGTACAAGAACCTACTGCACTGTGGTAACATACCAAAAGATAAGCCTCAAGAAACGGGCTTCCCAATACGCTGAATCGTGATCCTATGGTGAGGATCCACAACCGATGTACCTCTACTGCATGATGAACGCAGCTTCAAGGCGAGGTCAAGACAGTACCAAGTATGTGAAATCAAAATATCAGAATGAAATCATAATACATATAAAACAGAGACATGTATGATAACCAAACTACATTTCATAACATAAAAGCGAATATGTCAAGTCGTGACTCACGCCTCAAAGTCATCCTCATGCCCGTGGAACTCCTTCCTCACCGCAGCCTAGGTACAAACCATGTGATACGTATAACATGTCTCGCCCATCTCATGGACCCGATAGAAACGTGTGGAATACATTCCCGGTTCATCTCATGAACTCGGTAGTCGGATGGAATACATTTCCGGTCCATCCACGGACGCCAGAGTCGAGTGAAATACATTCGGTTCATCCTGAACGCGTTAGTCGAGTGAAATACATTCCCTGTTCATCCCATGAACGCGGTAGTCGATTGAAATACATTACAGGTTCATCCCATGAACGCTGTAGTCGGGTGTAATACATTCCCGGTTCATCCCATGAACCGGTAGTCGAGTAAAATACAGTACTTGCACAACAAGGCTATCACACGCAAACATAGGCAAGTTGCACACAACTTAAGGTACTATCATTTTATGCCAAAATCCTGGTTCTGACCCTAAAGTATTACATACATTAACTCTTTTAAAAAGATACGTTTCTTTCACAAAAGTCACACAATGTTCGTAGTATAAAATAGAGTGACTATCTTTAAGTAAACCAAAACACTTCCCTTGTAAAATCAAGTAACACATTATTTTCCAAACGCTCAAGTTTGCCTAATTTCAAATGCTCGCTTTCTCATTTTCAAAGGTTTCGTAGTTCATAGTTTTAATCACTTAAGAATATAATTCTCCTTTAAAACAAATTTGAGAAACATATGCCTTATGTGTGAGTAGGTTGTTCTTGTCTATTACAATCTTATAAAAGCAGCCATGATCTAGGAAATGTAATATCATTTTGTCTCATCTTAGCTTCTATGCAGATGGAGGTTTCTACTGGTTTTAATAACAATTAGTCAATACATTTCCTTTATTAACTGCAATGGTTTGTTCGATACTTAATCTCATTTCCAAATCAAGAAACATTATTCTTTTAAAACCAACTACTCATTACTCATGAATGAGGTTTTTACAACATTTTAACAAAATTCATAACAAGTCAAACTAAGTCAAGTCTCTTATCTTTCAAGATCAAGTCTCTTAACTTTCAAAATCAAGTCGTGTATAAGTCAAGTCTCTTATCTTTCAAGATCAAGTCTCTTAACTTTCTACAATCAATAAACCATTCTTTTACCTACATAAAGTCGTTATAACTAACTTCCCATAAAACTATTATAACACCCTATGTTTTAAACCAACCAAATCACGTAGCACACGTATCGCCTACCGTACTACATAGTTCACAACAATCATGCTAGAAAAGATAGGAAGAGGTTCACATACCTCGCGACGATTATCGACGAATAGCAAAACGCCCAAGTACTTCAACCCGTCGGCTACTCCTTAAGCCAAGTAGATCACGCCACACGTAGTACTCCACTCCTAAACGGTCATAGTACTTTTATCAAACCTTTCTCACCATCAAGACTTATACCAATAAAAGCCCTCTAATTCTACGGAAAATTAGAAGACTTCCGCTTTTACTCACTTTTCCATCTTTTCCAAGGCCCGAATAACCGTAATATATATACTATATATATATATAAGGCGTAATAATTAAACAACATAAAGAAGGGATTACACGCCCAAACGGAACGCGTTTACTATCACGCCTCCATAATAACAATAAGTAAAAGAAGGGATTACGCGCCCAACCGTAACGCGTTTACTATCACGCCAGAATAATACAATAATTAAAAAGGGATCACACGCCTAAACGGAACGCGATTGAACAATCTTCCCTTAACGTAAATGTAAATACCCAAAGTAAATCTGCCCAAAGTAAATACACCAAAGTAAATCTTGTCCAAAGTAAATACATCCAAAGTAAATACCTTAAGTTGGGGTCCTTGGCCAACTTTGTCCATTTTACTTATCCAATTACTTCATTAGTCATCCAACTTATATTCCATCTTAATATAAGTTATAGTTACTTTGTTAATTACTTCTTCACAAGTAAGATACGTTTTACCATTTTAATGGCAAACGGCCAATCCTTTCTTTTAACAAGTTAACAAGATCCAACTCTTCCAAACTTTACTCCATATATTATATACTCCATAATATACTTATAATATATGTATAATGACCAATTCACAAAGAGGTTAAGGTTTACTACCTCAAATAGCCCAAAATTATCCAAGAACTTAATGTCGCCTCCAAGCAAGTCTTAGCTCCAAATCTTTACGTTCCAATCCGCTACAAGCAACCCATAGAAGCTCCTAACCAACTTCTCTTCAAGAACTAACTCCAAAAAGTGAAGAACACTTAGGTTTCCAACTAGTAAGTTTCGCCAAGGCATGAACAATAGGTTGTGGTGTGAAATCTTTTCCAACTCTTGGTACACAATCTTCCTAACACCTTAGGGAAGAACACTTGAGAGTTTAAGAATTGTTGGACAAAATTTAGGTCAAGAAATGGGCTCAAAACGAGAGCAAGGTCAAGGGAGAAGGGAGGGAATTTCTTGTCTGGACAGGGTTAAGGGTGGGAGATTTCATCAACGAGTCGTGCATATATAGGACAACCAAGGGCTATGATGAAGGCAAGTGTGTGGTTGAGATTGGGGACAAGTGTGTGTGGGTCCCACAAGCCACTTGTCCACACAAAATATCTAGTAAGACTTGGCCACTTGTCCACACAAAATATCTAAAATATCTAGCAAGACAAGGCCACTTGTCTTGCCACTTGTTAGCAAATTTCGGCCATGAGGCCACCTAGGGGGGTGACATGTGTCGCCCTCCTATTCGTCCAAAATATTTCATCTTCCGAAAATATCCATAAAGGCCAAAATCTCAAAACAAAGTGGGCCCACAAACCCGTAAATTCCTCCCGTGGGCCCCTCGTGACCAATTCCCGAAATAAAATTCCATAATTCTCTAATATTCCACGAAGTCCAAATACCAAATCTGGGAATCCAATTCCCATTAACGAACCTTTTTCTTCACAAAAACCGGAAACTTTTCCGTCGAAAAATCACATCTTTCTTTCTTTCCAAAATTTCACAGTATTCTCGCACATACATCCTCACCTATATACCACTGAACTACTGGTATAACATTCTTCCCCTTAGAAACATTCGTCCGAATGTTCATTCTAAGTCTCCAAACGCACTTGTGTCAGTATAGTCTTCACTACTATACTTACAAACCGATCATGCCACCAATGGCGAGAATATAACATGTCGCAAAACTCAAATCCAAGCCAACGAGGACTCATTTCTAATCTCACACCAGCTCCCACTAGCCACAAGTTACTCGAAGGCCATTCCCGGCCGTCACGATCTACTCGTACGATGGTTACCTAAAATTGGGTCTAGCACCCTCGTGACCCTACCACCTGGCGGGACCACGCCCGACCCCACCTCACGGGCCGCGGGTTGACCCGCAAATGGCCCTCAACCCGACCCTAACGCGCCAACTCTTGTTCCGATCCGAACAATCTTACTAATTCACGTCATGAAAGCTACCACTTCCATCTCACACTACCCATGTAATTATCCCACAATATTTCCCCGCATACCAAGTACATCGACAAAGACCAACCGTAAAATCACCCACTCAAGACGACCTCGCCTCTAAGGTCTCCACGTATAAAACTCTAAGGTTCACACTTTCCATGCCCCCACACTTATCCTTCCAACTAACCATGTTTTCTAACTTACAAATAACACAACGCTATCCGTACATAGCACACAATAATAAGATCATCATATCGCGCAAACAAAACTCTAGAGGGTTAAGGATATACCTGTATCTACCGCTTCACTCTAATCATAGGCCTGCCCTGCAGGGCGCATAGCTGTAGAAGGCGATGAACCTACCACTGATCCGGTAGGCTGCGTCATGCTGCCGGTACCCCTCCTATAAGCACATTCTCTCGTCACATGGCCCTGACGGCCGCAGGTGAAACAAGCACCAGTAAAAAGACGACATTCCCCGGGATGACGCACGCCACATCGCGCTGGCGAGGGGACATGAATCCTGGCCGCTAGAACTCACGTATATCTCGGAACGAAGCCCGGAGCCTCGACCGGCTCGAATACCCGAACGTCACGAAGGCGCGAGGACCACTGCATCTTGGCGAAGGTGCATAACTAGCGCTGCCGAGGTGGTCCGCCTCGCAAGTTACCAGGACCTCGCTGCTCGGCCTTCTTCGCGATCCGGTCATTCCGTCGACCTCTCCGTGCCTCACATCCAAGTGCATGAGCTGCGTCGGGCAATGTCCATGCCGGTGAAGAGCTACACCGAACAAGCCTCGCCAAGTAATCATCGAGCCGGTGGCGTGGCGGTGCACTCGCCCTCCATATCGGTCACTAAGGCGGGGACATACCGAGCCAACGAGTCAAACTCCACGTTGTACTCCTGGCAAATGCGCCGGTGCGCCTTAACGTCAAAAATTTGTCGGCCGAGCCCTCCTCGCCGTCTGTGGAGGCAAGAAATGTGCAAGAAATGCCTCGAGAACTCGCCTAACTGCTGGAGCGCATGTTCCTCGGGACGATTCCATGAATCAAACCGATCGCAGATCACGCGGTGATGCGAACCAATACCACCGACTCGCCTCCGAGACTCGATCACTCGCGATCCGTCAGAGCCGGATAAACTCACGAGGTCATCCTCGCCTCGATCCATAGAACATCGGCGGGCTCTGACTCGTAAAGTCCGTAGTCTCAAACTATGCGCTCGGGGTGAACTACGGGTGCTCTGGATCGAACTAGCTGCGTCCAGCCTCTCATATCTCGCCACGACCACGGCGATGGCGCCATCTCCTTGTACCCATCTCATCCGCTCCGGTGTGGGATGGAGGCTCAGTCTTGTAGTCTCGGCGACCCACGCTGCGGCTCTAAACTCTGCCGTGGCGGCGTCGCCGCAAAATTCGCCGTCGGAAGCACTATCTCGGTGTAACGGGCCTGCCCGGTAACCTCCGTGCTCTACTCACGCCTCCTGGCTGCCTTGCCGCCACGGCCCCGATTGCCTTGCGTGGAGGCATAACTGGCACATAAGAATACGTCAGAGGGAATCCAACTGACAACACAGCTCTAAGGCACGATCTCAGAATGAGAAGAATAGAAACCAATCCTAAATGTCCTGCAGCCTCCTGATTATAGATGTGGTGCACAACACACCGATAATCAAGACTCTACTAGACACGATGCAGACACTTTCCGAGAATAATCGCTCGATACCACTTTTGTCACGACCCGAACCGGGGCCCGTGACTGGTGCCTTACCCCGGGCACCCTCGTGATACAACATCAGAGAAAATCAGCGAAAATAAAAACATAAACATGAAACAAGAGACATGATAAATAAACAGGCCAACCAAAACAGTTGCCTTCTGTATATATACATAAAAACCCGAACAGTTATCCTTTTTACAAACTCTGCCCACAACAGTACTACAGACCTCTAAGTGATAACAACTATGACAGACGGGGCCCGCCATACCCACGAATGTACAAGAACCTGCACTCGTGGTAACATGCAAAAGATAAGCCTCCAAGAAAGCGGGGCTTCCAATACGTTGATCTGATCCATGGTGAGGATCCACAACCGATGTACCTCTACTGCGGCATGAACGCGGCCCGAAGGAGGTCGATAACAGGTACCAAGTATGTGAAACTGTAAAATACTGTAAATGAAATCATAACAGTCTATATAAAGCAGGAGACATGTATGATAACCAAACTACAGTTCATAACATAAAAGCAGTCATGTCAAGTCAGGGACTCACGCCCTCAAAGTCATCCCTCATGCCCGTGGAACTCCTTCCTCACTGCCGGCAGTCTAGGTACAAACCATGTGATACGTATAACATGTCTCGGCCCATCTCATGGACCCAGTATAGAAACGTGTGGAATACATTCCCGGTTCATCTCATGAACTCGGTAGTCGGATGGAATACATTCCCGGTCCATCCCATGGACACGGTGGTCGAGTGAAATACATTCCCGGTTCATCCCATGAACGCGGTAGTCGAGTGAAATACATTCCCGGTTCATCCCATGAACGCGGTAGTCGAGTGAAATACATTCCCGGTTCATCCCATGAACGCGGTAGTCGGGTGAAATACATTCCCGGTTCATCCCATGAACCGGTAGTCGAAATAAAATACGATGCTTGCACAACAAGGCTATCACACGCAAATATAGGCAAGTTACACACAACTTAAGGTACTATCATTTTATGCCAAAATCCGGTTACGACCTAAAGTATTACATACATTAACTCTTTTAAAAAGATACGTTTCTTTCACAAAAGTCACACAATGTTCGTAGTATAAAATAGAGTGACTATCTTTTAAGTAAACCAAAACACTTCCCTTGTAAAATCAAGTAACACATTATTTTCCAAACGTTCAAGTTTGCCTAATTTCAAATGCTCGCGTTTCTCATTTTCGAAAGGTTTCGTAGTTCATAGTTTTAATCACTTAAGAATATAATTCTCCTTTAAAACAAATTTGAGAAACATATGCCTTATGTGTGAGTAGGTTGTTCTTGTCTATTACAATCTTATAAAGCGACCATGATCTAGAAATGTAATATCATTTTGTCTCATCTTAGCTTACATGCGGATGGAGGTTTCTATTGGTTTTAATAACAATTAGTCAATACATTTCCTTTATTAACGCTGCAATGGTTTGTTCGATACTTAATCTCATTTCCGAAATCAGTAAAACATTATTCTTTTAAAACCAACTACTCATTACTCGCGAATGAGGTTTTTACAACATTTTAACAAAATTCATAACAAGTCAAACTAAGTCAAGTCTCTTATCTTTCAAGATCAAGTCTCTTAACTTTCAAAATCAAGTCGTGTATAAGTCAAGTCTCTTATCTTTCAAGATCAAGTCTCTTAACTTTCTACAATCAATAAACCATTCTTTTACCTACATAAAGTCGTTATAACTAACTTCCCATAAAACTATTATAACACCCTATGTTTTAAACCAACCAAATCACTTAGCACATGTACGTCTACCGTACTACATATTTCACAACAATCATGCTAGAAAAGATAGGAAGAGGTTCACATACCTCGCGACGATTATCGACGAATAGCAAAACACTCCAAGTACTTCAACCCGTCGGCTACTCCTTAAGCCAAGTAGATCACGCCACACGTAGTACTCCACTCCTAAAACGGTCATAGTACTTCTATCAAACCTTTCTTACCATTGAAGACTTATACCAATAAAAAACCCTCTAATTCTACGGAAAATTCAAGACTTCCCCGTTTTACTCACTTTTCCATCTTTTCCAAGGCCGAATAACCGTAATATATATACTATATATATATATAAGGCGTAATAATTAAACAACATAAAGAAGGAGATTACACGCCCAAACGGTAACGCGGTTTACTATCACGCCTCCATAATAACAATAAGTAAAAGAAGGGGATTACGCGCAAACCGTGCGCGGTTTACTATCACGCCTTCAGAATAATACAATAATTAAAAAGGATCACACGCCCAAACGGAACGCGATTGAACAATCTTCCCTTGAAATGTAAATCATCCAAAGTAAATCATCCAAAGTAAATACTGTCCAAAGTAAATATTGTCCAAAGTAAATACAGTCCAAAGTAAATACAGTCCTTAAGTTGGGGTCCTTGGCCAACTTTGTCCATTTTACTTATCCAATTACTTCATTAGTCATCCAACTTATATTCCATCTTAATATAAGTTATAGTTACTTTGTTAATTACTTCTTCACAAGTAAGATACGTTTTTAACATTTTAATGGCAAACGGCCAATCCTTTCTTTTAACAAGTTAACAAGATCCAACTCTTCCAAACTTTACTCCATATATTATATACTCCATAATATACTTATAATATATGTATAATGACCAATTCACAAAGAGGTTAAGGTTTACTACCTCAAATAGCCCAAAATTATCCAAGAACTTAATGTCGCTCCAAGCAAGTCTTAGCTCCAAATCTTTACGTTCCAATCCGCTACAAGAAACCCATATAAGCTACTAAACAACTTCTATTCAAGAACCAACTCCAAAAAGTGAAGAACACTTAGGGTTTCCAACTAGTAAGTTTCGGCCAAGGCATGAACAATAGGTTAGGGGTGTGAAATCTTTTCCAACTCTTGGTACACAATCTTCCTAACACCTTAGGGAAGAACACTTGAGAGTTTAAGAATTGTTGGACAAAATTTAGGTCAAGAAATGGGCTCAAAAACGAGAGCAAGGTCAAGGGAGAAGGGAGGGAATTTCTTGTCTTGAAATGGTTAAGTGTGGAAGTTTTCATCAACTAAGGGTGCATATATAGGACAACCAAGGGCTAGGATGAAGGCAAGTGTGTGGTTGATATTGGGGACAAGTGTGTGTGGGTCCCACAAGCCACTTGTCCACACAAAATATCTAGCAAGACTTGGCCACTTGTCCACACAAAATATCTAGCAAGACAAGGCCACTTGTCTTGCCACTTGTTAGCAAATTTCGGCCATGAGGCCACCTAGGGGGGTGACACGTGTCGCCCTCCTATTCGTCCAAAATATTTCATCTTCCGAAAATATCCATAAAGGCCAAAATCTCGAAAACAAAGTGGGCCCCACAAAACCGTAAATTCCTCCCGTGGGCCCCACGTGACCAATTCCGAAAATAAAATTCCATAATTCTCTAATATTCCACGAAGTCTAAATACCAAATCTGGGAATCCAATTCCCATTAACGAACCTTTTTCTTCACAAAAACCGGAAACTTTTCCGTCGAAAAATCACATCTTTCTTTCTTTCCAAAATTTCTGTCGTATTCTCGCACATACATCCTCACCTATATACCCTGGAACTACGGGGTATAACACATGTGGCCATGCGGCAGGGTTGATCACCCGATATATTGTTGTTGATGTTACGTGGGCGATACACCGTCTGAATTAGGGGCACGTGGCCGTGCGGCGTTATTATTGTTGCATCATGGACATGTCTACACCGATCTGCAGTCGGGGCATGTGGCCATGATGCGAACATGATTGATGTTGTGGGCGTGAGACCCATAGTTATATTTGAGTGATGACTTTGAGGGCGTGAGTCCCTGACTTGACTGCTTTTATGTTGCGTACTGTATTTTGGTTATCATACATGTCTCCTGCTTTATATAGATGTTATGATTTAAGCTGCGATATTTTCAGATTTCACATACTTGGTACGGTTGTAGACCTCCTTCGGCTGCGTTCATGCCAGGTAATCGTTGGTTGTCGATCCCCGCTTTAGGATCACCTTTCAACGTGTCGGAAGCTCCGTTCCTTCTGAGGCTTATCTTTTGGTATGTGTTCCACTGAGTTGTAGGTTCTTGTTATACCCGTATTTCCGGTATGACGCGTGAGCGTGATTAAATTTTTTTGCCTTAAGAATTGGCTTGGTTCGAAATTTGGGCACAAGTGCGAATAGAGTCGTTTCGTGAAAGCGTTTCCACGACTTTCGTAGAAAATTCCGGCTATGTCATTTATAATTTTTGCGGATTTTTAGAGGCGAAACATTTTGGACCAACGGGAGGGTGACATGTGTCACCCTCACATTGGAAGCTTCGACGGCAAACATGGCATGTCTTGGACGATTTTGGTCCACTTTAGTTGGTAGGATATTTTGTGCAAGTTGTGTGGTAGATGGATAAGGTAGCACATGGCTAAATCTTGGCCTTACACTTGCTATGCACTTGTCTTCATCTTGGCCATTGGTTGGCCTTCACTTGACCTATAAATACCCCATTAGTTGATGAGTTCTTTCATCCACAAATTGCCTAAGTCTTGAAAACCCCTCTCCTCCTCTCGAGAATTCTCGTCCTAGCCCTCCTTTCCCCCTCGCCGAGAGCCACCCCTCCCCTTGGTGGTGTTTTCAGTGGGGTACCCCAGCCTAGTTGTATCGTATAAATACCCCCTGTGTGGTATAGAAATACTCTCATAAGTATGGTTTTAATGTCCAAATACCTTGTCACAAATACCTTGTAGAATTCACAAGGTTACACATATAAAATCCCATAAAAAAAGATAATAATTTCCTATATACACTAAACGAAACCCTAAAGAAATCTTCAAAGATGTTTGAAGTACTTAAGAGAAGTTGTTTAGAACTTCTAAGGGTTGTTTGGAGCGGATCGAGCACTTCGGGTAGAGCTAAACCTTGCTCAGGAGCGACATTAAACTCGGATAATTTTGGGCTTATCGAGGTAAATATCTTGTCCCCCTATTGTAATTGGAAATTACATAAGTGTTGAATATATAGTTGTTGTATACTATATATAGAACTGAACTTAGTACTGTGGCAATGTCTTTTGACTTAAGCCTGAAGAATTAAGAACTGAACTGAACTGTAATTACATAGGACTGTATTACAGTAGACTTGTGTAGTAGTACCGTGGAGTAGAATTGTACCCGTTAGGGTTAGATGTATAACCCCCCCCCTGGTTGGCTTGATAGCCGGCCTCGATAGAGGAGGAGATTAACGCTGTTGCGGGGGGGGGAGGTGCTGCCGAATTTTCTGTAGAATATTCTACGTTGTGGTCTAGATGTTAACAAGCGCCTTGTGGCCTTATAGGTTGAAGTCCTACGTGTGGCGCGATTTACTTGGCTTAAGGAGTAGCCGACTGTTTGGAGCGTTTTGCTATTAGTCGATACTCGTCGCGAGGTATGTGAACCTCTTCCTATCTCTTCTAGCATGATATGTGTGAACTATGTAGTACGGTGACGTCGTGTGCTAAATGTATTTGATTGGTTTAAAACATAAAGTGTTATAACGGCTTTATGGGAAGTCGGTTATAATAGCTTTATGTGGATAAGCAAGTACCTTGTGGTTTTAAAAGGTAATCGTTTTGAATAATAAGCGGCTTGTTATAATAAAGAACTTGATGTATTTCAAAAGATTTATAAATCGCTTTGAAGGAAGAGTAACACTTGGTTTTAAAGGTTTTAAAAAGAGTTATACTAGCTTTATGGGAGTTAGGTATAATGTCTTAAGAGAGGTAAAGAAAATGGTTTACTAATGTTAGAAGTTAAGAGACTTGATCTTATAAGATAAGAGACTTAACTTATTTGTTTTAATGTGAATGTTTGGGTGAAACCTCATTCGTGAGTAATGAGTACTTGGTTTTATCTAAAGGGATAATGTTTCTTGATTTGGAAATCGTAATGTGTATCGACAGCACCCTGCAGCGTTAATAAAGGAAAATGTATTAAATAATGATGAATTGTATTAAAACCAGAGAAACCTCCATCCGCATAGAAACTAAGATGAGACAAAATGATATACATTTTCTAGATCATGGTCTTTGTAATAAGAATGTTGTAAACAAGAATAACCTACTCTCATGTAAGACATATATTACTCAATTGTTCTAAAAGGAATCAAGTGATTAAGTTTATGAACTATGAAACCATTTGAAAATGAGAAGCTTGAGTAATTGAAACTAGGCAACCGAATTTAGGAAAGAATATTGTTACTTGACTTTGAAAAGGAATGTGGGTTGGTCATTCTAATACTACGTATCGGGTGACTTTTATAAAAGTAATGGATCTCTTTTAAAAGAACTTAACCGATGTAGTACTTTGGGGTTAAAAACCCGGACTTTGGCATAAAATGAAAGTACTTTGAGTTGTGTGATACTTGCCTATGCTTGTTGTTGTGAAACTAGCCTATGCTTGTTATTGTGAAACGTGCCTATGCTTGTTGTGATAGCCTTTGTTGTGCAAAACGTTGTATTTATGTGTTATCGCGTCTCGATGGAGGTCGGTTGGTCGTTGAGAACTTACTTGGGCGTGTCGGCATTGTGGAGAAATTCCACGCACGTCCTCGCTGATAGTATTATTGTTATTAATCGCTTTGGACATACTGACACGATGCGTAGCGCACGGGTATGTTTCCATTTTGATTATCGTCTTGTGATTTCCTTTTGGACATACTGACCCGATGCGTAGCGCACGAGTATGCGTCCATTTGGAATGCTGTCCTATTGTTTCCCTTTGGACATACTGACCCGATGCGTAGCGCACGAGTATGCGTCCATTTGGAATGTTGCCTTATTGTTTCCCTTTGGACATACTGACCCGATGCGTAGCGCACGAGTATGCGTCCATTTGGATTGTTATCTTGTTTATTATTGTTGCATCATGGACATGTCTACACCGGCGCAAGATTCCGGCACGCGCCATGATGCGAACATGATGGATGTTGTGGGCGTGAGACCCATAGTTATATTTGAGTGGTGACTTTGAGGGCGTGAGTCCCTGACTTGACTGCTTCTATGTTGTGAACTGTAGTTTGGTTATCATACATGTCTCCTGCTTTATATAGACTAGTATGATTTCATTTACGTGATTTTACGCTTCACATACTGGTACTGTTGCATCGACCTCTTCGGGCCGCTCATGCCGCAGTAAAGGTACATCGATCGCCGATCCCCGCTTATAGGATCACATTCGTGTTGGGAAGCTCCGCTTTCTCCGAGGCTTATCTTATTGGTATGTGTTCCCTCGAGTTGTAGGTTCTTGTACATTCGTGGTATGGCGGCCCCGTCCGTCATAGTTGTTGTAAATCTTAGAGGTCTCAGAGAACATGTAAGCGTGGTTTGTAAAAGGATAACCGTCGTATTTATGTATGTATGTTGAAGGCAATCGCTTGCTGGCCTGCTTATTTATCATGTCTCTATTTCATGTTTAAAGTTTTTATTTCCGCCGTTTTCTCGATGTTGTATCGCTAGGTGCCCGGTAAGGCACTGACGCCCGGTTCGGGCGTTATAAAAGTGGTATCGTGAGCGCTTAATCTCGGAAAGTGTCTACTGCATCGTGTCTAGTAAGTCTTGATTATCGGTGTTGTGCACCACATCTATAATCGTGAGGCTATAGGACATTTAGGATTGGTTTCCATTCTTCTCATTCCGAGATCGTGCCTTAGAGCCGTGTTGTAAGTCGGACCCTCCGACGTGTTTCGCTTTTACCGCTATGCCTCCGCGAAGGCAACCAGGGCCCGAGAGGCAAGGCAGCGAGGAGTCGCTAGTGGGATTCGAGGAGTACGAGGCGCAGCCCGCCAAGACTGAGGTAGTGCTTCCGACGGCGAAGTTTTGTGACGCCCGCCAAAGACCAAAGAGAGTTTAGAGCCGCAGCAGCGGTCGATGAGACTACAAGACTCGAGCCTCCACCCCACACCGAGCAGGGAGACGGGTCACGCGAGATGGCCCGATTATCGCCGTTGTGGCCGATATGAGGACAGCCGATGCGGCGCCTCAGCCCAAAGAAGACTGTAGTGCACCCGAGGCGCATGGGCTGAGGTCGCGGATTTCTTAGTTGTAGCCCGCCCGAGTTTTACGGGTCGAGGCCGAGGATGATCCGCAGGAGTTCATCCGTCGATTGCAGAGATCATCGCGTGATCAAGGCTTCGTAGATCGAGTCTGTGACATTTGTTCGCATCGACGCGCGTGATACCGCAATCGATTGGTTTGACTCGTGGGAGCTTTCCGGGAGAGCATGCACTTCCACCGCTTGGGACGAAGGGGCCTTCGGCACATTTCTTGCCTCCACAAACGGCGAGGGCTCGGGCCGGATTTTTGATGTTGAGGCGTAATCCGCGCATATTCGGGAGTACAATGTGGAGTTCGACTCATCGGCGGTATGTTCCCGCATTAGTAGCTAGTATGGAGGATCGAGTGCACCGATATGTTACGTGGCTCGATGATTACCTAGCGTAGAGTTGTTCGTGTTTCCTTCACCGCACGACATTGCCCGCGTTCGTGCTCATGCACTGCGCGGCGAGCGCAGATCGACGGTGGACCGCCACAGGTTAGGCCAAGACGGCCGGATATTTTGGCGACTTTCGAGGCGCACCGCCTCGCAGCAGACTAGTTATGTACCTCCACCGCCTTCGTGAGCAGTCGTGGCTCGAGGTTCAGATTTTCGGGAGAGCGGTGTTAACCACCAAGCCACCCCTACCTCGTTGTGACCATTGTGGTAGACTCCATTTTGGAGAGTGTCGTGCTAGATTGGGAGTTTGTTTTGCATGCGACCAGCAGGGCCATTTTGCGAGGAACTGTCCGACCAAGGGTAGCACGGATGTTACGACTCAGCTTACCGGATCAGTGGCTGGTTCATCGCCTTCATAGCTATGCCTGCAGGCGTGCCTATGATTAGAGTGGAGCGGTTGATCTGTATATCCTTAACCTCTAGAGTTTTGGTATGCTTGTTTTAATGATCTCATTATTGTGTGCTATGTACGGATAGCGTTGTGATATTATGAGTTAGAATACATGGTAAGTGTGAACCTTAAACTATGTCACGATCGAGACCTTAGGGTAAGGTCGTCTTGAGTTAAAGATTTATTTTATGTTTGACCCTTTATCGAGTAGTAGTATACGTGGGATTTATTTGTGTGATAAGTCCGTGGGTAGTGTGAGATGGAAGTGGTAGCTTTCGTGATGGAATTGGTAAGATTGTTCCGGATCGGGAACAAGAGTTTGGCGCGTTGGTCGGGTTGAGGACCATTTGCGGGTCAACCCGTAGTCGGATTGAGGTGGGTCACTGGTGGTCCCGCCAGAGGTAGGGTCACCAGGTGTTAGGCCCAAGTTTAGATGACCATCGTGAGTTGGTGGATATGTTCGACCGAAGTGGATCGCGAGGCCGAACGGCCTTAGAGAAGATCGGTTAGTCGGATGACCAAGTTCGAGGTAGTGACTCCAAGGGTTGGAAACGAAGCGTTGGATGTATGTGGTACGGATACTAGAACGAGTTCGAGTGTTCGTGACGAGTTCTACGAGAAAGGGGAGAGGTGAACGTGTGTTTTTGTGGCCAGGTGTGGCATGATTGTTTTCGTACGTATAGCAGTGAAGACTATACTGACGCCGGATTTGTTTTGAGACTCAAGGAACATTCGACGAATGTTTCTAAGGAAGAATGTTATACCCGTATTTCCGCAGAGTATGTACGTGAGGGCGCACGTATTAAATTTTTGCCTTAAGAATTGGCTTGGTTCGAAATTTGGGCACAAGTGCCGAATAGAGTCGTTTTCTGACGAAACGTTTCCACAGCTTTCGTAGAGAAAATTCCGGCTATGTCATTTATAATTTTTGCGGATTTTTCCGAGAGACGAAACAATTTGGACCAACGGGAGGGTGACATGATTCACCTCACATCGAAGGCTCGACGGCAAACATGGCATGTCTTGGACGATTTTGGTCCACTTTAGTTGGTAGGATATTTTGTGCAAGTTGTGTGGTAGATGGATAAGGTAGCACATGGCTAAATCTTGGCCTTACACTTGCTATGCACTTGTCTTCATCTTGGCCATTGGTTGGCCTTCACTTGACCTATAAATACCCCATTAGTTGATGAGTTCTTTCATCCACAAATTGCCTAAGTCTTGAAAACCCTCTCCCTCCTCTTGAGAATTCTCGCCCTAGCCCTCCCTTTCCCCTCGCCGAGAGCCACCCCTCCCTCGTGGTGTTTCTTGCCGTGGGGTACCCCTAGCCTAGTTGTCTCGTATAAATACCCCTTTGTGGTATAGAAATACTCTCCAAAGTATTGTTGTAATGTCCAAATACCTTGGCCCAAATACCTTGTAGTATTCCCAAGGTTACACTTATAAAAGCCTTAAAATACGATTATACTTTCCTTTAGCCACTAAACTAAACCCTAAAGAAATCTTCATAGTTGTTTGAAGTACTTAAGAGAAGTTGGTTAGAACTTCTAAGGGTTGTTTGGAGCGGATTGGAGCACTCTGAGTAGAGCTAAACCTTGCTCGTGAGCTTACATTAAACTCGGATAATTTTGGGCTTATCGAGGTAAATATCTTGTCCCCTATTGTAATTGGAAATTACATAAGTGTTGAATATATAGTTGTTGTATACTATATATAGAATCGAACTTAGTAATGTGGCAATGTCTTTTGACTTAAGCTCAAGAATTAAGAATCGAATCGAATCGTAATTACATAGACTCAGACATGAGACTTGTGTAGTACCGTGGAGTAGAATTGTAACCGTTAGGGTTAGATGTATAACCCCCCCCCTGGTTGGCTTGATAGCCGGCCTCGATAGAGGAGGAGATTAACGCTGTTGCGGGGGGGGGAGGTGCTGCCGAATTTTCTGTAGAATATTCTACGTTGTGGTCTAGATGTTAACAATGTCGCTTGTGGCCTTATAGGTGAAGTCCTACGTGTGGCGCGATTTACTTGGCTTAAGGAGTAGCCGATTGTTTGGAGCGTTTTGCTATTAGTCGATACTCGCCGCGAGGTATGTGAACCTCTTCCTATCTCTTCTAGCATGATATGTGTGAACTATGTAGTACGGTGAGACGCATGTGCTAAATGTATTTGATTGGTTTAAAACATAAAGTGTTATAACGGCTTTATGGGAAGTCGGTTATAATAGCTTTATGTGGATAAGCAAGTACCTTGTGGTTTTTAAAAGGTAACTGTTTTGAATAATAACTGGCTTGTTATAATAAAGAACTTGATGTATTTCAAAAGATTTATAAATCGCTTGAAGGAAGAGTAACACTTGGTTTTAAAGGTTTTAAAAAGAGTTATACTAGCTTTATGGGAGTTAGGTATAATGTCTTAAGAGAGGTAAAGAAAATGGTTTACTAATGTTAGAAGTTAAGAGACTTGATCTTATAAGATAAGAGACTTAACTTATTTGTTTTAATGTGAATGTTTGGGTGAAACCTCATTCGTGAGTAATGAGTACTTGGTTTTATCTAAAGGGATAATGTTTTACCGATTTGAAATCGAATGTATCGACAGCACTACCGCGTTAATAAAGGAAAATGTATTAAATAATGATGAATTGTATTAAAACCAAGAGAAACCTCCATCCGCATAGAAACTAAGATGAGACAAAATGATATACATTTTCTAGATCATGTCATTGTAATAAGAATGTTGTAAACAAGAATAACCTACTCTCATGTAAGACATATATTACTCAATTGTTCTAAAAAGGAATCAAGTGATTAAGTTTATGAACTATGAAACCATTTGAAAATGAGAAGCTTGAGTAATGAAACTAGGCAAACCGGAATTTAGGAAAAGAATATTGTTACTTGACTTTGAAAAGGAATGTGGGTTGGTCATTCTAATACTACGTATCGGGTGACTTTATAAAAGTAATGGATCTCTTTTAAAAGAACTTAACGATGTAGTACTTTGGGGTTAAAACCCGACTTTGGCATAAAATGAAAGTACTTTGAGTTGTGTGATACTTGCCTATGCTTGTTGTTGTGAAACTAGCCTATGCTTGTTATCGTGAAACGTGCCTATGCTTGTTGTGATAGCCTTTGTTGTGCAAAACGTTGTATTTCTGTGTTATCGCGTCTCGATGGAGGGTCGGTTGATCGGTTGAGAACTTACTGACGCGGTCGGCATTGACGAGAAATTCCACTGTACGCCCTCGCTGATAGTATTATTGTTATTAATCGCTTGACATATCGACACGATCGTAGCGCATCGCATGTTTCCATTTTGATTATCGCTTCAGGATTTCCTTTTGGACATACGACCGACGCGTAGCGCACGAGTATGCGCCCATTTGGAATGCTGTCCTATTGTTTCCTTCGACATATCGACTGACGCGTAGCGCCGCATTTAGTATGCGCCCATTTGGAATGTTGCCTTATTGTTTCCCTTTGGACATACTGACCCGATGCGTAGCGCACGAGTATGCGCCCATTTGGATTGTTATCTTGTTTATTACTGTTGCATCATGGACATGTCTACACCGATGCAGTATTCCGGGCACGCGCGCCATGATGCGAACATGATGGATGTTGTGGCGTGAGACCCATAGTTATATTTGAGTGGTGACTTTGAGGCGTGAGTCCTCGACTTGATCGCTTCTATGTTGTGAATCAGTAGTTTGGTTATCATACATGTCTCTCGCTTATATAGACTAGTATGATTTCATTTACTGATTTTCTGCTTCACATACTTGGTACTGTTAGATCGACTTCGGGGCCGCGTTCATGCCGCAGTAAAGGTACATCGATCGCCGATCCCCGCTTATAGGATCACATTCAACGTGTTGGAAGCTCCGCTTTCTCCGAGGCTTATCTTATTGGTATGTGTTCCCCGAGTTGTAGGTTCTTGTACATTCGTGGTATGGCGGCCCGTCCCGCCATAGTTGTTGTAAATCTTAGAGGTCTCAGAGAATCACAAGTGTGGTTTGTAAAAAGGATAATCGTCGTATTTATGTATGTATGTGAAGGCAAATCGCTTTGGCTGGCTCGCTTATTTATCATGTCTCTCATTTCATGTTTAAAGTTTTTATTTCCGCTGGTTTTCTCTGATGTTGTATCGCTAGGGTGCCCGGGGTAAGGCACGACGCCCGTTCGGGCGTTACGCTTCTTGTACATTCGTGGTATGGCGGCCCCGTCCCGTCATAGTTGTTGTAAATCTTAGAGGTCCAGTAGTAATCATTGGCGCGTGGTTGTAAAAAGGATTAAACTGTTCGGGTTTTTATGTATTAAAATACTGAAGGCAACTGTTTTGGTTGGCCTGTCTATATATAATATCTCTTGCTTCATGTCTTGTTTTTATGTTCCGCTGATTTTCTCTGATGTATGACTACTTGGGTGCCCGGGTAAGGCACGATCCACGCCCGTTCGGTCGTGACACTCCGAGATACTGAGCTTCCCAAACGCCGAATCAGGACCATGAGCGAGGATCAACATCGTGTACCTCTACCGCGCAGATGAACGCAGCCCGGGCGAGGTCAAGACAACAAGTACCAAGTATGTGAAACTGAAAATACTGTAAATGAAATCATAATAGTCTATATAAACAGAAGACATATATGATAACCAATTTACGATACACAATATGTAAGCAGTCACGTCAAGTCAGGGACTCACGCCCTCAAAGTCATTACTCAACTACAACAATGGGTCTCACGCCCACCACATCAATCATGCCCGTGGAATACCTTCCTCACTGCCGGCAGTCTATGATGTAATAACACCAAGGAGTACACATGAACACCAGGTCCCACCTGTGTCATAATAAAACCGTACGGGGTAAGTACGAAGGCATAGCCGACTACTAAAACCCACAGTACCAACAATGCTATAAAACTATATCACGGGGTCTTTCTAGACCGCACCACATGATCGAAGCTGGCCACTCGCCGTCAGTATCAATGTGCGCGTCTAGTCCTGGAGCATACCGCTGCTCCGCATAGGCCACACATAGGCCCGCATGAGGTATTCCTCGCATCGGGGGCAGCTAACCCCCGGTACCCTCCTGGACTCCCGCAGTCCGCATAGTCTCATAAACCGCATAGTCACACGCATCGCATAGACACCCCGCGACGGATAAAACACCCGAATGATCAATCCCGAGCATACCATCGCTCCGCATAGTCACACAGATCGCATAGGCCGTATAGACTCGCATCGGGTGGCAAGCCCTCGTATATCAAGTCGGCGGGTATGTGATAATATAACAAAGACAACGCTTATCGTTAATCAACATAAGCACAACAAGGGAAAACCCCTTTACACAAACATTATAAGACACTAACACACGTAGCATCATAACATGATTACTTATCAAACCAATCAAGAAAGTATTACAAGGCTATCACAAACCAACATAGTCAAGTTATTCACCCAAGGTACTTTCTATTTTATGACAACAAGTTCGGGTTTTAACCCCAAAGTACTTCATACATTAATTCTTTAAAAAGATCCGTTTCTTTCACAAAAGTCACACGATACCCGTAGTATCAAAAATAGAGTGACTATCTTTTTAAGTAAACCGAAACAGTTTCCTTTTTAATATCAAGTAACAACATTCTTTTCCAAACGTCCAAGTTTGCCTAAGTTCAATTACTCGAGTCTTTTATTTTCGAAAGGTTTCTGTTATACCCCGTATTTCCGGAGTATGTACGTGAGGGCGTACGTACGAAAGTTTAGCCTTAAAGTTAGGCCAAGTTCGAAAATTGTGCACAACTCGCTAAAAGAGTAGTTTTCCGACGAAACGTTTCCACAACTTTCGTAGGGTAAATTCCGGCTATGCCATTTCTAATTTTTGCGGATTTTTCCGAGAGACGAAACATTTTGGACCAACGGGAGGGCGACACTTGGCACCCTCCAATTGGTGGACTTGAAATCGTCCATTGGACGAATTGGACTTGGAGTGGCACGTTTTTTGTGCCTTTGCACAAGTCAAGGAGTTGGTAGGATATTTTGTGTATGGACACTTGCCTAAATCTTCACCCTACACTTGCCTTGCACTTGGCATCATCTTGGCCCTTGGTTGGCCACTTCTTGACCTATAAATACCCCCTTAAAGATGAAGAGTTCTTCATCCACAAATTACTTCCAAGTCTTTAAAAACCCTCCCCTCTCCCTTGAGCTTGTTCGTCCAAAGCTATCTCCCCCCCCCCCCCCCCTTGAGTAAGTTTGGCCGAGGGCCTTCCCCCCTAGCCTAGCCGAAATCTACCCCCCTCCCTTGGTAGAAAAGTTGCCTTCTAGTATTGTTATAATGCCCAAAATACCCTAGCCCAAATCCCGGAGTATTTAGTAGAAGTTGAGAAGAACTTCTAAGGTTTCTCGAGCTATCTGAGCGTACAACTTAGGAGCTAAGCCTTGCTCTGGATCGACTTTTATCTAGGATATTATTGGGCTTACCGAGGTAAATAATCCTAACCTCTTTGTATTAGAGAATGCATCTGTAGAAGTATAAGAATAAGTATTAAATACTTAGAAGAATATTCCGAATAGAATTGAATTATCACAGTAGGGCGGTTTAAAAGAAGAATAATTGAACTATACATATATGTGGATCGTTTCACAATGAGACTTATATAGCTCACCGTAGGGAAGTGCCCGACTTTCCGTAGAATTGTGAACCTCTGTTTAGAATGACCTTGAGTAGTCTAGACTTTGATTGATGTCGTGACTATTATAGGTCGATTCTCTCGCGCGACATATTCAACTTGGCGGAGGTTTTCGTAGAAGGTATGTGATTCTTCCTAAAGCATGATATTTTAAATATATATATAGTACGGTAGACGATACGTGTTAATCGAATAATAACTACGGCAATGTCTTTCGACTTAAGCCTGAATAATACTTACGGCAATGTCTTGCGACTTAAGCCTGAATAATAAAGATCTTAAAAAGTCTTTCAAAAGAATTATAACACCGTTTTGAAAGAAGGAGAATAGTTGTTTTTAAAACAAGAAGCTTAAGGGTTATACTAGCTTTATGGGAAGTTAAGTATAACGGCTTAAGTTTTAAAAAAAGGAACAGTTTACTTATGTGTTTTATAAAAGACTTGTATTGATTTCTGAAAGGTATAATAAGATGGTTTTTGGTGAGTAGACATATTGTGATGCTATGTGTTAGTATCTTGTAACGTTTGTGTAAAGAGGTCAGTCTTACTTATGCTTATGTTGTTTGAACTATAAACTGTTGTGTTAGTACTATATCACTCACTCTTGAGACGATACCGGGGTTAAGCCGCTCCGACGCGGTAGACTCGGTGATGCAGGACCATGATTCGAGAATACCTCATGCGGGTCCAGGGGCCTATGCGGAGCTACGAGTTCCGTGTTAGTATGCGGGGTTATGCCTCATGCGGCATATGGCGCCACGCGACAACGAGTCCGGGACGTTGCCGAGGAGTAGCTACCATCGATGCGGGTTATACCTTGCGGGCCTATGTGAGTGGCCTATGCGGACTCGAGTCCGTGATTAGGCTTGCGAATGATAATATGGCGAGTGGCCCGCTTGATCATTCGCACCTAGAAAAGACTCGCCGCGTTTACCTATTGTTGCTCTTGTTTATGATGTGGCACTACGATGCGTTACCTTGGTTGTTTCATACATATATGTAAACTGATTTTAAAATGATATGTTTTCATTTAAGTACTTACGATTTCACATACTTGGTACTGTTATCTTGACCTCCTTGGGGTGCGTCACGCCGCAGTAAGTGGCAAGTGCTAGATCCGCATCCTTAGGATCTTTTGCGTTGGTGTCGAGCTCCATCTTCTCCGAGGCTCTACTTTGGGTATGATCTCCCGTTGTAGATTGTTTTGTCTGATCGGGTATGGCGGGCCCTGTCCTCCATAGTTGTATATTTCCTTAGAGGTGCAGAGTCATGTATGCATTGGGATGTAAATCGCAAACCTTGGTATATGTATATATGCCGAAAGGCAACCCTTTTCTCAGAAACTGTGTATCATTTACAATTATTTCATGTTTTGTTTTATATTCCGCTGATTTTCTCTGATGTATGACTACTTGGGTGCCCGGGTAAGGCACCAGTCACGGGCCCCGGAACGGGTCGTGACAAAAGTGGTATCAGAGCAGTTAATCCTCGGAAGGTGTCTCTGATCGTATCTAGTAGAAGTCTTGATTATCGGTGTGTTGTGCACCACACCAATAATCAGGAGGCTATATGTTATTTAGGATTGGTTCCCTTCTTCTCACTCTGATATCGTTCTTTAGAGGTGTGTTATAGGTTGGACACCTCTAACGTATTCCTTTTACATGTGATTATGCCTCACGTAAGGCAACCCGCCCGTAGGGCAAGCGGCCAGGAGGCTGCTAGCATGACACCTAGAGTCACGAGGGCTCAGGCCCAGTCTATACCCGAGACGGCGAGTTCCACGACGCCGCCCCCCAGAGACTACAGACCCGCACTCTCCCCACACTGCGGCGGAGGAGATAGGTACAAGGAGATGGCCCAGTTATTGGCCAGGGTTGTGGCCATACACGAGGATAATTTGGATGCGGCGGTTCGATTCCACTCCACAGACTCGTGCAGCACCGTGAGCAGGCGAATAGTTTGAGGCTACGAGATTTCTTGAGTTGTAGCCGCGAGTTTTACGGTCGAGGCCGGAGGATGATCCGCAGGAGTTCATCCGTCACTGAGGATTTTGAGAGTGATCGGCGTCGGTGTTATACCGTATTTCCAGTATGTACGTGAGCGCGTACGTATTATAATTTGAGCCTTAAAGTTGGCTAGTTTCGAAATTTGTACACAACACCCGATTAGAGTCGTTTTTCGACCAAAACTTTCCACAACATTCGTAGGGAAAAATACGGCTATGTGATTTATAATTTTTTCGGATTTTTCCGAGAGACGAAACATTTTGGACCAAGGAGAGGGCGACACTTGTCACCCTCTAATTGGAACACTTGAGGCGTCCTCTTGGACGATTTGGCCTTGGCTTTTTAGTCAAGGGTTAGGTAGGATATTTTGGTGGTAGATGGATAAGGTGTACTTGGCTTAATCTTAGCCTTACACTTGCCTAACACTTGGATGGATCTTGGCCATTGGTTGGCCTTCACTTGACCTATAAATACCCCTCTAGTTGAAGACTTTCTTCATCCAAAAACTTGAGCAATCTAACTAAGTCTCAAAATACTCCCTCTCCTCGAGCTGGCCCACCACACCCCCCTCCCCCTTTGAGAGCCCTTGGCCGAGAGCCACCTCCCTCCCCTTTGTGGTGTTTTGCCGTGGGGTACCCCCCCCCCCTAGCCTAGTTGTCTCGTATAAATACCCCCTTTTGTGGTATAGAAATACTCTCCAAGTATTGTTATAATGCCCAAAAACGAAACCCTAAGTAAATCTTCACCCGTAGTTGAAGTCATAAGTAGAAGTTGGTTAGAACTTCTAAGGGTTGGTTGGAACGGATTGGAGCGCCCGGAGTAGGAGCTAAACGTTGTTCAGGATCGACATATAACTTGGATAATTTTGGGCTTAACGAGGTAAACACTCTTGACCTTCTGTTGTAATTGGAAATTTCATGTTGTAGGAGTATATAGTTAAGTATACTATATATAGAACTGAACATAGTTGTGCGGCAATGTCTTTTGACTTAAGCCTGAATAATACTTACGGCAATGTCTTGCGACTTAAGCCTGAATTTAAAAAGTGAGCTGAACTGTAATTACATAGGACTGTATTACAGTAGACTTGTGTAGCATTACTGTGTAGTAGAATTGTACACGTCCGGTTAGACGTGTTAACCCCCCCTGGTTGGCTTGGTAGCCGGCCTCGATAGAGGAGGAGATTTACGCTGTTGCGGGGGGGGGGAGGTGCTGCCGAATTTTCTGTAGAATATTCTACATTGAGATCTAGGATGTTAATAGGCGCCTTGTGGCCTCTATAGGTTGAAGTACTACGTATGGCGTGATCTACTTGGCTTAAGGAGTAGCCGACGGTTTGAGGTACTTGGAGCGTTTTGCTATTAGTCGATAATCGTCGCGAGGTATGTGAACCTCTTCCTATCTTTTCTAGCATGATATGTGTGAGCTATGTAGTACGGTAGACGTACATGTGTTAACTGTATTTGGTTGTTTTAAAACAATAAGTGTTATACTAGCTTTATGGGAAGTTAGGTATAACGTCTTAAGGGTGGTAAAATGAATGGTTTATTAATTTCAAAAGTTAAGAGATTGGATCTTATAAATAAGAGACTTAACTTAAATGAATTAATATGGATTTTGTGTGAAACCTCATTCGTGAGTAATGAGTACTTGGTTTTTAAAAGGAATAACGTTTCTTGATTTCGAAATCGAATGTGTATCAATAAACCACCGCAAATTAATAAAGGAAAATGTAATGAATAACTAAGTATTATTAAAACCAGAGAAACTTCCCATCTGCATAGAAGCTAAGATGAGACAAAATGACATTTCCTAGATCATCGCTTAATAAGATTGATTATAAACAAGAATAACCTACTCACTTATAAGACATAGGTTTCTCAAAACGTTTAAAGGAGAATTATGTTTTAAAGGATTTAAAACTATGAACTACGAAACCTTTTCTAAAATGAGAAACTTGAGCATTTGAAATTAGGCAAACTTGAACGTTTGGAAAATAAGGTTGTTACTTGATTTTACAAAGGAAAGCATTTTGGTTTACTTAACAATGTTAATCACTCTAATTTTATACTACCGGTATCGGGTGACCTTTGTAAAAGAAATGGATCTTAAAAGGAATTTATCGGACGTAGTACTTTAAGGTTAAAAATCCGGACTTTGACAAAAAATGAAAGTACCTTGAGTTGTGTGTAACTTGCTTATGCTTGTCGTTATGAAACTTGACCATGTTACGTGTGATAGCCTTGTTGTGCAAGTATTGTGTTCTACTCGATTACCGGTTCATCCGGGAATGTATTTCACTTGATTACCGGTTCATCCGGGAATGTATTTCACTTGATTACCGGTTCATCCGGGAATGTATTTCACCTGATTACCGGTTCATCCGGGAATGTATTTCACCTGACTACCGGTTCATCCGGGAATGTATTTCACTCGACTACCGCTCATCCGGAATGTATTTCACTCGACTACGGTTCATCCGGAATGTATTTCACTCGACCACGGTTCACGGGATGAGCGGGAATGTATTCCACACGTTTCTATATTGGGTCCATAAGATGGGCCGAGACACGTTATCGTATCACATGATTTGTACCTAGATCACGGCATGAGGAAGGAGTTCCACGTATGAGGATGACTTTTAGGCGTGAGTCCCCGACTTGATACGATCGCTCTTATGTTGTGAATCGTAGTTTGGTTATCATACATGTCTCACGATTTATAGACTATTATGATTTCATTTACGTATTTTACGCTTCACATACTGCACTGTTAGATCGACCTCTTCGGGGCCGTTCATGCCGCAGTAAAAGGTACATCGACCGCCGATCCCCGCTTATAGGATCACATTTCAGCGTGTTGGAAGCTCCTCCTTCTGAGGCTTATCTTTGTATGTTACCACAGTCCGTAGATTCTTATACATCTGTGGTATGGCGGCCTCATCCGTCATAGCCATTATAAAAATCTTAGAGTGCAGTAATCGTTGTGGGCGGGGTTTGTAAAAAGGATAAGCGTCGGGTATTTATGTATATATGATGAAGGCAAGCTGTTTTGCTGGCTTTGTTTATTTATCTTTTCTCTTAATTCATGTTCATGTTTTTATTTCCGCTGATTTTCTCGATGTTGTATCACTAGGGTGCCCGGTAAGGCACGACCACGCCCGGTTCGGTCGTGACAAAAGTGGTATCGAGCGCTTAGTCCTCGGAAAGTGTCTGAGCAGTGTCTAGTAAGTCTTGATTATCGGTGTGTTGTGCACCACATCTATAATCGTGAGGCTATAGGACATTTAGGATTGGTTTCCATTCTTCTCATTCCGAGATCGTGCCACTGAGTCAGTGTGATAAGTTGGGCCCTCCGACGTATCCCTTTCTTTTACCGGTTATGCCTCCGCGGCAAACCAGCCAGTGGGCAAGGCGATCGAGGAGCTGTTAGCGAGATCTGAGAGTACGAGCGCGCAGCCCGGTGAAGACTGAGATAGTGCTTCCGACGGCGGGTTTCGCGACGCCGCCAAAGACCAAAGAGTTTAGAGCCGCAGCAGCTGGGCTGAGACTCTGATACTGAGCCTCCATCCCACACTGAGCCGATGAGATAAGTACAAGGAGATGGCCCGATTCGCCGCGAGTCGTGGCGAGATATGAGATAGGCCGATGCAGCAGCCCATTTCGTAGCACCCGTAGTTCACCCCGAGCGATAGCTGAGGCTACGTGACTTTCTCGAGTTGTAGCCCGCCGATGTTCTATGGATCGAGAGCCGAGGATGACCTCAGAGTTTATCCGACGACTACGGCGGATCATGAGAGTGATCGAGCCTCGAGGCGCAGTCGGTGGTATTGGTTCGCATCACCGCGTGATATCGCAGCTGATCGTTTGATTCGTGAGTCGCCCCGAAGAGCATGCACTTCCAGAGTTTGGGACGAGTTCTCGAGGCATTTCTTGCACATTTCTTGCCTCCACAGATGAGGAGGGCTCGGCCGACATTTTTGACGTTGAGGCGGGCGGGCGACGGTTAGAGAGTACAATGTGAGTTCGACTCATTAGCTCGGTATGTTCCCGCCAGAGTAGCGGATATGGAGGACGAGTACACCGCCACGCCACCGGCCGACGATTACCAGCGAGGCTTGTACGGGTGTAGCTCTTGATCGGGCATGGACATTTCCGCATGCAAGCTCATGCACTAGGATGTGAGGCACGGAGAGGTCGGCGGAATGACCGAGATCGTGAAGAGGGCCGAGCAGGTCCTTTGGTAACTTTCGAGGCGACCGCCTCAAGCAGCTAGCCTAGTTATGTACCTCCGCCAAGACGGTGGTCCTCTCGCCTCGTGACGTTCAGGTATTCGGGAGCTGGTCGAGCTCCGGGCTTCGTTCGCGGTATACGTGAGTGCTAGCTACGGATTCGTGTCCTCGCCAGTGCACGATGTGGAAAACATCATCCCGGGAATGTCGTCTTTTATCGGTGCTTGTTTCACTGCGCCGCTGTGGCCATGTGACGAGATCGTGCTTATAGGAGAGGTACGGCAGCTTGGCGCAGCCTCAGGATCGATGGCGTGTTCATCGCCTGCTGGCGATGCGCCTGCAGTGCGACTTATGATTAGAGTGGAGCGGTAGCTTGTGTATATCCTTAACCTCTAGAGGCTTGTATGTTTTGATGTTATGTTAATGTGTTAAGTGTTATGTTCGGATAGCTTTGTGCTAAAATGTGATTTAGGAACTGGTTGGGAAAAAGGATAAGCCTGAGGTGAGAAAATGATGAACCTTAGAATATTACGATTGAGACCTTAGATGTAAGCCGTCTTGAGTACAAGATTTTGCGAGTGATCCTTGTCGAGTGCATTTTATGCCTAGAATATATTGTGTGATAAGTCCAGGTTGGGTAAATGAAAGTGGTATCTTTCATGATGTGATTTAGCAAGGTTGTTCGGATCGGCGAGAAACGAGGCGTGTGAGGCTCGGGTTGAGGGCGTGTTGCGTGTCAACCCGTGGCCGGAATGAGGTGGAGTCAGCTCGTGGTCCCGCCAGCGGTAGGGTCACGAGGGTGCTAGGCCCAAGTTTAGATGACCATCGATGAGTTCGTGGATATATTCGACTGACGGTCGTGAAGGCCAAGTGGCCTTAAGGAAGATTGAGGCTAGTAAGATAACCAAGTTGGAGGTGGTGACTCGAGTTTGGAGAATCAGGCGATGATCAAGTGTGGTGCATTATCTTTGGAAGAGTTCAAGAGTTCGAGAAGAGTACGACGAGTAAGGGTAGAGGCGAGCATGTATTGCGAGCATAGATATGATCATTTCTTGTAAAGGGAGAAGGTGCAAGGATGTATATTTTAGACCTCGGGAATCGCATGCGATCCGCACCATTGGTTGGGTCGCCGAGTGACACTAGAACCTCGCGGCAAAGTGACAAAAGTTTGTGATGTTAGAGGTGTTTCTCGTGGACTTGGATGTAAGTATTTGCGCAGTGTTTCGTGGCGGTGTGGCAGATTGTTCTCGTAAGTATAGTAGTGAAGACTATCTTTGGCGCGTGTTTGTTTTAAGGCTTAGAAGGAACATTCGGGACGAATGTTTCTAAGGAGGAGAATGTTATACCGTATTTCCGGAGTATGTACGTGGCGCGCGTATTATAATTTGAGCCTTAAAAGTTGGCTAGTTTCGAAATTTGTACACAACACCCGATTAGAGTCGCTGTTTTCGAAACGTTTCCATTAGCTTTCGTAGGGAAAATTCGCTATGTCATTTATAATTTTTATGGATTTTTCCAGAGACGAAACATTTTGGATTAACGAGAGGCGACACTTGTCACCTCTAATGGAGCACTTGAGGCGCCCTCTTGGGCGATTTGGCCTTGGCTTTTAGTCAAGGGTTAGGTAGGATATTTTGGTGGTAGATGGATAAGGTGTACTTGGCTTAATCTTAGCCTTACACTTGCCTAACACTTGGATGGATCTTGGCCATTGGTTGGCCTTCACTTGACCTATAAATACCCTACAGTTGAAGACTTTCTTCATCCAAAACTTGAGCAATCTAACTAAGTCTCAAAATACTCCTCTCCTCGAGCTTTGCGTCCACCACACCCCCTTGTCACGACCGTTCGGGCCGTGGTAGTGCCTTACTGGCACCCAAGTAGTCATACATCGAGTAACCGGAATATAAAACAAGGCAGAAACGATTTATAAAGTAAGAAACAGTTTATCGATGAAAAGCTTGCCTTCGGCATAATATAAATAACTCAAGTTTTGCGACATCCCAATCTGCATAATAGTACTATGCACTCTAAGAAGTAAACAACTATGGCGGACAGGGCCCCGCCATACCCCGACTGCATAAAACTATCTACAATACAGGAGATCATACCCAAAGTAGAGCCTCCGAGAAGATGGAGCTCACGACACCAACGCAAAGATCCTAAGGATGTGGATCTAGCACTGCTGCCCTTACCGCGCATGAACGCAGGCCGGGGAGGTCAAGACAACAGGTACCAAGTATGTGAAACTATAAGGAACTGAAATGAAATCAAAGTATTTAAAACCTTTTCACAAATACAATCAGTTCAATTTGCACATAGTGCCACATCACAAACAACAACGGGAATGGAAAGACTGTAACAGGTCTATTCTAGACCGCGAATGATCGAAGCAAGGCCAATCGCCCATAGTATCATTCTGCGTGCCTAGTCCTGGACTTTCGCAGCCCGCATAGGTCACACGTAGACCCGCATGAGGTAGCCCTCGCATCGGGGGCAGCCAACCCCGCATCCGCCTAGGCTCCCGCACCCGCATAGCCTCAAAAGACCGCGTAGTCTCAACAGCACCGCATAGGGAATCCCGCGTCGGGCTAGACGCCCGGAATGATCAATCCTGGAGCATACCGCTGCTCCGCATAGTCTCACAGACCGCATAGGCCGTATAGACCCGCATCAAGGGGGGCAAGCCCTCGGTATAATAGTCAAGGGGTAGGTGATACAGTAACAGTACAACGGACTTACCGGTTAGCAACGTAAGCACAGCAAGAATGACCCCCTTACACAGCATTACAAGACACTAACACAGGTAGCATCATGATATGTCTACTTATCAAACAATCTTACTACACTTAACAGAGATCAATACAAGGCTTTTATAAACAAACAAGTAAACAGTTCCTTTTTATCATTCTTAAGTTGTTATACCTAACTTCCCATAAGGCTAGCATAACTCTTAAGCCTTTGTTAAAAAAACCAATTATTTATCTTCTGTTAAAAATGATTCAGTATTCTTTTGAAATGTTTTCAGTTCTTTGTTATTCAGGCTTAAGCCGTGAGGCATTGCCATAAGTATTATTCAGGCTTAAGCCGTGAGGCATTGCCATAAGTATTATTCAGCTTAAGTCAAAGACATTGCCGTAGTTATTATTCGATTAACACGTATGCGTCACCGTACTATATATTGTAAAATATCATGCTTTAGGAAGAATCACATACCTTCTCAGCGAAAACCACCTGCCAAGTTGAATATGTCGCGCGCAGAGAGTCAGCCTATAATAGTCACAGACATCAATCAAAGTCTAGACTACTCTGAAGGTCATTCTAAACAGAGGGTTCATAATTCTACGGTAAGTCGGGCAGCACAACCCTACCCGGTGAGCTATGTAAGTCTACTGTGAAAACAGTCCTAAGTGAGTACAGTTCAATTATTCTTCTTTTAAACCCTTCTACTGTGATAACAGTTCAATTCTATTCTGTGATATTCTTCTAAGTATCTAATACTTGTTCTAATACTACAACAGTAAGTATTCTCTAATTCAAAAGAGGGTTAGGATTAGTTACCTCGGTAAGCCCAATAATATCCTAGATAAAGTCGCGCCTGAGCAAGGTTTAGCTCCTAAGTTGTATGCATGGTAGCTCGAAACCTTAGAAGTTCTTCACAACTTCTACCAAAGACTAAGGGAATTGGGCTAGGGTATTTTGGGCATTATAACGATACTAGAAGACAACTTTTCTACCAAGGGAGGGGGGGTAGATTTCGGCTAGGCTAGGGGGGGTTAGGCCCTCGGCCAAACTCACAAGGGGAGGGAAGGGGTGTTGGACGAAAAGCTCACAAAGGGAGAGGGGAGGATTTTTCAAGACTTGGAAGATTTGTGGATGAAGAACTCTTCATCTTAAGGGGGGTATTTATAGGTCAAGAAGTGGCCAACCAATGGCCAAGATTAAGACAAGTGCAAGGCAAGTGTAGGGTGAGGATTTAGGCAAGTGTCCTTGGCCAACTTGCACACAAAATATCCTACCAACTCCAAGACAAAAGAAGCCAACCCAATCGGCCCTATTGTCGTGTCAAGTCCACCAATTGGAGGGTGACAAGTGTCGCCCTCCCGTTGGTCCAAAATGTTTCGTCTCTCGGAAAAATCCGCAAAAATACTAAATGACATAGTCGGAATTTTCTACGAAAGCTGTGGAAACGTTTTCGGAAAAACGATTCTTCTAGTGTGTTGTGCACAAATAAAGCGTCCAAGGCTAACTTTAAAGCCAAACTTTTGCACGTATTCCCACGTACATACTGCAAATACGGGTATAACATTCTCCTCCTTAGAAACATTCGTCCCGAATGTTCCTTCTCAAACGATTATCGAAGCTTAAACAGCTTAGCAAATGCCACACACGCCACAAAACAACACTTAGGCATAAATGATAATGGAAATTTACAAGTAGGAAAGTGAATTACACGGAGGTGTGGGAATAGGTGAGGATACTGTCTCATGTCCTCTTCGCTTCCCACGTCATCTCCTCTCCGAGCTCGTTCCGCCACAAGACTTTGTGGAAGCCACGCCCTTCGTCCGCAGACGCCTAACTTGACGATCGACTATCGCTATGGGAATCTCCTCATACGATAACCCCTCGTCACCGACATCGTCAATCGGGTGTACCCTAGATGGATCCCGATACATCTCCTCAAGATAGATACGTGAAACACCGATGCACCGCTTCCGGATCGGACGGCAGATCCAACTCGTAGCAACCTTGCCTACCTCGGACAATACAAACGCCCAATGTACTTGGGCCGAAGTTTCCTTCTTCCCGAATCTCATCACACCGCTTCATGGGTGACACTTTAGGAAAACCCAATCATCTATCGCGAACTCCGGATGCCGACGGCGATGATCTGCGATACGACTTGGCCGACTACGAGTATCAATAGTCGCCGGATAAGCTTCACCTTATCCATCGCTCTTGCACCAATCTGGTCCCACTAGCCGCACTCGCCCACATCGAACCAACCTATAGGCGATCTGCACTTCCTCCCATACAAGGCCTCATAAGGCGCCATCCGAATCTGAGTGGTAGCTATTATTATACGCAAACTCAACTAGAGGCAAATGATCCTCCCAACTACCACTGAGTCAATAACGGGCTCGCAGATATCCTCAAGAGTGCGGATAGTGCGCTCGTCGATGCATCTGTGGATGAAATGCGATTCGTGCTCACCGCCCCTAAACCTCTCGAAAGACCTCCGGAAGTTAGCGTGGCGGGCTCCTGCGGATATGATCGAAATAGGGACTCCGTGCGATCGACGATCTCTGATGTAAAGTCGGCATAATCCTCAGCCGAAAAAGTCGTCCTGACGGGAAGAAAGTGGGCTGATTTCGTCAGCCTGTCGACGATAACCCATATAGAATCATGTCTCCTCTGAGTGCGAGGTAATCCTGTGATAAAGTCCATGTTGATTACCTCCCACTTCCAGGTCGGGATCTCAATCGTCAGAATAAGCCACGGGCCTCGGTGCTCTACCTTCACCTGCTGACAGCACGGGCACTGAGCTACGAACTCTGCAACGTCTTTCTTCAAGCCATCCCACCAATACACAGATCTAAGGTCGTGGTACATCTTGGTCGACCCCGGATGGATAGAGTAACGCTTGTGTGTGCTTCCCAAGAACCCTGCCGAAGTCTGAAACATCCGGAACACACGATGCGCCTTCAAACCTTAGCACCCATCAGTGCTACCTCAAAGGACCCTTGCCTCACGAAGAGGCGTATCACGATATCGAATCAAAGCCGATCCTCGAATGTTGCCTCTTCACCTCGCCGGCGATGGAAGACTCGGCAACCTCACGAACTCTAACCCACCGCTATCGAGAATCAATCAAGCGGACACCAAGGCTCGCTAACGATGCAAATCACGAACCATGTCCTCCTATCTATTTGCACATCTGATAGGCTCCCCATCGACCTACGACTAAGAGCATCTGCCACAACATTGGCCTTCCCCGGGTGGTACAGGATATCAACATCGTAATCCTTAAGCAACTCCAACCACCGTCTCTGTCGTAAGTTCAGCTCCCTCTGGTGAAGATATACCGAGGCTCTTGTGGTACGTATAAATATCCACGTGAACCCCATACAAATAGTGCCTCGGATCTTGGCGTGAATTACGGTGCTAACTCCAAATCATGGGTGGGGTAGTTCCTCTCGTGTTTCTTGGTGTCGGGATGCATATGCTATAACCACTGCCATCTTTGCATCAACACACATCCCAACCCGATGCCTGACGCATCACAATACACAACATAACCGTCTGGACCCTCTGGAAGAGTAAGAACGGGGGCGGTCGTCAATCTCTCTTTCAGCAACTGGAAACCCTGCTCACAAGCATCAGTCCACTGAAACTTGGCTGCCTTCTGAGTCAGCCTAGTCAATGGTGCAGAGATAGAAGCAAACTTCTCCACGAACCGCCGATAATATCCTGCAAGGCCCAGAAAACTGCGAACCTCTATCGGAGTAGTAGGTCTAGGCCAAGTCCTGACTGCCTCGATCTTGGCCGTATCCACTCGAATGCCATCAGCCCCGACAATATGCCCAAGAAACGCCACTGAAGTCAACCAAAACTCACATTTGGAAAACTTGGCGTCTAATCGCTGGTCTGAAGCTGTCGGCCTGACAGTCCTCAAATGCTCGCATGCTCCGCCCTGGCGAGAATAAACCGGGATATCATCAATGAACACTATCACAAACGTGTCCAAAATGGTTTGAACACTCGGTTCATCAAATCCATGAATACCGCCGAGCATTGGTCAACCCAAAAGACATGACCACTGAACTCATAATGCGTCTGGGTCCGAATGCGATCCTAGGGACATCCACCTCTCGACACGAACGATGATAGCGACGCAGATCAATCTTGGAGAAACATCTCGCGCCTGCAACCGGTCGAACAAATCATCAATCCTGGGAAGGGTATTCGTTCTTAATGGTCACTTTGTTCACCGCTGTAGTCAACACACGTGCGCGGCGTCCGTCCTTCTTCACGAACAATACCGGCGCCCCCCAGGGAGAAACACTAGGTCTGATAAAACCCTTCTCCAGCAAATCTCTAAGCTGATCCTTCAACTCTCTCAACTCGGCAGGTGCCATCCTGTATGGCGGAATGGAAATAGGCCGAGTGTCTGGCAATATGTCAATACAAAACTCAATCTCCCTCGGAGGATGCAGGAAGGTCATCTGGAAACACGTCCGGGAACTCACGACTCTGGAATCGATGAAAATCGCACCGCGGCTTGATATCAAACACCCGAACGAGATGGTAGATATACCCCTTCTGTACCATCTTCCTAGCCTTGAGGTAGGAAATAAACCTACCCCTCGGCGATACCGTGCTCCCCTCCCACTCAACAACCGGCTCCTCAGGAAACTGGAACCGTACTACTCTCTCTCTGCAGTCTACATTGGCGTAGCAAGAAGCTAGCCAATCCATCCCCATAATCACGTCGAAGTCAATCATCTCCAACTCTATCAAGTCGGCTAGGGTCCGACGACTGCAGATGGTCACAGGACAAGCTCTATATACCCGCCGAGCTACCACCGAATCACCCACTGGCGTAGCTACCTCGAAAGGGTCTATGGACTCAGGCTCTATCCCTATCCTACTAGCAACAAGGGGAGATATATAGGACAGAGTAGAACCCGGATCTATCAAAGCATACACATCAAACCCAGAAACTGATAAGGTACCTGTGACGACATCAGGTGAGGCCTCCTGATCCTGTCGGCTGGACAAAGCATAAATGCGGTTCTGAGGACCGCTAGAACTGGGACCTGCGCCACGACCTCTGCCGCGACCCGCTGATCCATGTGTACCTTGCCCTCCGGGGCGAGTAACTGTCGGGGATGAAGAAGCGGCAACAGACCCTGTAGGCTGAGCCCTACCACCAGCGCCGCCCCCGGTCGGACAAACTCTCGCAAAGTGACCCTGCTGGCCACAAGTATAGCAAGCTCGGTCTGACTCCCGAATGGTATATACGCCACACCGAGCGGCGGACCTCGAGCAGTTAGCACCCTGCTACCACGAAATCCGAAGTCCACGGGGCCACGACACGCCCCGAAGCTCTGGCCGAAATGAAGGTGAGGAGCGCTCTGCGGCTGTGGTGCAAATCTGGACTTCTGCTGATGCCGCCCACCCTGAGGACCACCAAAAGAACCGGCCGTCTTGGCCTTCTTCTGCTGCTGATATCGCTCTACCCGGCGGTCTCTGCGCTCCTCGCATCCTAGTGCATGGGCCTGCATGCGGGTAATGTCCATACCCGGCTGAAGAGAAACACCCGCACATGACTCGGCCATATAATCATCTAGCCCGGTGACGTAGCGGTGTACCCTGTCCTCCATATCTGCTACCAATCTTTGGGACATATCTAGCCAAAGAATCAAACTCGACATTGTATTCCACGGCGGTGCGTCCACTGCCGCGGCAGCAAGAATCTATCAGCTCGTGCCCTCCTCATCTGCGGAGGCAAGAAGTGTGTGAGAAAAGCCTCTGAAAACTCATCCCATACTGCTGGAGGTGCATGCTCTCCCCGGGAAAGCTCCCATGAATCAAACCAATCGACTGCGGTGTCACGCAGCCGATGCGAACCGAATGTCACAGCCTCAGTCTCCGAAGCCCTGATCACCCGCATAATCCTCTGCAGCTGACGGATGAACTCCTGCGGATCATCCTCCGGCCTCGACCCGTAAAACTCGGGCTACAACTCAAGAAATCTCGCGACCTCAAACTATACGCCCTCGGGTGCACTACGGTGTGACTGGGCCGAGGCTGAACTGCGCATCAGTCTCTCCTCGTATCGGGCCACAACTTGAGCCAAAAGTTGGGCCATATCCTTGTACCCTAACTCCTCCGCCCGGTGTGGGGCCGAGGGTGTGGTGCTGTGGTCTCTTTGGGGCGGTAGCGTCATATAACTCGCCGTCTCTGGTATAGACTGGGCCTGAGCCCTCGTAACTCTGGGTGTCCTGCTAGCAGCTCCCTCGGCTGCCTTGCCCTTCTGGGCCCGGGTTGCCTTACGTGGAGGCATAAGCATTGGGAAAGGAATACGTTAGAGGGTCCAACCTATAACACGGCTCTAAAGCACGATCTCGAATGAGAAGAATGAAACCAATCCTAAATATCCTATAGCCTCCCGATTATTGGCGTGGTGCGCAACACAGATAATCAAGACTACTAGATACGATGCTGTAGACACTTTCCGGATTAAGCGCTCACGATACCACTTTTGTCACGACCCGTTCCGGGCAGTGGTAGTGCCTTAAGGGCACCCAGTAGTCATACATCCGAGTAACCAGCGGAATATAAAACAAGACAGGAAACAGTTTATAAAGTAAGAAACAGTTTATCTGATGAAAAGCTTGCCTTTCGGCATAATATAAATAACTCAAGTTTTGCAGTTACATCCCAACTGTACAATAGTACTACAGACCTCTAAGGAAGTAAACAACTATGGCGGGACAGGGCCCCGCCATACCACTATCGTACAAAACTATCTACAATACAGGAGATCATACCCAAAGTAGAGCCTCGGAGAAGATGGAGCTCACGACACCAGCGCAAAGATCCTAAGGATGTGGATCTAGCACCTTTGCCCTTACTGCGGCATGAGCGCAGGCCCGAAGGAGCTCGAAGACAACAGTACCAAGTATGTGAAACTATAAAGGCGAAATGAAATCAAAGTATTTAAAACCTTTTCACAAATACAATCAGTTCAATTTGCACATAGTGCCACATCACAAACAACAACGGGAATGGAAAGACTGTAACAGGTCTATTCTAGACCGCGAATGATCGAAGCAAGGCCAATCGCCCATAGTATCATTCTGCGTGCCTAGTCCTGGACTTTCGCAGCCCGCATAGGTCGCGTGAACGCGTGAGGTAGCCCTCGCGTCGGGGCAGCCAACCCCCGGCATCCGCCTAGGCTCCGCAGCCGCATAGCCTCAAGACGCGTAGTCTCAGCGGACCGCGTAGGAATCCCCGCGTCGGGCTAGGCGCCGGAATGATCAATCACGAGCATACCGCTGCTCCGCATAGTCTCGCGGACCGCGTAGGCCGTATAGACCGCGTCAAGATCGGCAAGCCCTCGATATAATAGTCGGGTAGGTGATACGATATGATACAGCGGACTTACGGTTAACAACGTAAGCCTGAGAATGACCCTTTACGGCATTACAAGACACTAACAGGTAGCATCTTGATATGTCTACTTATCAAACAATCTTACTACACTTAACAGAGATCAATACAAGGCTTTTATAAACAAACAAGTAAACAGTTCCTTTTTATCATTCTTAAGTTGTTATACCTAACTTCCCATAAGGCTAGCATAACTCTTAAGCCTTTGTTAAAAAAACCAATTATTTATCTTCTGTTAAAAATGATTCAGTATTCTTTTGAAATGTTTTCAGTTCTTTGTTATTCAGGCTTAAGCCGTGAGGCATTGCCATAAGTATTATTCAGGCTTAAGCCGTGAGGCATTGCCATAAGTATTATTCAGGCTTAAGTCAAAGACATTGCCGTAGTTATTATTCAGTTAACACATGTACGTCTACCGTACTATATATTGTAAAATATCATGCTTTAGGAAGAATCACATACCTTCTCAGCGAAAACCACCTGCCAAGTTGAATATGTCGCGCGCAGAGTCACCTATAATAGTCGCTGACATCAATCAAAGTCTAGACTACTGCAAGGTCATTCTAAGCAGAGGGTTCATAATTCTCGGTAAGTCGGCAGCACAACCCTACGGTGAGCTATGTAAGTCTCGTGAAAGCAGTCTAAGTGAGTCTGATTCAATTATTCTTCTTTTAAACCCTTCTACTGTGATAACGATTCAATTCTATTCGTGATATTCTTCTAAGTATCTAATACTTGTTCTAATACTACAACAGATAAGTATTCTCTAATTCAAAAGAGGGTTAGGATTAGTTACCTCGGTAAGCCCAATAATATCCTAGATAAAGTCGCGCCGAGCAAGGTTTAGCTCTAAGTTATGCGCCGGTAGCTCGAGAAACCTTAGAAGTTCTTCACAACTTCTACCAAAGACTAAGGGAATTGGGCTAGGGTATTTTGGGCATTATAACGATACTAGAAGACAACTTTTCTACCAAGGAGGGGGTAGATTTCGGCTAGGCTAGGGGTTAGGCCTCGGCCAAACTCATGAGGAGGAAGGGGTGTTGGACGAAAAGCTCACAAAGGAGAGGGAGGATTTTTCAAGACTTGGAAGATTTGTGGATGAAGAACTCTTCATCTTAAGGGGTATTTATAGGTCAGAAGTGGCCAACCAATGGCCAAGATTAAGACAAGTGCAAGGCAAGTGTAGGGTGAGGATTTAGGCAAGTGTCCTTGGCCAACTTGCACACAAAATATCCTACCAACTCCAAGACAAAAGAAGCCAACCCAATCGGCCCTATTGCCGTGTCAAGTCCACCAATTGGAGGTGACAAGTGTCGCCCTCCGTTGGTCAAAATGTTTCGTCTCTCGGAAAAATCCAAAAATACTAAATGACATAGTCGGAATTTTCTCTGAAATGTGGAAGCGTTTAGTCGGAAAACGATTCTTCTAGTGTGTTGTGCACAAATAAAACGTCCAAGGCTAACTTTAAAGCCAAACTTTTTGTACGTATTCCCTTACGTACATACTCTGGAAATACGGGGTATAACACCCCTCCGCTGAGAGCCATGGCGAGAGCCTCACTCCCTTTGTGGTGTTTTGCGTGGGATACCCCTAGACTAGTTGTCTCGTATAAATACCCCCTTTTGTGGTATAGAAATACTCTCCAATTATTGTTATAATGCCCAAATACCTTGGCCCAAATACCTTGTAGTTTTCCCAAGGTTACACTTTTACAAGCCAGAAAATACTATTATACTTCCCTCGATCAAAAGCGAAACCTAAGTAAATCTTCACCGTAGTTGAAGTCATAAGTAGAAGTTGGTTAGAACTTCTAAGGGTTGGTTGGAGCAGTTGGGCGCCGGAGTAGGAGCTAAGCGTTGTTCGGGATCGGCATATAACTTGGATAATTTTGGGCTTAACGAGGTAAACACTCGACCTTACATTTGTAATTGGAAATTTCATGTTGTAGGTGTATATCGTTAAGTATAATATATTTAGAACTGAACATAGTTGTGCGGCAATGTCTTTTGACTTAAGCTGAATAATACTTACGCGATGTCTTGCGACTTAAGCTGAATTTAAAAAGTGGTGAGCGTAATTACATAGGGTGTATTACAGATAGACTTGTGTAGCATTCTTGTGTAGTAGAATTGTACGTCGGTTAGACGTGTTAACCCACTGGTTGGCTTGGTGGCGGCCTCGATAGAGGAGGAGATTTCTGTTGTTGCGGGGAGGTCTTTGTGAATTTTCGTAGAATATTCTACATTGAGATCTAGGATGTTAATAGGCGCATTGTGGCCTCTATAGGTTGAAGTACTACGTATGGCGTGATCTACTTGGCTTAAGGAGTAGCCGAGCGGTTTGAAGGTACTTGGGCGTTTTGCTATTAGTCGATAATCGTCGCGAGGTATGTGAACCTCTTCCTATCTTTTCTAGCATGATATGTGTGAGCTATGTAGTACGGTGACGTCATGTGTTAAGCGTATTTGGTTGTTTTAAAACAATAAGTGTTATACTAGCTTTATGGGAAGTTAGGTATAACGTCTTAAGGAGTGGTAAAATGAATGGTTTATTAATTTCAAAAGTTAAGAGATTGGATCTTATAAATAAGAGACTTAACTTAAATGAATTAATATGGATTTTGTGTGAAACCTCATTCGTGAGTAATGAGTACTTGGTTTTAAAGGAATAACGTTTTCTTGATTTGGAAATCGAATGTGTATCAATAAACCCTGCGGCGTTAATAAAGGAAAATGTAATGAATAACTAAGTATTATTAAAACCGGTAGAAACTTCCATCTGCATAGAAGCTAAGATGAGACAAAATGACATTTCTAGATCATGTTTTGCTTAATAAGATTGATTATAAACAAGAATAACCTACTCACTTATAAGACATAGGTTTCTCAAAGCGTTTAAAGGAGAATTATGTTTTAAAGGATTTAAAACTATGAACTACGAAACCTTTTCTAAAATGAGAAACTTGAGCATTTGAAATTAGGCAAACTTGAACGTTTGGAAAATAAGGTTGTTACTTGATTTTACAAAGGAAAGCATTTTGGTTTACTTAACAATGTTAATCACTCTAATTTTATACTACGGGTATCGGGTGACCTTTGTAAAAGAAATGGATCTTAAAAGGAATTTATCGGACGTAGTACTTTAAGGTTAAAAATCCGGACTTTGACAAAAAATGAAAGTACCTTGAGTTGTGTGTAACTTGCTTATGCTTGTCGTTATGAAACTTGACCATGTTACGTGTGATAGCCTTGTTGTGCAAGTATTGTGTTCTACTCGATTACCGGTTCATCCGGGAATGTATTTCACTTGATTACCGGTTCATCCGGGAATGTATTTCACTTGATTAGGTTAAATCAGGAATGTATTTCACTTGATTACCGGTTCATCAGAATGTATTTCACTGATTACGGTTCATCAGGAATGTATTTCACTTGATTGGGTTCATCCGAAATGTATTTCACTCGACTAGGTTCATCAGAATGTATTTCACTCGACTAGGTTCATGGGATGAGCAGGAATGTATTCCACACGTTTCTATATTGGGTCCATAAGATGGGCGAGACACGATATCGTATCACATGATTTGTACCTAGGCTGGCAGTGAGGAAGGAGTTCCACGGGCATGAGGGATGACTTTAGGGCGTGAGTCCCTGACTTGACATGACTGCTCTTATGTTGTGAACTGTAGTTTGGTTATCATACATGTCTCCTGATTTATAGACTATTATGATTTCATTTACAGTATTTCTGATTTCACATACTTGGTACTGTTATGCGACCTCCTTGAAGTGCGTTCATCTGCATGGAAGTAAATACATCGGTTGTGGATCCGCTCATAGGATCACGATTCGTGTCGGGAAGCCCCATTTCTTGGAGGCTTATCTTTTGGTATGTTACCACAGTGCAGTAGATTCTTATACATTGAGGTATGGCGGGCCTGTCCGTCATAAATTGTAAAAATCTTAAGTGCATGTAGCTTGTTGTGGGCGGGGTTTGTAAAAGGATAAGCTGTTCGGGTATTTATGTATATATGATGAAGGCAAGCTGTTTTGGTTGCTTTGTTTATTTATCTTTTCTCTTAATTCATGTTCATGTTTTATTTCGCTGATTTTCTCGATGTTGTATCACTAGGGTGCGGGGTAAGGCACGATCCACGGGCGAGTTGGTCGTGTGATCGGAGACCGAGTCTGTGATCTTTGGTTCACATAGCTGCGTGATCTGTGATCGATTGGTTTGATTCGTGGGAGTTATCCCGGGGAGAGCACGCATCCCCAGCTACTTCGGATGAGTTCTCGGAGGCTTTCCTCACTCACTTCTTGCCTCACGGATGAGGAGGCGCGGGTGATAGATTTTTCTTCTTGGCGAGAGAGGGCCTTGTCGGAGTACAATGTCGAGTTTGATTCATTGGCTCGATATGTCCAGCGTTGGTAGCGAATATGGAGGATAGGGTGCACCGCTACGTCACCGGCTAGATGATTATATGGCGAGTCATGTGCGGGTGTTTCTCTTGGCCGGGTATGGACATTACCCGCATGCGAGCTCATGCCCTTGGATGCGAGCGCGAGGTCGGCGAGTGGGCGACGGCGGCGAAGAAGGCCGGGGCGGGAGGGTCTTCGGTGGCTATCGTGGTGGCGGCCTCGGCGATCTAGATTTGCACCACCCGGCTCGAGCACTCACTGCGCGTCCTCGGCCACGGCGAGTATTCGAGGCGGGCCGAGGCCCGAGGGCTTGGGCGTCGAGTAGCGAGAGTGCGGCGATCGGGACCACCCCCGGTGTGGCGTCGGTAGATCCCATTACGGAAGTGTGGTACTACTTTGGAGCTTATTCTGATTGTGGCGGCCAGGTCACTTTGCGCGGGTGTCGGCCGAAGCGGCGTTGGTGGTAGGGCTCGACGCCGGGTTACATTGCGCTTCATCATCTCCTCTGATTACTCGCCCGGAGCGAGGTACTCGTGGGTCGGCCAGTCGCGGCGAGGTCGTGGCTCGGGTCCCGATTCTAGCGGTCCTCGAACGCATTTATGCTTTGTCCGGCCAGCGGGATCGGAGGCCTCACGATGTCGTCGCGGTACCTTATCGGTTCTCGGGTTTGATGTGTATGCTTTGATAGATCGGGTTCTACCTGTCTATATATCTCCACTTGTTGCTAGTAGGATAGGGATAGAGCACGAGTCCATGGACCACTTCGAGGTAGCTACGCGATGGGTGATTCGGTGGTAGCTCGGCGGGTATATAGAGCTTGTCTGTGACCATTCTGATCGTCGGACCCTGGCCGACTTAATAGAGTTGGAGATGATTGACCAGCGTGATCATGGGGATGGATTGGCTAGCTTCTTGCTACGCCAATGTAGACTGCAGAGAGAAGTAATGCAGTTCGATTTCTGAGGCCGGTTGTTGAGTGGGAGGAGCAGTATCGTAGAAGCGAGTTTATTTCCTACCTCAGGCTAGGAAGATGGTGCGAAGGGTATATCTACCATCTCGTTCGGGTGTTTGATCTTGAAGGCTGCGGTACCAGATTTTCCGTCGATTCGTGGTCGAAGAGTTCCCAGACGTGTTTCAGACGACCTCGGGTATCCCTCACGAGAGGAGATTGAGTTTTGTATAGACATATTGCGGACACTCGGCTATTTCCATTCCGCCATACGAGAATGGCACTGCCGAGTTGAGAGAAGTGAAGGACCGGTGAGAGATTTCTTTGGAGAAGGTTTTATCGGACTAGTGTTTCTCCTGAAGCGCGTATTGTTCGTGAAGAAGAAGGGCGGGGCCAGCTGCGCATGTGTGTTGACTACTGAGCGGTGAACAAGGTGATCATTAAACGGATACCCCTTCCCGGGATTGATGATTTGTTCGACCGATTGCGAGCGCGAGATGTTTCTCAAGATTGATCTGCGATCGGGCTATCATCGAGTTCGAGTCGAGAGAGGTGGATGTCCCTAGATCGCATTCGGACGTGCGGGCATTATGAGTTCGAGTCATGTCTTTTGGGTTGACAATGCTCGTGGTATTCATGGATTTGATGAACCAGTGTTCAAACCATTTTGGACACGTTTGTGATAGTGTTCATTGATGATATCTTGGTTTATTCGCTCGGAAGCGAGGAGCATGCGGAGCATTTGAGGCTGTCTTGTGATTCTCGGGACGGCAGTTATGCGCCAAGTTTTCCAAATGTGAGTTTTGGTTAACCGGTGGCTTTTCTTGGGCATATTGTGGGGCGATGGTATTCGGTAGATCTGGCGAATCGAAGCGATCGGAGTTGGCCTGAACCTACTACTCCGGCGAGGTTCGCGATTTTACGGGCCTTGCGAGTTATTATCGGTTCGTAGAAGTTTGCTTCTATCTGCACCATTGACTAGGTGACTCGGAAGGCGGCCAAGTTTGATGGTGATGCTTGTGGCGGGGTTTCCGATTCTTTGAAAAGAGGCGGCGACCGCCCGTTCTTACTCTTCCGGAGGTCCGGATGGTTATGTTGTGTATTGCGTCGTCGGGCATCGGGTTGGGATGTGTGTTGATGCAGCATGGCAAGGTTATAGCGTATGCATCCCGACGGTGAAGAAACACGAGGAACTACCCGCACGATTTGGAGTTAGCGGCGGTGATTCACGCCTTGAAGATCTGGAGGCACTATTTTATGGGGTTCATGTGGATATTTATACGGACCACAAGAGTCTCGATATATCTTCAGCGAGGAGGGTGAACTTACGACATAGGCGGTGGTTAGAGTTGCTTAAGGATTACGATGTTGATATCTGTACCACCGGGAAAGCCAATGTTGTGGCGGATGCTCTTAGTCGTAGGTCGATGGGAGCCTATCGGATGTGCGGCTAGAGAGGAGGACATGGTTCGTGATTTGCATCGATTAGCGAGCCTTGGTGTCCGTTTGATTGATTACGATAGCGATGGAGTTCGAGTTCGTGAGGTTGCCAAGTCTTCCATCGTCGAGGAGGTGAAGAGAAGCGATTCGAGATCGATTTTGACACGTTATCGTGATCTGACTCTTCGTGAGGCAAGGGTCCTTTTGAGTAGCACGATGGGGTGCTAAGGTTTGGCGAGTTGTGTGTTCCGGATGTTTGAGACTTGGCGAGTTCTTGGGAAGCACACGGCGCGCGTTACTCTATCCGTCGGTCGACCAAGATGTACCACGACCTTAGATCGTGTATTGGTGGGATGGCTTGAAGAGGGGCGTTGCGAGTTCGTAGCTCGGTGCGTGTTGTCGGCAGTAAGGTAGAGCACGAGGCACGGTGGTTTATTCTGAGCGATAGAGATCCCGACACGGAAGTGGGAGGTGATCAACATGGACTTCATCACGGGATTACCTCGCACTCGGAGGAGACATGATTCTATATGGGTTATCGTCGACGGTGCGAAATCAGCCCACTTTCTTCCGTCGGGCGACTTTTTGGTGAGATTATGCGGACTTTACATCAGAGATCGTCGATCGCATGGAGTCCCTATTTCGATCATATCGAGACAGAGAGCCCGGTTCTGGCTAACTTCAGGTCTTTCGAGAGGTTTAGGGGCGGTGAGCACGATCTGCATTCCATCCACAGCAGACGGACGAGCGAGCGCACTATCCAGACTCTTGAGGATATGCTGCGAGCCTGTGTTATCGACTTCAGGGGTAGCTGGGAGGATCATTTGCCTCTAGTTGAGTTTGCATACAATAATAGCTATCACTCCAGTATTCAGATGGCGCCTTATGAGGCCTTGTATGAGAGGAAGTGCAGATCGCCTATAGGTTGGTTCGATGTGGGCGAGGTGCGATTAGTGGGACGGTTGGTGCGTGCGATGGATAAGGTAAAGCTTATCCGAGAGAGGTTCTTGGCGACTCGAGTCGACAAAAAGTCATATCGAGATCATCGTCGTCGGCATCTTGAGTTCGAGTTCATGATTGGGTTTTCCTAAAGGTGTCACCCATGAAGGGTGTGATGAGATTCGGGAAGAAGGAAACTCGGCCCAGGTATATTGGGTCGTTTGATTGTCGCGAGGTAGGCAAGGTTGCCTATGAGTTGAATCTGCGTCCGTCCGGAAGCGATGCATCGGTTTTTCACGTATCTATCTTTGAGAGATGTATCGGGGATCCATCTAAGGTACACCCGATTGACGATGTCCGGTGGCCAGGGGTTATCGTATGAGAGATTCCCATGGCGATAGTCGATCGTCGAGTTAGGCGTCTGCGGACGGGCGTGGCTTCCGTCAAAGTCTTGTGGCGGAGCGAGCTCGAGGAGGAGATGGCGTGGGAAGCCGAGGAGGACATTAGGCGAAGTATCCTCACCTATTCCCACACCTCCGGGAAATTCACTTTCCTACTTGTAAATTTTCGTTATCGTTTTGCCTAAGTGTTGTTTTGTGGCGTGTGTGGCTTTGCAAACTGTTTAAGTTATGAAGAACCTTATCGTTATCTGTCTTGGGAAGGAACATTCGGGCGAATGTTTCTAAGGAGGAGAATGTTATACCCGTATTTCGGAGTATGTGCGTGAGGCGTGCGTCTGAAAGTTTAGCCTTAAAGTTAGGCCAAGTTCGAAAATTGTGCACAACTCGCTAAAAGAGTAGTTTTTCGACGAAAGCGTTTCCACGACTTTCGTAGGGTAAATTCCGCTATGCCATTTCTAATTTTTGCGGATTTTTCCGAGAGGCGAAACATTTTGGACCAACGGGAGGCGACATGGCACCTCCAATTGGTGGACTTGAAATCGCCCATTGGGCCAATTGGACTTGGAGTGGCACGTTTTTGTGCCTTTGCACAAGTCAAGGAGTTGGTAGGATATTTTGTGTATGGACACTTGCCTAAATCTTCACCTACACTTGCCTTGCACTTGGCATCATCTTGGCCCTTGGTTGGCCACTTGACCTATAAATACCCTTAAAGATGAAGAGTTCTTCATCCACAAATTACTTCAAGTCTTGAAAAACCCTCCTCTCCCTTCGGCTTGTTCGTCCAAAGCTATCTCCCCACTTGAGTAAGTTTGGCGAGGGCCTTCCCACTGCCTGGCCGAAATCTACCCCCTCCCTTGGTAGAAAAGTTGTCTTCTAGTATTGTTATAATGCCCAAAATACCCTAGCCCAAATCCCTTAGTATTTAGTAGAAGTTGAGAAGAACTTCTAAGGTTTCCTTGGAGCTATCGGAGCGTACAACTTAGGAGCTAAGCCTTGCTCCGGATCGACTTTATCTAGGATATTATTGGGCTTACCGAGTAAATAATCCTAACCCTCTTTTGTATTAGAGAATGCATCTTTGTAGAAGTATAAGAATAAGTATTAAATACTTAGAAGAATATTCCGAATAGAATTGAACTGTTATCACAAAGAAGGGTTTAAAGAAGAATAATTGAACTATACATATATAGAATTTGTTTTCTGATGAGACTTATATAGCTCACCGGTAGGAAGTGCTGCCCGACTTTCCGTAGAATTGTGAACCCTCTGTTTAGAATGACCTTGAGTAGTCTAGACTTTGATTGATGTCTGTGACTATTATAGGTGATTCTCTGCGCGACATATTCAACTTGGCGGGAGGTTTTTGAGAAGGTATGTGATTCTTCCTAAAGCATGATATTTTAAATATATATATAGTACGGTGACGTACATGTGTTAAGCGAATAATAACTACGGCAATGTCTTTCGACTTAAGCTGAATAATACTTACGGCAATGTCTTGCGACTTAAGCTGAATAATAAAGATCTTAAAAGTCTTTCAAAAGAATTATAACACCGTTTTGAAAGAAGGAGAATAGTTGTTTTTAAAACAAGAAGCTTAAGGGTTATACTAGCTTTATGGGAAGTTAAGTATAACGGCTTAAGTTTTAAAAAAAGGAACAGTTTACTTATGTGTTTTATAAAAGACTTGTATTGATTTCTGAAAGGTATAATAAGATGGTTTTGGTGAGTAGACATATTGTGATGCTATGTGTTAGTATCTTGTAACGTTTGTGTAAAGAGGTCAGTCTTACTTATGCTTATGTTGTTTGAACTATAAGCTGTTGTGTTAGTACTATATCACTCACCTCTTGAGATGATACCGGGGGTTAAGCTGCCCTCCGATGCGGGGTAGACTCAGGCGGTCTGGGACCATGATTCGAGAATACCTCATGCGGGTCCAGGGGGCCTATGCGGAGCTACGAGAGTTCCAGGTTAGTATGCGGGGTTATGCCTCATGCGGTCTATGTGGCCATGCGGACAACGAGTCCAGGACGTTGCCGAGGAGTAGCTACCCTCGATGCGGGGTTATACCTCATGCGGGCCTATGTGAGTGGCCTATGCGGACTCCGGGAGTCCAGGATTAGGCTTGCAGAATGATAATATGGCGAGTGGCCCGCTCGATCATTCGCGCCTAGAAAAGACACATCACGATTACCTATTGTTGCTCTTGTTTATGATGTGGCACTACGTGCGGTTACCTTGGTTGTTTCATACATATATGTAAACTGATTTTAAAATGATATGTTTTCATTTAAGTACTTACAGTTTCACATACTTGGTACTGTTTCTTGACCTCCTTGGGCTGCGTTCATCTGCGCAGTAAGAGCAGCAGTGCTAGATCCGCATCCTTAGGATCTTTTGCGTTGGTGTCGGGAGCTCCATCTTCTCCGAGGCTCTACTTTTGGGTATGATCTCCTGTTGTAGATAGTTTTATCTGATCGAGGGTATGGCGGGCCCTGTCGCCATAGTTGTTTATTTCCTTAGAGTGCATGTCGTATTTATGCAGTTGGGATGTAACCGCAAACCTTGGTTTATGTATATATCTTAAAGGCAACCTTTTCTCGAAGCGTGTATCATTTACAATTATTTCATGTTTTGTTTTATATTCCGCTGATTTTCTCTGATGTATGACTACTTGGGTGCCCGGGTAAGGCACTGATCCACGAACGGCAGTCGTGGCAGATTTAGTTCATAGTTTTAATCACTTACTAATATAATTCTCCTTTAAAACAATTTGAGAAATATATGCCTTATGTGTGAGTAGGTTATTCTTGTTCATAACAATCTTATTAGAGCAACCATGATCTATAAAATGTAATATCATTTTGTCATCTTAGCTTCTATGCGGATGGAGGTTCTACTGGTTTTACTAATACTTTATTAGTCAATACATTTCCCTTTATTAAGCTATTTGTGGTTTGTTCGATACTTATTCTCATTTCCAAATCAATATAAGGCTTTCATAAATAATTAAGTAAACTTCCTTTATCTCTCTTAAGTCGTTATACCTAACTTCCCATAAAGCTAGTATAACTTAAGCTTTCAAAACAGTATTATCCTTTTCAAAAGAAGGTTTCTTAATTCTCTTGAAATACTTCAAGATTCTTATTATTCAGGCTTAAGTCAAAAGACATTGCCGTAAAACTACGTTCGATTAACACGTACGCTTACCGTACTATATATATTCTTTTAAAATATCATGCTCAAGAGGATAGGAAGAATCACATACCTGCGACGATTATCATTATTAGCAAAAGCGCTCATGCTATAACTTGGCTAGCCTTGTCCACCTTTCAAGTAGTACATGCTACTCACAGATCATTCAACCTATAAAGGTTATATAAGTCTATCAACTTCTAGACTACTCTGTAGAATATTCTAAGCAGAAGGTTCTCTATTCTACGGAAAATCGGCGAGACTTCCCTGCCGTTAAGTTACACAAGTCTCATGTAAATACGATCTATGTAAATCTGATTTAATCTTCTACTCTAATATTCTTTTGATGTGATTTGTTACACCCCGTAAGTCCAAGACTTTTAAAAGAGAATGTACGTAAGGAATAGAGACTTGGAAATTGGTACGAAAGGAGGAACTGTTTTTCGGACGGAAAAGCTTCCGGACGTCGGAAAAGAAAAATGCTCGTTGTTGAGAATTGGATTCTCAAAAGACAATATTTGAAGAGTATGGAACTCTTAACCTAATGTAAATTTATTTTTACGGATTTGGTCACGTGGCGCCCACCAGAGGAATTTTATGTTTTGTGGGACCTACGAGGGTTACGGAATTTTATGGACGAATGAGAGGGCGACACGTGACACTCCTTCCACATGGCTTGGTCGAAATTGTGTAAGGGCAAAATGGTCATTGACCATGGTAGAAGATAAGTCTTCCAAAACTTGATATTGTTGACAAGTCAACTTGTCCACCTAGGCTTGATCCAAGTGAAACCCATCCTAACCTCACATTTGTGGACATCTAAACCCTCCATTGTGTTTTATAAGGTTACTACTAGTGCAAGACTAGCTCATTACACTTAGAAAAATTTGAGAACATTGAGCTTAGCCTAGAAGAGCTCTCGGGTTTGGTCCTCCCCTTCACACAAAATTTTGTAATTTTGTTCCTTTGTCCACAAGACTTTAAACCAAGGTCCCTAAGAGTGTTGTAAGGTTATCTAAATAGAAATATTTCGGAAAAACGGAGTTTTCACGTTAGTCGCAAGGCGGAAACTAATGGAGTTCTTCAACTTTGAAGTTGGAACTTGAAGATGGGTTCTTCATGGGCCTCTAAGGAGTGCTTGGAGCGGATTGGAACTTAAGGAAAGGAGCTAAGAATTTCTAAGGCGCGACTTTGAATCTTGGAAATTTTAAGGGCTTGGAAAGGTATAAATTTTGTCGTTTTAGCAATTAAGTTTACTTATTGTTGTAGCTATGGATTTTAGCAAGCATGAGGTATATATTATGTAGTTGGATATGTTTTTTTGGCTATTGGAACCCTAATCCGAAACTAACATGTTAGCCTTAAGACTATAATTCAAGTTGATTATTCGTTTAAGTCGTCGCATGTTGTGTAAGAAGGAAATTGTAGTTGTTGAAGTTGTTTATGACTAAATAAAATGTTGACCTAAGAACTTGAAATTGGAAAAGGATTGGAAAAGACGTAGTGTTATTGGTTATATGTTGGCCGAGAATGGCTAGTGAAGTATTATACTATTTGGTATGAATTGTGGGGCGGAATTTTACACGTATTGTAAGGCGTGTAATCCCCTTTGTTTGGTTGTTGTTTGGAGCCTTAAATGTGGCTTGTTGGTTATTGTATTCGGCCTTGAAAAAGGTGGCAAAGTGAGTAGAAACAAAGGAAGTGCTGCCCGATTTTCCGTAGAATTAGAGACCATATACTTAGTATTATTCTACGTTGTGACTAGAAGTTGATAGTCTTGTTGTGACCATTATAGGTTGATACTTCTACGTACGGCGTATTCGGCTTAGCTTGTGGATTTTAGCCGAAGAGGTATGTGAACTATCTCCTCTTCTAGCATGACTCCTTAAGATAAAGAAAGTCGTCCTACTCGTAAATGATCCATTCCTTGGTTGTATTTGGATTGCCTAAAATAGAATTCGTTCTATGTACTCCCTTGATTGTACTTTGATGTTTAAATTGTAAGTTGTATAATCCATTTTCCTTAGTGAAGTTTGGATTCTTAAAAGTGAAAGTATTTTACTTAAAGTACATGGAGTCTTAAAAAGGAAGTGGTTTCCAAACCTTTTGGCTAGTGCCTTAGTTCCAAAACCTAAAGGTCATTATAATGACTTTAGGGGAGTCAAATGAGTGATTTACTTAATTGTTTTAAAAGAGGAGAAATGGCATGATTTAAGAGAAGTAACTTGTTTTAAAGGAGTGAGTTACTTGAGGTTTAAAAGTAGAAGAAACATGTTTTCTATATATTAAGAGACTTGAAGTGTTTTGAAAGTTAAGAACTTGATTTGTAAGTATGTGATACTTGGTTTTAATAGTATAAGTCTCTTGGTTATAAAAGGAATGGATATGTCTAAAACCATAAAGGGTTATAACGGCTTTATGGGAAGTTGGTTATAACGGCTTTATGGAAGGTTTAGAAAGTTGTCTATTTTGATTAATCGGCATAAGTTGCCTAGTTTGTGAAAATTTGAAGTTACTTGATTTCAAGCTTTGGAATGAGTCTTTTAAAAGTGTAGTAACTTACTTTGAAAAATAGACACGCCTTGATACTACGGGTGTTAGTATCGTGGGGCTTTACATAGAAGGGAGTCTTTTATAAAAGAATGTACGTACGTAGTACTTTGGCTTGATTAATTGAGAATTATTCCATGTGATGCCTTGATAAGTACTTTGGCTTGATAAATTGAGAATTTGTCTAAGTGTGCCTTGATAAGTACTTTGGCTTGTTTAATTGAGAATAATTCTAAGTGTGCCTTGATAAGTACTTTGGCTTGATTAATTGAGAATTATTCTATTTGTGCCTTGATAAGTACTTTGGCTTGATTAATTGAGAATTAGTCTAAGGGTGCCTTGATAAGTACTTTGGCTTGCTAAATGAGAATTATTCTATGTGTGCCTTGATAAGTACTTTGGCTTGTTTAGTTGAGAATTGCCTATGTGTGCTGGAAATAGCCGGTTGTGTGCTATTGGTATATCAGTCGTTTCGGGGTCATTCCCCGGGTTTGTGGCATTGGATATTCCGTGAATTTGCTACCCACGATGCGAGGAATACCTCATGCGGGTCCGTAAGGATTTATGCGGGTGAAATAGTCCCATGCGGGCGGGTCCAGCCTATGCGAGGAATACCTCATGCGAGTCCGTAAGGGCTTATGCGGGTGAAATAGTCCCATGCGAGGAATACCTCACGCGGGTCCACGCGGCTATCGCGGGTGAAATAGTCCCGCGAGTAGGATGGCTAAATGATCTGCGGGCGGATGGTCTGTTTGATCATGAGCTTCCTATTTTATATTGTAAGGATACTACTGTTTACTCTCATTGTTAGTAAGGCACAATGTGTTGTAATTTGATTATCATATATGTCCCCGGATTTGTTTGTGTTACTCTATGGTCATGCTTTTACGATGTGGGATTCTGGGGCATGAGACCACGTGGTATTTAGGACACAGGTGGGACTTGGTGTTCATGTATCCTTATTGGTGTTATTACATCATGGATCGGCGGTGAGGAAAGATTCCACGGCATGATTGATATTATGGGCGTGAGACCCATAGTTATATTTGAGTAGTGACCTTGGGGCTGCGTCACGACTTGATATGATCGCTTATGTGTCGTTGTAGGTTGGCTATCATACATGTCTCTGCTTTGTTTATCTGTTATGATTTCATTCTGATACTGCATTCACATACTTGGTACATTCTTCTTGACCTCCTTGAAGCCGCGTTCATCCGCGAGTTTAGGTACTTGATTTGGTGATCTGCAGTGTAGGACCTGCTCGAGTTTTGGATAGCTCCTTGATTCGGGAGTTTACCTTTTGGTATAAGTTCTTTCGATGTGCTTTTATGCGATTATGGGTACAGCGGGCCTTGTCCGTCATAGTTCGATATAACTCTTAGAGTGCGTATTCATATGTGGGATTGGACTCGTATGCGGTGTAGTGTCTTTTGTTTGTGTATATATGGCGGCCTTGTCGGCTTTGCCTTGCACGTCGTTGGTTTTAAAAAAAAAAAAAGAGGTGTTATTTAATTTCCAGATTTACTTAGTTGTTAAGGTAGAAGGTGCGGTAGGGCACGATCCACGAGCCCGGTTCGGGTTGTGACAGAGTGGTATCGAGCGATCGATCCTCGGAATGTCTCTGACCGTGTCTAGTAGTCTTGATTATCGGTGTGTTGCGCACACCCATTAACGTAGCTACATGACATTTAGGAGTTGGTTTCTATTCTTCTCTCCAAGATCGTGCCATAGAGCCGTGTTAGTAAGATAATTCCTCGACGTATTGTTGTGTTACGATTATGCCTCGAGGAGGCAACGGCCGCCTGAAGGGCAAAGGAGTAACATGAGCTACGAGCGGACTCGGAGAGTTGATAGGGATTATGCCTGTATAGGATGTTGTTCGCAATGGGCGAGTTCTTCTGCGCCAGGTTTTGTGGCCCCAATACCAGAGCCTCCAGTTTCTCAGTTAAGGGGAGACTGTAGGGTCTTTAAGGAAGCCATTATGTTATTGACCAAGATAGCAGTGCTATAGTTTCATCATCAGGAGGTTATTCGGCGATGCAGACGTATGCGGGGGTAGAGGCGGCGCGGAGATCTGCATAAGAGGCTAGGCGGTTGGTGATCCGGTGAGTTTTGGGCGAGTGCCTGGCGTGAGTGAGATATTCGTCCCAGCCTACCCAGTACATATCCCCGCATCCCACAGGTGGGAGATTTGATCCCACAAGGTATTTAGGAGCCGGTCTGAGCTCCAGGGGTCGAGGTTCTCAGAGGAAGGAGGATTTTCTCGATCAAGGCCACCTATTCCTCGATGTTTGGATGTGGTAAGCGTCATTCGGGAAATGCCGTTATGGCGGGTCTTTGTTTTTATTATGGCCGTCCGCCATATTCTGGGGTATGTCCTTTTAGAAGGAGCAGGTGAGGTGGCTCGGCTATGGGGCATAGTTGGTTCCCTTTCCTCCACTATCGTCCCGGCGGTGTTGGATGTCGACCACCGTGGTAGAGGTCGAGTGGAGTTTATAGTTCGCGGTCCTTCAACCGCGAAATGACGTGACTACTGGGCAGGATCAGGAGGCGACATCGCACGGGGTTACAGGTATATCTCGATTCTTTTGAATCATGCGTGCATTGATAGATTCAGATTTCGCCCTAGCATATATGTTTTCCCTTCGTTGCTAGCAGTTGTAACTGATAGTACCCCAGAGGTAGGGATACCTTGATTAGTAAAGTGAGAAGTTAAGAATGTTGACAAGAATGATAAGTGAACTGAGACTATAGTTGTGTAGAGTTCACAAGTTGTAATTACCCCGTAACAGTGTAAGACCGATAGAGAATGATGTATAGTAGAAATACCTTGGCTTATATGACAAACCTCTAGTGAATGGGAGGATAGGGTGAGAAGTACCTTGAGATAAGAGAGAGATTTATTTCAGGCTAAGAATGAGAAGTTAAGTGTGACGATGAGTCGGGTTATAGACTCATTTAGTCGATCGATAGTATGGAGTGGGGTGATGTCAGTTGGTAGTGGTCCCGCTATGTGATAGGGTCACGAGGGTGCTAGGCCCAAGTCTAGTTGATCGTTGTACGAGTTCGTGGATGCGTTCCACCGGAACTAGGTCGTAAGGACCGAGAAGAGCCTTAACGGGAATGTAAGTAACAATATGGCCAAGTTGGTTAGTAACTCCAGTTGGGAACAGAAACAAAATTTGAGATTTTGTACGTATACTAGATGAGTTTGAAAGTACGAGAAAGTATGACAAGTAAGGAAAGAAAGGAACCTCTAAGGATCCCGTGTTCTAGGAGACTATAACCTTCGAGTTTGTGAGAAGGGGTAGCGGACGGAAGGTCTATTGATAGGTTTACGTATGTTGTGGTGGCCATGTGTGGTATCGTTGGCCTTGTGCATGTTTTGATTGATAGGCATAATATAGAGTTTATGCCGGAGTTTGTATAGCTTGGCAACCGACTAAGAACATTCGGGGACGAATGTTTCTAAGGGGGGAAGAATGTTACACCCCGTAAGTCCAAGACTTGTAAAAGAGAATGTACGTAAGGAATAGAGACTTGGAAATTGGTACGAAAGGAGGAATTGTTTTTCGGACGGAAAAGCTTCCGGACGTCGGAAAAGAAAAATGCTCGTTGTTGAGAATTGGATTCTCAAAAGACAATATTTGAAGAGTATGGAACTCTTAACCTAATGGAAATTTATTTTTACGGATTTGGTCACGTGGCGCCCACCCGAGGAATTTTACGTTTTGTGGGACCCACGAGGGTTACGGAATTTTATGGACGAATGAGAGGGCGACACGTGGCACTCCTTCCACATGGCTTGGTCGAAATTGTGTAAGGGAAAAATGGTCATTGACCATGGTAGAAGATAAGTCTTCCAAATCTTGATATTGTTGACAAGTCAACTTGTCCACCTAGGCTTGATCCAAGTGAAACCCATCCTAACCTCACATTTGTGGACATCTAAACCCTCCATTGTGTTTTATAAGGTTACTACTAGTGCAAGACTAGCTCATTACACTTAGAAAAATTTGAGAACATTGAGCTTAGCCTAGAAGAGCTCTCGGGTTTGGTCCTCCCCTTCACACAAAATTTTGTAATTTTGTTCCTTTGTCCACAAGACTTTAAACCAAGGTTCCTAAGAGTGTTGTAAGGTTATCTCAATAGAAAGATTTCGGAAAAACGGAGTTTTCACGTTAGTCGCAAGGCGGAAACTAATGGAGTTCTTCAACTTTGAAGTTGGAACTTGAAGATGGGTTCTTCATGGGCCTCTAAGGAGTGCTTGGAGCGGATTGGAACTTAAGGAAAGGAGCTAAGAATTTCTAAGGCGCGACTTTGAATCTTGGAAATTTTAAGGGCTTGGAAAGGTATAAATTTTGTCGTTTTAGCAATTAAGTTTACTTATTGTTGTAGCTATGGATTTTAGCAAGCATGAGGTATATATTATGTAGTTGGATATGTTTTTTTGGCTATTGGAACCCTAATCCGAAACTAGCATGTTAGCCTTAAGACTATAATTCAAGTTGATTATTCGTTTAAGTCGTCGCATGTTGTGTAAGAAGGAAATTGTAGTTGTTGAAGTTGTTTATGACTAAATAACATGTTGACCTAAGAACTTGAAATTGGAAAAGGATTGGAAAAGACGTAGTGTTATTGGTTATATGTTGGCCGAGAATGGCTAGTGAAGTATTATACTATTTGGTATGAATTGTGGGGCGGAATTTTACACGTATTGTAAGGCGTGTAATCCCCTTTGTTTGTTTGTTGTTTGGAGCCTTAAATGTGGCTTATTGGTTATTGTATTCGGCCTTGAAAAAGGTGGCAAAGTGAGTAGAAACAAAGGAAGTGCTGCCCGATTTTCCGTAGAATTAGAGACCATATACTTAGTATTATTCTACGTTGTGACTAGAAGTTGATAGTCTTGTTGTGACCATTATAGGTTGATACTTCTACGTACGGCGTATTCGGCTTAGCTTGTGGATTTTAGCCGAAGAGGTATGTGAACTATCTCCTCTTTTAGCATGATTCCTTAAGATAAAGAAAGTACGTCCTACTCCTTAAATGATCCATTCCTTGGTTGTATTTGGATTGCCTAAAATAGAATTCGTTCTATGTACTCCCTTGATTGTACTTTGATGTTTAAATTGTAAGTTGTATAATCCATTTTCCTTAGTGAAGTTTGGATTCTTAAAAGTGAAAGTATTTTACTTAAAGTACATGGAGTCTTAAAAAGGAAGTGGTTTCCAAACCTTTTGGCTAGTGCCTTAGTTCCAAAACCTAAAGGTCATTATAATGACTTTAGGGGAGTCAAAAGAGTGATTTACTTAATTGTTTTAAAAGAGGAGAAATGACATGATTTAAGAGAAGTAACTTGTTTTAAAGGAGTGAGTTACTTGAGGTTTAAAAGTAGAAGAAACTTGTTTTCTATATATTAAGAGACTTGAAGTGTTTTGAAAGTTAAGAACTTGATTTGTAAGTATGTGATACTTGGTTTTAATAGTATAAGTCTCTTGGTTATAAAAGGAATGGATATGTCTAAAACCATAAAGGGTTATAACGGCTTTATGGGAAGTTGGTTATAATGGCTTTATGGAAGGTTTAGAAAGTTGTCTATTTTGATTAATCGGCATAAGTTGCCTAGTTTGTGAAAATTTGAAGTTACTTGATTTCAAGCTTTGGAATGAGTCTTTTAAAAGTGTAGTAACTTACTTTGAAAAATAGACACGCCTTGATACTACGGGTGTTAGTATCGTGGGGCTTTACATAGAAGGGAGTCTTTTATAAAAGAATGTACGTACGTAGTACTTTGGCTTGATTAATTGAGAATTATTCCATGTGATGCCTTGATAAGTACTTTGGCTTGATAAATTGAGAATTTGTCTAAGTGTGCCTTGATAAGTACTTTGGCTTGTTTAATTGAGAATAATTCTAAGTGTGCTTGATAAGTACTTTGGCTTGATTAATTGAATTATTCTATTTGTGCCTTGATAAGTACTTTGGCTTGATTAAGTGAGAATTAGTCTAAGGGTGCCTTGATAAGTACTTTGGCTTGCTAAATGAGAATTATTCTATGTGTGCCTTGATAAGTACTTTGGCTTGTTTAGTTGAGAATTGCCTATGTGTGCTGGAAATAGCCGGTTGTGTGCTATTGGTATATCGATCGTTTGGTCATTCCCGGGTTTGTGGCATTGGATATTCGTGGATTCTCACGACCGGCAAGACATGGCGGTGCCTTACCCGCACCCAGTAGTCAAACAACATCGAGAAAATCGTGAAATTAAAACTCATACATGATAACCAATGAAAAGAGAAAGCAGGCTAACCAAACGGTTACCTTTTCGAAAATAACTAACACTGAGCGATTACAATCGCGCGCGCAAGACCTCTAAGAATTTTTATAACATCTCTGGCGGACGGGGCCCCGCCATACCTGAATGTACCAAAGTTCTCGACTTGAGGAACGTACCAAATGACAAAGTCTCAGAAGGAATGGAGCTTTACGAGGCGAGCGATCCAAAGTGCGGATCAACAAGCGATGTATCTCGACTGCGGCGTGAGCGGCCCGAAGAAGTCGAACAGTGCAGGTATGCGAAGCAGAAAAATCACGTAAATGAAATCATAATAGTCTATAAGGAAAACAGGAGACATGTATGATAACCAAACTACAGTGCACCACGTATATACAGTTCAGTCAAATCAAATCACATCAAGTCAGGGACTCACGCCCGAAAGATCATTACTCAAAGTGGACGCATACTCGTGGGCTACCCAACGTGTCAGTATGTCCAACCCAATAACAAGATAATACTCACTGTGGACGCATACTCGTGGGCTACCCAACGTGTCAGTATGTCCCAACCAATAACAAGATAATACTCATGTGGGACGATACTGCGGCTACCCAGTCGGTATGTCAAACAAATACCCGGATAATACTATCATGGGCGCGTACTCGTGGGCTACCCAACGTGTCGGTATGTCCAAACAAATACCGGATAATACTGTTTGTGCATCGTATACTCGTGGGCTACCCAACGTGTCGGTATGTCGACCGGTTACAAGATTACACTCATACTGGTAGCATACCCGTGGGCTACCCAACGTGTCGATATGTCCCAAAGGATCAATATAGTGGAAGCATACCCGTGGGCTACCCAACGTGTCGATATGTCCATCATACCACCCGATATCCGGCCCTCCGTCGAGAGACTCGGTAGCACAAAGTCAAACACTTGCACAACAACAAAACTATCACCACAAGCACAAGTTACACACAACTCAAAGTACCTTCGTTTAAGTCGACAAACCGGGTTCCAACCCCAAAATACTACATTCTTTCCTACCTTCAAAGACCTCTCTTTACGTAGAAACCATACGATACTATCACAATAGTATCACACACATTCATGTTTAAAACACGTACTTCAAACACAATTAACATAACGTCAAGTATACCTTTTAAAAGTCCAAGTAATTAACTCCTTTAAGGTCAAGTATTCCTACCTTTTAAAACCAAGTCATTTACTTTTCCCTTAAGAAAAGTTCGATATCTGAAAACAAGTGATTTATACTTTCAAACTCAAGTTACTTCTCTTTTCCAAAATCCAGTACATTATCCTTTGCAATCCATTAAGTTCATTCTTTGGAATTTTAAGAAAAGTCGAACTTGTTATCAATGATTCTCATTTAAGCGACCATGATCTAGGAAATGTAATATCATTTTGTCTTATCTTAGTTTCTATGCGGATGGAGGTTTCTCTGGTTTTAATATAATCGATTAGTGAAACCATTTCCTTTATTAAGCTGCGATGGTGTGTTCGATACTTGTTCCCACTTTGAAATCCATTTCACATTCTTATGCCGTTATACCTAACTTCCCATAAAGCTAGTATAACTCTTAAGTTTTCAAAAACCAAGTATTACTCATTACTCACGAATGAGGTTTTACAACTTTTGAATACATTACAAAACTTTCACAATTCTAAGTTAAGTCTCTTATCTTACAAGATCAAGTCTCTTAACTTCTACCAATCAACAACCGTTCTTTTACTCACATAAAGTTGTTATAACTGACTTCCCATAAAGCCGTTATAACCCCTTTTTGTTTTAAACGAACCAATTACCACATAAACATTTATGAGACCAAGAGGGCTCATTCTTTAAGCACCGAGTGCCCATTACTAACGGATAAGACTTACTACTCTTACACCTAATGAAGCCCTTTACACTTCATAACAAGTCAAGACACAATTTGGAAAATCAATTTCCTTTAACACACGTGCGTCAACCGCGCTATATATTTCACAAATAGTCATCTTGAAGAGGATAGGAAGAATCACATACCTCGCGACGATTGCCGAAAAAAGCAAAACGCCCCGTATTGAACCGCTTCATAGGATACGCTACTCGTGGCGCCTCAATCCTATAAGGGTCATAAGACATCTATTAACTTCTAGTTAGAGCGTAGAATAAGCTAAAAGCAAAGCCCCGGGTTCTACTAACTTACTACCTTTATCGAGTCGAAAGCGAGAACCCATTCTAAACCCTTTTCAATACTCTTTCAATTCAAGTTTTAGGTTAACATGATGTCTAACCTAAACATCTTCAACTACCACAATTTCCTTCTATACAACATGCAACGACTAACTTTGTCACCAAAGGTAGTTACAATCTTAAGGCTAACATGCCCACTCGGTTTTCCACGGGACAACAAGATCCAAATCCATGCAATATAAAACAACCTCGAGCTCAACTCTAAACTACTAAAATAAAACAGCCTCAGGCTCACATCTATACAAACTTAACTATAACAGCCTCAGGCTCACAAATCTATTCAAACTCTAAATATAACAGCCTCAGGCTCACAGATCTATACTACTATCACAAGTACTAACTCAAAACCCAGAGAAGGGAAACTCTTACCTTTTAGAAAAGCCCACAAAAGCCCTTTCCTACCACTTCTTCCAACTCAACCAGCGCTTCCCACAAGTTCACCAACACTTTTTCCTTCTTGCCGCCGCTCCAACAGTCTCCTCTAAAGCTAGGTTTTCTTCCAAAAACTAGAGAGAAGGGAGAGGGTTTCCATGGAAGGGTTTTGAAATGAAATGAAATGGAATGGCCAAGTCTTCCAAGACTTGGCCCTAAAATAGGACCACTTACTGATAAAAAGGATGGGAGGGACACTTGTCACCCTCCCATAGGTTATAAACGAAATATCCCCTGTTTTTCGTCACTTACTGCGCAAAAATCCCGCCTCGGCGCCGCGGCCCCGCCGCCGGCGCTCTAAAAATAAATCTTCGCGTGTCGGCGCGGCCTGCATTCGGCGCCATGCGACCTGTGACCCCAAGATACAATGCGGCGCGCGGCGGAATCCGCATGCAAGGCTGCTGCATTGCGCGCCAAACTGAAACTTCCATAACTTTTGACTCGATGTCCAATCGATTTAACGGTTTGTTGCGTTGGGATCTAGATTTAACGGGCAACGGCCTAGGCCTTTTAAACACCTTACAATCCTTAACAACTGGGGTCCAATACTCAAAGGTAAACTCAAAATCCTTCCAACACATGTTTGCCAACTTATCTATCCTCTAGAATTTACGGGGTGTAACATTCTTCCCCCCTCAGAAACATTAGTCCAGAATGTTCCTTCTAAGTCTTAAGAACACATGCGCCGGTATAGTCTTCACTACTATACCTACCAAAACTCATTTATGCCTCTCATGGCCATAATATAGAAATCACGCATCTCCAAATTCCAAATTAACGGAAATCACCTCTAACGTGCAAACATCACTATTTTCTCCTCCCTTGGTCTAAAGGATACTCTCCTTACTCGGCGTACCTTCCTTGTACACTCACACCCCTCTCTAGTACACGTTCCACAATTCGATCGCTTGCTTTCTACCACCTGAGTCACTACCTCCAACTCGTCCATCTTACTAATCCACGTCATGGAAGCTACCACTTCCATCGCAAACTACCCATGGAATCATCACACAAAACTCCATGTATACCATACACTCCGACAAGGATTAACAGTAAAGGCTTCTACCCAAGACGGCCTTACATCTAAGGTCTCAACTGTTATAAATTCTAAGGTTCAAAATTTTCTCATCCCCAAACTTACCTCTTTATTAACCATGCTTCCAAAACACATTATATACACACAAAGCTACCCGAACATAGCACTCAACACATCACCACAACATCAAAGCATACAATACTCTGAGGGTTAAGAACATACCTAACTATTGCTTCACTTCCCTTCTTGTCGTTCTACTCATGTTCTTTCCGACACGACGCACAAAAGGAGGAGGTGAACTCACCGATCCCGGGTGAATCTCAACCTCCGCTATCTCTCGGTGGGACAATTCCTTGCAAATGGCCCGGTGGCGCGTATAAAGCAGATTCCCTATTAGCACGACACTCCCATCGTGGAGCCTACCACAATGGTCACAACGAGGTAAGGGTGGTCCCATCCGACTAACATCCACGATCCCCAAAACCGAAACCTTGGAGCCCCGACTGCTCCCGAATTTTTCGAGCGTCGGCGGCGAGGTGGAGCACTCCGTCTTGGCGGAGGCGCATAACTAACCTGGCTGCGCCGAAGGTCACCAAAGGACCTGCGCCTTGGCCTACTCTGGCGATCTTGGTCATTCCGTCGACTCTCGTGCCTCACATCCAAGTGCATGAGCTGCGTGCGGGCAATGTCCATGCCGGTGAAGAGCTACTCCCGAGCAACTCTCGCCAAATAGTCATCAAGCCTGTGACATAGCGGTGCACTCGTCCTCCATGTCGGCTACTAACGCGACGCGTCGAGCTAGTGAGTTAAACTCCACGTTGTACTCAACCGTCGCGGCTTACGCCTCAACATCAAAAATCATGGCCGAGTCCTCCTCATCCGTGGAGGCAAGAAATGTGCAAGAAATGCCTCCGAACTCGTCCCATCTCTGGAAGTGCATGCCCTCCCGGGACGCTCCACGAATCAAACCGATCAGCGGTATCACGCGGCCGATGCGAACCTAGGACCAGACTCGGTCTCCGATGCCTTTATCACTCTCATGATCGCAGAATCGCGTCGGATGAACTCCTGCGGATCATCCTCGGCCTCGACCGTAGAACTCTGGCGGGCGCAACTCGAAAAGTCCGCACCTCAAACTATCCGATCTCGGGTGAACGGCTGGTGCTCGGCTAGCTGCGTCCGGCTTATCCTCGTGTCGGCCTGACCACGGCCAATAATCGGGCCAACTCAGGTAACCCGTCTCCTCTGCTCCGGGCCAGTGGGGCTGGAGGCTCGTGAATCTTGTGGTCTCAGTAGAGGCGCCGCTCTACTCGCGCCTCCTCTGCCTTGCCGCCACGGGCCCTGGTTGCCTTTCGCAGGCATAATCGGTAAAAAGCGAAACACGCCGGAGGGTCCAACTTACAACACAACTCTAAGGCACGATCTCGTAATGAGAAGAATAGAAACTAATCCTAAATGTCCATGACCTCACGATTATAGATGTGGTGCACAACACATCGATAATCAAGACTACTTAGACACGGCGTAGACACTTTCAGAGGACTAAGCGCTCGATACCATACACGACCGAAGCAAGACGGCCCGGTGCCTTACCCGCACCCAGTAGTCAAACAACATCGGAGAAAATCACGGAAATTAAAACTCATACATGATAACCAATGAAAAGAAAACAAAGCTAACAAACGGTTACCTTTTACGAAAATAACTAACACCGAGCGATAATCCTCGCCCACATCGATTTACGCACCTCTAAGAATTTTATAACATCTCGGCGGGACGGGGCCCCGCCATACCACGAATGTACCAAAGTTCTACGACTTGAGAACCGTACCAAATGACAAAGTCTCGAAGGAATGGAGCTTCGAGAACTGAACGATCCAAGGTGCGGATCAACAAGCGATGTATCTCAACTGCGGCATGAACGCAGGCCAGAAGTCGATTACAACAGTGCCGAGTATGCGAAGCAGAAAAATCGTAAATGAAATCATAATAGTCTATAAGGAAAGCAGAGACATGTATGATAACCAAACTCTGATGCACCACGTATATCTGATTCGATCAAATCAAATCACATCAAGTCGTGACTCACGCCCGAAAGATCATTACTCAAAGTGGGCGATACTCGTGGGCTACCCAACGTGTCGGTATGTCAACCCAATAACAAGATAATACTCATGTGGACGCATACTGGGCTACCCAACGTGTCGGTATGTCCCAACCAATAACAAGATAATACTCACGTGGACGATACTCGTGGGCTACCCAAGTCGGTATGTCCAAACAAATACCGAATAATACTCATGGGCGCGTACTGCGTGGGCTACCCAACGTGTCGGTATGTCCAAACAAATACCAGATAATACTCGCTGTGGACGCGTACTGGGCTACCCAACGTGTCGGATGTCCAACCAGTTTACAAGATAACACTCACAATGGAAGCATACGTGGGCTACCCAACGTGTCGATATGTCCCCAAAGGATCAATATAGTGGAAGCATACCGGGCTACCCAACGTGTCGATATGTCCATCATACCACCCGATATCCGCCCTCGTCGAGAGACTCGGTAGCACAAAGTCAAACACTTGCACAACAAAACTATCACCAAGCACAGGCAAGTTACACAACTCAAAGTACCTTCGTTTAAGTCGACAAACCGGGTTCCAACCCCAAAATACTACATTCTTTCCTACCTTCAAAGACCTCTCTTTACGTAGAAACCATACGATACTATCACAATAGTATCACACATTCATGTTTAAAACACGTCTTCAAACACAATTAACATAACGTCAAGTATACCTTTTAAAAGTCCAAGTAATTAACTCCTTTAAGGTCAAGTATTCCTACCTTTTAAAACCAAGTCATTTACTTTTCCCTTAAGAAAAGTTCGATATCCGAAAACAAGTGATTTATACTTTCAAACTCAAGTTACTTCTCTTTTCCAAAATCCAGACATTATCCTTTGCAATCCATTAAGTTCATTCTTTGGAATTTTAAGAAAAGTCGAACTTGTTATCAATGATTCTCATTTAAGCGACCATGATCTAGGAAATGTAATATCATTTTGTCTTATCTTAGTTTCTATGCAGATGGAGGTTTCTCTGGTTTTAATATAATCAATTAGTCGAAACCATTTCCTTTATTAGCACTGATGGTGTGTTCGATACTTGTTCCCACTTTCAAATCCATTTCACATTCTTATGCCGTTATACCTAACTTCCCATAAAGCTAGTATAACTCTTAAGTTTTCAAAAACCAAGTATTACTCATTACTCACGAATGAGGTTTTACAACTTTTGAATACATTACAAAACTTTCACAATTCTAAGTTAAGTCTCTTATCTTACAAGATCAAGTCTCTTAACTTCTACCAATCAACAACCGTTCTTTTACTCACATAAAGTTGTTATAACTGACTTCCCATAAAGCCGTTATAACCCCTTTATGTTTTAAACCAACCAATTACCACATAAACATTTATGAGACCAAGAGGGCTCATTCTTTAAGCAGAGTGCCCATTACTAACGGATAAGACTTACTACTTTACACCTAATGAAGCCCTTTACACTTCATAACAAGTCAAGACACAATTTGGAAAATCAATTTCCTTTAACACACGTCGTCAACCGCACTATATATTTCACAAATAGTCATGCTGAAGAGGATAGGAAGAATCACATACCTCGCGACGATTGCCGACAAAAGCAAAACGCCCCACAGTATTGAACCCTTCAAGTAGGATACGCTACTCGTAGCGCCTCAATCCTATAAGGGTCATAAGACATCTATTAACTTCTAGTTCGAGCGTAGAATAAGCTAAAAGCAAAGCCCACGGGTTCTACGGAACTTACTACCTTTATCGAGGTCGAAAACGAGAACCCATTCTAAACCCTTTTCAATACTCTTTCAATTCAAGTTTTAGGTTAACATGATGTCTAACCCTAAACATCTTCAACTACCACAATTTCCCTTCTATACAACATGCAACGACTAACTTTGTCACCAAAAGGTAGTTACAATCTTAAGGCTAACATGCCCACTCGGTTTTCCACAGACAACAAGATCCAAATCCATGCAATATAAAAGCACCTCGTGCTCAACTCTAAACTACTAAAATAAAACAAACCTCGGGCTCACATCTATACAAACTTAACTATAACACCTCGGGCTCACAAATCTATTCAAACTCTAAATATAATGACCTCGGGCTCACGGATCTATACTACTATCACAAGTACTAACTCAAAACCCGGAGAAGGAAACTCTTACCTTTTAGAAAAGCCCACAAAGCCCTTTCCTACCACTTCTTCCGTCAACTCAACCACCCGCTTCCCCACAAGTTCACCAACACTTTTTCCTTCTTGCCGCTCAGCTCCTCTAAAGCTAGGTTTTCTTCCAAAACTAGAGAGAAGGAGAGGGTTTCCATGGAAGGGTTTTGAAATGAAATGAAATGGAATGGCCAAGTCTTCAAGACTTGGCCTAAAATAGGACCACTTCGATAAAAGGATGGGAGGACACTTGTCACCCTCCCATAGGTTATAAACGAAATATCCCTGTTTTTCGTCACTTATCGCAAAAATCCGCCTGGCGCCAGCGGCCACGCGGCCACGGCGCTCCAAAAATAAATCTTCCGCGTCGGCGCGGCCACGCGTCCGGCGCGCGCTGCAACCCTGTGACCCCAGATAATCTGGCGCGCGGCCCTGCGATCCGCCGCGGCCGCTGCACTGCAGAAGCTGCTGACTGCGCGCAAACTTGAAACTTCCATAACTTTTGACTCCGATGTCCAATCGACGAACGGTTTGTTGCGTTGGGATCTAGATTTAACGGGCTACACACTAGGCCTTTTAAACACCTTACAATCCTTAACAACTGGGGTCCAATACTCAAAGGTAAACTCAAAATCCTTCCAACACATGTTTGCCAACTTATCTATCCTCTAGAATTTACGGGGTGTAACAGATTTGCTACCCACGATGCGAGGAATACCTCATGCGGGTCCGTAAGGACTTATGCGGGTGAAATAGTCCCATGCGGGTGGGTCCAGCCTATGCGAGGAATACCTCATGCGAGTCCGTAAGGGCTTATGCGGGTGAAATAGTCCCATGCGAGGAATACCTCACGCGGGTCCACGCGGCCTATGCGGTTGAAATAGTCCCAGGAGTAGGATGGCTAAATGATACTGCGGGCGGATGGTCCTGTTTTGATCATGAGCTTCCTATTTTATATTGTAAGGATACTACTGTTTACTCTCATTGTTAGTAAGGCACAATATGTTGTAATTTGATTATCATATATGTCCCCGGATTTGTTGTGTTACTCTATGGTCATGCTTTTACGATGTGGGATTCTGGGGCATGAGACCACGTGGTATTTATGACACAGGTGGGACTTGGTGTTCATGTATCCTTATTGGTGTTATTACATCATGGACTGCCGGCAGTGAGGAAGGATTCCACGGGCATGATTGATAATATGGGCGTGAGACCCACAGTTATATTTGAGTAGTGACCTTAAGGGCCTGCGTCCCTGACTTGATATGACTGCTTATGTGTTGTGTACTGTAGGTTGGCTATCATACATGTCTCCTGCTTTGTTTAGACTGTTATGATTTCATTCTGATGCATCGCTCACATACTTGGTACATTCTTCGCATCGACCTCCTTGGCCGCGTTATCTGCCGCAGTTTAGGTACGATTTGGTGATCGGCAGTGTAGGACCTGCTCGAGTTTTGGATAGCTCCTTGATTCGGAGTTTACCTTTTTGGTATAAGTTCTTTCGAAGACATGCTTTGTATGCGATTATGGGTACGGCGGGGCCTTGTCCCGTCATAGTTCAGTATAACTCTTAGAGGTTTGTATTCATATGTGGGATTGGACTCATGTACGGTGTAGTGTCTTTTGTTTGTGTATATATGGCAGCCTTGTCGGCTTTGCCTTGCACGTACGTTGGTTTTAAAAAAAAAAAAGAGGTGTTATTTAATTTCCGCAGTTTACTTAGTTGTTAAGGTAGAAGGGTGCCCAGGTAGGGCACCAGTCACGGGCCCGGGGTTCGGGTTGTGACATGATTTCAGTTTAACTCTCTTCTGTAATATCCTTCTATTACAGTTCAATTCTCTTCTATGAATCTTATATTCATTTCTATACAACTACAGTATGTAATTTCCAATTACAATAGAAGGATAAGATTATTTACCTCGGTAAGCCCAAAATTATCCAAGTTTTAATGTCGATCCTGAGCAACGTTTAGCTCCTACTCCGGGTGCTCCAACCCGCTCCAAACAACCCTTAGAAGTTCTACGAAACTTCTTCTTAATACTTCAACCAACAGTGAAGATTTTCCTTAGGGTTTCGTTTAGTGACCGAAGGAAAGTATAATAGTATTTCTGGGCTTTTAGTATAGGGATAACCTTTGAATACTACAAGGTCTTTGGGCCAAGGTATTTTGGAATAGTAACTATACTTGGAGAATACTTTTCTACCAAGGGGGGGGGGGGGTAGTATTTTACGACAACAACCCAAGAGGGGGGGGGGTGTGTCTCGGCCAACACCACTAGGAAGGGGGAGGTGTTTCTCGGCCAAGGGCCTCACAAAGGGGAGGTTCGGCTAGCACAACTAGGAAGGGGGGGGAAGGGATTTCAAGACTTAGAAATGATTTAAGGGATGAAGAAAACCTTCAAGTTAGGGGGGTATTTATAGGGAAATCAATGGCCAAGATCAAGCCAAGTGGTAGGCAAGTGTAGGGTGAGGATTCATCCATGTGTACCTTATCCAACTACCACACAAAATATCACAAATATCCTACCTACTCCAAGACTTCCAAATCGTCCAAAAGACGCCCACACATCCGCCAATTAGAGGGTGACAAGTGTCGCCCTCTCGTTGGTCCAAAATATTTTATCTCTCGGAAAAATCCGCAAAAATAATAAATGACATAGCCGTATTTTTCCCTTCGCAAGTTTTGTAAAACGTTTCGTCGAAAAACGATTCTTTTCGGTAGTTGTGAACAAAATTTCGTCCTTGCCTAACTTTAAGGCTCAAACTTTTCTACGTACGTCCTCACGTACATACTCTGGAAATACGGGGTATAACACTTACATTTTTCTTTATAACCAAGAGACTTAAACTTTCCAACAAAACAAGTATCAAAAATACTTTCAACATACTTAAAGTCTCTTAAATTTTGAAAACCAAGATATACTTAATATTTAAACAAGTGAGTTAATTCCCTAACTCAACCAACTTGGACATTCTTAAAATAAGCCAAGGATATCAAATGGACCTAGATTGTCAAAATCTTGTACGTCTACCGTACTATACATTTATAACTTATTCATGCTCAAGAGATAAGAAAGTTCCACATACCTCTTCGGTTTAATCCACTTGCTAAGTCCAATTCGCCGTACGTAGTATGTCAACCTATAATGACCATAATACGTCTATTAACTTCTTACATCAAACGTAGAATATTCCAAGTGCAAAGTCACTAAATTCTACGGAAAATCGGACAACACTTCCTTTGTTTCTACATACTTTGCCACCTTTTTCAAGGCCGAATTCAATAACCAAACACGCCACATTTAAGGTTCAACAAAGTAGTTAACAATAGGGGATTACACGCTTAATCAAGACGTGTAAAATTCCGCCCCACAACAAATATCAAACTAGTCCAACATATAATGTCCATTCGGCAAAATAGGGACAACAATACAAATTCGTTTCCAATCCCTTTTCAATCCAAGTAATTTAATATAACATGTTATCTAGCCACAATTGATTACAACTTCTACAATCCTCAAGTAGGTAAACATGCGACAATTCTAATTATTGACCAAATTGTATTTCAATTTCAAATGGCTTAACATGTCATTTTCGGATTTGAGCTTCCAAATTTCCATAACACTTATCAATCTTCATAACACATATCACATGATTATTTCTAACTTATAATAACATGGAATCTTCAATTACAAAAGTAAGACGAAGATTATACCTCATTTAGCCCAAATATGATCCAAGATTACAAGTCGATCCTTAGCAACTTTAGCTCCTCATTTCGACGTTCCAATCCACTCCAAGCAACCCTTAGAAGCTTATGAAGAACTCCTCTTCAAGTTCCAACTTCAAAGTTGAATAACTCCTTAGGTTTTCGCCTTGCGACTAATACGAAAACACCATTTTTCCGGGATCTTTCTATTGAGATACGCTTACAATACCCTTAGGTGCCTTGGTTTAAAGTATGAGGATTATTGGACAAAAATTGAAAAATTTCCTCTTTGAAAGTGACAATTGCCGTGAGCCTCCCTAAGAGAGCAAGAACAAGATTTCAATTTTTTTTTCTAAGTGTAGAATGACAAAGTCTTGCTACTAGTATACTTAAATAATACTAGGATGGGTCAAGATTAAAACAAATGGGTGGCTTGGATGAGTTTCACAAGGATCAAGCCAAGTGGCCCTTTGACAAATCAACAATGTCAAGCTCTTTGTCTTTGCAAGACTTGGTCATTAAAATTATGGTCAAATGACCATTATATCCATGCCATTTTCGTCCAAGACCACTAAGGGGGGGTGACACGTGTTGCCCTCCCGTTCGTCGCAATATTTTGTTTTCCGACAATTCCATAATTCCGATAAATTTTTACTCGTCTCCAACCTTAACATTTTTGAGTTCTTACGTACGTTCTTATAAACATATCCTGAAATTCCGGGGTGTAACAAAGTACCTACCAGAGTGCTCCAGATCTCCTAGCACAATGTCTCTATCTTTTTTTTCGTTCAAAAGTTTATGGAAGTAAGTTTGCCACCTCCGCCAATATGTGTGTCCTCCATCAATACTTTTCTCGTACTTGATAAGTTTATGGAAGTAAGTCTGCCACCTCCGCCTAATAAGTTTGCATAGCTTGGTCTAGTTTTATTTGTTGTGGCCAAATCAAGCAACAAAGGTTTTCAACAGCAGAGGTTTTCCAACAACATAGGTCTTCCTTGGCCCCTTTGAGGTCCGTTGATTACTTTATCTTTTCGTTACATGCCCACATCTGGATTTATTTTTCATTACTTCCACTTACTTATCCTCCAACGTCTTTCTCGTATTCGGGGTGGAACTAGTGTTTAACATATCCAAGTTACAATTGTAGCCCTATTTCAATTTAATACTTACTTAGGCTTTCCCCGTTAAAGTGTATTAGATCTTCTCTTGACCCGCCACTCAACCAGTTAATTTTTACATTTCTGGCTTGAATCATTTTAAGGATCATTGGTTTTAATGTACTTCTTTTACCATCACTTCTAGACATCGGGTTTACAATTTTGGCTGGAAGGATCTAAGTATCATTTCGTCGTCATGGTCCTTATTTTCAAGGTGATCATACTGTTGTGGGTTTCCATACTAGTCTCGTTATCGGTATCATTACACTTACACTACTTCTGCCTGTGTAACTTTTCGAAGAATATTCTTCGACCTCGTTATTTCGGTCATAACATTCCACTTGTTCTTAATAATATTTCATCTATTGCTTGGAGTAATTCTTCAATCGCATCGCAATCCTTGTAATAAACAAGTTGTGCTCGCCCAGCCGACACGTAGAATCATACCACAAAATTGAAGATCTTATCATCAAATATCTAAAATCTATTATATCGTGCTGCCACTCACGCATGTAGTTGTTAATGGTAAATGATATATGTTCTTTTCTTCAAGCGACAGAGCTTATTGTCACGCCCCGAAACCCGGGCCCGTGACTGGTGCCCTATCTGGGCACCCTCCTAACCATACATCGTAAGTAAAACGCGGAAGATAAATATCACTTTTTTTTTTAAAACAAAGGCAAAGCCGATAAGGCTGCCACCATACGTACATACATGACAACAGAACTTACGTCTTTTCAAAGTACAACCCACATACATGACTACAGACCTCTAAGAGTTTGACATAACAACTAGGACGGGACAAGGCCCCGCCATACCCCTGAATGTACATAAATCAACAACAACAGGGATTCGTACCAAAATGATAAGCCGCCGGAGTAAATGGAGCTTTTTCCCAAAACTGAACAGAGATCCTAAGAGCAAGGATCACCAACCTGTGTACCTAATACCTGCGGGCATGAACGCAGCCCCCCGAAGGGGGTCAGTACAACAGGTACCGAGTATGGAACGGAAATAAAGTACAGTAAGCAATCATAACTGTACAAAAGAATGACAGGGGCAAGTATAAATGTCACGACCCGACCCCGGGCCGCGACTGGTGCCCTACCTGGGCACCCTTCAAATCATACAACATAATAAACTGCGGAAGATAATTAACACTTTTTTTTTTCTTAAAACCAAGGCAAAGCCGATAAGGCTGTCATAATATAAATCACCCAAAAAGGGCTTACACTATCCAAAAATGTAATTACAACTCTATCCAATCCAGCCCACATGTGAATACATACCTCTAAGATTTGAACAAATACTATGACGGGACAAGGCCCCGCCGTACCCCTGAATATACATAGCCATGACAACTCCGGAACATTGGAGCCATCTCGAAATGCTGAAACAGGATCCTAAGCTCGCGGATCCACAACTGTGTACCTAAATCTGCGGACATTTAACGCAGAAGAAGTCGCATAACAAAAATTTAATATGGAATGTAAATAAAGTACAGTAAACAGATCATAACTGTACAAAAGAATGACAGGGGCAAGTATAAAGAGTACATACCAGATCCTGTTGTGTCATTACCACTTATAAACTTAATTGCACATCATTATCTTTTCCATTCCATTAAGAATTATAGCCATATCTTACGTACATACTTAGGAGAAGTCATTAAGTTCATTACCATCTATCTTACTTATCTTTCATAACATAAATCCGGCCCTTTATGGAGGGACGCATATACTACCCGGCCCAATCTGGGACGCGATCAAGTCACACAAATATCAAAGCGTGCCCGTGGAATCCCCCATCACTGCCGACAGCTATAAGTGTAAAATATAACCATGTGACGCGCCCGTGGCATCCCACCTCACGGCGTATACATACACAATACATATATATATCTCCCGCCTGGAATCGGCATCATCGCTGACACGGTGTAGGTGTAACATATACAACACACATATATATATGTATATATAACGCGACCGCATGCCCCGGAATCCCTCATCGTATAAGCATGGCCATAACGTGCCCTCGGCATCCTTCATCGTAGGTGCAGGTCTTCATGGGGAGCTAGCCCATGGAGTAATAATATAATATGCCCCCGGAATCCCTCATCGGGTACATGTCTTCGTGGGGATCTAGCGATGGAGTAATAATCGTACATAGCACGGTCGTATGCCGGAATCCTCATCGTATAAGCGTGGCCATGGGTAATAAAACAAATCCGAATCTAACCCGCCTCTGGTCACATGCCCTAATCCCACATCGTCGTATAAGCGTGTCGGATCAATCATAATGGAAGCATACCCGTGGAATCCCACGATCGCCGATGCGTCCAAGTAAACTTACAACAAGACAGTCGACCCTCCAACTGAGAGTCACGACAACGTAAACATATAATACTTGCACTCAAAGCTATCACAAGCAAACATAGGCAAGTTCATTAAACCTTTAGACTTCCATTTTATAAACTTATGGCACTTTCGTTTCACACATAAAAAATCCGGGAATTTAACCCAAAGTACTACGTACTTCCATTCTTTTAAAAAGGTTCCTTTTCATATAAAACCCCAAGATACTAACACCCGTAGTATCAAGGCTTGTTTACACCTTACCTAAGTCACTACACTTTTAGAAATACATTTGTCGGCTTCTAAATCAAGTGACTTCTTTCCTTAAAACTTAAGCAATAGATGCTTTTAAATCCATTTGCCTTTCTTTATTTCCAAAACATTTATCATTACTTAGAGTAAACCACTCTTTTAACTTTCCATAAAGCTATTATAACTCACTTCCCATAAAGTCGTTATACTAACCTTATACCTTAGGCAAATACATTCTTTTTCTAACCAAGTGACTTATACTTTCAAAAACCAAGTATCGTATACTTTCAAGTCTCTTATCTTTTAGAATCCAGTTTCGTAGTTCATAGTCTTAACACTTCATTATCAGAACGACTGCCCGGCGCATCGTGCCTTATCCTGCACCCTAGTGATACAACATCGAGAAAACCGGAAAATAAAACATGAGTCATGAAACATGAGATATAATAATAAACAGGCCAACCAAAACGGTTGCCTTCAGTATATACATAAAACCTGAACAGTTTAATCCCTTACAACCCTGCCCACAACAGGACTACAGACCTCTAAGATTTACAACGACTATGACGGGACAGGGCCCCGCCATACCCCTGAATGTACAAGAACCTACAACTCAGGGAACACATACCAAAAGATAAGCCTCCGAAGAAACGGAGCTTCCCAATACGCTGAACTGTGATCCTAAGAGCGGGGATCCACGACCGATGTACCTCTACTGCGGCGTAACGCAGCCCAAGGAGGTCGATAACAATGTACCAAGTATGTATGTGAACTAAAATATCAGAATGAAATCATACTAGTCTATATAAAGCGGGAGACATGTATGATAACCAAACTACGATTCACAACATAAGCGATCATATCCGATCGTGGACTCACGCCTCAAGTCATCACTCAAATATAACTATGGGTCTCACGCCCACAACATCAATCATGTTCGCGTCACGGCGCATGCCCCGGACTGCATCGGTGTAGACATGTCCACGATGCAACAATAATACCAATGCCCCACGGCCACGTGCCGGAATTCTACCTCGGTGTGACACGCCCATGTGACATCAACAATAATATCTTGGGTGATCAACCCCGCGTAGCCACGTGCCCGAATTTACCTCGGTGTAGACATGTCCATGTAACCACAATAACAATATATCGTAATCGACCGACCGCGTGGCCGCATGCCCCCGGAATTCTGCATCGGTGTAGACATGTCCATGTGACCTCAACAACAAGACAGTAATCAAAATGGAAACATACCCGTGGAATTCTCCATCACTGCCAGCACGTCCAAGTACGTTCTCAACAAGTCGACCAGGCCTCTATCGAGAGCGGTATACGAAATACCACACTTGCACAACAAAGGCTATCATCACAAAGATAGGCAAGTTTCACAAAGAACAAGCATAGGCAAGTTTCACAACAACAAGCATAGGCAAGTTTCACAACAACAAGCATAGGCAAGTTTCACACAACTCAAAGTACCTTCATTTCATTCCAAGGTCCGGATTTTTAACCCCAAAGTACTACATACGTTAAGTTCTTTTAAAAGAGATCCATTACTTATAAAAGTCACCCGATACCCGTAGTATTAGAATGACCAAACCACATTCCTTTTCAAAATCAAGTAACAACATTCTTATCATAAGTTCGGTTGCCTAGTTTCAATTACTCAAGCTTCATTTTCAAATGGTTTCATAGTTCCCAAACTTAATCACTGATTCCTTTTTAGAACAATTGAGTAACATATGTCATATATGTGAGTAGTTTATTCTTGTTTATAACGATCTTATTACAAAGACCGTGATCTAGAAAATGTAATATCATTTTGTCTTATCTTAGCTTATGCGGATGGAGGTTTCTCGGTTTTAATACAATACATCATTATTCAATACATTTTCCTTTTATTAACGCGCGGTGGTGCCGATACACATTCGATTCCCAAATCGGAAACATTATCCCTTTAAAAACCAGTACTCATTACTCACGAATGAGGTTTCACACAAACATCCACATTAAAACAAATAAGTTAAGTCTCTTATCTTATAAGATCAAGTCTCTTAACTTCTAACATCAAGAAACCATTTTCACTTACATAAGGTCGTTATAACTAACTTCCCATAAAGCTATTATAACACCCTATGTTTTAAACCAACCAAATCACTTAGCACGTATGCGTCACCGTACTACATAGTTCCACAACAATCATGCTAGAAACGATAGGAAGAGGTTCACATACCTCGCGACGATTTATCGACAATAAGCAAAATGCTCCAAGTACTACAACGCACTAGCCCTTTCCACCTCGAGGTAGAATACGCTACTCTTAGTACTTTCACCTATAAAGGTCACAAACGTCTATTAACCCCAAAACATAAGTTTCTATCTTTCTATAGAAAATTCGCGACTTCCGCAACAACAGAATCTCTCCTCTATCGGTAGGCTACCAAGCCAACTGTGGGGGTTTACATCTGCGGGCGTGTACAATTCTACACAAGTCTCTTTGCGCTGATACACTATGTAAATACAATTCGATTCGGTTCTTTATTCTTCAGCTTAAGTCAAAAGACATTGCGAATACTAAGTATAGTTCCATATATAGTATACTTCAACTATATATTCTAACAACCATGTAATTTCCAATTACAATAGAGGACAAGATAATTACCTCGATAAGCCCAAAATTATCCAAGTTATAATGTCGGTCTGAGCAAGGTTTAGCTCCACTCCGCGCTCAAACCACTCCAAACAACCCCAGAAGTTCTAACAACTTCTACTAAAATACTTCAACAAAATATGAAGATTTCCTTAGGGTTTCGTTTTGAGACTAAAAAGTACAAAAGGTAGTATTTCCGGACTCTACGCAAATAGGTATCTTTGGAATACTACAAGGTACAAGGCTAAGGTATTTTGGGCATTATAACAATACTAGGAGTATTTCTATACCACAACAAGGGTATTATGCGAAACAACTAGGCTAGGGGTACCCAGGCTAGCACCACAAGGGGAACCCTTCTCCAAAGGCCACGAGGAGGAGGAGGGGAGAGGCTTAGGACGAGAGCTACAAGAGGGAGGAGGGATTTCAAGACTTAGACAAAGTGAGGTGAATGAATAAGTCTTCACAAGGGGGGTATTTATAGCAAAACCAAAAGCCAACCAATGGCCAAGATCAAGCCATGTGCAAGGCAAGTGTAAGGCCAAGATCAAGCCAAGTGCACCCTAGACCCTACTCCTTAAAACCCTCACAAATATCTACACAAATATCAAGCCCAACTTACCCCCTCAATTCGGCCAAGTCGCCACACGCTTCCTTTGTGAGGGTTACACTTGTCACCCTCCGGTTGGTCCATAATGTTTCGTCTCTCGTAAAAATCCGCAAAAATACAAAACGACATAGCCGGAATTTTCCCTTCGCAAGTTACGCAAAACGTTTCGTCGAAAAACGACTCTAACCGGGTGTTGTGCACAAATGTAAAATCGGCCAAGGGTGCCACATGGGGGTGACACGTGTCGCCCCGATTCTCCTGAATATTTCGTCTTCCAAAATATCCAATTTAAGAAATCTCAAAAACAAAGCGGGCCCACAAAATCAGAATTTCTCGTGGGCCCCACGTGACCATTTCTGAAAATAAAATCTCAAAATTCTAATATAATCTATGAAGTCCAAATACCAAATCTGGGAACCCAATTCCCATTAACGAACCTTTTTCTTCACAAATAACCGGAAACTTTTCCGTCGAAAACTCACATCTTTCTTTCTTTTCAAAATTTTACTGCGTACTCGCGTGCGTCCTCACATACATACCCTGCAACTACGGGTATAACATTCTCCTCTTAGAAACATTCGTCGAATGTTCCTTCTCAAGTCGAATAACGATAAAGTTCCTCTAACAAGTTGCCAATGCCACGCGGCCACGAAATAACACACGCGTTATCTTCCTCCCTTACTCGTTGTACCGCTTCTCGAACACTCGAACTCTCGGACGTACCATACTTCACCATTACTTAGTTCGAAAATCTCGGAGTCACTACCTCCAAACTTGGTCATCTTACTAACCTCAAACTTCCTTAAGGCCATTCCGGCCTTTACGAACGGCTTACGGTGTCGAGCGTCCACGAACTCATACGATGATCATACAAACTTGAGCCTAGCATCCTCGTGACCCTACCACTGGCGGGACCACCTGAACTGACCCCACCCAAACCGGGTTCTGGGTTGACCATAAATGGTCCTCAACCCGACCCCAACGCGCTAAACTCTTGTTCCCGATCCGAACAATCTTACTAATTCACATTATGAAAGCTACCACTTCCATCTCATACTACCCACGGACTTATCACACAAATAAATCCCACGTATACTACTACTCGATAAAGGTCAAACATAAAAGCGAATCTTTAATCTCAAGACGACCTTACCACTAAGGTCTCGGTCGTGACATAGTCTAAGGTTCACACTTACCATGCCCCATCGTAACCTCCCAACTAAACATGTTTTCAAACTCACAATTAACACAACGCTTATTCGTACATAGCACACAATAATGAGACCATCATAACAAGCATACCAAAACTCTAGAGGTTAAGGATATACTGAAGCTACCGCTCCACTCTAATCATAGGCACGCCTGCAGTGCATGCGCTAGAAAGCGATGAACGACCCGATCCGTGGGTGAGTCGTAACATCCGTGCTACCGCTTGGTTGGGCGGTTCCTGCAAAATGGCCTGCTGCCGCAAAATAACAAGCTCACTGGCACCACGACACTCCCGAAATGCGGTCTACCACATCGACCACCGAGGTAGGGGTGACGCGTCGCCAACACCTTACTTCCTCGAAACACGAACCGCGGAGCCACGACTGCTCGAATACTCTGAAGGTTGTGGAGGACCACTCTGCCGGCGGAGGTGCAAAACTAATATCTTCTTTGAGGCGGTCCGCCTCGAAAGTCGCTAAAAGACCACGATGTCACAGCCTCTTCTCGTGATCCAGTCATTCCGTCGACCTCTCGTGCCTCGCATCGGTCGTGAGCTGCGTGCGGGCAATGTCCATGCGGTGAAGGGCTACTCACGAACATGCCTCGACATGTAATCATCGAGCCACCGTAACATATCGGTGCACTCGATCCTCCATACTAGCTACCAACGCCGACGTCAGGCCAATGAGTCGAACTCACATTGTACTCCCGAACCGTCGCGCTCTGTCTAGCATCAAAAATCTGCCGGCGTGCCCTCGCCATCTGCGGAGGCAAGAAGTGCGTGAGAAAGCCCGAAAACTCATCCCATCTGCTGGAGTGCATGCTCTCCCGGAAAGCTCCGTGAATCAAACCAATCATTTGCGGTATCACGCGGCCGATCACGAACCAAAGGTCACCGACTCGGTCTCTGAAGCCTTGATCACGCGTGATCGGAATCGCTGCCGGATGAACTCCTGCGGATCATCCTCGTGCCTCGACCCATAAAACTCTGGCGGGCTACAACTCGGAAAGTCCGTAGCCTCAAACTATCTGCTCGGGGTAAACGGCGGTGCTCTTCGGGCTGAACTGCTGCGTCCGGCCTATCTCATATCGGCGCCACGACCACGGCGTGGCCAAGAATCGCCATCTCGCGTAACCCGTCTCCTGCGCCTGTGTGGGGTGGAGGCTCGGTGCTGTAGTCTCATCGCCCACGGTGCGGACTCTAAACTCTTTGGGGTGGCGGCGTCACAAAACCCGCCGTCAAGCCTGACCTCGGTCTTGTCAGGGCTGCGCCGCCGTACTCCTCTGTATCTCACTAGCGGCACCCTCGCTGCCTTGCCCTTCGGGCTCTGGTTGCACTTGCGGAGGCATAAGCGGTAAAAGCGAGATCGTCGGAGGGTCCAACTTACAACACGGCTCTAAGGCACGATCTCGAATGAGAAAAATGGAAACCAATCCTAAATGTCCTGCGACCTCGATTATAGATGTGGTGCACAACATCGATAATCAAGACTCTACTAGACACGGTCAGTAGACACTTTCCGGATTAATCGCTCGATACCACTTTGTAACGACCCGTTCGGGGCGTTCTCGTGCGCTATCCGGGCACCTAGTGATACAACATCGAGAGAAAACCAGCGGAAAATAAAACATGAGTCATGAAACATGAGATATAATAATAAACAGGCCAACCAAGCGGTTGCGCCTTCGGTATATCATAAAACACGAGCAGTTTAATCCCTGACCACCGCCGCAACAGCATCTACATGCACCTAAGATTTACAGCGACTATGACGGGACGGGGCCCGCCATACCACGAATGTACAAGAACCTACAACTCGAGGAACACATACCAAAAGATAAGCCTCAAGAAAGCGGAGCTTCCCAATCTGAACTGTGATCCTAGGCGGGGATCCACGGCCGATGTACCTCACTGCGGCGTGACGCGGCCTCGAGGAGGTCGATAACAGTACCAGTATGTGGCGTAAAAATCAGAATGAAATCATACTAGTCTATATAAAGCGGGAGACATGTATGATAACCAAACTCTGATTCACAACATAAAAGCGATCATATCGATCGGGGACTCGCGCCAGTCGTCACTCAAATATAACTATGGGTCTCACGCCCACAACATCAATCATGTTCGCGTCGGTTGCGTGCCGGAGTCTGCATCGGTGTAGACATGTCCATGATGCAACAATAATACCAATGCCCGGCCACGTGCCCGGAATTCTACCTCGGTGTGAACGCGTCCGTGTGACATCAACAATAATATCTTGGGTGATCAACCACGCGCGCGTAACACGTGCCGGAATTCTACCTCGGTGTAGACATGTCCGTGTAACCACAATAACAATATATCGGTGTCGACCCGACCGCGTGGCCGCGTGCCGGAGTCTGCGTCGGTGTAGACATGTCCATGTGACCTCAACAACAAGAGAGTAATCATAATGGTAACATACCGGTGGAATTCTCCATCACCGCCGGACGCGTCAAGTAAGTTCTCAACAAGTCGACCGACCTCTATCGAGAGGCGGTAACGTAAATACCACACTTGCACAACAAAGGCTATCATCACAAGCATAGGCAAGTTTCACGAACAAGCATAGGCAAGTTTCACAACAACAAGCATAGGCAAGTTTCACAACAACAAGCGTAAGCAAGTTTCACACAACTCAAAGTACTTCATTTTATTCCAAGGTCGGGTTTTAACCCCAAAGTACTACATACGTTAAGTTCTTTTAAAGAGATCCATTACTTATAAAAGTCACCCGATACCCGTAGTATTAGAATGACCAAACCACATTCCTTTTCAAAATCAAGTAACAACATTCTTTTCCTAAGTTCCAGTTTGCTTAGTTTCAATTACTCAAGCTTCTCATTTTCAAATGGTTTCATAGTTCCCAAACTTAATCACTTGATTCCTTTTTAGAACAATTGAGTAACATATGTCATATATGTGAGTAGTTTATTCTTGTTTATAACGATCTTATTACAATGACCATGATCTAGAAAATGTAATATCATTTTGTCTTATCTTAGCTTATGCGGATGGAGGTTTCTACTTGGTTTTAATACAATACATCATTATTCAATACATTTTCCTTTTATTAACGCCGCAGTTGGTGCAGTCGATACACATTCGATTCGAAATCGGTAAAACATTATCCCTTTAAAACCAAGTACTCATTACTCACGAATGAGGTTTCACACAAACATCCACATTAAAACAAATAAGTTAAGTCTCTTATCTTATAAGATCAAGTCTCTTAACTTCTAACATGATAAACCATTTTCACTTACATAAGGTCGTTATAACTAACTTCCCATAAAGCTATTATAACACCCTATGTTTTAAACCAACCAAATCACTTAGCACGTATGCGTCTACCGTACTACATAGTTCACAACAATCATGCTAGAAAAGATAGGAAGAGGTTCACATACCTGCGACGATTTATCGACAATAAGCAAAATGCTCCAAGTACTACAACCTTGGTAGCCCTTTCCACTCCTCGAGTAGAATACGCTACTCTTGTACTTTCACCTATAAAGGTCACAAACGTCTATTAACCCCAAAACATAAGTTTATCTTTCTATAGAAAATTCGACACCTCCACATGACAGCGTAAATCTCCTCTATCGAGTAGGCTACCAAGCCAACCGTGGGGTTTACGTCTACCAGGCGTGTACAATTCTACACAAGTCTCTTTGCAATACACCCTATGTAAATACGATTCGATTCGATTCTTTATTCTTCAGCTTAAGTCAAAAGACATTGCGAATACTAAGTATAGTTCCATATATAGTATACTTCAACTATATATTCTAACAACCATGTAATTTCCAATTACAATAGAGGACAAGATAATTACCTCGATAAGCCCAAAATTATCCAAGTTATAATGTCGGTCCCTGAGCAAGGTTTAGCTCCACTCGCGCTCCAAACCACTCCAAACAACCCTAGAAGTTCTAACCAACTTCTACTCAAATACTTCAACCAACTATGAAGATTTCCTTAGGGTTTGGTTTGAGACTAAAAGGACAAAAGGTAGTATTTGACTCTACGTAAAGAGGTATCTTTGGAATACTACAAGGTCAAGGCTAAGGTATTTTGGGCATTATAACAATACTAGGAGTATTTCTATACCACAACAAGGGGTATTATCACGAAAACAACTAGGCTAGTGGTACCCAGGCTAGCACCACAAGGGGAACCCTTCTCGCCAAAGGCCACAAGGAGGGAGGGGAGAGGCTTAGGGCGAGAGCTACAAGAGGAGGGAGGGATTTCAAGACTTAGACAAAGTGAGGTGAATGAATAAGTCTTCACAAGGAGGGTATTTATAGCAAAACCAAAAGCCAACCAACGGCCAAGATCAAGCCATGTGCAAGGCAAGTGTAAGGCCAAGATCAAGCCAAGTGCACCTAGACCCTACTCCTTAAAACCTCACAAATATCTACACAAATATCAAGCCCAACTTGCCCACTCCGGTCGGCCAAGTCTTGCCCGTCTTCCATTGTGAGGGTGACACATATCACCCTCCGTTGGTCCGAATGTTTCGTCTCTCGGAAAAATCCGCAAAAATACAAAAGCGACATAGCCGGAATTTTCCTTCGCAGTTACGCAAAAGCGTTTCGTCGAAAAATGACTCGGCCGGTGTTGTGCACAAATGTAAAATCGGCGGGTGCCACGTGGGGTGACACGTGTCGCCCGATTCGCCTGAATATTTCGTCTTCTAAAATATCCAATTCTGAAATCTCAAAAACAAAGCGGGCCCCACAAAACCGTAAATTTCTCCCGTGGGCCCCACGTGACCATTTCCGAAAATAAAATCTCAAAATTCTAATATAATCTATGAAGTCCAAATACCAAATCTGGGAACCCAATTCCCATTAACGAACCTTTTTCTTCACAAATAACCGGAAACTTTTCCGTCGAAAACTCACATCTTTCTTTCTTTTCAAAATTTTCTGCCGTACTCTCGTACGTACGTCCTCACATACATACCCTGCAACTACGGGGTATAACAATTACGTAAACTCTTTAAATTAAGCAACATATGCCTTATATGTGTGAATAGGTTATACTTGTTTATACTGATCTCATTAAAGCAGCCATGATCTAGAAAATGTAATACAATTTTGTCTTATCTTAGCTTCTATGCAGATGGAGAATTCTACTTGTTTTAATATAATTTATCGTCATTACATTTTCCTTTATTAACGCTGCAATGGCTTGTTCGATACTTATTCTCATTCGTGCCGTAAATTAGCCAAGTCAACTTGGCTCAAACACTCTAACGACTCTTACCAACATCCCCATAAGACTTGGTAAGAACTTGGGATAACTCGGTTATAACATTTACATAGAGTAAATCAACATACCTACTTCTTAACTTCTAAGAGTAGAAGGAAACATGAAATAATACCACATGTACATTCCATACATAGAATCATGTCAAAAGAATGAAGAGGTTCACATACCTCGCGACGATTATCGACAATTAGTAAAATGCTCCTAAGTACTTCAACCTTGATAGCTATTCCATCCTTCAAGTAGAATCCGCTATACTTAGTACTTCAACCTAAAATGGCCATAATACGTCCATTAACCTCTAGCTTCGAACGTAGAATATTCTAAGTGCTAAGTCACTAAATTCTACGGAAAATCGGACAACACTTCCTTTGTTTCTACATACTTTGCCACCTTTTTCAAGGCCGAATACAATAACCAAACACGCCATATTTAAGGCTCAACAATGTAGTTAACAATAGGGGATTACACGCCTACAAGACGTGTAAAATTCCGCCCCACAATTGATATCACACTAGTCCACCATACAATGCCATTTTCGGCCAAAAGGTGCAACATCTTATCAAACTTTCCAATTCCTTTTCAATCCAAGTTCTTAGGTCAACATGTTATATAGTCAAAAATAACTTCAACAACTACAATTTCCTTCTTTATATAACATATGACAACTTAACTAGTAACCAACTTTCATTAAAATCTTAAGGGCTAACATACTAGTTTTCGGATTAGGGTTCCAACAATACACTTATCAAACTTCATACTAAATACCTCATGCTTGCTAATATTCATAGCTATAACAATAAGTAATCTTACTTACTAAAACGACAAGAATTATACCTTTACAAGCCCTTAATCTTTCCAAGATTCAAAGTCGCTCCTTAGCAATTCTTAGCTCCTTTCCTTTTGTTCCAATCCGCTCCAAGCACTCCTTAGAAGCCTATGAAGAACTCATCTTCAAGTTCCAACTTCAAAGTTGAAGAACTCCTTAAGTTTCCGCCTTGCGACTAATACGAAAACGCCACTTTTCCGAAATTTTTCTATTGAGATAACCTTACAATACTCTTAGGAACCTTGGGTTTAAGTCTTGTGAATTATCATCCACAATTGCAAAATTTTGTCTTCAAAATGAGCCTAAAGCCGAGAGCTCTTTCAAGGCACACACAGATCTCTCAAATTTTTCTAAGTGTAAAATGCCAAGTCTTGCTACTAGTATGTATTTATAACACTATTGAGGGTCAAGACTTAAACAAATGGGTGGCTAAGATGAGTTTCACTAGGATCAAGCCCATGTGGCCCTTTGACAAGTCAACAAAATCAAGCCACAAGACTTATCATCTATAATGGTCAAATGACCCTTTTACCCTTGCATTAATTCGACCAAGCCATGTGGGAGGGTGCCACGTGTTGCCCTCCCATTCGTCCATAAAATTCTGTAACCCTCGTGGGCCCCACAAAACGTAAAATTCCTCGGGTGGGCCCCACACGACCAAATCCGTAAAATAAATTTCCATAATGAAAATACATTCCATAATCCTCAATTAATGCATTTTGAGAATCCAATTGTCCTCAACGAACATTTTTCCTTTCCGACCTTCGGAAGATTTTTCGTCGGAAAAACAATTCTTCCTTTCGTACCAATTTCAAGTCTTGAGTTCCTTACGAACATTCTCTTAAACATGTCATGGAGTTACGGGGTGTAACATTCTTCCCCCCTTAGAAACATTCATCCCCGAATGTTCTTTCGGAGTCCAATCTAATGAGATAGCGACATAGTCTCCTTTTACTACACCCTTCTTACAACATATGCCACCCATGGCCACATAACAATACTTATACTAAAATGTCTACCTTGGAACTCACGAAGCCAACTAGCCCATACTCATTATGATCTCAAAGTATGTTGTAATCATCTCTACTAGGTCTACTTGGGTCTGACGACTGTATCATCACTGGGAAAACCTCATATTCCCGCTCAGCTGCCACCCTAAACACTCACGGGGGTTGTTACCTCGAAAGGTCCTTACAGATTCGGGCTCTATTCCTTTACACTTGGTTGTTATCTTTCTTACTGGTTGTACTCTTTCCGTACTTCCAACTCATACTAGCATACATACATAACTTCCATACCAATTCTGGCCCCCAATCCTTTGGAGTAACTCTCTAAAACAATATAAGGCCATTTCCGGCTCTCACGACCTGGTTCCGGTGGAACGCATCCACGAACCCGTAAAACAATTAACTAGACTTGGGCCTTGCACTCTCGTGACCCTGTCACGTAGCGGAACTACTACCAACTGATCCCACTCTATTTCAGGCTATGGGCGACTCGTAGCAGTACTCACTTTGACCGTCGCGCCTTAACTCTTATTCTTGGTCTATAATAAATCTTTCTACCCAGAAGGCCTTATATACCTAAGGTCTCGGTTATCAACATTCTTAGGCTCGCGATTCCCATGCTCCAAGCCTACCTTACGATCCCACGTGCAGAATACAAAACTTCTCATAATACCATAATCGTATCGTCTTGATCACAACAACCACTTACTCTATACGGACCTCATCCAGATAATCCTCTTAAGCCTACTACGCAGCTTAATCTATTAACATGACATTCCGTTAAGTTCCTTAACATGGCTTCTTAAGGGTTCACTACCCTATCAGACAACTCATCCTTTCCCAATTATCTCAAAATAACACATAAGATCTTGGCGAGAATTCATTAACTGTTCCATACCTCCCCGGTATCTAGTTAGTCTTTACCAACTCCTGGAAATTTAAAATCATTCTAGGCAACACGCGTCTGACTCTCATACATAACTCCGTATAGATGTATGTCACAATACCAACTATACTATAATCATTACCAACCTGGATACGCAATCCACATAGTACTTAGGTCATTGCCTTCTGCGTGGCTGCAATCAACATAACTCGTTAGGGAGAGACGACCCTAACGACACAGCTCTATCGCACGATCTCAGAGTGAGAAGAATGGAAACCAATTCTAAATGTCCTGCAGCCTCCTTATTATAGATGTGGTGCACAACACACTGATAATCAAGACTCTACTAGACACGGTCTGTAGACACTTTCCGAGGACTAACTGCTCTGATACCACTTTTGTCACGACCGACCAGGATCGGTGCCTACAGGCACCCTTCAAATCATACAACATAATAAACTGCGGAAGATAATTAACATTTTTTTTTTTAAAACCAAGGCAAAGCCGATAAGGCTGTCATAATATAAATCACCCAAAAAGGGCTTACACTATCCAAAATTGTAATTACAACTTTATCCAGTCCAGCCCATATGTGAATACAGACCTCTAAGATTTGAACAAATACTATGACGGGACAAGGCCCCGTCGTACCGCTTAATATACATAGCCATGACAACTCCGGAACATTGGAGTCATCTCGAAATGCTGAAACAGGATCCTAAGCTCGCGGATCCAATCAGCGTAATACCTAAATCTGCGGACATTTAACGGCCCCGAAGGTGTCGATTACAGTGCGAATATGGAGCGAGAAATAAAGTACTGATGCAGATCATAAGCGTACAAAAGAATGCGGCAAGTATAAAGAGTACATACCAGATCTTGCCGTGTCATTACCACTTATAAACTTAATTGCACATCATTATCTTTTCCATTCCATTAAGAATTATAGCCATATCTTACGTACATACTTAGGAGAAGTCATTAAGTTCATTACCATCTATCTTACTTATCTTTCATAACATAATCCGGCCCTTTATGGAGGGACACATATACTACCCGGCCCAATCTGGGTCGCGATCAAGTCACACAAATATCAAAGCGTGCCCGTGGAATCCCCCATCACTGCCGGTATAAGTGTAAAATATAACCATGTGATGCGCGTGGCATCCCACCTCCGTCGGCGTACATACACAATACATATATATATCTCACGCCGTGGAATCCCATCATCTTGACAGTAGGTGTAACATATATACATATATATATATATATATATATATATAACGCGACGCGTGCCCCGAAATCCTCATCGTATAAGCGTAGCCATAACGTGCCTGCATCCTCATCGTAGGTCGGGTCTTCACGGGAGCTAGCCCGTGGAGTAATAATATAACATGCCCGGAATCCTCATCGCGGTACATGTCTTCGTGGAGCTAGCCCGTGGAGTAATAATCGCATAGTTGTCACGACCGTTCGGGGCGTGGCCCGGTGCCTGGGGCACCCAGTAGTCATACATCAGAGTAATCAGCGGAAATATAAAGCAAGACATGAAACAGTTTATAAAATAGAACACAGTTTAAGTGAGAAAACATCGCCTTTCGGCATATATATAAAAACATGGTTTAGCAGTTACATCCGATACTGTACAACAGGACTACAGACCTCTAAGGAAATATACAACTATGGCGGGACAGGGCCCCGCCATACCCTGACTGTACAAAACTATCTACAACAGGGAGATCATACCCAAAAGTAGAGCCTCCGGAAAGGATGGAGCTCCTGACACCAACGTAGAGATCCTAGGAATGTGGATCTAGCACCTGCTTGCCCTTACCTGCGGCATGAACGCAGCCCCCCGAAGGAGGTCAGTACAACAGGTACCAAGTATGTGAAACTATAAAGAACTGGAATAAAATCAAAGTATTTAAAACCTTTTCACAAATACAATCAGTTCAATTGCACATAGTGCCACATCACAAACAACAACAGTAATAGAAAAACTGTAACAGGTCTATTCTAGGCCGCGAATGATCGAAGCAAGGCGATCGCCCATAGTATCATTCTGCGTGCCTAGTCTGGACTTCCGCACGCATGGGTCACACGGACCGCGCGAGGTATTCCCGCGTCGGGGCAGCCAACCCGGCATCCGCTAGGCTCGCGACGCGCATAGCCTCAGACCGCGTAGTCTCAGCGGACCGCATAGGAATCCCCGCGTCGGGCTAAACACCGGAATGATCAATCCTCGAGCATACCGCTCGCGTAGTCTCACAGACCGCATAGGCCGTATAGACCGCATCAAGGGGCAAGCCCTGTATAACGATCGAGGGTAGGTGATACAATAACAAGACAACGGACTTACGGTTAGCAACGTAAGTACGTGATTCAAGACACTAACCGGTAGCATCATAATATGTCTACTTATCACACAAATCTTACTACACTTAGAAATCAATACAAGGCTTTTATAAACAAACAAGTAAATTCCTTTTTATCTTCTTAAGTTGTTATACCTAACTTCCCATAAAGCTAGTATAACTCTTAAGCTTTTGTTTTGAAAACCAAATATTTATCTTCTGTTAAAAATGATTCAGTATTCTTTTGAAATGTTTTCAGTTCTTTGTTATTGAGCTTAAGCGTGAGGCATTCAGTAAGTATTATTCGAGCTTAAGCGTGAGGCATTGCCATAAGTATTATTCGATTAACACGTATGCGTCTCTGGTACTATATATTGTAAAATATCATGCTTTAGGAAGAATCACATACCTTCCGTGAAAACCACACGCTAAGTTCAATATGTCGCAGAGAGTCGACCTATAATAGTCACGGATATCTATCAAAGACTACTCAAGGTCATTCTAAGCAGAGGGTTCATAATTCTACGGTAAGTCGGGCAGCACTTCCACTGCAGTGAGCTATATAAGTCTCATGTGAAAGCAGTCTATGTAAGTCTGATTTGATTATTCTTCTAAGTATTTATACTTATTCTTATTCTACAACAATAAGTATTCTCTAATTCAAAAGAGGTTAGGATTAGTTACCTCAGTAAGCCCAATAATATCCTAGAAAAGTCGCGCTGAGCAAGGTTTTGCTCTAAGTTGCATGCTCAGAAACCTTAGAAGTTCTTCACAACTTCTACTAAGTACTAAGGTATTTGGGCTAGGGTATTTTGGGCATTATAACAAAACAAGAAGGCAACTTTTCTACCAAGGGAGGGTAGGTTTCGGCTAGGCTAGGGGTGGGGTAGCCTCGGCCAAGCTTCTCGAGGAGGGGGTGTTGGGACGGTGCTACAAAGGGAGAGGGAAGGATTTTTAGACTTGGAAGGCTTTTGTGGATGAAGAACTCTTCATCTCAAGAGGGTATTTATAGCTCAAGCCTTGGCCAACCAATGGCCAAGATGAAGACAAGTGCAAGGCAAGTGTAAGGCCAAGATCAAGCCAAGTGCACCTAACCCCTACTCCACAAAACACTCCACAAACACTCACAAAACATGGCACAAAACAAGGCCTAAGCAAGGAACCAATCGGCCAAGGCCAACACCCTCTTGGGCCTTGATCGTCCAAAGCCACCCCACTTGCTTCGATGTGAGGGTGACACATGTCACCCTCCCGTTGGTCCAAAATGTTCGTCTCTCGGAAAAATCCGCAAAAATAAGAAATGGCATAGCGGAATTTACTCTACGAAAGTCGTGGAAACGTTTGCGTCGGAAAGCGATTCTTTTAGTGAGTTGTGTACAAAGAAAGCGTCGAGGCTAACTAAGGCCAAACTTTTGTACATATTCCCTTATGTACATACTGGAAATACGGTATTACATTCTCCCCTCATAGAAACATTCGTCGAATGTTCCTTCTCAAGACAGTTAACGATAAGATTCTTCATAACTTAAACAGTTTGCAAATGCCACACGCGGCCACAAAACAACACTTAGGCATAAACGATAACGAAAATTTACAAGTAGGAAAGTGAATTACCTGGAGGTGTGGGGAATAGGTGAGGATACTTATGCCTCATGTCCTCCTCGGCTTCCCACGTCATCTCCTCGAGCTCGTTCGCGCGAGACTTTGTGGAAGCCCGTCCTTCGTCATGACGCCTAACCTGACGATCGACTATCGCTATGGGAATCTCCTCATACGATAACCCCTCGGTCACCTGGACATCGTCAATCGGGTGTACCCTAGATGGATCCCCGATACATCTCCTCAACATAGATACGTGAAAAACCGGATGCACTGCCTCCAGGTCGGACGGCAGATCAACTCATGAGCAACCTTGCCTACCTGCGGACAATCGAAGCGGCCCGATGTACCTGGTGAGTTTCCCTTCTTCCCAAATCTCATCACACCGCCATGGGTGACACCTTTAGGAAAACCCAATCATGAACCTCGAACTCAAGATGCCGACGGCGATGATCTGCATCGACTTACATCGACTACGAAGTATCGATAGCTCTCGGATAAGCTTCACCTTATCCACTGCCTGCTGCACCAAATCTGGTCCCACTAGCTGCACCTCGCCCATATCGAACCAACCTATAGGCGATCTGCACTTCCTCCCATACAAGGCCTCATAAGGCGCCATCTGAATACTGGAGTGGTAGCTATTATTATCACGCAACTCAACTAGAGGCAAATGATCCTCCCAACTACCAGAAGTCAATAACACGGGCTCGCGACATATCCTCAAAGTGCGGATAGTGCGCTCTGCTGTCCGTCATGCGTGGATGAAATGCGATTACTCGGGCTCACTGCGTCCCTAAACCCTCTGGAAGGACCTCGAAGTTAGCGAAATGGCGGGCTCCTGCATGCGATATGATCGAAGTAGGGACTCCATGCGATCGGCGATCTCTCGGATATAAAGTCGGCATAATCCTCGGTAGAAAAAGTCGTCGGACGGGAAGAAAGTGGGCTGATTTCGTCGACTGTCGGCGATAACCCATATAGAATCATGTCTCCTGCGAGTGCGAGGTAATCTGTGATGAAGTCCATGTTGATTACCTCCACTTCGGTCGGGATCTCGATAAATGCGTAACAAACCACCGGGCCTGCGGTGCTCTGCCTTCGCTGCGACAACCACGGGCGAGCTACGAACTCTGCAGCGTCTCTCTTGAGCCATCCACGATACACGGATCTAAGGTCGTGGTACATCTTGATCGACCGGATGGATAGAGTAACTTGTACGTGTGCTTCCCCAGAACCTGCTTGCGAAGTCACGAAACATCTGGAACACGATGCGCCCTCAAACCTTAGCACCCATGGTGCTACCTCAAGGACCCTTGCCCTCACGAAGAGGCGTATCACGATATCGAATCAAAGTGGATCCTCGAGCTGTTGCCTCTTCACCTCGCCGGCGATGGAAGACTCGACAACCTCACGAACTCTAACCCATCTGCTATCGGAATCAATCAAGCGGACACCAAGGCTCGCTAAGCGATGCAAATCACGAACCATGTCCCTCCTCTCTGGCACATCGATAGGCTCCATCGACCTACGACTAGGCATACGCCTGACATTGGCCTTCCCGGGTGGTACAGATATCAACATCGTAATCCTTAAGCAACTCTAACCACCGTCTGCCGTAAGTTCGGCTCCTCTGGTGAAGATATCTTTGGAGGCTCTTGTGGTGCGTATAAATATCCACGTGAACCCATACAAATAGTGCCTCGGATCTTCAAAGCGTGAATTACGGCGACTCCGAATCATGGGTGGGGTAGTTCTCTCGTGTTTCTTGGTGTCGGGATGCATATGCTATAACCTGCCATGCTGCGTCAACACACATCCCAACCCGATGCTGACGCGTCACAATACGACATGCATAACCGTCTGGACCTGCGGAAGAGTAAGAGCGAGGCGGTCGTCAATCTCTCCTTCAACTGGAAACCACGCTCACAAGCATCGGTCCACTGGAACTTGGTGCGCCACGAGTCGGCCTAGTCAATGGTGCGAGAGATAAAGCAAACTTCTCCACGAACGCCGATAATATCTGCAAGGCCCGAGCTGCGAACCTCTGTCGGAGTAGTAGGTCTAGGCAAGTCTGTTGTCGATCTTGGCGTATCAACTCGAATGCCATCAGCCCGACAATATGCCCGAAAGCGCCATGAAGTCAACCAAAACTCACATTTGGAAAACTTGGCGTCTGCTGGTCTGGAGAAGCGTCGGCCTGATCGCCAAATGCTCGCATGCTCCTGCTCTGGCGAGAATAAACCAAGATATCATCGATGAACACTATCACAAGCGTGTCCAAAAATGGTTTGAACACTCGGTTCATCAAATCCATGAATACCGCCGAGCATTGGTCAACCCAGACATGACCACTGAACTCATAATGCGTCTGGTCCGAATGCGATCCTAGGGACATCCACCTCTCGACTCGCACTTTGATGATAGCCCGATCGCGGTCAATCTTGAGAAACATCTCGCACCACTGCGGTGGTCGAACAAATCATCAATCACAGGAAGGGTATCGTTCTTAATGGTCACCTTGTTCAGGTATGTAATCAACACATGCGCGGCGTCGTCCTTCTTCTTCACGAACAATCTGGCGCTCCCGGGAGAAACACTGGCCTAATGAAGCCGCTTCTCTAGCAAATCCCTAAGGCGATCCTTGACTCTCTCAACTCGGCGGTGCCGTTACGTATGGCGGAATGGAAATAGCCGAGTATCGCAACACATCTATACAAAACTCGATCTCCTCTGCGGAGGATACGGAAGGTCATCCGAAACACGTGCGGGAACTTCGACTCTGGGCCCATCAAAATCTGGTACGCGGCTTGATATCAAACACCGACGAGATGATAGATATACCCGCCGTACCATCTTCCTAGCCTTGAGGTAGGAAATAAACCTACCACCGGCGATCCGTGCTCCTCCCACTCAACAATGGCTCCTCAGAAGCGGAACGTACTACTCTCTCTGCGGTCTACATTGGCGTAGCAGAAGCTAGCCAATCCGTCCCATAATCACGTCGAAGTCAATCATCTCCAACTCTATCAAGTCGGCTGAGGTCCGACGACGTAAATAGTCACGGGACAAGCTCTATATACCCGCCGAGCTACCACGAATCACCCATTTGGCGTAGCTACCTCGAAAGGGTCTATGGACTCGGGCTCTATCCCTATCCTACTAGCAACAAGGGAGATATATGGGGCAGTAGAACCGGATCTATCAAAGCATACACATCAAACCCAGCGATAAGGTACCGTGGCGACATCGGTGAGGCCTCACGATCTGTCGGTGGACAAAGCATATATGCGGTTACGAGGACCGCTAGAAGCTGGGACCGCGCCACGACCTCTGCGCGACCGCTGATCCATGTGTACCTTGCCCTCGGCGAAATGCTGCTCGAGGATGAAGAAGCGGCAACAGACCGCATGGCCCAGGCCTACTACAGCGCCGCTCCGGTCGGACAAACTCTCGCGAAATGACCTGCGGCCACAAGTATAGCGGGCTCGAATCTGACTCGAATGGTATCTGCCCGCCACAGCGGGCTGTGGCGAACCTCGAGCAGTTAGCACCTGCTACGCAAATCCGAAGTCTGGGGCCACGACACGCTGCCGCTCTGGCTATCTTGAAAATGAGGTAGGGCGCTCTGCGCTGGTGGTGCAAATCTGGACTTGCGATGCCGCCCACCACGAGGACCACCAAAGAATCGGCCGTCTTGGCCTTCTTCTGGCGATATCGCTCTGCCGGCGGTCTCTACGCTCACATCCGGTGCATGAGCTGCATACGGGTTATGTCCATGCACGGTGAAGGGACACACCCGCGCAAGACTTCGGCCATGTAATCATCTAGCCCGATGACATAGCGATGCACCACGTCCTCCATCTACGCTACGGTCGCGGGGACATATCGAGCAAAGAATCAAACTCGACATTGTACTCCTCAGCATGCGTCCTCACTGTCTCGGCAACAAGAATCTATCGGCTCGTGCCCTCGCCATCTGCGGAGGCGAAGTGTGTGAGAAAAAGCCTCTGAAAACTCATCCCATACGCCCGGATGCATGCTCTCCGGGAAAGCTCCATGAATCAAACCAATCGGCTGCGGAATCACGCGGCCGATGCGAACCGAATGTCACAGACTCAGTCTCTGAAGCCCTGATCACCCGCATAATCTTCTGCAGCTGACGGATGAACTCTTGCGGATCATCTTCCGGCCTCGATCCGTAAAACTCTGGAGGGCTACAACTAAGGAAATCCCGTAGTCTCAAACTATCTGCCCTCGGGTGCACTACGGGTGCGGCCGAGGCTGGGCCGGAGCTGAGCTGCGCGTCCGGCCTCTCCTCGTATCGGGCCACAACTTTAGCCAAAAGCTGGGCCATCTCCTTGTACCCTAACTCCTCCGCCCCAGGCTGTGGGACAGGAGGTGGGGTACTGTGGTCTCTGGGGCTGGCGGCGTCATAGAACTCGCCGTCTGCGGTATAGGCGGGCACGAGCCCTCGTAACTCTGGGTGTCTGCTAGCGGCTCCTCGGCTGCCTTGCCGCCACGGCCGGGTTGCCTTACGTGGAGGCATAAGCATACGGGGAAAGGAATACGTTAGAGGTCGACCTATAACACGACTCTAAAGCACGATCTCGGAATGAGAAGAATGGAAACCAATCCTAAATATCCTATAGCCTCACGATTATTGGTGTGGTGCACAACACAGATAATCAGACTCTACTAGATACGGTGCGTAGACACTTTCCGAGATTAAGCGCTCACGATACCACTTTTGTCACGACCCGTTCGGGGCGTGGTGGTGCCTTAGGGCACCCAGTAGTCATACATCGAGTAATCAGCGGAAATATAAAGCAAGACATGAAACGATTTATAAAATAGAACCAGTTTAAGTGAGAAAACATCGCTTTTCTTTGGCATATATATAAAAACATGGTTTAGCGATTACATCCGATCTTGTACAGCGGGACTCTGAGACCTCTGAAATATACAACTATGGCGGGACGGGGCCGCCATACCTGATGTACAAAACTATCTACAACGGGAGATCATACCCAAAGTAGAGCCTCGGAAAGGATGGAGCTCGACACCAACGTAGAGATCCTAGGAATGTGGATCTAGCACTGCTTGCCCTTACTGCGGCATGAGCAGCGGCCCAGAGAGGTCGATGCTGTGGTACCAAGTATGTGAAACTATAAGAAGCGGAATAAAATCAAAGTATTTAAAACCTTTTCACAAATACAATCAGTTCAATTGCACATAGTGCCACATCACAAACAACAACGGTAATAGAAAAACTGTAACAGGTCTATTCTAGGCGCGAATGATCGAAGCAAGGCCAATCGCCCGTAGTATCATTCTGCGTGCCTAGTCTGGACTTCCGCAGCCGCATAGGTCACACGCACGAACCGCGTGAGGTATTCCCGCGTCGGGGCAGCCAACCGGCATCCGCCTGAGGCTCCGCGGCCGTATAGCCTCAAAACCGCGTAGTCTCAGCGGACGCGCATAGAATCCCGCGTCAGGCTAAACACCGGAATGATCAATCCTGGAGCATACCGCTGCTCGCATAGTCTCGCGGACCGCATAGGCCGTATAGACCCGCATCGAGGCAAGCCCTCGATATAACGATCGAGGGTAGGTGATACAATAACAATTACAACGGACTTACGGTTAGCAACGTAAGCCAAAGCAATTCAAGACACTAACCGGGTAGCATCATAATATGTCTACTTATCACACAAATCTTACTACACTTAAGAAATCAATACAAGGCTTTTATAAACAAACAAGTAAGCAGTTCCTTTTTATCTTCTTAAGTTGTTATACCTAACTTCCCATAAAGCTAGTATAACTCTTAAGCTTTTGTTTTGAAAACCAAATATTTATCTTACATTAAAAATGATCGATATTCTTTTGAAATGTTTTGATTCTTTGTTATTGAGCTTAAGCGTGAGGCATTCCGTAAGTATTATTCGAGCTTAAGCGTGAGGCATTACCATAAGTATTATTCGATTAACACGTATCGTCTACGTACTATATATTGTAAAATATCATGCTTTAGGAAGAATCACATACCTTCTCAGCGAAAACCACCTGCCAAGTTGAATATGTCGCGCGCAGAGAGTCAACCTATAATAGTCACAGATATCTATCAAAGACTACTCTGAAGGTCATTCTAAACAGAGGGTTCATAATTCTACGGTAAGTCGGCACAACTTCCCTACAGTGAGCTATATAAGTCTCTTTGTGAAAGCAGTCCTATGTAAATCTGATTTGATTATTCTTCTAAGTATTTATACTTATTCTTATTCTACAACAAGAAGTATTCTCTAATTCAAAGAGGGTTAGGATTAGTTACCTCGGTAAGCCCAATAATATCCTAGAAAAGTCGCTGAGCAAGGTTTTGCTCTAAGTTGCATGCTCCAAGGAAACCTTAGAATTTCTTCACAACTTCTACCAGTACTAAGGTTTTTGGGCTAGGGTATTTTGGGCATTATAACAATACAAGAAGGCAAATTTTCTACCACGGGAGGGGGGTAGGTTTCGGCTAGGCTAGGGGGTGGGGTAGCCTCGGCAAGCTTCTCAAGGGAGGGGTGTTGGGAATTGCTACAAAGGGAGAGGAAGGATTTTTAGACTTGGAAGGCTTTTGTGGATGAAGAACTCTTCATCTCAAGAGGTATTTATAGCTCAAGCCTTGGCCAACCAATGGCAAGATGAAGACAAGTGCAAGGCAAGTGTAAGGCCAAGATCAAGCCAAGTGCACCTAACCCCTACTCCACAAAACACTCCACAAAACACTCCACAAAACATGGCACAAAACAAGGCCTAAGCAAGGAACCAATCGGCCAGGCCAACACCCTCTTGGGCGCCCAATCGTCCAAAGCCACCCACTTGCTTCGATGTGAGGTGACACGTATCACCCTCGTTGGTCCAAAATGTTTGTCTCTCGGAAAAATCCAAAAATAAGAAATGGCATAGCGGAATTTACTCTACGAAAGTGTGGAAGCGTTTGCGTGGAAAGCGATTCTTTTAGTGAGTTGTGTACAAAAGAAAACGTCCAAGGCTAACTAAGGCCAAACTTTTTGTACGTATTCCCTTACGTACATACTCTGGAAATACGGGGTATTACAATAGCATGGTCGCATGCCCCGGAATCGCTCATCGTATAAGCATGGCCATGGGTAATAAAACAATATCTAACCCGCCTCCTGGTCACATGCCCCGGAATCCCACATCGTATAAGCATGTCCAAGGATCAATCATAATGGAAGCATACCCGTGGAATCCCACATCATTGTCGGTACGTCCAAGTAAACTTACAACAAGACAGTCGGCCCTCCAACTGAGAGTCACGACAACGTAAACATATAATACTTGCACTCAAAGCTATCACAAGCAAACATAGGCAAGTTCATTAAACCTTTAGACTTCCATTTTTATAAACTTATGGCACTTTCGTTTCACACATAAAAAATCCGGGAATTTAACCCAAAGTACTACGTACTTCCATTCTTTTAAAAATGTTCCTTTTCATATAAAACCCCAAGATACTAACACCCATAGTATCAAGGCTTGTTTACACCTTACCTAAGTCACTACACTTTTAGAAATACATTTGTCGGCTTCTAAATCAAGTGACTTCTTTCCTTAAAACTTAAGCAATAGATGCTTTTAAATCCATTTTCCTTTCTTTATTTCCAAAACATTTATCATTACTTAGAGTAAACCACTCTTTTAACTTTCCATAAAGCTATTATAACCCACTTCCCATAAAGTCGTTATACTAACCTTATACCTTAGGCAAATACATTATTTTTCTAACCAAGAGACTTATACTTTCGAAAACCAAGTATCGTATACTTTCAAGTCTCTTATCTTTTAGAATCCAGTTTCGTAGTTCATAGTCTAAACACTTCATTACGTAAACTCTTTAAATTAAGCAACATATGCCTTATATGTTTGAATAGGTTATACTTGTTTATACTGATCTCATTAAAGCAGTCATGATCTAGAAAATGTAATACAATTTTGTCTTATCTTAGCTTCTATGCAGATGGAGAATTATAATTGTTTTAATATAATTTATCGTCATTACCTTTTCCTTTATTAACGCTGCAATGGCTTGTTCGATACTTATTCTCATTCGTGCCGTAAATTAGCCAAGTCAACTTGGCTCCAAACACCTCCTAACGACTCTTACCAACATCCCCCATAAGACTTGGTAAGAACTTAGGATAACTCAGACATAACATTTACATAGAGTAAATCAACATACCTACTTCTTAACTTCTAAGAGTAGAAGGAAACATGAAATAATACCACATGTACATTCCATACATAGAATCATGTCAAAAGAAGGAAGAGGTTCACATACCTCGCGACGATTATCGACAATTAGTAAAATGCTCCTAAGTACTTCAACCTTGATAGCTATTCCATCCTTCAAGTAGAATCCGCTATACTTAGTACTTCAACCTAAAATGGCCATAATACGTCCATTAACCTCTAGCTTCGAACGTAGAATATTCTAAGTGCTAAGTCACTAAATTCTACGGAAAATCGGACAGCACTTCCTTTGTTTCTACATACTTTGCCACCTTTTTCAATGCCGAATACAATAACCAAACACGCCACATTTAAGGCTCAACAATGTAGTTAACAATAGGGGATTACACGCCTACAAGACGTGTAAAATTCCGCCCCACAATTGATATCACACTAGTCCACCATACAATGCCATTTTCGGCCAAAAGGTGCAACATCTTATCAAACTTTCCAATTCCTTTTCAATCCAAGTTCTTAGGTCAACATGTTATATAGTCAAAAACAACTTCAACAACTACAATTTCCTTCTTTATATAACATATGACAACTTAACTAGTAACCAACTTGCATTAAAATCTTAAGGGCTAACATACTAGTTTTCGGATTAGGGTTCCAACAATCAATACACTTATCAAACTTCATACTAAATACCTCATGCTTGCTAATATCCATATCTACAACAATAAGTAATCTTAATTACTAAAACGACAAGAATTATACCTTTACAAGCCCTTAATCTTTCCTAGATTCAAAGTCGCTCCTTAGCAATTCTTAGCTCCTTTCCTTATGTTCCAATCCTCTCCAAGCACTCCTTAGAATCCTATGAAGATCTCATCTTCAAGTTCCAACTTCAAAGTTGAAAAACTCCTTAAGTTTCCGCCTTGCGACTAATACGAAAATGCCACTTTTCTGAAATCTTTCTATTGAGATATCCTTACAATACTCTTAGTGTTACACCCCGGAATTTCAGGATATGTTTATAAGAACGTACGTAAGAACTCAACAATGTTAAGGTTTGAGACGAGTAAAAACTTATCGGAATTTTGGAATTTGCCGGAAAACGAAATATTGCGACGAACGGGAGGGCGACATGTGTCACCCCCCCTTAATGGTCTTGGACGAAAATGTGATGGAGGAAATGGTCATTTGACCATAATTTAAAAGACCAAGTCTTGCAAGACAAATTAGCTTGACATTGTTGACTAAGTCAATGCCACTTGGCTTGATCCTTATGAGATGCATCCAAACCACCCATTTGTTCTAATCTTGACCCTCCAATTATTTATATAAGCTTACTAAGTGCAAGACAAGGCTTAACACTTAGCAAATTTTTCAAGAAAACTTGATGAAAACGTGAGAGGCTCTCGGCCAAGGCTAGGGTTTGAAGAAGAAATTTTGCAATTTTTGTCCAATAATTCCCATACTTTAAACCAAGGTACCTAAGGGTATTGTAAGTGTTTCTCAATAGAAAGATCCCGGAAAAATGGTGTTTTCGTATTAGTCGCAAGGCGAAAACCTAAAGGGTTATTCAACTTTGAAGTTGAAACTTGAAGATGAGTTTTTCATAAGCTTCTAAGGGTGGCTTGGGGTGGATTGGAATGTCGAAAGGAGGAGCTAAAGGTGCTAGAGATCGACTTGTACTCTTGGATCATATTTGGGCTAATTGAGGTATAATCTTCGTTTTACTTTTGTAATTGAAGATTTCATGTTATGATAAGTTATAAGTGGTCATTTGATAAGTGTTATGGAATTGGAAGCTCAAAATCCGAAAATGACATATTTAGCCATTTGAAATTGAAATCCAATTTGATCGATAAATTGAATTGTCGCATGTTACCTACTTGGATAATGTAGTAGCTATAATTAATGGCGGCTTGATATCATATTATGCTACCAATTTGGATTGAATTGGAAATTGAATAAGAATTGGTATTGTTATATACATTGTGGCCGAAATTGGACTAGTAGTTGTATTAGTTTGTTATCGTTTGTGGGGCGGAATTTTACACGTCTAGTAGGCGTGTAATCCCCTATTGATTAATTGCTTGGATTGTGCCTTAAATGTGGCGTGTTTGGTTATTGTATTCGGCCTTGAAAAAGGTGGCAAAGTGAGTAGAAACAAAGGAAGTGTTGTCCGATTTTCCGTAGAATTTAGTGACTTGCACTTGGAATATTCTACGTTTGAAACTAGAAGTTAATAGGCGCATTTATGGTCATTATAGGTTGACATACTACGTACGGCGATTGGACTTAGCAAGTGGATTAAACCGAAGAGGTATGTGGAACTTTCTTGTCTCTTGAGCATGATCAAGTGTAAATGTATAGTACGGTAGACGTACAAGATTTTGACAATCTAGTTTATTTGATATCCTTGGCTTATTTTAAGAATGCCCAAGTTGTTTGAGTTAGGGAATTAACTCACTTGTTTAATTATTAAGGATATCTTGGTTTTCAAAATCTAAGAGACTTTAAGTATGTTGAAAGTATCTTGATACTTGTTGTTATGGAAAGTTTAAAGAGTGGTTTACTCTAAGTAATTTAAGTATGTTAAGGGACTTGAAGAGTTTTAAAGTATTGTGATACTTGTTTCGTTTTAAACGTATAAGTCCCTTGGATAGGAAATTGTACTTGACCAAGGTATAAAATGAATATAACGACTTTATGGTGAGTTGGTTATATTGGCTTTATGGAAAGATAAATGGCTTGATTTAATGGAAGGCAATTCGATTTTAAGGCATCAATTGCCTAAAGTTTTATAAGAAAAGGAGTCACTTGATTTAGAAACCTAACTTTATTTCGAAGAGTATTGTGACTTGTCTTGAAAAGAAATTGTAACTTGATACTACGGTTATTAGTGTCTTGGAAGGTTTATAATGAAATGAGTCATTTTTAAAAAGAATAGAAGTACGTAGTACTTTGGGTTAAATTCCCGGATTTTTATAAAAGACATGATAGTGCCTTAGGTAAACTAAAATGAGAGTGTATATATGTATAACAAGAATAATAAGAAGTTAGGGGATTTCTTAACTTGCTTATGTATTGTATGATAAGCGGTAGTGCTTATGTTATGTGTGATAGCCGGATTTGTGCTAGTAATATATTATTCATTACGGGGTCATTCCCCGGGTTTGTGGCATTGCATATTTCCGTGGATTTGCTACCCACGATGCGAGGAATACCTCATGCGAGTCCGTAGGGCTTATGCGGTTGAAATAGTCCCACGCGGGTCCACTTATGCGAGGAATACCTCATGCGAGTCCGTAAGGGCTTATGCGGGTGACATAGTCCCATGCGAGGAATACCTCACGCGGGTCCACTGGATATATGCGGGTGAAATAGTCCCGGGAATAGGATTGCTTAATGACACTGCGGGCGGGTGGTCCTGCTTTGATCGTGAGCTTTCCTACTTTATATTGTAAGTATACCCCTATTTACTCTCATTGTTAGTAAGGCACAGTGTACTGTTAATTGAGTTATCATACATGTCTCCAGTTTTATTTTAGACTTATGATTTCATTACGCATTTTCGGGCCACATATTTGGTACATGTCAGATCGACCTTTCGGGCCGCGTCACGCCGCAGTAAGTCAGTGTCGATCCTCGCCTTAGGATCACTGCTCACCGTTGAGAAACTCCTTTATTTCGAGGCTTATCCTCGTATTGTCGGTTATTATACATTCGGGTATGGCGGGCCCCGTCCCGCCTTGAGTTGTTATTCTTAGAGGTCCGTAGTCACATTGTGGATTGGGTTGTAAAGAAAAAATGTCTTTTCTATTTACGGATTGAGTATATTTTTACGGCGTGGCCTTATCGGCTTTGTTGTGGATTTATGTTTAAGTACTTTTTAGTTGTGTATGTTCACCGCTATTCTCTCGATGTTTACCGGCAGGATGCCTGTGTAGGCACCACGCGCCCGGGCGGTCGTGACAAAAGTGGTATCGAGCGATTAGTCCTCGGAAAGTGTCTACGCACCGTGTCTAGTAGAGTCTTGATTATCGGTGTGTTGTGCACCACATCTATAATCGTGGAGGTCGCAGGACATTTAGGATTGGTTTCCATTCTTCTCACTCTAAGATCGTGCGATAGAGTGTATGGTTAGGGTCGTCTCTCCCTAACAAGTTATGATTGTTTGCAGCTACGAGAAAGGCAGCAGTGACCCAGGAAGGATTATGTGGATTGCGTATCCAGGTTGGTAATGTTTGTAGTATAGTTGGTATTGTGACATACAACTATACGGATTTATGTTTGGGGGTCACGTGTGTTGCCTAGGATGATTTTAGATTACCGTGATCGGGTAAGGACTAAATAAATACCGGGAAGGTATGAGCAGTTAAGGAACTCTCATCAAGGTTTTACGTGCTAATTTGAGATAATTAAATGATGATGAGTTGTGTGAGAATGTAATGGACCCTTAAGAAGTTAATTAAGAGACTAAGTGGAAGACTATGTTAGCAACTTAAGCTACGTGGTATGCTTAAGGGAATTGTACGGGCGAGATCCGGACGAAGAAAGTATGGTTGTTGTGATCAAGACAACACGACTATGATTTTACGAGAAGTTTTTGTACCCGATTCGGGGTCGATAAGTTAGGCTTGGAGCATGGAAATTGCGAGCCTGAGAATGTGATAACCGTCGAGACCTTAGGTATATAAGGCCTTCTCGGGTAGTAAAGTTAAGTCAGACCAAGGGTAAGAGTTAAGTGCGACGCCGAGTCGAGTTGAGGACCTATTAAGGGTCGCCTCATAGCTTGAAATGAAATGGGATCAGTTGGTAGTAGTCCCTCTACGTGACAGGGTCACGAGGGTGTAAGGCCCAAGTCTAGTTAATCGTTTTACGGGTTCGTGGACGCATTCCACCGGAACCAGGTTGCGAGAGCCGGAACTGGCCTTATGTTGTTTAATTTTGTAACTCCAAAGAGTGGAGGCCAGAGTTAGTATGGAATTTATGTATGTAAGCTAGAATAAGTTTGGGAATACGGAAAAGAGTACGACCAGTGAAAAAGAGAGCAACCAAGTGTAAAGAAATAAAGCCTGAATCCATGAGGACCTTTTCGCGTGACTACACCCGTGAGTGTTGGGTGGTAGCCGAGCGGTAGATAATAATTGCGTAACGATTAAGTCGTTGGATCGAGCAGAGTTATATGACGCATGCGAGGTCATTATGAGTTCGGGCTAGTTGGCCTCTTGTTATGCCAACGTTGACTGCAGAGAGAGATTGGCTCGATTCCAGTTTTCTGGTAAGCTGATTTTCCAGTGAAAAGGGAGAGAAGTGGTAGTAACCAGTGAATTATCCTTCCTTCTTTGGCATCGTTGTTTTCTTTTTAAGTCTGTGTGACTTGTTCACTTGGGGTAAATTGACGCAGGAAGTATGTGATAATTGAATTTGGAGGAAGTTATGTTAAGTGCCCTAGGAGGTACTTCGAGTTGGGTTGCGTGACGGTCAGGGCCACGACCTTCCGGATGATTTCAGGAGAATGTACAAGGCAAGAATAAAAAATAAGTACGGGTGCTGCCGGCGGAAAGCTGAGGGCATCTTTGGTAGGTTTTGAAAATCTACACTACTTTAAGGCGGTGCGTGATGATTAGATAATTACCGACCGCGAGAGACCGTGTGATTAGGGTTGTGACTCCAAGGAAAGTTTAAGTAAGGGAGATAAGTTCTCTTCCCACGTAAAGGACGCTTGCATATTATGGGGTTACGTGTACCCATGTTGTTAGACGAAGGATATAAGATCGTAAGGTCTTCAGATCGTCATGCCATAGGTTACTGATTGTGGATAACCGTGGAAAAAATGTTGGTTGGAGTAATAAAGAACGACGCATTTAATTGGTCGAAAGTATCGTAAAGATATAAATGTAAGTTGCACGAGTCATGATTACCCTGCAGACGAGTGTAAAGACCATTAGTTGATAATGGGCGAAGAACATTTTAAGAAAATGTGGTAACACCTAGTTATAGGCTCTACAAACTGGGAAAGGAAAACCGGGTTACTACTTGACGAGATCAAGGAAACCTCCCCCCCTAAATTGTGATTGACAGTAAGTCTTATCCATGAGGCAAGCAAAGGAATTAAGTCTAAAGTTTAGTGACCAAGTTTGGTTGCAACAAAAGGGAAACAGAACCATAAGTGAGATTAAGGATACCCAATATTTCGCAGAATGAGAAAGACTTTCGCTATTGGAAGACAAGTTGACCACGACTACGCTTCTAACTCCTCCCGAAAGACTAGAGGTTAGGTTGTTATGATAACACGTTGGGTATTGGGCTAGGTTGTGTGCTGACGCAACCCGATAAGGATAGAACCTATGTTTTCCCGGTAGTTAGGGAAGCAGGAAAGGAAATTGCGCCACTCACGATTTAGAGCTGGCGGCAGTTAAATCATGCCTTGAAGATTTGGGGGCATGACGTATATACAGACTTCATGTGGATACTTGTGCAGACCACAAAAGCCTCCGGTATATCTGCAGACTGAGGCAGTAGAATTTGCGACACCGATGGTGGTTAGAGTAACTCAAGGATTGTGATATTGATATCCTATACCATCCGGGGAAAGCCAAGACGCATGTATACTCTTTGTGGTGGACCTAAGGGTAGTCTGCCAGATGGGCAGCCAGATAGATAGGATGTAGTCCGTAAGATTCTTCAGTTACCAAGCCTAGGGGTTCGATTATTTGTTTCCAAGGTTAATGAAGTTCTGATCCGAGAGGTTGCCGAGTCTTCCATCGTTGAGGAAGTAAAGAGGCGACAGTATGAGGATCCAGTTATGATACGCAGATCGAGATACGACTCCGGCGAGAGAAGAGCTCATTTGAGTAGCACCGTATGGGTCTTTGTGAGATGAGGATAGATTGCATGTACCCGGTGCTGCAAGACTAGTCAGCAGGTTTTAGGGGAGGCACGCAGTGCTTATTGCTCTAATTGTTTGGGGCCGACTAAGTCGTGTCGTGACCTCAGATGTATGTATGGGTGAGATGACCGGAAAAGAGACATAGCGGAGTTTCTCGCTTAGTGTCCGAGTTAGTAGCAGTCATGGTTGTGTACCGTAAGTCCAGGGCTATCGCAGCATTGAAATCCCAACCTAGATATGAGAGGTAATTAATATGGATCTTGTTACAGGGTGGCATCGTACTCGGAGGAAGTGCGACTCCCTGGGGGTCATGGTAATTAGGCTGGCGAAACCAGCTGTGTTCTTTCGGATTGGGACCACTTACTCGGCTGAGGTTTATACTAGCTTGTATATCATAGGGATTGTGAGACTGCACGAGGTTCATACGTTTATGATTACAGATAGATGAGCTCAGTTGCGGATAACTTATGGAGGTTTTTCAGAAAGGATTAGGGACGCAGGTGAGTCTCAGTGTTGCATTACACCCTCAGACCGACGGTCAGGTAGAGCATACTATCCAGGCACTTGAGGATAGGTTGCGGGCCTGTGTTTTTGATTTCAGGAATAGCCGGGAAGGTTAATTGCCTCTTGTCTTGTTACGTACGATAACAGATACCTTCTAATTTTCGGGTGGCCCGGTACGAGGCCTTGTGTGTAAGAAAGTGGAGATCGCCGGTCGGATGGTTCGACATAGGCGAGGTTCAGTTATTTGGTCCAGACTTGATTCAGCGGGCTATGGATAAGGCGAAGCTTATCCGGGGAAGATTGTAGTAAGCTTAGAGTCCGCAGAAGCTTTATGCAGATTACCGATGTTGACACGCGGTTCGATTTGATATTTTGGTATGAGTATTGTTATGCGCGGCGGTGGCATTATTGTACGTAGGGGTTGTAAGGAGACTATGTCGCTATCTTAAGTTTGACTCCCGAGAGAACATTCGGGGATGAATGTTTCTAAGGGGGGAAGAATGTTACACCCGGGAATTTCAGGATATGTTTATAAGAACGTACATAAGAACTCAACAATGTTAAGGTTTGAGACGAGTAAAAACTTATCGGAATTTTGGAATTTGTTGAAAACGAAATATTATGCGATTTAACGGAGGGCAACATGTGTCACCCCCCCTTAATGGTCTTGGACGAAAATGTGATGGAGGAAATGGTCATTTGACCATAATTTAAAAGACCAAGTCTTGCAAGACAAATTAGCTTGACATTGTTGACTAAGTCAATGCCACTTGGCTTGATCCTTATGAGATGCATCCAAACCACCCATTTGTTCTAATCTTGACCCTCCAATTATTTATATAAGCTTACTAAGTGCAAGAAGAGGCTTAACACTTAGCAAATTTTTCAAGAAAACTTGATGAAAACGTGAGAGGCTCTCGGCCAAGGCTAGGGTTTGAAGAAGAAATTTTGCAATTTTTGTCCAATAATTCCCATACTTTAAACCAAGGTACCTAAGGGTATTGTAAGTGTTTCTCAATAGAAAGATCCCGGGAAAATGGTGTTTTCGTATTAGTGGCAAGGCGAAAACCTAAAGGATTATTCAACTTTGAAGTTGAAACTTGAAGATGAGTTTTTCATAAGCTTCTAAGGGTGGCTTGGGGTGGATTGGAATGTCGAAATGAGGAGCTAAATGTAACGCCCCGAACCCGGGCCCGTTACTGGTGCCTTACTCCGGGCACCCTAGTGATACAACATCAGAGAAAACCAGCGGAAAATAAAACATGAATCATGAAACAAGAGATATAATAAATAGACAGGCCAACCAAAACAAGCTTGCCTTCGATATACATAAAACCCGAAGCTTTAATCCTTTTACAACCCCGCCCACAACAGCTTCTACGCACTTAAGATTTACAACGACTATGACGGACAGGCCCCGCCATACCCCGAATGTACAAGAACCTACAACTCGTGGAACACATACCAAAAGATAAGCCTCCGAGAAACGGAGCTTCCCAAAACGCCGAACCGAGATCCCGAGAGCGAGGATCCACGACCGATGTACCTCTACTCGCGCAGATGAACGCAGCCCTCAAGGCGAGGTCGCATAACAGTACAGTATGTGAAATCACAACATCAGAATGAAATCATAATAGCTTAACAAGCAGGAGACATGTATGATAACCAAAATACAGTACGCAACATAAAAACAGTCAAGTCAGGGACTCACGCCCTCAAAGTCACCACTCAAATATAACTATGGGTCTCACGCCCATAACATCCATCATGTTCGCATCATGGCCGCATGCCCCCGGAATACTGCCTCGGTGTAGACATGTCCATGATGCAACAATAATAACAAGGCCGCGACACATGCCCGGAATCGTGACGTGTAGACATGTCCATGTTACCTCAATAACAATATACTGGGTGGTCAACCCTGCCGCATGGCCACATGCCCCCGGAATACTGCATCGGTGTAGACACGTCCATGTTGCAACAATAATAACAAGGCCGCATGGCCACATGCCCCCGGAATACTGCATCGGTGTAGACATGTCCATGTTACCTCAATAACAATATACTGGGTGGTCAACCTCGCCGCACGCCACATGCCCGAATCTCAGACGGTGTAGACACGCCCATGTTGCAACAATAATAAGGCCGCACGGGCCACATGCCCCGGAATCTTGACGGTGTAGACATGTCCATGTTACCTCAATAACAATATACTGGGTGGTCAACCCTGCCGCATGGCCACATGCCCCTGAATCGCGACGGTGTAGACATGTCCATGTGACATCAACAACAAGACAGTAATCAAAATGGAAACATACCCGTGGAATTCTCCATCACTGCCAGCACGTCCAAGTAAGTTCTCAACAAGTCAACCGGCCCTCTATCGAGACACGGAATACGTAAATACCACACTGGCACAACAAAGGCTATCATCACAAGCATAGGCAAGTTTCACAACAACAAGCATAGGCAAGTTTCACAACAACAAGCATAGGCAAGCTTCACACAACTCAAAGTACTTTCATATTATGCCAAAGTCCGGGTTTTTAACCCCAAAGTACTACATACGTTAAGTTCTTTTTAAAAGAGATCCATTACTTTTTATAAAAGTCACCCGATACCCGTAGTATAAGAATGACCAACCCACATCCCTTTTCAAAATCAAGTAACAACATTCTTTTCCTAAGTTCCAGTTTGCCTAGTTTCAATTACTCAAGCTTCTCATTTCAAATGGTTTCATAGTTCATAAACTTAATCACTTGATTCCTTGTTAGAACAATTGAGTAATATAAGTCTCACGTGAGAGTAGGTTATTCTTGTTTACAACATTCTTATTACAAGACCATGATCTAGAAAATGTAATATCATTTTGTCTCATCTTAGTTTCTACGGATGGAGGTTTCTACCGGTTTTAATACGATACATCATTATTCAATACATTTTCCTTTATTAACGCCGCGGTGGTCCAGCCGATACACATTCGATTTCCAAATCAAGAAAACATTATCCCTTTAAATAAAACCAAGTACTCATTACTCACGAATGAGGTTTCACACAAACATCCTCATTAAAACAAATAAGTTAAGTCTCTTATCTTATAAGATCAAGTCTCTTAACTTCTAACATCAGTAAACCATTTTCTTTACCTCTCTTAAGACATTATACCTAACTCCCCATAAAGCTAGTATAACTCTTTTTAAAACCTTTTAAAACCAAGTGTTACTCTCCTTCCAAAACGATTTATAAATCTTTTGAAATACATCAAGTTCTTTATTATAACTAGCCGCTTATAATTCACATCGATTACCTTTAAAACCACAAAGTATTTTCTTACCTACATAAAGTCGTTATAACCAACTTCCCATAAAGTCGTTATAACACTTTATGTTTAAGAACAATCAAACACGATTAACACACGACGCTCACCGCACTACATAGTTCACACGTATCATGCTAGAAGAGATAGGAAGAGGTTCACATACCTCGCGACGATTTATCGACAATAAGCAAAATGCTCCAAGTACTACAACCTTGCTAGCCCTTTCCACTCCTCGAGTAGAATACGCTACTCTTAGTACTTTCACCTATAAAGGTCACAAACGTCTTTTAACCCCAAAACACAAGTTCTATCTTTCTACGTAAAATTCGCAAAGACTCTCCCCGCAACAACAGAATCTCCTCCTCTATCGAGGCCGCTACCAAGCCAACGGGGTTCACACGCCTAACCGGACGTGTACCATCCTACTCGAATACTACACCGCCATCGCAATACTGCCCTAGGTAATTATAGTTCGATTCTTCTTTATTAACCTTCTACGCGACATCGCTCAATTCTTCATTCTTCAGGCTTAAGTCAAAAGACATTGCCACAATACCAAGTTCAGTTCTATATATAGTATACAACAACTATATATTCAACACATATGTAATTTCCAATTACAATAGGGGGACAAGATATTTACCTCGATAAGCCCAAAATTATCCGAGTTTAATGTCGCTCCCGAGCAAGGTTTAGCTCCTACCCGAGTGCTCCAATCCGCCCAAACAACCCTTAGAAGTTCTAACCAACTTCTCTTAAGTACTTCAAACAACAATGAAGATTTCCTTAGGGTTTCGGTTTGAGACTAAAGGACAAAAGGTAGTATTTCCTGCTCTACGTATGAGGTATCTTTGGAATACTACAAGGTACAAGGCTAAGGTATTTTGGGCATTATAACAATACTAGGAGTATTTCTATACCACAACAAGGGTATTATACGAAACAACTAGGCTAGTGGGTACCCTACGGCCAAGGCACCACAAAGGGGAGGGTGGCCTCTCTACCAAAGCCAATTTTTAAGGGAGAGGGCTCTGACGAGAGTCAACAAGAGGAGGAGGGGTTTCAAGACTTGGAAGATTTTTGATGAATGAAGTCTTCAAAGAGAGGTATTTATAGCAAAACCAAAAGCCAACCAATGGCCAAGATCCTTCCAAGTGTATAGCAAGTGTAAGGCCAAGATCAAGCCAAGTGCACCCTAACCCCTACTCCACAAACATGGCACAAAACAAGCCACAAACAAGGCACAAAACCATGAACCAATCGGTCAAGGCCAAGCTCCTCTTACTGCTCAACGAGGTGACAAGTGTCACCTCCCGTTGGTCCAAAATGTTCCGTTGCTCTAAAAATCCGCAAAAATACTAAATGACATAGCCGGAATTTTCCCAACGTAAGTCAGAAACGCTTTCGCCGAAACGACTTATTCGCACTTGTGCCCAAATTTCAACCAAAGCCAATTCTTAAGGCAAAAAAATTTAATACGCACGCCTCACGTATATACTGAAATACGGTATAACATTCTTCCTTAGAAACATTCGTCCGAATGTTCCTTCAAGGTCTCAAACAAACAAAGCGCCAAGATAGTCTTCACCGCTATACGCATTTAAAACAATCATGCCACACCCGCCACAAAACACACGCTCACTTCTCCCCTTACTCGTAGTACTGGCCACTAACACTGAACTCGTTCTAGTGTCCGCACTCACACTTCGCAACGCTCGTTTCCAACCTTGAGTCACTACCTCCAAACTTGGTCATCTCACTAACCTCACTTCCCTAAGGCCATTCCCGCCTTCACGAACTGATTCTCGATCGAACGTATCCACGAACTCATACGATGGTCATCTAAACTGGGCCTAGCACTCGTGACCTCGCCACTGGCGGGACCACCCAGAGCTGACCCTTCCTCAAACGGACGCGGTTGGCCCGCAACATGGCCCCAACCCACCCATCAGTAGCGCCAACTCTCTAGTTTCTAGATCCAACAATCTTACCTCTACAGTCACGAAAGCTACCACTTCCATTTCACACTACCCGTGACTTACCCTTTTCACTAACTGTGTTTCTAAATCACATTTAGCACAAAGCTATCCAAACATATCATTAAACACATCGACAACATCAATACACACAAAACTCTGAGGGTTAAGGATATACTCAAACTAGGCGTTCAAGGACCGCTAAAATCGAACTTCCACCGCGACTCTACCGTGGCCCGCAATCGCTTCTAGTAGTTCAGGCTATCCTACCAGCTACTCGGCCTGACAAGCCGTCATATGGCCCCGCTGGCCGCAAGAATAACAAGCTCCTCGTACTACGACACTTCAAATGCGGTCTACCACATCGCCACACCGAGGTAGGGTGATCGATCCGCCAACACCCTACTTCCACGATCATCTCAAACTCGAGCCCCGACCGCTTCCCGAATATCCCAAGGGTCCCGAAGGCTACGGAGGACTATTCGCAATGGCGGAGGTACATAACTAGTTCTGCCGAGGCGGTCCGCCGAAGTCGCCAAAATATCCGACCGCTCGCCTTCTTCTCGAAAGCGGTCCACCTGCCGATCTTCGCGCCTCGCACTCCAAGTGCATGAGCTCGAACGCGCAATGTCCATGCCCACAAGAGAAACACCAACAACTCTTCAGGTAATCATCGAGCCTCGTGAACATATCGGTGCACTCGATCCTCCATACTAGCTACTAATGCGGGAACATACCGCCAATGAGTCGAACTCACATTGTACTCCGAATCAGACGCCCGCTCGCTCAACATCAAAAATCGTTTACCGAGCCCTCCTCATTTGCGAGGCAAGAAATGTGCCGAAGGCCCCAAAACTCGCCCCAAACGGCTGGAAGTGCATGCTCTCCCGAAAGCTCCCACGAGTCAAACCAATCGATCGCGTATCACGCAAATGACGCGAACCAAATGTCACCGATCTACGAAGCCTTGATCACCCGTGACGATCCTTCAGAATCGACGGATGAACTCGCGGATCATCCTCCGCCGACCAGAAAAACTCAAAGCGGCTACAACTAAGGAAATCCCAGAGCCTCAAACTGCGCCTCGGGCTTGCACTACAGTCGGCTGAATCGAACCGCCAAGGCCCACTTATCTCATATCTCGCCACAACCTCGCATAATCGCCATCTCTTGTGACTCATCTCTCCCGCCTGCATCGCGGACCTGAGGCTCGTGTATCAGAGTCTCGGCAGCCCACTGCCGCGCTCTAAACTCGCTGGCCGGGCGGCGCGCAAAACTCGCTCAAGCACTACTCAGTCTCGACCGCTCGCGCCTCGCACTTCTCAATCCCACTCAGCCTCCTCGGCCGCTTTGCCCTTCGCCCCGGTTGCCTTCGCAGGCATAATCGGTAAAAATGAAACACGCCGAGGGTCCAACTTACAACACAGCTCTAAGGCACGATCTCAGAATGAGAAGAATAGAAACCAATCCTAAATGTCCTATAGCCTCCTGATTATAGATGTGGTGCACAACACACCGATAATCAAGACTCTACTAGACACGGTCTGTAGACACTTTCCGAGGACTAACTGCTCTGATACCACTTTGTAACGCCCCGAACCCGGGCCCGTTACTGGTGCCTTACCCCGGGCACCCTAGTGATACAACATCAGAGAAAACCAGCTGAAAATAAAACATGAATCATGAAACAAGAGATATAATAAATAGACAGCCAACCAAAATGGGCTTGCCTTCAAGATATACATAAACCCGAACAGCTTAATCCTTTACAACCCCGCCCACAACAGATTCTGCACTTAAGATTCACAACGACTATGACGTGACAGGGCCCCGCAATACCCCTGAATGTACAAGAACCTACAACTCGTGGAACACATACCAAAAGATAAGCCTCCGAGAAACGGAGCTTCCTAAAACGCCAATCGAGATCCTCGAGAGCGGGGATCCACGACCGCTGGACCTCTCCCTGCGGCATGAACGCAGCCCAAGGAGGTCGCATAACAGTACCAAGTATGTGAAATCACAACATCAAATGAAATCATAATAGCTTAACAAGTGAGACATGTATGATAACCAAAATACAAGACGCAACATAAAAATACCAAGTCGTGGACTCACGCCTCAAAGTCACCACTCAAATATAACTATGGGTCTCACGCCCATAACATCCATCATGTTCGCATCACGGCCGCATGCCCGGACACTTCTCGGTGTAGACATGTCCATGATGCAACAATAATAATAGTCGCATGGCCACATGCCCTCGATATCATCGACGGTGTAGACATGTCCATGTTACCTCAATAACAATATATCAGTGGTCAACTCGCCGCACGCCACATGCCCCCGGAATCTCGTGACGGCAGACACGCCCATGTTGCAACACAATAAGCGTCGCACGCCACATGCGCCCCGGACATCGCAGACGGTGTAGACATGTCCATGTTACCTCAATAACAATATCTGGTGGTCAACCTCGCCGCACGGCCACATGCCCCTGAACATCAGACGGTGTAGACATGTCCATGTGACATCAACAACAAGACAGTAATCAAAATGGAAACATACCCGTGGAATTCTCCATCACTGCCAGCACGTCCAAGTAAGTTCTCAACAAGTCAACCTACTCTATCGAGACACTAGAATACGTAAATACCACACCGCACAACAAAGGCTATCATCACAAGCATAGGCAAGTTTCACAACAACAAGCATAGGCAAGTTTCACAACAACAAGCATAGGCAAGCTTCACACAACTCAAAGTACTTTCATATTCTCCCAAAGTCCGGTTTTTTAACCCCAAAGTACTACATACGTTAACTACTTTTAACAGAGATCCATTACTTTTATAAAAGTCACCCGATACCCGTAGTATAAGAATGACCAACCCACATTCCTTTTCAAAATCAAGTAACAACATTCTTTCCTAAGTTCCAGCTTGCCTAGTTTCAATTACTCAAGCTTCTCATTTCAAATGGTTTCATAGTTCATAAACTTAATCACTTGATTTCTTTTAGAACAATTGAGTAATATAAGTCTCATGAGAGTAGGTTATTCTTGTTTACAACATTCTTATTACAAAGTATGATCTAGAAAATGTAATATCATTTTGTCTCATCTTAGTTTCTATGCAGATGGAGGTTTCTACTGGTTTTAATACGATACATCATTATTCAATACATTTTCCTTTATTAACGCCGCAGTTGGTCCTGCCGATACACATTCTGATTTCCAAATCAAGAAACATTATCCCTTTAAATAAAACCAAGTACTCATTACTCACGAATGAGGTTTCACACAAACATCCTCATTAAAACAAATAAGTTAAGTCTCTTATCTTATAAGATCAAGTCTCTTAACTGCTAACATCAGTAAACCATTTTCTTTACCTCTCTTAAGACATTATACCTAACTCCCATAAAGCTAGTATAACTCTTTTTAAAACCTTTTAAAACCAAGTGTTACTCTCCTTCCAAAACGATTTATAAATCTTTGAAATACATCAAGTTCTTTATTATAACTAGCCGCTATAATTCACATCGATTACCTTTTAAAACCACAAAGTATTTTCTTACCTACATAAAGTCGTTATAACCAACTTCCCATAAAGTGTTATAACAGCTTTATGTTTAAGAACAATCAAACACAGTTAACACATGTACGTCTACCGTACTACATAGTTCACACGTATCATGCTAGAAGAGATAGGAAGAGGTTCACATACCTCGCGACGATTTATCGACAATAAGCAAAATGCTCCAAGTACTACAACCTTGCTAGCCCTTTCCACTCCTCGAGTAGAATACGCTACTCTTAGTACTTTCACCTATAAAGGTCACAAACGCCTTTTAACCCCAAAACACAAGTTCTATCTTTCTACGTAAAATTGGAAGACCTCCCCGCAACAACAGAAATCTCCTCCTCTATCGAGGCCGGCTACCAAGCTCAACCAGGGTGGGTTCACACGCCTAACCGGACGTGTACCATCCTACTCGAATACTACACCGCCATCGCAATACGCTTCTAGGTAATTATAGTTCGATTCTTCTTTATTAACCTTCTATGCGACATCGCTCAATTCTTCATTCTTCGTGCTTAAGTCAAAAGACATTGCCACAATACCAAGTTCAGTTCTATATATAGTATACAACAACTATATATTCAACACATATGTAATTTCCAATTACAATAGGACAAGATATTTACCTCGATAAGCCCAAAATTATCCGAGTTTAACGCCGCCTCCCGAGCAAGGTTTAGCTCCTACTCCGAGTGCTCCAATCCGCCAAACAACCCTTAGAAGTTCTAACCAACTTCTCTTAAGTACTTCAAACAACAATGAAGATTTCCTTAGGTTTCATTTGAGACTAAAAGGACAAAAGGTAGTATTTCCTGCTCTACGTATAGAGGTATCTTGGAATACTACAAGGTACAAGGCTAAGGTATTTTGGGCATTATAACAATACTAGGGAGTATTTCTATACCACAACAAGGGTATTATACTAAAACAACTAGGCTAGTGGGGTACCCACTGCCAAGGCACCACAAAGTGAGGGGTGGCCTCTCGCCAAAGCCAATTTTTAGGGGAGAGGGCTCTGACGAGAGTCAACAAGAGGAGGGGAGGGGTTTCAAGACTTGGAAGATTTTGATGAATGAAGTCTTCAAAGAGAGGGGGTATTTATAGCAAAACCAAAAGCCAACCAATGGCCAAGATCCTTCCAAGTGTATAGCAAGTGTAAGGCCAAGATCGCCAAGTGCACCCTAACCCCTACTCCACAAAACATGGCACAAAACAAGCCACAAAACAAGGCACAAAACCATGAACCAATCGGTCAAGGCCAAGCTCCTCTTATCGTCCAACGAGGGTGACAAGTGTCACCCTCCCGCTGGTCCAAAATGTTCGCTGTTCTAAAAATCCGCAAAAATACTAAATGACATAGCCGAATTTTCCCAACGTAAGTCGTGGGAAACGCTTTCGCCGAAAAACGACTCTATTCGCACTTGTGCCCAAATTTCAACCAAAGCCAATTCTAAGGCAAAAAAATTTAATACGACGCCTCAATGTATATACTGGAAATACGGTATAACACTAAAAGGTGCTAGAGATCGACTTGTACTCTTGGATCATATTTGGGCTAATTGAGGTATAATCTTCGTTTTACTTTTGTAATTGAAGATTTCATGTTATGATAAGTTATAAGTGGTCATTTGATAAGTGTTATGGAATTGGAAGCTCAAAATCCGAAAATGACATATTTAGCCATTTGAAATTGAAATCCAATTTGATCGATAAATTGAATTGTCGCATGTTACCTACTTGGATAATGTAGTAGCTATAATTAATGGCGGCTTGATATCATATTATGCTACCAATTTGGATTGAATTGGAAATTGAATAAGAATTGGTATTGTTATATACATTGTGGCCGAAATTGGACTAGTAGTTGTATTAGTTTGTTATCGTTTGTGGGGCGGAGTTTTACACGTCTAGTAAAGGCGTGTAATCCTGATTGATTAATTGCTTGGATTGTGCCTTAAATGTGGCGTGTTTGGTTATTGTATTCGGCCTTGAAAAAGGTGGCAAAGTGAGTAGAAACAAAGGAAGTGCTGTCCGATTTTCCGTAGAATTTAGTGACTTGCACTTGGAATATTCTACGTTTGAAACTAGAAGTTAATAGACGTACTATGGTCATTATAGGTTGACATACTACGTACGGAGATTGGACTTAGCAAGTGGATTAAACCGAAGAGGTATGTGGAACTTTCTTGTCTCTTGAGCATGATCAAGTGTAAATGAATAGTACGGTAGACGTACAAGATTTTGACAATCTAGTTTATTTGATATCCTTGGCTTATTTTAAGAATGCCCAAGTTGTTTGAGTTAGGGAATTAACTCACTTGTTTAATTATTAAGGATATCTTGGTTTTCAAAAGCTAAGAGCCTTTAAGTATGTTGAAAGTATCTTGATACTTGTTGTTATGGAAAGTTTAAAGAGTGGTTTACTCTAAGTAATTTAAGTATGTTAAGGGACTTGAAGAGTTTTAAAGTATTGTGATACTTGTTTCGTTTTAAACGTATAAGTCCCTTGGATAGGAAATTGTACTTGACTAAGGTATAAAGTGAATATAACGACTTTATGGGGAGTTGGTTATATTGGTTTTATGGAAAGATAAATGGCTTGATTTAATGGAAGGCAATTCGATTTTAAGGCATCAATTGCCTAAAGTTTTATAAGAAAAGGAGTCACTTGATTTAGAAACCTAACTTTATTTCGAAGAGTATTGTGACTTGTCTTGAAAAGAAATTGTAACTTGATACTACGGTTATTAGTGTCTTGGAAGGTTTATAATGAAATGAGTCATTTTTAAAAAGAATAGAAGTACGTAGTACTTTGGGTTAAATTCCCGGATTTTTATAAAAGACATGATAGTGCCTTAGGTAAACTAAAATGAGAGTGTATATATGTATAACAAGAATAATAAGAAGTTAGGGGATTTCTTAGCTTGTTTATGTATTGTATGATAAGCCGGTAGTACTTATGTTATGTGTGATAGCCGGATTTGTGCTAGTAATATATTATTCGTTGCGGGGTCATTCCCCGGGTTTGTGGCATTGAATATTTTCGTGGATTTGCTACCCACGATGCGAGGAATACCTCATGCGAGTCCGTAGGGGTTATGCGTGTGAAATAGTCCCATGCGGGCGGGTCCAGCCTATGCGAGGAATACCTCATGCGAGTCCGTAAGGGCTTATGCGGGTGAAATAGTCCCATGCGAGGAATACCTCACGCGGGTCCACTGGATCTACGCGTGAAATAGTCCCGAATAGATTGCTTAATGACACCGCGCGGTGGTCCGCTTTGATCGTGAGATTTCTACTTTATATTGTAAGTATACCCTATTTTACTCTCATTGTTAGTAAGGCACAAGATAATCGTTAATTGAGTTATCATACATGTCTCCGCTTTATTTTAGACTTATGATTTCATTACAAGATTTCTGGCCACATATTTGGTACATGTTATCGACCTCCTGGGCTGCGCTCATGCCGCAGTAAAGTGTGCTGCTGATCCTCGCCTAGGATCACCGCTCACCGTTGAGAAGCTCTTTATTCCGCAGGCTTATCCTCGGTATCATCGGTTATCAGACATTCAGGGGTATGACGGGGCCCTGTCCCGCCAGAGTTGTTATTCTTAGAGGTCTGTAGTCACATTGTGGATTGGGTTGTGTTATACCCCGTAGTTCCAGGGTATGTATGCAAGGACGTACGTACGAGAATACGACAGAAAGTTTGGAAAGGAAGAAAGAGGTGAATTTTCCACGGAAAAGTTTCCGGTTTTTGTGAAGGAAAAAGGTTCGTTTATGGGAATTGGATTCCCAGATTTGGTATTCGGACTTCCTGGAATATTAGAGAATTATGGAATTTTATTTTCGAAAATGGTCACGTGGGCCCACGGAGAAATTTACTGGCTTTGTGGGGCCCGCTTTGATTTTGAGATTTTGGCCGTTTTGGATATTTTCTAAGACGAAATATTTTGGGCGAATCGGGGCGACACGTGTCACCCCATGTGGCACCTTTGGGCCGAAATATGTTTGTGCACAACACTTGTTAGAGTCGTTTTCGACGAAACGCTTTCACTTTCGTAGGAATTTCCGCTTTGTCATTTAGTATTTTTATGGATTTTTCCGAGAGACGAACATTTTGGACCAACGAGAGGCGCACTTGGCACCCTCTCATCAGGCAAAGTGGGCGGCACGGACGATTTGGGGAGGCAAGTGGGAGATATTTTTGGTAGATATTTTGTGCAAGTCACAGACACTTGGGTGAATCTCGCCCTACACTTGCTAGGCACTTGGCTAGATCTTGGCCATTGGTTGGCCTTGGCTTGTGCTATAAATACCCTCTCCTTTGATGAACTTCTTCATCCAAAATGCCTAAGTCTGAGCCTTCCCTTTCGCGAGGCCCTCGTCGAGAGTTCCCCAAGTGGGGTAGGCGGGTAGCCACCCCTCCTGTGGTGTGGCCGGTACCCCTGCCTAGTTTGTTTTCATATAATACCCCCTCTTGGTAGAAATACTCTCAAAAGTATTGTTATAATGCCCAAATTACCTTAGCCATATACCTTGTAGTATTCTAAGGTTATACCTTTACAAAAGCCCAATATACTATTATACTTCCCGCTACCACAAACCGAAACCCTAGGAAAATCTCCATAGTCCGTTGGAGTATTGTGTAAGTTGGTTAGAACTTCTAAGGGTGGTTTAGAGCGGGTCGAGCGCTGAGTTCGAGCTAAACGATTGCCCAGATCGACTTTAAACTCGGATAATTATGGGCTTATCGAGGTAATTATCTTGTCCCCTATTGTAATTGGAAATTACATGTTGTTAGATTGTATAGTAGAAGTATACTATATATAGTAATTGAATCAGAATTACATAGATCTGATGAGACTTGTGTAGTAGTACCGGAGTAGAATTGTACTGTTAGGGTTAGATGATAACCCCCGGTTGGCTTGGTAGCCTCGTTAGAGAGGAGGTTTACGCTGTTGCGGGGAGGTGTCACAAATTTCAGAGAAAGTTCTACGATGAGACCTAAATGTTAATGTCACTTGTGGCCTTATAGGTTCAAGTACTACGTGTGGCGCGTTCTACTTGGCTTAAGAGTAGCCGACTTGAGGTACTTTGAGCATTTTGCTATTAGTCGATAATCGTCGCGAGGTATGTGAACCTCTTCCTATCTCTCTAGCATGATATGTGTGAACTATGTAGTACCAGAGACGCATACGTGCTAAATGTGTTTGAATGGTTTAAAACATAAAGTGTTATAACGGCTTTATGGGAAGTCAAGTTATAACGACTTTATGTTAGTAAGAAAATACATGTGGTTTTTAAGAGGTAATCGATTTGAACTATAATCGCTTGTTATATGATAAGAAAGAACTTGAAGTATTTTCAAAAGATTTTGAATCATTTTGAAAGGAGAAGTAATACTTGGTGTTTGAAAACTTAAGAGTTATACTAGCTTTACGGGAAGTTAGGTATAACGGCTTAAGAATGCTTTCTTGATTTCGAAATCGAATGTGTATCGACAAACCATCGCAGTTAATAAAAGGAAATGTTTTGAATAATTAAGTATTATGAAAACCAAGAGAAACTTCCATCCGCATGTGCTAAGATGAGACAAAATGATATTTCCTAGATCATGGTCGTAATAAGATTGTTATAAACAAGAATATCCTACTCACATATAAGGCTTATGTTTCTCGGATTGTTTAAAAGAGAATTATATTCTTAAATGAATAAGACTATGAACTACTGAAACCTTTCTAAAAATAAGAAACGTGAACATTTGAAATTAGGCAAACTTGGACGCTTGAAAAATAATGTTGTTACTTGATTTTACAAAGAGAAGTAATTGATTTACTTTAAAAGGATAGTCACTCTATTTTATACTACGTATTGTGTGACATTGTGAAAGTAACGATCTTTTAAAGAGTTGATGTATGAAGTACTTTGGGGATAAAAACCCGATTTTGTTAATCATATAGTAGAAGGTACCTTGTGTGAACAACTTGATTGTATTGGTTTGTGATAGCCTTGTAATACTTTCTTGATTCGTTGATAAGTAAACGTGTTGGGATGCTACGTGTGTTAGTATCTTGTGATGTTTGTGCGAAGGGTTTCCTTGATTGTGCTTATTAACTATCGGTCGTTATGATAGTATTGTGGCATTCATCTCGAGATGATTCCGGTTAAGTCGCCTCCACGCGGGTAGACTCAGCGGTCGATGGACCTATGATTCGAGAATACCTCTACGCAGTCCCGGCTTATGCGAACTACGAGAGTTCCGGTGTTAGTGACGCCCTTACGGGCACGCGGCCCTGCGCTACGCGGATCACGTTCGTGACGACGCCGGAGAGCTACCGACGCGGACGCCATGCGGGCCGAGATTGGCCTATGCGCGAGTCAGCGGAAGTTCGGTGACTAGACGCGCACATTAGATACTGCGCGGGCAAGTGGCCTTTGATCATGTGACGGTGCAGACAGATCTTATGATACGATTCATGACCTTGGTACCGCTGGTGTTAGTAGACGCTATGCCTTCGCACTTACTCCCGCACGGTGTTATTATGGCACGGTGGACTCGTGTTCATGTGTTCCTTGGAACTTTTATATCATAAACCGCCATGGAGGAATGTGTCCCACGCACGATTGATGTTGGGCGAGACCCTCGTTATGTTCTTTGGTGATGACTTGAGGCGCGAGTCCTCGACTTGATATGATCGCTAGTTATTGTAAATCGTAGTTTGGTCATCATACATGTCTCCGCTTTATAGACTATTATGATTTCATTTGCGTGATTTTTAGTTTCACATACTCTGCACTGTCAGATCGACCTCTTCGGGCCGTTCATGCCGCAGTTGAGGTACACCGCCGCCGATCCTAGCTCGTGGTCACAGCTCAGCTTGGGAAGCTCCGCTTTCACGAGGCTTATCACTGTAGTCCCCGTCAGAGTAAGTGTTTACATTCGGGGTTTGGCGGGCCCGCCCCGCCATTGTTGTCATATCATTCTAGAGGTGCAGTAATCTTTGCTGGGCATGGTTTGTAAAAAGGATTAAACTGCTCATGTTAAAAGTTGTCATTTATATATACGCCAAAGGCAAGTTTTCACAGATTATTGTTTTATACTTCATATCTCATATGGTTGTGTTTGTTCCACTGATTACTGATGTATGTCTACTGGGTGCCCGGTAAGGCACTCACCACGCCCCGGTTGGGTCGTGACAAAAGTGGTATCGAGCGCTTAATCCTCTGAAAGTGTCTACGCATCGTATCCAAGAGAGTCTTGATTATCGGTGTGTTGTGCACCACATCAATAATCGTGAGGCTATAGGATATTTAGGATTGGTTTCTATTCTTCTCACTCGAGATCGTGCCTTAGAGTCAGGTTGTAAGTTGAACCTCCGACGAAATCTTTCCTTATCATTATGCCTCCGCGCAGGCAACCCGAGCCTGTGAGGGCAAGGCGCATGGAGTCGCGAGTAGAGTTCAGGGTGGCGAGGCACAGCCCAATCATTACCTAGTAGTGCTTCATTCGGGATTTCGCGACGCCACTAGCCCCAAAGAAGTTTAGCACAGTGACGGCGCTCATCAAGGCCCACGATATTTGAACCTTCGCCCACGATCGAACAAAGTGAATATAGATTTCAAAGAGGCGACCACATTAGCTATAGATTTGGCTACCAGAGATTATACCGATGTACGAGTCTTGATGACTACCTAAGAGAGGTTGTGCAAGAGTAATTCTTCATTGGGCTTGAGCATGGCCTGGTACGCTTATGTACAGCAGCCGAAAACGTAGATTGACGTTAACCAAGGGCGTAAGAGGCGAGCAAAGCAAGGTCCTTCGGTAACTTTCAAGGTGAGTATACCTTAAGTGCTATGTTCGATAGCGATGTGTTAGTTGTGATTAGAATCACGTGGTTAACCGAGTAAGATTTTGGGGATAGAGAAGGTATGAGCCTTAGAGTGTTATACGTAAAGACCTTAGAGGTAAGCGCCATCTCGAAAGGTGTAGTGTTATGTTTGACCCTTATAGGAGTGCATAGTGCACGCGAGCTATGTTCGTGGGATAAGTCCCAGTAGCGTGATTTGAAGGAAGGTAGTCGAGCTAAGAAGACCGCCAGTTTTCGTGAACGTGTTTAGTAAGATTGTTCCTTCGGAGATGGTATTTCGCGCTTGCCGTCGTGGTTGAGGCTACGCGCGGGTCAACCCGCGGTAGGTTTGGGGCGCGGGTCGTTTGTGGTGGTCCTCTTTGTGTTAGGGTCGCGAGGGTGTTAGGCCCATGTTTAGTTAGTTAGCCGCAAGTTCGTGGACGCGCTCGACCAGCGGTCTGGCCGACGGGGCACTATCGTGTTCTTCGGCCGTGTCGTTCTCGGCAGGTGTTGATGTTATCCAAAAGGTTGTGAGGTTGCACGGTGCCTACCTTCACCTTATGACGACAAATGGAGCCTGTGGCACTACTGCTTTCTCCGAGTTTGTACTGTGCAGGCTAGGAACTCAGTAGTCTCCTCAGACGCATTCGCCCTGGGCCGTTGTTTTGATTTCGCAGGTAGCCGTGAGGATCGTTGTCTCCGGTCAGAGTGTTTAAGCTACCATTTCAAGTTCGGATGTCGCCTTGCGACGCCTTGTAGGGCGTAAATGCAAGTCACGGTCGATTGGTCTGATGTTGGTGGTTCGATAGTTGGTTCAGCTTGTTCCAGCAGATCGCTGGATAGTGAAGCTTGTCTAGAAGAAGTTCCGCACTCGGAGGAATTGTGCGGATAATCGGCGACGACGCTAGAGTTCGTTGACGGTCGGTCTTCTTGAAAGTACCACCCCGCGTGGTGTGACGAGTTTTGGAAATGTATGAACTTAGCCCGAGTTACTTTGGGCCTTTGTGAGTTCATGTGAAGAATAGGCCAGTTGCCTATATGTTAGCATTTGCCGTCCGACTTGGAGGAAGGACGTCCGCCTTTTCAGATTGTTATGTTCGGAAAGTATCGAAGATCCATCCGTAATGATCCCGATTAATGATGACCACGTTAGAGATAGTAACCCGGTTTTGATACTAAAGCAAGATCGTAAATGTGATGTTAATCCGAGTGTACAATACCTTCAAGTGATCGACGCAGCCCGGCATCATTGTTGGTCGTCGAGCAAGGCTCGCGACAAAGTGACAAAAGTAGTATTATTTGTGGTGATGTAGAGGTGTTTCTCGTGGACTTAGATGTAAGTGTTGCGCAGTATTTCGTGGCGGTACGGGCAGATTGTTTCGTAAGTAGTGAAGACTATACCGCGCACGCTTGTTTGAGACTTAGAAGGAACATTCGACGAATGTTTCTGGGGAAGAATGTTATACCCCGTAGTTCCGTGGTATGTATGCAAGGACGCACGTGCGAGAATACGGCTGTAAAGTTTGGAAAGGAAGAAAGAGCGAATTTTCCACTAAAAGTTTCCGGTGTGAAGGAAAAAGGTTCGTTTATGGGAATGGATTCCCAGACGGTATTCGGACTTCCGAATATTAGAGAATTATGGAATTTTATTTTCGAAATGGTCACGCTGGCCCACGAGAAATTTACGGCTTTGGGGCCCGCTTTGATTTTGAGATTTTGGCCGCTGGATATTTTCAAGACGAAATATTTTGGGCGAATCGGGGCGACACGTGTCACCCTACGTGGCACCTTTGGGCCGAAATATGTTTGTGCACAACACCCTTGCTAGAGTCGCTTTTCGACTAAACGCTTTCACACTTTCGTAGGGAATTTCCGCTATGTCATTTAGTATTTTTGGATTTTTCCGAGAGACGAACATTTTGGACCAACGAGAGGCGCACTTGCACCTCTCATTGGTGGGCAAAATTAGTGCACGGACGATTCGGGAGGCAAGTGGGAGATATTTTTGGTAGATATTTTGTGTGCAAGTTGGCTAGACACTGGGTGAATCTCGCCCTACACTTGCCAGGCACTTGGCTAGATCTTGGCCATTGGTTGGCCTTGGCTTGTGCTATAAATACCCTCTCCTTTGATGAACTTCTTCATCCAAAATGCCTAAGTCTTGAGAGCCTTCCTCCCTTTTCGCGAGGCCCTCGCCGAGAGTTCCTCACTGGGTAGGTAGAGGTAGCCACCCCTCCTTTGTGGTGGCCGGGTACCCCCAGCCTAGTTTGTTTTCATATAATACCCCCCCCTCTTGGTAGAAATACTCTCAAAAGTATTGTTATAATGCCCAAATTACCTTAGCCATATACCTTGTAGTATTCTAAGGTTATACCTTTACAAAAGCCCAGTTATACTATTATACTTCCCACCACAAAACCGAAACCCTAGGAAAATCTCCATAGTCCGTTGGAGTATTGTGTAGAAGTTGGTTAGAACTTCTAAGGGTGGTTTAGAGGGTGGAGCGCCTGAGTCGAGCTAAACGATTGCCCAGATCGACTTTAAACTCGGATAATTACGGCTTATCGAGGTAATTATCTTGTCCCCTATTGTAATTGGAAATTACATGTTGTTAGATTGTATAAGAGAAGTATACTATATATAGCATCAATCTGTAATTACATAGAATTTGTATTATCAGACTTGTGTAGTAGTACCGTGGAGTAGAATTGTACCGCAGGTTAGACGATAACCCCTCGTTGGCTTGGTAGCCTCGTTAGAGAGAGGTTTACGCTGTCATGTGAGTCACAAATTTCAGAAAGTTCTACGATGAGACCTAAATGTTAATAGCGCCAGGGCCTTATAGGTCAAGTACTACGTGTGGCGCTCTACTTGGCTTAAGGAGAGTAGCCGACTTGAGGTACTCTGAGCATTTTGCTATTAGTCGATAATCGTCGCGAGGTATGTGAACCTCTTCCTATCTCTCTAGCATGATACGTGAACTATGTAGTACGGTGACGCATACGTGCTAAATGTGTTTGAATGGTTTAAAACATAAAGTGTTATAACGCTTTATGGGAAGTTGGTTATAACACTTTATGTTAGTAAGAAAATACACGTGGTTTTAAGAGGTAATCGATTTGAACTATAATCGGCTTGTTATATGATAAGAAAGAACTTGAAGTATTTTCAAAAGATTTTTGAATCATTTTGAAAGGAGAAGTAATACTTGGTGTTTGAAAACTTAAGAGTTATACTAGCTTTATGGGAAGTTAGGTATAACGGCTTAAGAATGCTTTACCGATTTCTAAATCGAATGTGTATCGACAAACCATCGCTGCTAATAAAAGGAAATGTTTTGAATAATTAAGTATTATGAAAACCAAGAGAAACTTCCATCCGCATGTAAGCTAAGATGAGACAAATGATATTTCCTAGATCACGGTCATTGTAATAAGATTGTTATAAACAAGAATATCCTACTCACATATAAGGCTTATGTTTCTCGATTGTTTAAAAGAGAATTATATTCTTAAATGAATAAGACTATGAACTACTAAACCTTTCTAAAAATAAGAAACGTGAACATTTGAAATTAGGCAAACTCGACGCTTGAAAAATAATGTTGTTACTTGATTTTACAAAGAGAAGTAATTGATTTACTTTAAAAGGATAGTCACTCTATTTTATACTACGTATTGTGTGACATCAGGAAAGTAACGTATCTTTAAAGAGTTGATGTATGAAGTACTTTGGGGATAAAACCCGATTTTGTTAATCATATAGTAGAAGGTACCTTGTGTGAACAACTTGATTGTATTGGTTTGTGATAGCCTTGTAATACTTTCTTGATTGCGCTGATAAGTAAACGTGTTGGGATGCTACGTGTTAGTATCTTGTGATGTTTGTGGGGGTTTCCTTGATTGTGCTTATTAACTATCAACGTTATGATAGTATTGTGGCATTCATCTCGAGATGATTCCGGTTAAGCCGCCTCCGTCGCGGGTAGACTCAGTGGTCGATGGACCTATGATTCGAGAATACCTCACGCAGTCCCGGCCTATGCGCGGAACTACGAGTTCCGTGTTAGTGACGCCTTTACGGGCACGCGGTCTCGCGCCATGCGATCGCGTTCGTGACGACGCCGGGAGAGCTACCCTCGACGCGGGGACGCCTCACGCGCCGATGAGATTGGCCTATCGCGGAGTCAGCGGAAGTTCTGTGACTAGACGCGCACATTAGATATCGCGGGCAAGTGGCCGCCTTTGATCATGTGACGCCTAGACAGATCTTATGATACGCTCATGACCTTGTTGGTACTGGTGTTAGTAGACGGCTATGCCTTCGCATTACCCCGTCACGGTGTTATTATGGCACGTGGGACTCGTGTTCATGTGTGTTCCTTGGAACTTTTATATCATAAATCGCCGCAGTGAGGAATGTGTCCCAGGCACGATTGATGTTGCGGGCGTGAGACCCTCTCATGTTCTTGGTGATGACTGAGGCGCGAGTCCTCGACTTGATATATCGCTAGTTATTGTAAAAGCGTAGTTTGGTCATCATACATGTCTCTCGCTTTATAGACTATTATGATTTCATTTGGCATTTTTAGTTTCACATACTCTGCACTGACCAGATCGACTCCTTCGGGGCCGTTCACGCCGCAGTTGAGGTACACCGCCGTTGATCCTAGCTCTCGTGGTCACAGCGTTGAAGCTCCGTTCCGGAGGCTTATCACGTGTAGTCCTCGCCGTAGTAAGTGTTTACATTCAGGGTTTGGCGGGGCCCCGTCCCGCCATTGTTGTCATATCATTCTTAGAGGTCCAGAGTATCGCTGGGCATGGTTTGTAAAAAGGATTAAACTGCTCATGTTAAAAGTTGTCATTTATATATACGCAAAGGCAAGTTTTCACTGATTATTGTTTTATACTTCGTTATCTCATATGGTTGTGTTTGTTCCACTGATTACTCGATGTATGTCTACTTGGTGCCGGTAGGCACGACCACGCCCTGCCGGGTCGTGACAGTTGTAAAGAAAAAATGTACCGTTACATTTCTCGGATTGGTATAATTTACGGAAGGTGGCCTTATCGGCTACTTTGTTGTGGATTTATGTTTAAGTACTTTTTAGTTGTGTATGTTCATTGCTATTCTCTCGATGTTTATCGAGAGGTGCCGGGTAGGGCACCGCGGCCCGGGCGGTCGTGACACTTAGGAACCTTGGGTTTAAGTCTTGTGAATTATCATCCATAATTGCAAAATTTTGTCTTCAAAATGAGCCTAAAGCCGAGAGCTCTTTCAAGGCACACCCAAATCTCTCAAATTTTTCTAAGTGTAAAATGCCAAGTCGTGCTACTATTATGTATTTATAACACTATGGAGGGTCAATACTTAAACAAATGGGTGGCTAAGATGAGTTTCACTAGGATCAAGCCCATGTGGCCCTTTGACAAGTCAACAAAATCAAGCCACAAGACTTATCATCCATAATGGTCAAATGACCCTTTTACCCTTGCATTAATTCGACCAAGATATGTGGGAGGGTGCCACGTGTCGCCCTCCCATTCATCCATAAAATTCCGTAACCCTCGTGGGCCCCACAAAACGTAAAATTCCTCGGGTGGGCCCCACACGACCAAATCCGTAAAATAAATTTCCATAATGAAAATACATTCCATAATCCTCAATTAATGCATTTTGAGAATCTAATTCTCCTCAACGAACATTTTTCCTTTCCGACCTTCGGAAGATTTTTCGTCGGAAAAACAATTCTTCCTTTCGTACCAATTTCAAGTCTTGAGTTCCTTACGAACATTCTCTTAAACATGTCCTGGAGTTATGGGGTGTAACAATAAATAAGTAAATACCAGATCCTACCGTGCCATTACAAATCATGAACTTTAATCGTACATTATCATCTTTTCCCATTTTCAATAAGAGTTATAATCGACTTATTACATACATCCTTAGGGAAAAAATCATCAAGTTCATAAAAACATAACTTACGTATCTTGCATAACATAATCCGGCCCTTTATGGAGGGACGTCTCATTTTGGAGTTCACTCTGATTATCCATACGTGATAACGTAACCCGACCCATTTACGAGACACGGTGAAGTCATAAAAAGTCTTCCCACGAAGGTATACTGTCCGGCCATTCTGGGACGTGGTAAAGCCATTTAAATCTGCCCACAAAGGTATACTGCCCGGCCCATTCTAGGACGCGGTAAAGTCACATAAGTTTGCCCAAAAAGGTATACTGCCCGGCCCATTCTGGGACGCGGTAAAGTCACATAAGTCTGCCCATAAAGGTATACTTCCCGACTCATTCTGGGACGCGGTAAAGTCACATAAGTCTGCCCATAAAGGTATACTGCCCGGCCCATTCTGGGACGCGGTTGTCACGACCCGTTCCCGGGCCCGTGACTGGTGCCTTACCCGGGCACCCAAGTAGACATACATCAGAGCAACAAGCGGAATATAAACTTTCAAACATGAAATAGTGTAAAATAAGAACAGTCTATCCAAAGAAAAGTTGCCTTTCGGCATGTATATAAATACCAAAAGTGAACAGTTACATCCCAACTTTACAACAGGACTACAGACCTCTAAGAAGGTGTAAACACTATGACGGGACAGGGCCCCGTCATACCCCTGAATGTACAAAACATCTACAACACCAGGGAGAACCGTACCAAAAGTCGAGCCTCCGGAGAAATGGAGCTCCTGACACCTGAGTAAAGATCCTAAAAATAAGGATCGGCCACCTGTTTTCCCTTACATGCGGCATGAACGCAGCCCCCCGAAGGAGGTCAGTACAATAGGTACCAAGTATGTGAAACTGTAAAGTACTGATATATATAATTATAACATTTTAAAACCAATTCACAAATATGTACGAAACAACCAAGTTAACCGCACATAGTGCCACATCATAAACAAGAGCAAAAATAGATATAATGTAACTGGTCTTTTTCTAGGCCGCTAATGATCGAAGCAAGGCCAATCGCCCATAGTATCATTATGCGAGCCTAATCTTGGAACTCCCGCAGTCCGCATGGTCCCCCTAGGCCCGCATGAGGTATTCCTCGCATCGGGGGTAGCTAACTCACGATCGCCCCGACCTCGCATCCGCACGCCACATAGACCGCGTGAGGTATTCTCAGACGGCGTAACACACCCGGAGTGATCATCCTGGAACTCCCGCAGCTCCGCATAGGTCCCATGGACCCGCATGAGGTATTCCTTGCATCGGGGGCGACTAACCCACGACATCATAACAAGTTAGGAGGGTGAGTGATATAATACTAACACAACGACTTATCGTTAAACAACATAAGCACAACAAGAATAACCTCCTTACACAAGCGTCACAAGATACTAACACACGTAGCATCATAACATGTTTATCAAACCAACTTACCATACCTTCAAACATCATTTCAAGCATTTGATAAACAAATAATTAAACCGTTTTTCTTATCTTTCTTAAGTCGTTATAGCTAACTTCCCATAAGACTAGTATAACACTTAAACTTTTTTATGAAAACCAAGTATTACTTTTCTTCCAAAATGATTCATAACTCTTTTTGAAATATTCAAGATTCTTATTAATTAGAACTCAAGTCCAAAGACATCAAAGTAAAGCCAAATTTAGTTTAACACACGTACGTCTACCGTACTATATATATTTCACAAATATCATGCTCAAAGGGATAGGAAGAATCACATACCTCCTCGGCTAAATCCACTTGCCAAGTCGGATATGTCGCGCGCAGATTGTCAACCTATAATAGTCAAAACACGCCTATCAACTTCTAGTTTTACGTGGGATTTTTCTAAGTAAGATTTCTCTTAGTCTACGAAAAATTGGGCAGCACCTCCCCCGTTTCTACTCAACTCTCCACCTTTTTCAAGGCCCGATAATAGTAACCAACATGCCATAAATAAGGCGCAATAATTCCGAAATTTAAAGAAGGGGATCACACGCCCAAACGAAATGCGATTAACAATCTTCCCCTTAACAACAACAATAATTAAAGAAGGGGATCACACGCCCAAACGAACGCTGATTAACAATCTTCCCTTAACAACAACAATAATTAAAGAAGGGATCACACGCCCAAACTAACGCGATTAACAATCTTCCCTTAACAACAATGTAAATACATACCCAAAGTAAATACCCAAAGTAAATACAAATTCTTAAGTTGGGGTCCTTGGTCAACTTTTACAATTTTTCTTATCCAATTACTTCATTAGTCTTCCAACTTATATTCCAATCTTTATATAAGTTATAGTTTCTTTGTTGTTAACTTCTTAGTAAGTAATGGATACATTTTTACCATTTTAATGGCTAATATGCCAATTCTCCTTTTAACATCTTAACAAGATCCAAATCTTTCCTTATATCTCATACTCCATAATATACTTCCAATATATGTATAATATCCAATATACATAATAATCAACTTCACAAAGAGGTTAAGGTTCATTACCTCAATTTAGCCCAAAAATATCCAAGAACTTAAAGTCGTTCCTAAGCAAGTTTTAGCTCCAAATCTTTGTGTTCCAAACCACCACAAGTCACCTTTAGAAGTTCCTAACCAACTTCTATTCAAGAATTAACTCCAAAAAGTGAAGAACACTAAGGCTCCATTTTTGGTACGCCTCGCCAAGGGGGGTTTTTTAGAGGCTAGGGTGTGAAATCTTGTCTAACTCTTGGTTACTAATCTTCCTAATACATTAAGGAAGAACACTTAGAAGTTTAAGAATTATTGGACAACAATTGCTCAAAAATTGGGGCTTTGGACGAGAACACTAGGAAAGGGAGATAAAATATTTTCAAGTCTTGAAATGTTCTAAGTGTGGAAGATTTTCATCAACTAGAGGGGTTTATATAGGACAACCAAGGGCTAGGATTGAAACATGTGTATGGTATAGATTGAGGACATGTGTTTGTGTGGGTTCCTTTGTCCACCACCTCACAAATACCATGCAAGACTTTTGGCCACTTGTCTTGCCCACTAACTTGCAAAAAAACCGTCCACTATGCCATGCAAATGCCATGCAAGACTTTGGCCACTTGTATTGCCCACTAGTCTTGAAAAGCGTCCACCCATGTCCACTTGGGGTGACACATGTCGCCCTCCTATTGGTCCAAAATATTTATCTCTCGGAAAAAAAATTCATAATTGGAAAAAAAAAATTGAAAACGTAAAATTTCCTTCACAAGGTTCGGAATATTTTCCATCGGAAAACAATTCTTTCATTCTTACCCTAAATAGGGTTTATACATTCGTACGTACGTCCTTACATACATACTCCGGAACTACGGGGTATAACATTACCTCCCCCTTAGAAACATTCGTCCCGAATGTTCCTCCTAGATTCGATTAACTCCGATAATGGCATAGTCCCTCATAACTTGAACAATTTGCAAAATGCCACATATGGCCACAATAGAACACTTAAGTACATACGACAATTAAAATTAACCAGTAGGAAAGTGAGTTACTTGGAGGTGTGGGGAATAAGTGAGGATACTCCGCCTCATGTCCTCCTCCGCTTCCCACGCCATCTCATCTCTGCTCGCTCCGCCATAAGACTCGACTAAGCCACATCCTTTCGGTCATAGCCGCTAACCCGACGATCTAGTATCGCTACGGAATCTCCTCATAAGATAACCCTCACACCTGGACATCATCAATCGGGTGCACTCTAGACGGATCTACGATACATCTCCTCAGCATAGAAACATGAAAAACTGGATGTACTGCCTCCAGATCGGACGACATATCCAACTCATAGGCAACCTTGCCTACCCTACGAACAATCTGATAAGGCCCAATGTACCTTGGGCTGAGCTTCCCTTTCTTCCCAAACCTCATCACACCCTTCATGGGTGACACCTTCAGGAAAAAACCCAATCAGCAACCTCAAACTCCAAATGTCGAAGCCGATGATCCGTGATACGACTTGCCGACTCGAGCCATTAATAACCGCCTCGATAAGCTTCACCTTATCCACCGCCACAACCAAGTCCGGTCCGACTAATCGCACTCTCACCAACATCAAACCATCCTATCGGTGACCTGCACTTCCTCCCATATAAGGCCTCATAAGGCGCCATCTGGATACTGGAGTGGTAGTTGTTGTTATACGCAAACTATACTAGCGGCAAATGATCCTCCCAGCTACCCCTGAAATCAATAACACAGCTCGCAAAGATATCCTCGTTGTCCGGATAGTACGCTCGCCGTCCGCTTGGCCCGAGGATGGAATGCAAGATCGAGGCTCACTCGCCTTAATCCCTTCCGAAATACCTCCGTAAGTTAGTGAACTGGCTCTTCGGTCCGAGCATGATAGATATAGGACCCATACGCCTCACCGTAACGCCCGAACCTCGGCCCGCATCGTTGCCTTACCGGGCACCCTAGTGATACAACATCGAGAAAACCAGGAAAATAAAACACGAGTCATGAAACGAGATATAATAAATAAACAGCCAACCAAAATAAATGCTTTCAAGATATACACAAAACCCGAACAATTGTCCTTTTTACAAACCCCGCCACAACAAAGGCATGCACTTAAGATTTACAACAACTATGACGGACAGGCCTCGCCATACCCCGAATGTACAAGAACCTACAACTCGTGGAAACATACCAAAGATAAGCCTCAAGGAACTGAGCTTTCCAACACGCCGAAATGAGATCCTAAGAATGGATCCACGATCGATGTACTTACTCGCAGATTTAACGCAAATTTCTCAAGGAGGTCGCATAACAGTACTAAGTATGTGAATCACAACATCAGAAATGAAATCATAATAGCCTAAAAAGGTGAGACATGTATGATAACCAAAATACAAGACGCAACATAAAAGTAGTCAAGCCGTGACTCACGCCTCAAAGCTACCACTCAAATATAACTATGGGTCTCACGCCCACAACATCCATCATGTTCGCATCATGGCCGCATGCTCTTAATATCAGACGTGTAGACATGTCCATGATGCAACACACAAGGCCGCATGGCCACATGCCCCGAATATCGTGACGGTGTAGATATGCCCATGTAACCTCAATAACAATATATCATGGTCAACCTCGCCGCACGCCACATGCCCCGAATATCGTGACGTGTAGACATCGCCCACGTTGCGCATAACCATATATCGGTAATCAACCCACCGATGCCGCTTAATATCAGACGGTAGACACGCCCACGTGACATCAACAACAAGACAAGAATCAAAATGGAAACATACCCGTGGAATTCTCCATCACCGCCAAAGACGCCCAAGTAAGTTCTCAATAAGTCAACCGCCTCTATCGAGAGACGCTAACACGTAAATACCACACTTGCACAACAAAGGCTATCATCACAAGCATAGGCAAGTTTCACAACAACAAGCATAGGCAAGTTTCACAACAACAAGCATAGGCAAGTTTCACAACAACAAGCATAGGCAAGTTTCACAACAACTCAAAGTACTTTCATTTTATGCCAAAGTCCGGTTTTTAACCCCAAAGTACTACATACGTTAAGTTCTTTAAATGAGATCCATTACTTTTATAAAAGTCACCCGATACCCGTAGTATTAGAATGACCAACCCACATTCCCTTTTCAAAATCAAGTAACAACATTCTTTCCTAAGTTCCAGCTTGCCTAGTTTCAATTACTCAAGCTTCTCATTTTCAAATGGTTTCATAGTTCCCAAACTTAATCACTGATTCCTTTTAGAACAATTGAGTAATATATGTCTCACGAGAGTAGGCTATTCTTGTTTACAACATTCTTATTACAAAGACCGTGATCTAGAAAATGTATATCATTTTGTCTCATCTTAGTTTCTATGCATGGAGGTTTCTACCGGGTTTTAATACAATTCATCATTATTCAATACATTTTCCTTTATTAACGCCGCAGTGGTCCTGTTGATACACATTCTGATTCAAATCAAGAAACATTATCCCTTTAAATAAAACCAAGTACTCATTACTCACGAATGAGGTTTCACACAAACATTCACATTAAAACAAATAAGTTAAGTCTCTTATCTTATAAGATCAAGTATCTTAACTTCTAACATCAAGAAACCATTTTCTTTACCTCTTAAGACATTATACCTAACTCCCAAAAGCTAGTATAACTCTTTTTAAAACCTTTAAAACCAAGTGTTACTCTTCCTTCCAAAACGATTTATAAATCTTTTGAAATACATCAAGTTCTTTATTATAACTAGCCGCTTATAATTCACATCGCTTACCTTTTAAAACCACAAAGTATTTTCTTACCTTCATAAAGTCGTTATAACTAACTTCCCATAAAGCCGTTATAACACTTTATGTTTTAAGAACAATCAAACACGCTTAACACACGTACGCCTACCGCACTACATAGTTCACACATATCATGCTAGAAGAGATAGAAGAGGTTCACATACCTCGCGACGATTTATCGACAAAAGCAAAATGCTCCAAGTACTACAACCTTGCTAGCCCTTTCCACTCCTCGAGTAGAATACGCTACTCTTAGTACTTTCACCTATAAAGGTCACAAACGCTCATTAACCCCAAAACACAAGTTCTATCTTTCTACGTAAAATTGGCAAAGACTCTCCCCGCCACAACAGAAATCTCCTCTCTCTATCGAGGCCTGGCCACCAAGCCAACCAGTGGGGGTTTACACGCCTAACCTGACGCACCATCCTACTCAAGAACTCTACACAAGTTCATCAGATACACCCTATGTAAAGACAGCGCTTCTTTTCTTTATTCTTCAGCTTAAGTCAAAAGACATTGCCGAATACTAAGTATAGTTCCATATATAGTATACTTCAACTATATATTCTAACAAACATGTAATTTCCAATTACAATAGAGGACAAGATAATTACCTCGATAAGCCCATAATTATCCAAGTTAAATGTCGATCCTTAGCAATGTTTAGCTCCAACTCCGGTGCTCCATCCCGCTCCAACAACCCTAAGTTCTATCCAACTTCTACTTAAATCCTTCAACTAACAATGAAGATTCCTTAGTGGTTTGGCTTGAGACTAAAAGGTAGTATTTCTGCCCTACGATAGAGGTAACTTTTGAATACAACAAGGTATAAGGCCAAGGTATTTTGGGCATTATAACAATACTGGAAGACAACTTTCTACCAAGGGGTACCTCACGAGAACACCCAGCAGTGGGGACGCTCTACCACAAGGCCACTAGTGGGGTAGTACCCTCTCGCCACTAGGCCTCACTAAAAGGGGGAGGAGGGAAGCTCTGGCCAGCACAACAAGAAGGGAGGAGAGGGTTTCAAGACTTGGAAGTTTTGACGAACGAAGTCTTCAAGCCAGGGTATTTATAGCAAAACCAAAAGTCAACCAACGGCCAAGATCAAGCCATGTGCAAGGCAAGTGTAAGGCCAAGATCAAGCCAAGTGCACCCACAAACACTCCACAAAACACTCCACAAAACAAGCCACAAAACAAGGCACAAAAGGAGGGACCAATCGGCCAAGGCCAACCAATCCTCTCGACGCCAATCGCCCAAGCCACCCTATTTCTTCAATGCGAGGTGACATGTCACCCTCCCGTTGGTCCAAAATGTTTCGCCTCTCTAAAAATCCGCAAAAATTATAAATGACATAGCCGAATTTTCCTACGAAGTCGGAAACGCTTTCATTTAAAAACGACTTATTCGCACTTGTGCCCAAATTCGGTCCTTTGCCTAACTTAAGGCTCAAATTTTCTACGACGCCCCACGCATATACTCCGAAATACGGTATAACATTCTCCTTCCTTAGAAACATTCGCCCCGAATGTTCCTTCTCAATTCTCAACACAAACATGCGCTAGTATATCCTTCACTGCTATAAGCACGAAAAAGATCATGCCACACCTGGCCATAAAAATAACAAACGCACAAATACTTAAACCCAAGTCAACGAGGAAACACCTCTAATAATCACAAAAACCCCTTACCTGAGGTCTAAAATATACCCCCTTCGCACCTACATTTCACAAAAGAAACGATCACACACGTTCACTTCTCCCCTATCTCGCCGCACTCTCTCGAACACTCGAGCTCTTCTAGTATCCGCACTACACTTCCAACGCTTCGCTTTCCAACCCTTGGAGTTACTACTCCAAACTTGGTCATCTTACTACCCTCGATTTCCTCTAAGGCCATTCTCGGCCTTCACGAACTGATTCGGTCGAACATATCTATGAACTCATACGATGGTCATCTAAACTTGGCCTAGCACCCTCGCGGACTTCGCCACCGCGGACCACCCAGAGCTGACCCTTCCTCGAACGGACGCCTGGTTGGCCCGCAACATGGCCCCAACCCACCCATCAGAGCGCCAACTTCCGCCTCGACACGGAACACATGGAAGCTACCACTTCCATCTCACACTAACCAGATTTTCAAATCACACTATAGCACAAAGCTATCCGAACATAACACTTAACACATCATTAACATCAATACATACAAGTATCTGTGGTTAAGGATATACCAAACTAGGCGGTTCAAGGACCGCTAAAATCGAACTTCCACCGCGACCTTACCGTGGCCCGCAATCGCTTAGTAGTCTGTGCTATCCTACCGCCACTCGGGTCTGATCTCGCCATATGGCCCCGTTGGCCGCAAGAATAACAAGCTCCTTTGGTACTACGACACTCCCGAAATGCGTCTACTACATCGACCACACCGAGGTAGGGTGATCGATCCGCCAACACCCCTACTCCTCGAACATTCAAACTCCGAGCCCCGACCGCTTCCCGAATATCCAAGCGGTCCCGGCGTCGCGGAGGACCACTCTGCAATGGCGGAGGTACATAACTAGTTCTGGCCGAGGCGGTCCGCCTCGGTCGCCAAAATATCCGCCGTCTTGGCCTTCTTCTCGCTGAAAGCGTCCACCTGCCGATCTTCGCGCCTCGCACTCGCAAGTGCGAGCTCAATGCTGGCAATGTCCATGCCGGCCAAGAGAAACACCCGAACAACTCTCGCTAGGTAATCATCGAGCCTCAGAACATATCGTGCACTCGATCCTCCATACTAGCTACTAATGCGGAACATACCGCCAATGAGTCGAACTCACATCAGACTCCCGAATCAGACGCCTGCTCGCTCAACATCAAAAATCTGCCCGAGCCCTCTCATTTGTGGAGGCAAGAAATGTGCCGAAGGCCCCCAAAACTCGCCCCAAACGGCCGAAGTGCATGCTCTCCCGAGAGCTCCCACGAAGTCAAACCAATCGATCGCGTATCACGCAGCCGATGCGAACTAAATGTCACGACTCGCCTCAAGCCTCGATCACCCGCATGATCCTTCGCAATGACGGATGAACTCCTCGCGATCATCCTCCGCCGACCAGAAACTCAAAGCGGCTACCACTAAGGAAATCCTGTAGCCTCAAATCGCTCGCCAGTGCACTACAGCCGGGCTGAATCGAATCGCGCCCACTTATCTCTCATATCTCGCCACAACCTCGCCAATAATCGCCATCTCTCGCGACCCATCTCCCGCCTGCATCGCGGGACCGAGGCTCGTATCAGTAGTCTCAGCAGCCGCCGCGCTCTAAACTCGCCAGGCCGCGGCGCCGCAAAACTCGCCGTCAAGCACTACTCGTGTATCGACGACCGCGCTCGCATTTCTCAATCCCACTAGCGCCTCGCCGCCTTGCCCTTCTCGCCCCGCTGCTCGCAGAGGCATAATCGTAAAACGAAACACGCCGAGGGGTCCAACTTACAACACGCCTCTAAGGCACGATCTCGTAATGAGAAGAATGGAAACCAATCCTAAATGTCCTATAGCCTCACGATTATAGACGTGGTGCACAACACACCGATAATCAAGACTTACTGTACACGGTGCAGACACTTTCCGAGGACTAATCGCTCGATACCACTTTGTAACGCCCGAACCCGGCCCGCATCGTGCCTTACCCCGCACCCTAGTGATACAACATCAAAGAAAACCAAGGAAAATAAAACACGAGTCATGAAACGAGATATAATAAATAAACAGCAACCAAAATAATTGCCTTCAAGATATACACAAAACCCGAACAGCTTGTCCTTTTACAAACCCCGCCACAACAAAGGCTGCACTTAAGATTTACAACAACTATGACGGACAGTGGCTCGCCATACCCCGAATGTACAAGAACCTACAACTCGTGGAAACATACCAAAGATAAGCCTCCAAGGAACGGAGCTTTCCAACACGCTAAATGAGATCCTAAGAGGGGATCCACGATCGATGTATTTCTACCGCAGATTGAACGCACTTCAAGGAGGTCGATAACAGTACTAAGTATGTGAATCACAACATCGTAAATGAAATCATAATAGCCTAAAAAGCAGGAGACATGTATGATAACCAAAATACAGTACGCAACATAAAAGTAGTCAAGTCAGGGACTCACGCCCTCAAAGTTACCACTCAACTATAACTATGGGTCTCACGCCCACAACATCCATCATGTTCGCATCATGGCCGCATGCCCCTAACATCGCGACGGTAGACATGTCCATGATGCAACACAATAACAAGGCCGCACGGCCACATGCCCCGGACATCAGACGGTAGACATGCCCATGTAACCTCAATAACAATATATCGCGGTCAACCCGCCGCGTGGCCACATGCTCGGAATCAGATCGGTAGACACGCCCATGTTGCGCATAACCATATATCGGGTAATCAACCCGCCGCGTGGCCGCATGCCCGGAATCGCGTCGGTAGACATGTCCATGTGTCATCAACAACAAGACAAGAATCAAAATGGAAACATACCGTGGAATTCTCCATCATCGCCAAAGACGCTCCAAGTAAGTTCTCAATAAGTCAACCGCCTCTATCGAGACGCAGAATACGTAAATACCACACTTGCACAACAAAAGCTATCATCACAAGCATAGGCAAGTTTCACAACAACAAGCATAGGCAAGTTTCACAACAACAAGCATAGGCAAGTTTCACAACAACAAGCATAGGCAAGTTTCACAACAACTCAAAGTACTTTCATTTTATGCCAAAGTCCGGGTTTTTAACCCCAAAGTACTACATACGTTAAGTTCTTTTAAATGAGATCCATTACTTTTATAAAAGTCACCCGATACCCGTAGTATTAGAATGACCAACCCACATTCCTTTTCAAAATCAAGTAACAACATTCTTTCCTAAGTTCCAGCTTGCCTAGTTTCAATTACTCAAGCTTCTCATTTTCAAATGGTTTCATAGTTCCCAAACTTAATCACTTGATTCCTTTTAGAACAATTGAGTAATATATGTCTCACGTGAGAGTAGGCTATTCTTGTTTACAACATTCTTATTACAAAGACCATGATCTAGAAAATGTATATCATTTTGTCTCATCTTAGTTTCTACGCAGATGGAGGTTTCTACTGGTTTTAATACAATTCATCATTATTCAATACATTTTCCTTTATTAACGCCGCAGTTGGTCCTGTCGATACACATTCTGATTTCCAAATCAAGAAACATTATCCCTTTAAATAAAACCAAGTACTCATTACTCACGAATGAGGTTTCACACACACAGTCACATTACAACAAATAAGTTAACTCTCGTATCTTATAAGCTCAAGTCCCTTAACTTCTAACATCAAGAAACCATTTTCTTTACCTCTCTTAAGACATTATACCTAACTCCCAAAAAGCTAGTATAACTCTTTTAAAACCTTTTAAAACCAAGTGTTACTCTTCCTTCCAAAACGATTTATAAATCTTTGAAATACATCAAGTTCTTTATTATAACTAGCCGCTATAATTCACATCGCTTACCTTTTAAAACCACAAAGTATTTTCTTACCTTCATAAAGTCGTTATAACCAACTTCCCATAAAGCCGTTATAACACTTTATGTTTTAAGAACAATCAAACACGCTTAACACATGTACGCTCACCGTACTACATAGTTCACACATATCATGCTAGAAGAGATAGGAAGAGGTTCACATACCTCGCGACGATTTATCGACAAAAGCAAAATGCTCCAAGTACTACAACCTTGCTAGCCCTTTCCACTCTCGAGTAGAATACGCTACTCTTAGTACTTTCACCTATAAAGGTCACAAACGCCTATTAACCCCAAAACACAAGTTCTATCTTTCTACGTAAAATTCGCAAAGACTTCCTCACACAACAGAAATCTCCTCCTCTATCGAGGCCGGCTACCAAGCCAACCAGGGGGGGTTTACACGTCTAACAGGCCGTGGACCATCCTACTCAGTAACTCTATACAAGTCTACAGAATACACCCTATGTAAAGACATTCGCTTCTTTTCTTTATTCTTCAGCTTAAGTCAAAAGACATTGCCAATACTAAGTATAGTTCCATATATAGTATACTTCAACTATATATTCTAACAAACATGTAATTTCCAATTACAATAGAGAGGACAAGATAATTACCTCGATAAGCCAATAATTATCCAAGTTAAATTTCGATCCTTAGCAATTTTTAGATCATACTCCGTGTGCTCTATCCCTCTCCAAACAACCCTTATTAGTTCTATCCAACTTCTACTTAAATCCTTCAACTAACAATGAAGATTCCTTAGGTTTCGGTTTGAGACTAAAAAGGTAGTATTTCTGGCTCACGATAGATGTAACTTTGAATACAACAAGGTATAAGGCCAGCGAGAGTGAGAGGTATTTTGGGCATTATAACAATACTGGAAGACAACTTTCTACCAAGGGTACCTCACGAGAACACTCCAACGTGGGGGTATGCTCTCGGCCACAAGGCCACTAGGGGTAGTACCTCTCACCACTAGGCCTCACGGTGCAAGGGGAGGGGAAGCTCTGGCTAGCACAACAAGAAGGGAGAAGAGGGTTTCAAGACTTGGAAGTTTTGGATGAATGAAGTCTTCAAGCTTAGGGGTATTTATAGCAAAACCAAAGCCAACCAATGGCCAAGATCAAGCCATGTGCAAGGCAAGTGTAAGGCCAAGATCAAGCCAAGTGCACCCACAAAACACTCCACAAAACACTCCACAAAACAAGCCACAAAACAAGGCACAAAAGGAGGGACCAATCGGCCAAGGCCAACCAATCCTCTTGGACGCCCAATCATCCAAGCCACCCTATTTCCTTCCAATGTGAGGGTGACACATGTCACCCTCCCGTTGGTCCAAAATGTTTCGTCTCTCAGAAAAATCCGCAAAAATTATAAATGACATAGCCGGAATTTTCCCTACGAAAGCTGTGGAAACGTTTCGTCGAAAAACGACTCTATTCGGCACTTGTGCCCAAATTCGGTCCTTTGCCTAACTTAAGGCTCAAATTTTCTACGTACGTCCTTACGTACATACTCTGGAAATACGGGGTATAACACTCACGATCTCTCGTATGTAAAGTCTAGCGTAATCCTCGGCCGAAAAAGTCATCCTGACGGGAAGAAAGTGGGCGGATTTCGTCAGCATGTCGATGATAACTCAGATGGAATCATGCTTCCTGTGAGTGCGAGGTAACCCTGTAATAAAGTCCATATTGATCACCTCCCACTTCCATGTCGGAATCTCTATAGCCTGCAACAACCCACCAGGCCTCTGGTGCTCCACCTTGACCTGCTGACAACTCGGGCACTGAGAAACAAACTCTGCAACGTCCCTCTTCAGGCCATCCCACCAATACACAGATCTGAGGTCGTGGTACATCTTTGTCGACCCCGGATGGATAGAGTAACGCTACCGCAGGCTTTCCTAGAAGCTGCCACAAAGTCCTGCAATATCTGGAACACACAACCTGCCCTCAAACCTTAGCACCCCATCAGGTGCTACCTCAAAAGGACCCTTCCCCTCACGAAGAGTCGTATCTCGATATCGTGTCATAATCGGATCCTCATACTGTCGCCTCTTCACCTCCTCGACGATGGAAGATTCGGCAACCTCTCGAACCCGAACCCCACTACTATCAGAATCAATCAATCGGACTTCAAGGCTCTCTAGCTGATGTAACTCGCGGACCATGCCCCTCCTCTCTGGCTGCACATCTGATAGACTACCCATCGACCTACGACTAAGGGCATCTGCCACTACATTGGCCTTCCCTGGGTGGTATAGGATAACGACATCATAATCCGTGAGTAGCTCTAACCACCGTCTCTGTTGCAAGTTCAGCTCCCTCTGGCTGAAGATATACTGGAGGCTCTTGTGGTCTGTGTAAATATCCACATGAATTCCATACAAATAATGTCTTCAGATCTTCAAGGCGTGAATCACTGCTGCCAATTCTAAGTCATGTGTGGGGTAGTTCTTCTCATGCTTCTTGAGCTGTCGAGATGCGTAAGCTATAACCTTGCCCTGCTGCATCAACACGCATCCAAGCCCGATGCCCGACACATCACAATAAACCACATAGCCGTCGACCTCCGAAGAGTAAGAATCGGGCGTTGTCAACCTCTCCTTCAAGAATCGGAAGCCCTCCTCACAAGCATCCGCCCATCGAAACTTAGTTGCCTTCTAAGTCACTTGGTCAAAGGTCCCAAATAGAAGCAAACTTCTCCACAAACCTCCTGCAGTAACCCGCAAGGCCCAAAAAGTCGCAACTGCTGTGGTAGTAGGTCTAGGCCAACTCCTCGATCGCTTCCATCTTTGTCGTATCCACCCGAATACCATCGGCCCCGACAATGTGCCCCAGAAATGCCACCGAAGCAAACCAAAACTCACACTTCGAAAACTTGGCATACAACTGCTGGTCCCGGAGAACTCTCAGCACCGTCCTCAAATGCTCTGCATGCTCCCGCTTCGAGCGAGAATAAATCAAGATGTCATCAATGAATACTATCACAAACGTATCCAAAAGTGGCTTGAACACTCGGTTCATCAAATCCATAAATCGCCGAGCATTGGTCAAGCCGAAAGACATGACTGAACTCATAGTGCGTCACGTCCGAATGCGCCTAGGGACATCCATCTCCCTCACTCGCACCTGATGGTAACCAGATCGTAGGTCTATCTTGGAGAAACACCTCGCACCCTGTAACTGGTCGAACAAGTCATAAATCCTGGGAAGGGTATCTGTTTAATAGTCACCTTGTTCACCGCCAGAATCGACACACGCGCAGGCCCCATCCTTCTTCTTCACAAACAATACTGGCGCCTGCGGAGAAACACTAGGCCCGATAAATCCCTTCTCCAAAGAAATCTCTCAGTTGGTCCTTCAACTCTCTCAACTCGGCAGGTTCCATTCTGTATGGCGGAATGGATATAGGTCGAGTATCAGGCAGAATATCAATGCAAAACTCTATCTCCCTCTCAGGAGGGATACCCGAGAGGTCGTCTGGGAACACATCCGAAACTCTCTCGACCATCGAACCGATCAAGGTCCGTGTCACCGCGATATCAAATACCGAATGAGATGGTAGATATACCCTTCTCGAACCATCTTCCCGGCCTCGAGGTAAGAAATAAACTTACTCGGCGACACGATGTTCCTCCCACTCGATAACCGGCCTCAGAAACCGAACCGTACCAACCGCTTCCTACTACATTGGCGTAGCAAGAAGCTAACCAATCCATACCCATGATCACATCAAAATCGGTCATATCCAACTCTATCAAGTCGCTAGTGGTCCGACGATCGATATAGTCACCGGGCAAGCCCTATATACCCGCCGCCTACCACCGAATCCCCATCGCCGTAGCTACCTCGTGCGGTCTATGGACTCGTGCTCTATCCCTATCCTACTAGAAATATGGGAGATATATAGGACAAGGTAGAACTCGGATCTATCAAGGAATATACGCCACAACAAGAAACCGATAAAGTACTGTGATGACATCCGTGACGCCCCGTCTGGCGGCCGGACATGGCATAAATGCGGTTTGAGGATCACTGGAACTAGGACCCTTGCCACGACCTCTCGCGACCGCTGGCCCATGAGCACCCGCCCGGCGAATAATCGTAGAGGAGAAGACCCGCTAAAGACCGTAGTCAACCCTACCATCTCGCGCGCCCTTGGTCTGACGATCCGCAAAGTGACCTCGCCGCCGCAAGTGTAACAAGCTCCCGCAGAGTACCACAACTCCCGTAATGGATCTACCACATCGAACACACCGGAGGAAGGTGGTCTCGATCGGTTAGCACCTCGCTACTCGAAGTCCAAGTCACGGGCACCGACCTACCCCGAATACTGGATGCCCGATGGTGTAGGAGTGCTCGAGCCGCCGAGGTGCAAATCTAGTCTGGCACGAGATCGCCCACCCCGAGAGCTACCAAAAGACCTTGTCGCCCCGCCTTCTTCTCGCCGAGCACTGCCAACCCGTCGGCTCTACGCCTCACACCTGTCGTGAGCTCGCATGAGGCAATGTCCATGCCCGGCTGAAGAGCTATACCCGATCAAGACTCTTCCAAGTAGTCATCAAGCCCTGTGACATAGCGGTGCACTCGGTCCTCCATATCTGCCACTAACGCGGGGACATACCGAGCCAACGAGTTGAACTCCACGTTGTACTCCCGAATTATGCGCCCGCTCTGCCTCAGCATCAAAAATTTGTCGGTTCGTGCTCTCCTCATCTGCGGAGGCAAGAAGTGAGTGAGAAATGCCTCTGAGAACTCGTCCCAAACAGCTGGAGGCGCATGCTTCCCCCGGGACAGCTCCAATGAATCAAACCAGTCGACTGCAGTATCACGCAGCCGATGTGAACCTAAGACCACTGACTCGGTCTCCGAAGCCTTGATCACTCTCATGATCCGCTGTAACAGTCGGATGAACTCCTGCGGATCATCCTCGTGCCTCGACCCATAGAACTCGCGGGTCGCAACTCGTAAAGTCCCGGTCTCAAACTATCCGACCTCGGGTGAACCACGGTACTACCGAATCGAATCGATGATCCACCTATCCTCGTGCTCGCCACGACTTCGCTAATAATCGGGCCATCTCGTAACCCATCTCCTCTCGCTATGTGCCGCGGACCGAGGCTCAGTGCCGTGGCCTCGTGAGCCACCGATGCGCTCTAAACCTCGTTGGCCGACGGCGCCGTGGAACTCGCCGCCGTATCACCGGGTAAAGGCCGGGCTCGGGCCGTCGTGACCCTGTGTCCTACTAGCGCCTCCTCGCTGCCTTGCCCTTCCGTGCAGGTTACTTGCGTCGAGGCATAATCGTAAACAAAAGAAATTCGCCGAGGGTCCAACTTATAACACAGCTCTAAGGCACGATCTCGTGAGTGAGAAGAATGGAAACCAATCCTAAATATCCTGCAGCCTCGATTATCGTGTGGTGCACAACACACCGATAATCAAGACTTACTAGATACGGTCCGTAGACACTTTCGAGGATTTAATCGCTCGATACCACTTTTGTCACGACTGCCTCGCCCGCGGATCGTGCCTTACCCGCACCCAAGTAGACATACATCGAGTAACCGGAATATAAACTTGCAAACATGAAACAAAGGTAAAATAAAAATACATCCAAAGAAAAGTTGCCTTCTGCATGTATATAAATACCAAAAGTGAATTACATCCCAACTTTACAACAGACTACAGGACTTCTAAGAAGGTGTAACACTATGACGACAGTGGCCCCGCCATACCCTGAATGTACAAAACATCTACAACACTGGGAGAACTGCACTAAAAGTCGAGCCTCCGAGAAATGGAGCTCCCGACACGAGTAAAGATCCTAAGAATGAGGATCCACCACCGCTTCTTACTCGCGGCATGAACGCAGCCTCAAGGAGGTCAAGACAACAGTACCAAGTATGTGAAACCGTAGTACCGATATATATAATCATAACATTTTAAAACCAATTCACAAATATGTACGAAACAACTAAGTTAACCGCATATCGTGCCACATCATAAACAAGAGCAAAAATAGATATAATGTAACTGGTCTTTTCTAGGCCGCTAATGATCGAAGCAAGGCCAATCGTCCATAGTATCACTATGCGAGCCTAATCTCGAACTCCCGCACCGCACGGGCCCCTAGCCCGCATGAGGTATTCTCGACGGGGTAGCTAACCCGCGACATCGCCCCGACTCGCATCCGCATGGCCACATAGACCGCATGAGGTATTCTCGCGACGGCGTAATACACCCGGAGGATCATCCCGAACTCCCGCAGCTCGCATAGGTCCCATGGACCCGCATGAGGTATTCTCGCGACGGGGTGGCTAACCCACGACATCGTAACAAGTCAGGAGGGTGAGTGATATAATACTAACACAACGGCTTATCGTTAAACAACATAAGCACAATAAGAATAACCTCCTTACACAAGCGTCACAAGATACTAACACACGTAGCATCATAACATGTTTATCAAACCAACTTACCATACCTTCAAACATCATTTCAAGCATTTGATAAACAAATAATTAAACCGTTTTTCTTATCTTTCTTAAGTCGTTATAGCTAACTTCCCATAAGGCTAGTATAACACTTAAACTTTTTTATGAAAACCAAGTATTACTTTTCTTCCAAAATGATTCATAAATCTTTTTGAAATATTCAAGATTCTTATTAATTAGAACTCAAGTCCAAAGACATCAAAGTAAAGCCAAATTTAGTTTAACACACGTACGTCTACCGTACTATATATATTTCACAAATATCATGCTCAAAGGGATAGGAAGAATCACATACCTCCTCGGCTAAATCCACTTGCCAAGTCGGATATGTCGCGCGCAGAGTGTCAACCTATAATAGTCAAAACACGCCTATCAAATTCTAGTTTTACGTGGGATTCTTCTAAGTAAGATTTCTCTTAGTCTACGAAAAATTGGGCAGCACCTCCCCCGTTTCTACTCAATTCTCCACTTTTTTCAAGGCCCGATAATAGTAACCAACATGCCATAAATAAGGCGCAATAATTCCGAAATTTAAAGAAGGGGATCACACGCCCAAACGGAACGCGATTAACAATCTTCCCCTTAACAACAACAATAATTAAAGAAGGGGATCACACGCCCAAACGGAACGCGATTAACAATCTTCCCCTTAACAACAATGTAAATACATTCCAAAGTAAATACAGTCCAAAGTAAATACAGTCCTTAAGTTGGGGTCCTTGGCCAACTTTTACAATTTTACTTATCCAATTACTTCATTAGTCTTCCAACTTATATTCCAATTTTTATATAAGTTATAGTTTCTTTGTTGTTAACTTTTTAGTAAGTAATGGATACATTTTTACCATTTTAATGGCTAATATGCCAATTCTCCTTTTAACATCTTAACAAGATCCAAATCTTTACTTATATCTCATACTCCATAATATACTTCCAATATATGTATAATATCCAATATACATAATAATCAACTTCACAAAGAGGTTAAGGTTCATTACCTCAATTTAGTCCAAAAATATCCAAGAACTTAAAGTCGTTCCTAAGCAAGTTTTAGCTCCAAATCTTTGTGTTCCAAACCACCACAAGTCACCTTTAGAAGTTCCTGACCAACTTCTATTCAAGAATTAACTCCAAAAAGTGAAGAACACTAAGGCTCCATTTTTGGCATGCTCTCGGCCAAGGGGGGTTTTTTAGAGGCTAGGGTGTGAAATCTTGTCTAACTCTTGGTTACTAATCTTCCTAATACATTAAGGAAGAACACTTAGAAGTTTAAGAATTATTGGACAACAATTGCTCAAAAATTGAGGCTTTGGACGAGAACACTAGGAAAGGGAGATAAAATATTTTCAAGTCTTGAAATGTTCTAAGTGTGGAAGATTTTCATCAACTAGAGGGGTTTATATAGGACAACCAAGGGCTAGGATTGAGACATGTGTATGGTATAGATTGAGGACATGTGTTTGTGTGGGTCCCTTTGTCCACCACCTCACAAATACCATGCAAGACTTTTGGCCACTTGTCTTGCCCACTAACTTGCAAAAAAACCGTCCACTATGCCATGCAAATGCCATGCAAGACTTTGGCCACTTGTCTTGCCCACTAGTCTTGAAAAACGTCCACCCATATCCACTTGGGGTGACACATGTCGCCCTCCTATTGGTCCAAAATATTTATCTCTCGGGAAAAAAATTCATAATTGGAAAAAAAAAAAAAATGAAAACGTAAAATTTCCTTCACAAGGTTCGGAATATTTTCCATCGGAAAACAATTCTTTCATTCTTACCCTAAATAGGGTTTATACATTCGTACGTACCTCCTTACATACATACTCCTAACTACGGTATAACATTATTTCCTCGAGAAACATTCGTCCCGAATGTTCCTCCTAGATTCGATTAACTCAGATAACGGCATAGTCCCTCATAACTTGAACAATTTGCAAAATGCCACATATGGCCACAATAGAACACTTAAGTACATACGACAATTAAAATTAACCAGTAGGAAAGTGAGTTACTTGGAGGTGTGGGGAATAAGTGAGGATACTCCGCTCCCACGCTCTCTCCTGCTCGCTCGCCATAAGACTGACTAAGCCATCCTTTGTCCGCCGCTAACCTCGACGATCGGTATCGATGGGAATCTCTCTCCTCGATACTCCTCTAACACTGGCATCATCGGGTGCATCAATAGATGGATCCGTACATCTCTCGGCATCACCTAGAAAAAAACATGAAAATCGGATGTATCGCATGCAAGATCGAACTCATAAAGAACCAAACTCCTGCCTACCCTACGAACAACTCGATAAGGCCCAATGTACCTTGGGCGAGCTTCCTTTCCCAAACCTCTTACACCCTTCATGGGTGACACCTTCGTGAAAAAAAAACCGCAACCTCGAACTCCAAATGTCGGATTCGGACTTCTGCATCGACGAAGCCGACATAACCGCCTCCCGATAAGCTTCACCTTATCCACCGCGCGCTTGAACCAAGTCTGGTCGACTAATCGCACTTCACCCACATAAAACCAATCGGTGACTGCACTTCCTCCCATATAAGGCCTCGTAAGGCGCCGTCTGATACTGGAGTGGTAGCTGTTATACGCAAACTATACTAGCGGCAAATGATCCTCCCTACTACCCTCGAATAAATAACACAGCTCGCAGATATCCTCGAGTGTGCGGATAGTACGCTCTGCTGTCCGTCGGTCCGAGGATGGAATGCGGATCGAGGCTCACCGCATCCCTAATCCGCCGAAAGACCTCGAAGTTAGCCAGAAATGGGCTCTGTCCGATATGATAGATATAGGGACCCATGCGATCTCACGATCTCGTATGTAAAGTCTAGCGTAATCCTCTACGAAAGGTCGCCCCGACGGAAGAAAGGGCGGATTTCGTCAGCCTGTCGATGATAACCCAGATGGAATCATGCTTCCTCTGAGTGCGAGGTAACCCTGTAATAAAGTCCATATTTATCACCTCCCACTTCCATGTCGGAATCTCTATAGCCTGCAACAACCCACTGTGCCTCGGTGCTCCACTGACCTGACAACTCGGCACCGAGCAACAAACTCGCAATGTCCTCTTCGTGCCGCCCCACCAATACACGATCACGAGGTCGTGGTACATCTTTGTCGACCGGATGGATAGAGTAACGCCGCGCGTGCTTCCCTAACTCCACAAAGTCCCGCAATATCCGAACACACAACTCGCCTCAAACCTTAGCACTTATCGTGTGTGTCACGACCACCCCGGCTCACATGGTGCCCTACCTGGGCACCCCTTTGGCAATACATCGAGAATAGCGGTGAACATACACAATCGATAAAATACTTAAACATAAAATAACAACAAAGCTAGCCGATAAGGCCACCTTCCGTAATTTATAACAATAAAACAAGACATTTTTTTCTTTACAACCCAATCCACAATGTGACTACAGCACTTAAGAATAACAATCTCAAGTGACAGGCCCCGCCATACCCTGAATGTACAACAACCGACAATACCAGATAAGCCTCCGAAATGAGGAGCTTCAACCAGCAAAGTGATCCTAAGAGCGAGGATCAAGAACTGCATTTACTCGCATTTAACGCAGCCTCGGCGAGGTCGATAATATGTACCAAATATGTGAAATCGAAAGATCAGAATGAAATCATAAGTCTAATAATAAAAGCGAGACATGTATGATACTCGATTAACAAGACATTGTGCCTTACTAACAATGAGTAAAATAGGTGTATACTTACAATATAAAGTAGGAAGCTCACGATCAAACAGACCACTGTCCGCAGATTATTAAGCAATCCTATTTCTGGGACTATTTCACCCGCATAGATCGCGTGGACCCGCATGAGGTATTCCTCGCATGGGACTATTTCACCCGCATAAGCCCTTACGGACTCGCATGAGGTATTCCTCGCATAGGCTGGACCCGCACGCATGGGACTATTTCACCTGCATAAGCCCTACGGACTCGCATGAGGTATTCCTCGCATCGTGGATAGCAAATCTACGGAAATATGCAATGCCACAAACCCGGAATGACCCGCATTATTTCAACTACTAGCACAAATCCGGCTATCACACATAACATAAACACTACCGGCTTATCATACAATATTTAAGCAAGTTAAGCAATCCCCTAACTTCTTATTATTCTGTTTCATATACACTCTCATTTTAGTTTACTTAAGGCACTAACATATTCTTAATAAAAATCCGGGAATTTAACCCAAAGTACTACGTACTTCTATTCTTTCAAAATAACTCATTTCATTATAAAACTTCCAAGATACTAATAACCGTAGTATCAAGTTACAATTTCTTTTTCAAGGCAAGTCACAATACTTTTAGAAATAAAATTAGGCTTCTAAATCAAGTGACTTCTTTTCTTGTAAAAACCTTAGGCAATTGATGCCTTTAAAACAATTTGCCTTTCAAATAAATCAAGCCATTTATCTTTCCATAAAGCCAATATAACCAACTCCCCATAAAGTCGTTATATTCACTTTATACCTTTGACAAGTACAATTTCCTTTCCAAGGGACTTATACGTTTAAAACGAAACAAGTGTCACATTCTTTAAAACTCTTCAAGTCCCTTAACATGCTTAAATTACTTAAGAGTAAACCATTCTCTTATTAACTTTCCATAAAGTTATTATAACCAACTTTCCATAAAGCCGTTATACTAGCTTTATACATTAGCAACTTACATACTTCTTTTTAACCAATAGACTTAAAGTTTCCAACAAAACAAGTATCAAAATACTTTCAACATACTTAAAGTCTCTTAAGTTTTGAAAACCAAGATATCCTTAATAAATAAACAAGTGAGTTAATTCCCTAACTCAAACAACTTGGGCATTCTTAAAATAAGCCAAGGATATCAAATAGACTAGATTGTCAAAGTCTTGTACGTCTGCCGTACTATACATTTACAACTTAATCATGCTCAAGAGATAAGAAAGTTCCACATACCTCTTCGGTTTAATCCACTTGCTAAGTCCAATCGTCGTACGTAGTATGCCAACCTATAATGACCATAGTACGTCTATTAACTTCTAGTTTCAAACGTAGAATATTCCAAGTGCAAGTCACTAAATTCTACGGAAAATCGGACAGCACTTCCTTTGTTTTTACTAACTTTGCCACCTTTTTCAAGGCCGAATACAATAACCAAACAGCCCCAATTGGCTCACAATTTTATAGAAGGTAGTCCAATACAAATGACTAACTAAACAGCCCCAATTGGCTCACAATTTTATAGAAGGTAGTCCAATACAAATGAATAACCAACTAATACAAACTACAAGTCCAAAATCGGCACCTTGAGTTCAACAAAACCAATTCTTATCCAACTTCCATTTCAATCCATATTGGTAGCATAACAAGATATCAAGTCGCATTTGATTATCATAACCATAATCTTTAAGTAAGTAACATGCGACGATTTTAACAACGATTAAATTGTAATTCAACTTAGTCATGGCTTACATTACATTTCGGATTTCCAAGGCTATAATCAATCCATAATCCTTCTAACTCCAAAATAACAACTCCATGCTTGCAACATACAAAGCTAACAACAACAATATGAATAATCTTGTAATATTTTCAAAGAACAAGATTATACCTCAATGATTCTAAATCCAACTCCAATCCGAAGTCGCTCCTTAGTAGTTTATAGCCCCTCCAAGACACTTCAATCCGCTTGTTGAGACCCTTAGAACAACATCACCAATTATCCTTCAAATTCTCCAAACAAAACCTAGAAAGACCATTAGGTTTTCGTTTGCGACTAACCCGTAAACTACCTTTTTCCAAGATTTTTCTATTGAGATGTGTTTACAATACACCTAAGAACCTTGGTTTAAAGTGTGGGATCAAATGGACAAGAAACGAAAAATTCTTCCTTCTCCCCTTAGGTGAACCCGAGACCTCCTCTAATGAGTTCTTCAAATTTGAGAAATTTTGCTAAGTGTTAAGTCCTCCTTGCTACTAGTATAATATATAAAGTGTATTGGATGGTCAAGATATACACAAATGTGAGGCTTGGATGTGGTCTTCCAAAATATCAAGACTTATGACCTTTGACTTTAGTCAAATTTCTCATGCTACACATGTTGCAAGACTTGTCTTGCAACAAAGGTCCAATGACCCTCTTGCCCTTGCATATTTCGACCAAGGCATCACATAAGGGGGGTGACACGTGGCGCCCTCCCATTCGTCACAATAACATATTTTCCGACAATTCCATACTTTCCGATAAACTTTTTACAAGTCTCGAATCTTAACATTTGTGAGTTCATACTTACGTTCTTAAGACATGTCCTGTAATTACGGGGTGTAACATTCTTCCCCCCTTAGAAACATTCGTCCCCGAATGTTCTTTTGGGAGTCAAACTTAAAGATAGCGACATAGCCTTCTTTTACAACCCCTACATACCAATAATACCACACGAGGCCACATAACAATACTCATACCAAAATGTCAAACTGAACCCCACGTGTCAACATCGGTTATCAGCATAAAGCTTCCGCTGACTCTGAGCTTACTAGTAATCTTTCCTGGATAAGCTTCGCCTTATCCACGAGCCTGAATCGATGCGGGCCAAATAATCGAACTCGCCTATGTCGAACTCACCAACCGCGAGCTACACTTCCTACAAACAAGGCCTCAAACAGGCCATCCGAAATCGAAGGATATCTGTTATCGCATTTAAACACGACAAGAGGCAATCAACCTTCCCGCTATTCTGAAATCAAAAACACAGCCCGCAACCTATCCTCGCGCTCGGATAGTACGCTCGCTGACCGCTTGGCCCGAGGGTGTAATGCAACACTGAGACTCACCTGTGTCCCTAATCCCTTCTGAAAAACCTCCAGAAGTTATCTGCAACCGAACTCATCTATCTGTAATCATAAGCGTAGGAACCCCGTGCAGTCTCACAATCCCTATGATATACAAGCTAGTATAAACCTCAGCCGAGTAAGTGGTCCCAATCCGAAAGAACATAATTTGGTTTCGCGGCTAATTACCATGACCCTGTGGAGTCGCACTTCCTCCGAGTACGATGCCACCCCAGAACAAGATCCATTTTAATTACCTCTCATATCTAGGTTGGGATTTCAATCGCTCGCAATAGCCCATCAAGCTTCTGGTGCACAACCATGACCTGCTACAAACTCGGACACTAAGCAGTAAACTCCGCTATGTCTCTCTTCCGGTCATCTTATCCATACATACATCTGAGGCCACGACACGACTTAGTCGGCCCCAAAAAATTAGAGCAATAAGCACTGCATGCCTCCCCTAGAACCTGTTGACTAGTCCTGCAGCACCGGGTACACGCAATCTATCTCATCTCATAGCACCCCATCCGTGCTACTCAAATGTGCTCTTCTCTCTCGAGAGTCGTAACTTCGATACCAGATCATAAATCGAATCCTCATACTGTCGCCTCCTTACCTCCCCAACAACGGAAGACTCGGCAACCTCTCGGATCTAGACTTCATTAACCTTGGAAACAAACAATCGAACCCCTAGGCTCGGTAACTGAAGGATCTCACGGACCATATCCTGTCTATTTGGCTGCCTATCCGCGCACTACCCTTAGTCCACCACAAAGAGTATCTCAGAATCGCCTTGCTTTCCCGGATGGTATAGGATACCAATATCACAATCCTTGAGTAACTCTAACCACCATCTGTCGCAAATTTATCGCTCACCAGATATACCGGAGGCTTTTGTGGTCTGCACAATTATCCACATGAAGTCTGTATATACGTCATGCCCCCAAATCTTCCAGGCATGATTTAACTGCCGCCAGCTCTAAATCGTGAGTGGCGCAATTTCTTCTCCTGCTTCCCTAACTACCGGGAAAACATAGGCTCTATCCTTATCGGGTTGCGTCAGCACACAATCTAGCCCAACACCCAATGTGTTATCATAATAACCTAACCCTCTAGTCTCACAGGAGGGGTTAGAACTGTAGTCGTGGTCAACTTATCTTTCGATAACTGAAAGCCTTTCTCATTCCTGCGAAATATTCGGGTATCCTTAATCTCACTTATGGTTCCTGTTTCCCTTTCTCTGTTGCAACCAAACTTGGTCACTAAACTTAGATTTGATTCTTTTGCTTGCCTCACGGCTAAGACTTACTGTCAATCACATTTTTTGGGGGGGAGGTTTCCTTGATCTCGTCAAGTAGTAACCCGGTTTTCCTTTCCCAGTTTGTAGAGCCTATAACTAGGTGTTACCACATTTTTCTTGAAATGTTCTTACAGCCCATTATCAACTAATGGTCTTTACACTCGTCTGGGGTAATCATGACCCATGCAACTTACATTAATATCTTTACGATACTTCCTCGACCAATTCGTACGTCGTTCTTAATTACCCCAACACAACACTTTTCCCACGGTTATCTACAACTGTAACCTATGGCATGACGATACCGAAGACCTTACCTGTCTTATATCCTTCGTCTAACAACATGGGTACACGCAACCCCATAATTCGTAAAACTGTCATTTACATGGGGGAGAGAACTTATCTCCCTTAATAAACCTTCCTTGGAATCGCAACCCTAATCACAGGGTCCTCTCGCGGTCCAATAAACATCTAATCATCACGCACCGCCCTAAAGTCGTGTAGATTTTCAAAACCTACCAAAGATGCCCTCAATTTTCACGCAAGACTGCATTTATTTATTCATGCCTTGCACATTTTCTGAAATTATCCGAAGATCGTACATATACCGTATTTCCGGAGTATGTACGCGGGGACGTGAGAAAAGTTTGTGCCTTAAAGTGCTTGGCGAATTTTATTTGTGCATAACACCGTTAGAGTCGTTTTTCGCAAACGCTTTCACGACTTTCGTAGGGAATTTCCGCTATGTCATTTCTTATTTTTGCGGATTTTTCCGAGAGACGAAACATTTGGACCAACGAGAGGCGACACTTGTCACCCTCTCATTGATGGAGTGTGGCGGTCAAGCTTGGACGATTTGGGTGAGTTTTGTCAAGTAGTTGGTAGGATATTTTGTGGGTAGATGGATAAGGTGCACTTGGCATGATCTTGGCCCTACACTTGCATAGCACTTGGCTAGATCTTGACCATTGGTTGGCCTTGGCTTGTACTATAAATACCCCTTTGGAAGACTTATTCATCCTAAAATGTTCTAAGTCTTAGAAACCCTCCTCCCTTCATGTTGTTCTCGTCCCTCTCCCTTGTGAGGCTTAGCCGAGAGTTCCCTTCCCCACCCTTGGCGAGAGTACCCCAGAGTGGTAGGCCGGGGTATACACCCCCACCTTTGTGGTGTTGTCTCGTATATATACCCCCCCTCTTGGTAGAAATACTCTCAAAAGTATTGTTATAATGCACAAATTACCTAAGCCATATACCTTGTAGTATTCTAAGGATATACCTATACTAAAAGCCCGTAAAATACTATTATACTCCGCTACCACAAAAACCGAAACCCTAGGAAAATCTCCATAGTCCATTGGAGTATTGTGTAGAAGTTGGTTAGAACTTCTAAGGGTGGTTTAGAGCGGTTGAGCGCTCGGAGTTGAGCTAAACGCTTGCCCGGGATCGACTTTATACTTGGATAATTATGGGCTTATTGAGTTAAATATCTTGTCCCTCTATTGTAATTGGAAATTACATATTGTTAGAATATATAGTTGAAGTATACTATATATAGAACTGAGCGTAGTTATTGGCAATGTCTTTTGACTTAAGCCCGAATAATACTTACGAATGTCTTGCGACTTAAGCCCGAATTTAAAGAAGATTACCGAATCAGTAATTACTTAGGGTTGTATTACAAAGAGTACCGTGGAGTAGAATTGTACCGTTAGGGTTAGATGTATAACCTCCGGTTGGCTTGGCAGCCTTCCGTAGAGGGAGATTTACGCTGTCATGGGGAGGTGCCGAATTTTTCGTAGAATGTTCTACGAAGGGATCTAAATGTTAATAAGCGCCTTGTGGCCTTATAGGTTGGAAGATCGCGTATGGCGCGATCTGCGCTAAGGAGTAGCCGACGGTTTGAAGTACTTGGAGCGTTTTGCTATTAGTCGATACTGCCGCGAGGTATGTGAACCTCTTCCTATCTCTTCTAGCATGATATGTGTGAACTATGTAGTACGGTAGACGCATACGTGCTAAACGTATTTGATTGGTTTAAAACATAAAGTGTTATAACGCTTTATGGGAAGTTGATTATAACGAATTTATGTTGGTAAGAAAATACCGTGGTCTTGAAAAGGTAATCGATTTGAACTATAAATCGCTTGTTATGTGTTAATAAAGAACTTGAAGTATTTCAAAAGATTTTTGAATCATTTTGAAAGAAGAAGTAATATTTGGTTTTTGAAAACTTAAGAGTTATACTAGCTTTATGGGAAGTTAGGTATAACGGCTTAAGAATGTTTTATCGATTTCGAAATCGAATGTGTATCGACAAACCATCGGCGTTAATAAAAGGAAATGTTTTGAATAATTAAGTATTATTAAAACCAGAGAAACTTCCATCTGCATAAGCTAAGATGAGACAAAATGATATTTCCTAGATCATGGTCATTGTAATAAGATTGTTATAAACAAGATATCCTACTCACATATAAGGCTTATGTTTCTCGATTGTTTAAAGGAGAATTATATTCTTAAATGAATAAGACTATGAACTACTTAACCCTTTCTAAAAATGAGAAACTTGAACATTGGAAAGAATGTTGCTACTTGATTTTACAAAGAGGAGTAATTGATTTACTTTAAAAGATAATCACTCTATTTTCATATACTACGTATTGTGTGACTTTTGTGAATGTAACGTATCTTTTAAAGAGTTAATGTATGAAGTACTTTGGGGATAAAACCCGATCTTGTTAATCATATAGTAGAAGGTACCTTGTGTGAACAACTTGATTGTATTGGTTTGTGATAGCCTTGTAATACTTTCTTGATTGCTTAGATAAGTAAACGTGTTAGGAAGCTACGTGTGTTAGTATCTTGTGATGGTTGTGTAAAGGGGTTTCTTGATTGTGCTTATTAACTATCGATCGTTATGATAGTATTGTGGCATTCATCTCTTGAGATGATTCCGGTTAAGCCGCCTCCGATGCGGGTAGACTCAAAGGGTCGATGGACCTATGATTTGAGAATACCTCATGCAGGTCCCAGGGGCCTATGCGGAGCTACGAGAGTTCCAGGTTAGTATGCGTCCTTTATAGGCATGCGGTCCATGTGGCCATGCGGATCGCGAAGTCGTGACGATGCCGGGAGTAGCTACCGATGCGGGGAATACCTCATGCGGCCGATGAGATTGGCCTATCGCGAGTCTGGGAGTTCCGTGGTTAGACGCAGACATTGATCTGCAGCAAGTGGCCGCCTTTGATCATGTGACGGTGCAGACAGATCTTATGATACGATTCATGACCTTGTTGGTACTGGGTTTTTAGTAGTCGGCTATGCCTTCGTACTTACCCCCGCAGTTTATTATGACACGTGGACCTCGTGTTCATGTGTTCTGGTGCTTTTATATCATAGATCGCCGGCAAGGAGGAAGGTATTCCACGCATGATTGATGTTGTGGGCCCGAGACCCATTGTTATACTTGAGTGATGTATTGAGGTCGTGAGTCCTCGACTTGACATGACCGCTGTTGTAAATCGTAGTTTGGTTATCATACATGTCTCCCGCTTTATATGATCGCTATGATTTCATTTACGTGATGTATTTTCGCCACATACTCGGTACCAGATCGACCTCTTCGGGCCGCTCATGCCGCAGTTGAGGTACACCGCCGTTGATCCTAGCTCGTGGTCACGCCATATTGGGAAGCTCCGTTTCTCGGAGGCTTATCTTGGTATAGTCCCCTTGTTGTAGGTGCTACGTTCGAGGTATGGCGGGCCCCGCCCCGCCATTGTTGTCGTATCATTTCTTAGAGGTCTGTAATCGTTGTAAGCGTGGTTTGTAAAAAGGATTAAACTGTTCATGTTGAAAAAGTTGCTATTTATATATATACCAGGTAACCGCTTTTGGTTAGCCGCTTTCTTATTTCATCGTCTTATTACATCGTTTCATGTATTGTCTTTATGTTCCGATTACTCGATGTATGTCTACTTGGGTGCCCGGTAGGCACGAACACGCCCGGTTCGGTCGTGACAAAAGTGGTATCGGAGCGCTTAATCCTCGGAAAGTGTCTACGCATCAGATCCAAGAAGTCTTGATTATCGCTGTTGTGCACCACACCAATAATCGAGGCTATAGGTATTTAGGATTGGTTTCTATTCTTCTCACTCGAGATCGTGCCTTAGAGCCGTTGTAAGTTAGACCTCCGACGATTTCTTTCCTACCGTTATGCCTCCGCGCAGGCAACCCGCCTGTGAGGGCAAGGCAGCGGAGCCGCAAGCAGAGTACAGAGGTTACGTGGCACAGCCCAATCATCACCGTGGTGCTTCATTCGGGAGTTCTCGCGACGCCACTAGCCCCAAAGAAAGTTTAGCACGGCGGCAGCTCCTCTGCGCCATGATATTTGAACCTTCGCCTACGACCAGAACAGAGAATATGGATTGCAAAGAGGCGATTCTATTACTAGCTATGGATTTAACTACCGAGAGTATACCGATGTACCGCGAATCTTGATGAATATCAACGGTAGGGTTGTGCAAGAGTAGTTCTTCGATTAGGCTTGAGCATGGCGGCACGCAGCTTATACACGAGCCGAGAACGTAGATCGGCGTTAACCAAGGACAGAAGAGGCCGTAATGAAGCGTCCTTTGGTAACTTTCGAGGCAAGTCACCTCACCAAGCAGATTTGATTATGCATATCCACAATGCAGTGGTCTTCCACGGATTTCGTAACGCTCGGGTATGCGAGTTGGTTAGAACTCCAGGGCTTCCGGTTCACAGTTTGGCAGACGTCATCCTGGGGAATGTCATCTTTTAGTTGGTACTTGTTGTACCTATGACCGTCAGGGTCTGTTGTCGATATAGTGTCCTTGTAGGAGGACTTTGCCTTCAGTACCGGTGGGTAGTTCGTCACCTCCCTTAGCTATGCGCCCTACGGGGCAGGTTTGATTAGAACGACTAAGGGGAGTGAAGCAGTAGACATAGATCTATCCTTAACCCTCTAGAGTTTTGTATAGGTGATAAGGTGAGTATACCTTAGGTGCTATGTTCTGATAGCAGTGTGTTAGTTGTGATTTGAAATCATGGTTGTTTAACCGAGTAAGATTTTGGGGGATAGAGAAAGTGTGAGCCTTAGAGCTTTATACGTAGAGACCTTAGAGGTGAGGCCATCTCGAGAAAAAGGTGTAGTGTTATGTTTGACCCTTATCGGAGTGCATAGTGCACGTGAGTTATGTTGGGACAGGTCCCTAGTAGTGTGGAATGAAAGAGGGTAGTTGAGCTAAGAAGACCGCTAGGTTTTCGTAACGTGATTAGTGAGATTGTTCCGATTCGGGGAGCTAGTATGATGCGCGTTGCCGGGTCGGGTTGAGGCCACGCCGGGTCAACCCGCCGCGCTTGGGTGGTGGGGTCAGTTTGTGGTGGTCCCGCCTTGTGGTAGGGTCACGAGGGTGTTAGGCCCATGTTCAGTTAACCAGCGTATGAGTTCGTGGATGCATTCGACCGGTGGTCGGGTCGATGGGGGCAGCCCATCGTGTTATTCGCTCGACCGCTTACTCGGCCGTGTTGAGTTATCCAAGGGTTGAAAGGCTGCACGGTGCCTACCTTCACCTTATGTCGTGCAAGAAGCCCGTGTTGTGGCTATTTTCGTTTTCTAAAAGTTTACCAGCAGGTTAGGAACTCAGCAGTCTCGACCGCATTCGCCTCGCCGTTGTTTGGATTTCGGATAGTTGGGGATTGTTGTCTCCTGTGGAGGTAGTGTTTGATCAACCATTACAGTGTTCCGATATCCCCTTAAGAAACCTAGTAAGTGAGGAAGTGTAAGTTGTGGTCGATTGGTTCGATGTTGGCAAGGTTCGCATACCGTTCAGCTTGTTCCACAGATCGTGGATAGTGAGAAGCTTGTCTAGAAGAGGTTCCGCACTCGAGGAATCGTGAGGATAATCGGCGACGATGCTTAGAGTTCAGGTTGACGGTCGGTCTTCTTGAAAGTACCACCCCGGTTTTGGGTGCGGCGAGTTTTGGAAGACAGAGGGAACTTAGCCCGAGTTACTTTGGGCCTTTGTGAGTTCATGTGAAGGATAGGCCAGTTGCCTATATGTTAGCATTTGCCGTCCGACGCGAGGCAAAAGGTCCGTCTTTCAGATTGTGATGTTCGGGAAGTATCGAAGATCCATCCAGAGTGTTCGCTAATGATGACCACGTTAGAGATAGTAACCAGAGTTTTGGAAATCAAGCGATTTAAATGTGGAAAGAGTTCGAGTATACGACATCCTCGTGGATCGACGCAGCCCGGCACCATTTGTTAGTCGTCGAGCAAGGCTCGCGACAAAGTGACAAAAGTGGTACCATTTGTTGGGTCGCTGAGAAGGTTAATGCCTCGTGCAAAGTGACAAAGTGGTATCTACGACGAGTAAAGAGAGAAGCGAGCATGTATGGCGGCATAGATGTGATCATTTCTTTTTGTAAAGAGAAGCACGAAGGAAGTATATTTTAGACCCTGAGAAGTGTTTTGTGGTGATGATTAGAGGTGTTTTCTCGTGGGCTTAGATAGAAGTATGTGCGGGTGTTTCGTGGCGGGTGTGGCAGATTGTTCTCGTAAGTATAGTAGTGAAGACTATCTTGGCGGCGGTTGTTTTGAGACTTAGAAGGAACATTCGGACGAATGTTTCTAAGGAGGAGAATGTTATACCCGTATTTCCGCAGTATGTGCGAGGGCGACGTAGAAAAGTTTGTGCCTTAAAGTGCTTGGCGAATTTTATTTGTGCATAACACTGCTAGAGTCGTTTTTAAACGCTTTCTGACTTTCGTGAGGAATTTCCGCTATGTCATTTCTTATTTTTGCGGATTTTTCCGAGAGACTAAACATTTTGGACCAACGAGAGGCGACCCTTGTCACCCTCTCAATGATGGAGTGTGCGCGGTCAAGCATGGACGATAAGGGTGAGTTTGGTCAAGTAGTTGGTAGGAGATTTTGTGGGTAGATCGATAAGCTGCACTTGGCATGATCTTGGCCCTACACTTGCATAGCACTTGGCTAGATCTTGACCATTGGTTGGCCTTGGCTTGTACTATAAATACCCCCTTTGGAAGACTTATTCATCCTAAAATGTTCTAAGTCTTAGAAACCCTCCTCCCTTCATGTTGTTCTCGCCCTCTCCCTTGTGAGGCTTAGCAGAGTTCCCTTCCCTACCCCTTGGCGAGTACCCCACAGTGGGGTGGTAGAAAGTATACACCCCTCGTGGTGTTGTCTCGTATATATACCATCTTGGTAGAAATACTCAAAAGTATTGTTATAATGCCCAAATTACCTTAGCCATATACCTTGTAGTATTCTAAGGATATACCTATCTAAAAGCCCGAAAATACTATTATACTTCCATCACCACAAACCGAAACCACTAGGAAAATCTCCATAGTCCATCGAGTATTGTGTAGAAGTTGGTTAGAACTTCTAAGGGTGGTTTAGAGCGGTTGAGCGCTCGGAGTTGGAGCTAAACGCTTGCCCAGGATCGACTTTATACTTGGATAATTATGGGCTTATTGAGGTAAATATCTTGTCCCTCTATTGTAATTGGAAATTACATATTGTTAGAATATATAGTTGAAGTATACTATATATAGAACTGAACGTAGTTATTGGCAATGTCTTTTGACTTAAGCTGAATAATACTTACAGAATGTCTTGCGACTTAAGCTGAATTTAAAGAAGATTATCAACCGTAATTACTTAGGTCAGACATGAAGTAGTGGAGTAGAATTGTACTGTTAGGGTTAGATGTATAACCCCCGGTTGGCTTGGTAGCGGCCTCGGTAGAGGAGATTTCTGCTGGCGGGGAGGTCTTTGCGAATTTTCGTAGAATGTTCTCTGAAGGATCTAAATGTTAATAAGCGCCTTGTGGCCTTATAGGTTGAAGATCGCGTATGGCGCGATCTCGGCTAAGGAGTAGCGACGGTTTGAAGTACTTGAGCGTTTTGCTATTAGTCGATACTCGCCGCGGTATGTGAACCTCTTCCTATCTCTTCTAGCATGATATGTGTGAACTATGTAGTACGGTAGACGTCGTGTGCTAAACGTATTTGATTGGTTTAAAACATAAAGTGTTATAACGCTATGGGAAGTTGATTATAATACTTTATGTTGGTAAGAAAATACCATGGTCTTGAAAAGGTAATCGATTTGAACTATAAGCGGCTTGTTATGTGTTAATAAAGAACTTGAAGTATTTCAAAAGATTTTTGAATCATTTTGAAAGAAGAAGTAATATTTGGTTTTGAAAACTTAAGAGTTATACTAGCTTTATGGGAAGTTAGGTATAACGGCTTAAGAATGTTTCTGATTTGAATCGGAATGTGTATCGACAAACCATCATAGCGTTAATAAAAGGAAATGTTTTGAATAATTAAGTATTATTAAAACGAGAAACTTCCATCCGCATGAAGCTAAGATGAGACAAAATGATATTTCCTAGATCATGGTCTTTGTAATAAGATTGTTATAAACAAGATATCCTACTCACATATAAGGCTTATGTTTCTCAGATTGTTTAAAGGAGAATTATATTCTTAAATGAATAAGACTATGAACTACGAACCCTTTCTAAAAATGAGAAACTTGAACATTGGAAAAGAATGTTGCTACTTGATTTTACAAAGAGGAGTAATTGATTTACTTTAAAAAGATAATCACTCTATTTTCATATACTACGGGTATTTTGTGACTTTTGTGAATGTAACGTATCTTTTAAAGAGTTAATGTATGAAGTACTTTGGGGATAAAACCCGATCTTGTTAATCATATAGTAGAAGGTACCTTGTGTGAACAACTTGATTGTATTGGTTTGTGATAGCCTTGTAATACTTTCTTGATTGCTTTGATAAGTAAATGTGTTAGGAAGCTACGTGTGTTAGTATCTTGTGATGGTTGTGTAAAGGGGTTTCCCTTGATTGTGCTTATTAACTATCAGTCGTTATGATAGTATTGTGGCATTCATCTCTTGAGATGATTCCGGTTATCTTTGCCTCCGACGCGGGTAGACTCAGCGGTCGATGGACCTATGATTCGAGAATACCTCACGCAGTCCCGGGCCTATGCGAGCTACGAGTTCCGTGTTAGTATCGTCCTTTATGGCATGCGTCCATGTGGCCATGCGGATCGCGAAGTCCGCGATCGGGAAGTAGCTACCTCGACGCGGGAATACCTCACGCGGCCGATGAGATTGGCCTATGCGGAGTCGGGAGTTCGGGGTTAGACGCGACATTGATCTGCGGGCAAGTGGCGGCTTTGATCATGTGACGGTCTAGACAGATCTTATGATACGATTCATGACCTTGTTGGTGCGTGGTTTTTAGTAGTCGGCCATGCCTTCGTACTTACCGCAGTTTTATTATGACACAGTGGGACCCGGTGTTCATGTGTGTTCCTTGGTGCTTTTATATCATAAATCGCCGTGGTGAGGAAGGTATTCCACGAATGATTGATGTTGTGGGCCTGAGACCCATTGTTATACTTGAGTGATGTCTTGAGGCGTGAGTCACGACTTGACATGATCGCTTTGTTATGAAGTAGTTTGGTTATCATACATGTCTCTCGCTTTATATCGCTATGATTTCATTTACGATATGTATTTTCGTTTCACATACTCGGCACTGTTGTCTTGACCTCGCCCGGCCGCGTTCATCTGCAGTTGAGGTACACCGATCGTTGATCCTAGCTCTCGTGGTCACGCCAGTTTGTTTGGGAAGCTCCGTTTCTCGAGGCTTATCTTGGTATAGTCCTGTTGTTGTAGGTGCTTACGTTGGGGTATGGCGGCCCTGTCGCCATTGTTGTCGTATCATTTCTTAGAGGTCCAGTAATCGCTGTGGCGGGGTTTGTAAAAGGATTAAAGCTGATTCATGTTGAAAAGTTGCTATTTATATATATCAAGGTAACCGCTTTTTAGTTGCTGTCTTCTTATTTCACCGCCTTATTACACGTTTCATGTATTGTCTTTATGTTCACTGATTACTGATGTATGTCTACTTGGGTGCCCGGTAAGGCACGATCACGGCCTGGTTCGAGTCGTGTGATGTACACCAAACCAACTCCAAGTACCTCCAAGGGCATTTATCATAAATTCCTTCAAATTCAATTATTACTACTTTCAGCCTCAATCCACCTCAAATGAACAAATCACACCGACTTATTAAAAACAATTTGTCAAAGAAGGAAGAATAATTCACTGGTTACCACCACTTCTCTTCCTTTCCACTCAATAACCGACTTACCAGAAAACTGGAATCGAGCCAATCTCTCTCTGCAGTCAACGTTGACATAACAAGAGGCCAACTATTCCGAACTCATAATGACCTCAATGTCTGTCATAACAGCTCTGCTAGGTCTGCTAGGGTCCAACGATCGCATTGCTATCGTGAATTATCTACCCGCTCAGCTACCACCCAACACTTACGGGTGTAGTCACCTCGAAAGGTTCTCACGGATTCAGGTTTATCTCATTACTACCCGAGAAAGCCTTATATATATCTAAGGTCTCGGTGGTAATCACATTCTCAGGCTCGCAATTTCCAGGCTCCAAGCCTAACTTATCAGTCCCCCCGAAAACGGTTACAACACTTCTCAATATACTATAATCGGGTTGTCTTGTCCACAACCACCATACTTACCCCATACGGATCTCACCCGTACCATTCCCTTAAGCATACCATGTGTCACGACCCGATTCCGGGTCCGTGACTGGTGCCTTACCCCGGGCACCCTAGTGATACAACATCAGAGTAATCAGCGGAACATAAAGACAATACATGAAACCAAAGGTAATAAGACGGTGAAATAAGAAGACAAGCTAACCAAACGGTTACCTTCAAGATATATATAAATAGCAACTTTTTCAACATGAACAGTTTAATCCTTTTACAAACCCCGCCACAACATTTTACGCACTTTAAGAATGATACGACAACAATGGCGGACGGGGCCGCCAAACCCCGAATGTAAACACTTACGACGCATGGGACTATACCACTGATAAGCCTCCGAGAAACGGAGCTTCCCAACTTAATGGCGTGACCACGAGCTAGGATCAACGATCGTGTACCTCAACTGCGGCGTGAACGCGGCCCGAAGAGGTCGGATAACAGTACGGTATGTGAAATCAAAATACATCACGTAAATGAAATCATAGCGATCATATAAAGCAGAGACATGTATGATGACCAAACTACGATTACAACAAAGCGGTCATGTCAAGTCGTGACTCACGCCCTCAAGTCATCACTCAAGTATAACAATGGGTCTCGGGCCACAACATCAATCATGCGTGGAATACCTTCTCCGCTGGCGATTTATGATATAAAAGCACCAGAACACACATGAACACGTGTCCACCGTGTCATAATAAAATCAGACGGTAAGTACGAAGGCATAGCCGACTACTAAAAACCCCTGATTCAACAAGGTCATGAATCGTATCATAAGATCTGTCTGGACCGTCACATGATCAAAGCCGCCACTTGCCGCGATGATCAATGACGCGTCTAACCTGGAACTCCGCACTCGCGCAGGCCAATCTCATCGCCCGCATGAGGTATTCCCGCATCGAGGGTAGCTACTCCCGGCATCGTCCCCGACTTCGCGCATGGCGGCATGGACGCGTGCCCATAAAGGACGACACTAACTCGAACTCGTAGCTCCGCATAGCCCCCGGACTGCGTAGGTATTCTCGAATCATAGGTCCATCGACCGCTGAGTCTACCGCGTCGGAGGCGGCTTAACCCGGAATCATCTCTAGAGATGAGTGTTGTAAAATACTATCTCAACAGCTTTTAGTTTAGCATCATAAGCACAACAAAGGATACCCGTTTACGCAACCTAACAAGATACTAAAACACGTATCATCCTAGCATGTTTACTTATCAATCAACAAGAAAGTATTACGTGCTATCACAAACCAACACAATCAAGTTATACACAAGGTACTTTCTACTATATGCCAACAAGTTCGGGGTTTTATCCCCAAAGTACTTCATACATTAACTCTTTAAAAGATACGTTACTTTCACAATGTCACACAATACCCGTAGTATAAAATAGAGTGACTATCCTTTTAAAGTAAATCAATTACTTCTCTTTGTAAAATCAAGTAGCAACATTCTTTTCCAATGATCAAGTTTGCCTAATTTCCAATGTTCAAGTTTCTCATTTTAGAAAGGTTTCGTAGTTCATAGTCTTATTCATTTAAGAATATAATTCTCCTTTAAACTATCTCGAGAAACATAAGTCTTATATGTGAGTAGGATATTCTTGTTTATAACAATCTTATTACAGTGACCATGATCTAGGAAATATCATTTTGTCTCATCTTAGCTTCTATGCAGATGGAAGTTTCTACTGGTTTTAATAATACTTAGCTATTAAAAACATTTCCTCTTATAAACGCTGCAGTGGTTTGTCGATACACATTCTGATTTCCAAAATCAGTAAAACACTCTTAAGACGTTATACCTAACTTTCCATAAAGCTAGCATAACTCTTAAGTTTTCAAAACAAATCAAGTATTACTTCTTTCGAAATGATTCAAAAATCTTTTGAAATACTTCAAGTTCTTTATTAACACATAACACGCCAGTTATAGTTCAAATCAGTTACCTTTTTAAAAACCACAAGTATTTTCTTACCAACATAAAGCTGTTATAACCAACTTCCCATAAAGCTGTTATAACACTTTATGTTTTAAACCAATCAAATACATTTAGCACATATACGTCTACCGTACTACATAGTTCACACATATCATGCTAGAAGAGATAGGAAGAGGTTCACATACCTCGCGACGAGTATCGACTAATAGCAAAACGCTCCAAGTACTTCCAACCGTCGGCTACTCCTTAAGCCAAGTAGATCGCGCCACACGTAGTACTTCAACCTATAAGGCCACAAGGCGCTTATTAACATTTAGATCCTCGTAGAACATCTACGAGAAAATTCTAAAGACTCACATGGCGTAAATCTCCTCTATCGGTAGGCTACCAAGCCAACCGGGGTTATACGTCTAACCCTAGGGTACAATTCTACTCCGGTACTACTACACAAGTCTCTTGTCTGACCCTATGTAATTACTGATTGATTCTTCTTTAAATTCAAAGCTTAAGTCGCAAAGACATTGCAGTAAGTATTATTCAGCTTAAGTCAAAAGACATTGCCGATAACTACGTTCAAAGCATATATAGTATACTTCAACTATATATTCTAACAATATGTAATTTCCAATTACAATAGAGGACAAGATATTTACCTCGATAAGCCCATAATTATCCAAGTATAAAGTCGATCTGGGCAATCGTTTAGCTCAACTCCGAAGCGCCCAACCCGCTCTAAACCACCCTTAGAAGTTCTAACCAACTTATACACAATACTCCAACTGACTATGGAGATTTTCCTAGGGTTTCGGTTTTGTGTGACGGGAAGTATAATAGTATTTACGGGCTTTTCAGATAGGTATAACCTTAGAATACTACAAGGTATACAATTTAAGGTAATTTGGGCATTATAACAATACTTTTGAGAGTATTTCTACCAAGAGAGGGGGTATTATACGAAAGCAACTAGGCTAGGGGTACCCGGCCACACTACAAGGAGGTGAGAGGCTCTCGGCCAAGGGGCCTTTCAAAGGGAGAGGGCTCTTGGGCGAGTCAACAAGAGGGAGAGGGAGGATTTTAACACTTAGGAACATTTAGGAATGGATGAATAAGTCTTCAAAGGGATGGGTATTTATAGGCCAAGTGAAGGTCAACCAATGGCCAAGATTGAGCCAAGTGTTACACAAGTGTAAGGCCAAGATTCACCCAAGTGTCCCTTAACCAACTAACACACAAATATCCTACCTACTCCATGACAAAAAAATGACCAACTTTCGGCCAAGCTTGGCCTGGTGTTCAATGAGAGGGTGACAAGTGTCGCCTCTTGTTGGTCCAAAATGTTTCGCCTCTCGGAAAAATCCGCAAAATAAAATATGGCATAGCGGAAATTCCCCTACGAAGTGTAACGTTTACTAAAAACGACTCTAACCGGGTGTTGTGCACAAAATTAAATCGGCCAAGCCTACTTTCTCAAGTTCAAATTTTCTACGTACGTCCCCACGCATACCTGGAAATACGGTATAACATTCTCCTCTTCCTAGAAACATTCGTCGAATGTTCCTTCTAAGTCTCAAACAACGTCGCCAAAGATAGTCTTCACTACCATACTTACGAAACAATCACGCTGATGGCCACGTAAACAAGCTGCGCAAAATACTTACCTCCAAGTCCACGAGGAATCACCTCTATAATCACCACAAACACCTCTCGCCGGGGTCTAAAATATACTTCTTCCACACTTTTCCAAACAAAAGAAATGGTCACATCAATGCTCGCCATACATGCTCGCTTCTTCCGATACCACTTTTGTCACTTTGCCGCGAGGTTCTAGTGTCACTCGCGACCAACAAATGGTACCGACTACATGCGATCCACGAGGTCGTCAGACACTCGAACTCTTACCACATTCGACATCGCTTGGTTCCAAAACTGGTTACTATCTCTAACGTGGTCATCATTATCGAACACTGATGGATCTCCGATACTTTCCGAACATAACAATCTGAAAGACTGACATACCGCCTCTAAGTCGGACGGCAAAGCTAACATATAGGCAACGGCCTATTCTTCACATGAACTCAAAGGCCCAAACAACTCGGGCTAAGTTCCTCTGTTTCCAAAATTAAATCACCTGACCCGGTGGTACTCATGAAGACCGTCGACACGAACTCTAGCGTCGTCGCCGATTATCCGTCGATTTCTCTGAGCTGCGAACTTCTTCTAGACAAGTTTCACTAACCACGGTCACGGAACAAGCTGAACAGTATGCGAACCTTGCCAACATCGAACCAATCGGCCGTGACTTACACTTCCGCCCTACAAGGCTTCAAAAGGCGACATCCGAACACCGAAATGGTAGCTTAAACACTACCTCCACAGAGACAACAATCCCTACAACTATCCTCGAAATCCAAACCGGCGGCGAATGCGGTCTGAGATTCACGAGTTCTTAACCTTGCACGGTAAAACTTTCGAAACAAAACAGTACCACAGGCTCCATGCTGTCTTAAGGTGTAGGTAGGCACCTCGTGCAGCCACAACCTTTTACGATAACTCAACACGCCGAGTAAACGGTCGATCAAGAACACGATGGGCTGCCCCGTCGGCCGACCATCGGTCGAACGCATCCACGAACTCGTATCTTGGTTAACTAAACTTGGGCCTAACACCCTCACAACCCTAACACAAGCGGGACCACCACAACGACCCGCGCCAAACCTACCGCGGGTTGACCCGCAACGTGGCCTCAACCCGACCCGGCAACGCGCACAATACTAGCTCCCTGATCCGGAACAATCTCACTAATCACGTTTCGAAAACCTAGCGGTCTTCTTAGCTCAACTACCCCCTTTCATTCCACACTACTAGGGACCTATCCCAAACATAACTTACGTGCACTATGCACTTCCGATAAGGGTCAAACATAACACTACACCTTTTCTCGAGATGGCCTCACCTCTAAGGTCTCTACGTAAAAACTCTAAGGCTCACACCTTCTCTATCCCCCAAAATCTTACTTGGTTAAACAACCATGATCTAATCACGACTAACACACTGTTATCAGAACATAGCACTTAAGGTATACTCACCTTATCACACATACTGATCTCTAGAGGGTTAAAGATATATCTATATCTCTTCTTCACTCCTTAGTCGTTCAAATCAAACGCCCGTGAAGCGCGTAGCTAAGGAAGATGACGAACTACCGCAATCTCGAAGGCTAAGTCCTCGCGAGGACACTCTGCCGACACGTGGCCACGGCGGCGCGGTGCGACAAGTACCCAACTAAAGACGACATTCCGGGATGACGTGCATCCTATGAGCGGAAGCCACTGAGTTCGACCAACTCCTGCATACTCCGAACGTCCTGATATCCGTGGAAGACCAATCTGCATTGGCGGAGGTGCATATCAAATCTGCTGGTGAGGCGACTTGCCTCGAAAGTTACCAAAGGACCTTTGCTCGCCTCATATGCGTCGCCGTTAACCGTCGATCTCGTTTCTCGGCTCTTGTGTATAAGCTCATACCGCGAGCCATGCTCAAGCCAATCAAGAATTACTCTTGCACCACCTCTTTTAGATAGTCCTCAAGACTCGCGGTACATCGGTATACTCTGGTAGCCAAATCTATAGCTAGTGCGAGGTTGTCTCTTTGCAATCCATATTCTCTGTTCTGGTCGTGGGCGAAGGTTCAAATATCATGGCGCGATGGAGCGCGCCCGTGCTAAACTTTGGGGCTAGTGATGTCGCAGAATCCCGAATAAGCACCTAACTCGGTGATGATTGGGCCTGTGCCTCGTAACCCTCTGAACTCTACTCGCGACTCCTCCGGCGCCTTGCCTCTGGGTGGGTTTGCCCTGCGCGGAGGCATAACGATAAGGGAAAGAAATCGTTAGAGGTTCAACTTACAACGACTCTAAGGCACGATCTCGAGTGAGAAGAATAGAAACCAATCCTAAATATCCTATAGCCTCACGATTATTGATGTGGTGCACAACACCGATAATCAAGACTCTGCGGATACGATGCAGACACTTTCAGAGGATTAATCGCTCGATACCACTTTTGTCACGACGATTCTCGGGCGTGGCGTGCCTTACCGGGCACCTGGTGATACAACATCAGTAATCGAACATAAAGACAATACATGAAACGGTGTAATAAGACGGTGAAATAAGAAAGCAGGCTAACCAAAAGCGGTTACCTTCGGTATATATATAAATAGCAACTTTTTCAACATGACGGTTTAATCCTTTTTACAAACCTCGCCTTGCATTACTACGGACCTCTAAGAATGATACGACAATGGCGGGGGGGCCCGCCAAACCCCGAATGTAAACACTTACGGACGGGGACTATACCATCGATAAGCCTCCGAGAAACGGAGCTTCCCAACGCTGGCGTGACCACGAGCTAGGATCAACGGCGGTGTACCTCAACTGCAGCATGAACGCAGCCCGAAGGTCGATACAAAAGTTGAGTATGTGAAACGAAAATACATCAGAATGAAATCATAGCGATCATATAAAGCAGAGACATGTATGATGACCAAACTACGATTTACAACAAAGCGATCATGTCAAGTCGTGACTCACGCCCTCAGTCATCACTCAAGTATAACAATGGGTCTCGGGCCCAACATCAATCATGCGTGGAATACCTTCCTACCGCCGATCTATGATATAAAAGCACCGAACACACATGAACACGTGTCCCACTGTCATAATAAGCTGCGGGGGTAAATGCGAAGGCATAGCGGACTACTAAAAACCCACAGTACCAACAAGGTCATGAATCGTATCATAAGATCCGCAGGCCGTCACATGATCAAAGGTGGTCACTTGCGCAGATTATCGATATGCGCGTCTAACCTCGAACTCCGCACTCGCGTAGGCCAATCTCATCGGCCGCGTGAGGTATTCCCGCGTCGAGGGTAGCTACTCCCGGCGTCGTCACGGACCGCGATCGCGTAGCCCACGTGGACCGCGTGCCCGTAAAGGACGCCTACTAACGTGGAACTCTCGTAGCTCCGCATAGGCCACGGGACTGCATGAGGTATTCTCGAATCATAGGTCCATCGACCACTGAGTCTACCCGCGTCGGAGGCGACAACCGGAATCATCTCAAGAGATGAGTGATGTAAAATACTAACACAAAAGCTTATCGTTAAGCGACATAAGCACAACAAAGGAAACCCTTTACACAACATCACAAGATACTAACACACGTAGCATCTAGCATGTTTACTTATCAATCAACAAGAAAGTATTACGGCTATCACAAACCAACACAATCAAGTTATACACACGGTACTTTCTACTATATGCCAACAAGTTGGGTTTTATCCCCAAAGTACTTCATACATTAACTCTTTAAAAGATACGTTACTTTCACAATGTCACACAATACGTAGTATAAAATAGAGTGACTATCCTTTTAAAGTAAATCAATTACTTCTCTTTGTAAAATCAAGTAGCAACATTCTTTTCCAATGATCAAGTTTGCCTAATTTCCAATGTTCAAGTTTCTCATTTTAGAAAGGTTTAGTAGTTCATAGTCTTATTCATTTAAGAATATAATTCTCCTTTAAACTATCTGAAACATAAGTCTTATATGTGAGTAGGATATTCTTGTTTATAACAATCTTATTACAGTGACCATGATCTAGGAAATATCATTTTGTCTCATCTTAGCTTACATGCGGATGGAAGTTTCTACGGTTTTAATAATACTTAGCTATTAAAAACATTTCCTCTTATAAACGCTGCGATGGTTTGTCGATACACATTCGATTTCCAAAATCAAGAAACACTCTTAAGGCGTTATACCTAACTTTCCATAAAGCTAGCATAACTCTTAAGTTTTCAAAACAAATCAAGTATTACTTCTTTCGAAATGATTCAAAAATCTTTTGAAATACTTCAAGTTCTTTATTAACACATAACACGCCAATTATAGTTCAAATCGTTACCTTTTAAAAACCACAAGTATTTTCTTACCAACATAAATTGTATAACCAACTTCCCATAAAGTCGTTATAACACTTTATGTTTTAAACAATCAAATACATTTAGCACGTATGCGTCTCACGTACTACATAGTTCACACATATCATGCTAGAAGAGATAGGAAGAGGTTCACATACCTCGCGACGTATCGACTAATAGCAAAACGCTCAAGTACTTCCAAGTCGGCTACTCCTTAAGCCAAGTAGATCGCGCCACACGTAGTACTTCAACCTATAAGGCCACAAGGCGCTTTATTAACATTTAGATCCCTCGTAGAACATTCTACGTAAAATTCGGCGACACCTCCCCACATGGCAGCGTAAATCTCCTCCTCATCGAGGCCTGGCTAAGCCAACCAGGGGTTATACGCCTAACCTAACGGTACAATTCTACTCCACGGTACTACTACACAAGTCTCTTGTCTGACATTTATGTAATTCTGATTCGATTCTTCTTTAAATTGGGCTTAAGTCGCGAGACATTGCCGTAAGTATTATTCAGGCTTAAGTCAAAAGACATTGCGATAACTACGTTCAAGACTATATATAGTATACTTCAACTATATATTCTAACAATATGTAATTTCCAATTACAATAGAGGACAAGATATTTACCTCGATAAACCCATAATTATCCAAGTATAAAGTCGATCCGGGCAATCGTTTAGCTCGACTCGGCGCTCGACCGCCTAAACCACCCTTAGAAGTTCTAACCAACTTATACACAATACTCAACGGACTATGGAGATTTTCCTAGGGTTTCGGTTTTGTGACGGGAAGTATAATAGTATTTCGGGCTTTTCGTATAGGTATAACCTTAGAATACTACAAGGTATACGGCTAAGGTAATTTGGGCATTATAACAATACTTTTGAGAGTATTTCTACCAAGAGAGGGGTATTATACAAAGCAACTAGGCTAGGGGTACCCACGGCCACACTACTGAGAGGGGTGAGAGGGCTCTCGGCCGAGGGCCTTTCAAAGGGGAGGGGCTCTTGGGCGAGTCAACAAGAGGGGAGAGGAGGATTTTAACACTTAGGAACATTTAGGAATGGATGAATAAGTCTTCAAAGGGATGGGTATTTATAGGCCAAGTGAAGGTCAACCAATGGCAAGATTGAGCCAAGTGTTACACAAGTGTAAGGCCAAGATTCACCCAGTGTCCCAACCAACTAACACACAAATATCCTACCTACTCCATGACAAAAATGACCAACTTTCGCCAAGCTTGACCGCCAGGTGTTCCAATGAGAGGGTGACAAGTGTCGCCCTCTTGTTGGTCCAAAATGTTTCGTCTCTCGGAAAAATCCGCAAAAATAAAATATGGCATAGCGAAATTCCCCTACGAAAAGTGAAAGCGTTTCGCGAACGACTCTAACCGGGTGTTGTGCACAAAATTAAATCGGCCAAGCCTACTTTCTCAAGTTCAAATTTTCTACGTACGTCCTTACGTACATACTCTGGAAATACGGGGTATAACACCATGTAGCTTAAGTTACTAACATAGTCTTCCACTTAGTCTCTTAATTAACTTCTTAAGGGTCCATTACATTCTCACACATCTCATCATCACCTAATTATCTCAAATTAGCACGTAAAACCTTGATGAGAGTTCATGCTTCTCATACCTTCCCGGTATTTATTTAATCCTTACCCGATCACGGTAATCTAAAATCATCCTAGGCGACACACGTATGACCCCAACATAAATCTGTATAGTTGTATGTCACAATACCAACTATACTACAAACATTACCAACTGGATACGCAATCCACATAATCCTTCCGGTCATCGCCTTTCTCGTAGCGCAAACAATCATAACTTGTTAGGAAAAAGCGACCCTAACCATACATTTCTATCGCACGATCTTAGAGTGAGAAGAATGAAACCAATCAAAATGTCCTGCGACCTCACGATTATAGATGTGGTGCACAACACACCGATAATCAAGACTATACTAGACACGGTGCGTAGACACTTTCAGGACTAATCGCTCGATACCACTTTTGTCACGACCGACCGGGCGCGATCGATGCCCTACCTGGCACCCGGCAATACATCGAGAGAATAGCGAACATACACAGTGATAAAATACTTAAACATAAAATAACAACGGGCTAGCGATAAAGGCCACCTTCCAGTAACTTATAACAATAAAGCATACATTTTTTTCTTTACAACCCAATCCACAATGTGACTCTGGACCTTAAGAATAACAATCTGGCGATGTGGCCCATTATACTCTCACGAATGTACAACAATCGAAAATACTGTGATAAGCCTCGAAATGAGGAGCTTCTCAGCGGTGAACAGTGATCCTAGAGCGAGGATCGACACATGTACTCTACTGCGGCATGAGCATTCCAAGGAGGTCGATAACATGTACCAAATATGTGGCCCAGAAAATCTGTAATGAAATCATAAGTCTAATAATAAAACTGGAGACATGTATGATACTCAATTAACAGTACATTGTGCCTTACTAACAATGAGAGTAAAATAGGTGTATACTTACAATATAAAGTAGGAAGCTCACGATCAAAGCAGACCACTGTCCGCAGATGTCATTAGCGATCTATTCACGGGACTATTTCACCCGCATAGATCACGTGGACCCGCATGAGGTATTCTCGCATGGGACTATTTCACCGCATAAGCCGCTACGGACTCGCGTGGTATTCTCGCATAAGTGGACGCCCGCGTGGGACTATTTCACCCGCATAAGCCCTACGGACTCGCGTGAGGTATTCTCGCATCGTGGGTAGCAAATCCACGAATATGCAATGCCACAAACGAGAATGACCCAATTATTTCGAACTACTAGCACAAATCCATTATCACACATATAAGCACTACCGCTTATCATACAATATATAAGCAAGTTAAGCAATCCCCTAACTTCTTATTATTCGCTTCATATACACTCTCATTTTAGTTTACTTAAGGCACTAACATGTTCTTAATAAAAATCCGAATTTAACCCAAAGTACTACGTCTTCTATTCTTTCAAAATAACTCATTTCATTATAAAACTTCAAGATACTAATAACCGTAGTATCAAGTTACAATTTCTTTTTCAAGGCAAGTCACAATACTTTTAGAAATAAAATTAGGCTTCTAAATCAAGTGACTTCTTTTCTTGTAAAAACCTTAGGCAATTGATGCCTTTAAAACAATTTGCCTTTCAAATAAATCAAGCCATTTATCTTTCCATAAAGCCAATATAACCAACTCCCCATAAAGTCGTTATATTCACTTTATACCTTTGACAAGTACAATTTCCTTTCCAAGGGAGTTATACGTTTAAAACGAAACAAGTGTCACATTCTTTAAAACTCTTCAAGTCCCTTAACATGCTTAAATTACTTAAGAGTAAACCATTCTCTTATTAACTTTCCATAAAGTTATTATAACCAACTTCCCATAAAGCCGTTATACTAGCTTTATACATTAGCAACTTACATACTTCTTTTTAACCAAGAGACTTAAACTTTCCAACAAAACAAGTATCAAAATACTTTCAACATACTTAAAGTCTCTTAAGTTTTGAAAACCAAGATATCCTTAATAAATAAACAAGTGAGTTAATTCCCTAACTCAAACAACTTGGGCATTCTTAAAATAAGCCAAGGATATCAAATAGACTAGATTGTCAAAGTCTTGTACGTCTCCGTACTATACATTTACAACTTAATCATGCTCAAGAGATAAGAAAGTTCCACATACCTCTTCGGTTTAATCCACTTGCTAAGTCCAATCGCCGTACGTAGTATGCCAACCTATAATGACCATAGTACGTCTATTAACTTCTAGTTTCAAACGTAGAATATTCAAAGTGCAAGTCACTAAATTCTACGGAAAATCGGACAGCACTTCCTTTGTTTTTACTAACTTTGCCACCTTTTTCAAGGCCGAATACAATAACCAAACAGCCCCAATTGGCTCACAATTTTATAGAAGGTAGTCCAATACAAATGACTAACTAAACAGCCCCAATTGGCTCACAATTTTATAGAAGGTAGTCCAATACAAATGACTAACTAAACTGCCCCAATTGGCTCACAATTTTATAGAAGGTAGTCCAATACAAATGACTAACTAAACACCTGATTGGCTCACAATTTTATGTAGGTAGTCCAATACAAATGAATAACCAACTAATACAAACTACAAGTCCAAAATCGGCACCTTGAGTTCAACAAAACCAATTCTTATCCAACTTCCATTTCAATCCATATTGGTAGCATAACAAGATATCAAGTCGCATTTGATTATCATAACCATAATCTTTAAGTAAGTAACATGCGACGATTTTAACAACGATTAAATTGTAATTCAACTTAGTCATGGCTTACATTACATTTCGGATTTCCAAGGCTATAATCAATCCATAATCCTTCTAACTCCAAAATAACAACTCCATGCTTGCAACATACAAAGCTAACAACAACAATATGAATAATCTTGTAATACTTTCAAAGAACAAGATTATACCTCAATGATTCTAAATCCAACTCCAATCCGAAGTCGCTCTTTAGTAGTTTATAGCCCCTCCAAGACACTTCAATCCGCTTGTTGAGACCCTTAGAACAACATCACCAATTATCCTTCAAATTCTCCAAACAAAACCTAGAAAGACCATTAGGTTTTCGTTTGCGACTAACCCGTAAACTACCTTTTTCCAAGATTTTACTATTGAGATGTGTTTACGATACACCTAAGAACCTTGGTTTAAAGTGTGGGATCAAATGGACAAGAAACGAAAAATTCTTCCTTCTCCCCTTAGGTGAACCCGAGACCTCCTCTAATGAGTTCTTCAAATTTGAGAAATTTTGCTAAGTGTTAAGTCCTCTTTGCTACTAGTATAATATATAAAGTGTATTGGATGGTCAAGATATACACAAATGTGAGGCTTGGATGTGGTCTTCCAAAATATCAAGACTTATGACCTTTGACTTTAGTCAAATTTCTCATGCTACACATGTTGCAAGACTTGTCTTGCAACAAAGGTCCAATGACCCTCTTGCCCTTGCATATTTCGACCAAGGCATCACATAAGGGGGGTGACACGTGCCGCCCTCCCATTCGTCACAATAACATATTTTCCGACAATTCCATACTTTCCGATAAACTTTTTACAAGTCTCGAATCTTAACATTTGTGAGTTCATACTTACGTTCTTAAGACATGTCCTGTAATTACGGGGTGTAACAAGGTGCTATCTCAAAAGGACCCTTCCCCTCACGAAGATCCGTATCTCGATATCGTGTCATAATCGGATCCTCATACTGTCGCCTCTTCACCTCCTCGACGATGGAAGATTCGGCAACCTCTCAAATCCGAACCCCACTACTATCAGAATCAATCAATCCGACTTCAAGGCTCTCTGATGTAACTCGTGGACCATGCCTCCTCTGCGGCTGCGTCGATAGACTACCATCGACCTACGACTAAGGGCATCCGCCACTACATTGGCCTTCCCAGGTGGTATAGATATCGACATCATAATCCGCAACAAACTTTGCAATGTCCTCTTCGTGCCCCACCAATACACGATCTGGTCGTGGTATATCTTTGTCTACCCGGATGGATAGAGTAACGCTATTTGTGTTCTTCCCTAGAACCTGCCACAAAGTCTGCATTATCCGGAACACACAACTGCCTCAAACCTTAGCACCCATCAGTGCTACCTCAAAAGGACCCTTCCTCACGAAGAGCCAGATCTCGATATCGTGTCATAATCGGATCCTCATCTTCGCCGCCTCTTTCACTCGACGATGGAAGATTCGAAACCTCTCGAACCCGAACCCCACTACTATCGTAATCAATCAATCGGACTCAAGGCTCTAGCGATGTAACTCGCGGACCGTGCCTCCTCTCCGCCGCACATCGATAGACTACCCATCGACCTACGACTAAGGGCATCCACTACATGGCCTTCCCGTGGTATAGGATATCGACATCATAATCCGCGAGTATCTCTAACCACCGTCTCGCCGCAAGTTCGGCTCCTCGTCAAGATATCTTTGGAGGCTCTTGTGAGTGTGTAAATATCCACATGAACTCCATACAAATAATGTCTCCGCATCTTGGCGTGAATCACCGCCAATTCTAAGTCATGTGTGGGGTAGTTCTTCTCATGCTTCTTGAGTTGTCGAGATGCGTAAGCTATTGTCACGACCAACCAACCGGGCGTGGCGGTGCCTACCCGCACCCTTCTACCTTAACAACTAAGTAAATCATGGAAATTAAATAACACTTTTTTTTTTTTTAAAACCAACATACGTGCAAGGGCAAAGCCGACAAGCTGCCATAATATACATAACAAAATACACTACACCGGCATGAGTCGATCCATATGATGTCACGACCCGATTAAGGCGTGGTAGTGCCTACCCCGCACCCTAGTGATACAACATCGAGTCAGTGAACATAAAGCGATACAAGACATATTATGAAATATGAAACAATAACTGAGAAAACTTGCCTTTCGGCATATATATAAACAACAACTTTTCAACATGAGCAGCTTTAATCCTTTTACAAACCCGCCACAGCGATACTACGGACCTAAGAAATGATACGACAACAATGGCGGGACAGGGCCCGCCATACCACGAATGTAAACACCTACAACAACAGGGACTATACCATCATAAGCCTCGAGAAACGGAGCTTTCCACACGCCAATCGTGACCCTAGAGCGAGGATCGATCGCGTGTACCTTTACCGCAGCATGAACGGCCCCGAAGGAGGTCGATCTGGCAAGTGCAAAGTATGTGAAACTAAAAATCCGTAAATGAAATCATAATAGTCTATAAAGCAGAGACATGTATGATAACCAAACTACAATTCACAATAATAGCGATGTCAAGTCGTGACATCACGCCCTCAAGTCATCACTCAAATATAACAATGGGTCTCACGCCCACAACATCAATCATGCCCGTGGAATACCTTCCTCACTGCCGGCAGTTTATGATATAACAGCACCAAGGAACACACATGAACACCAGGTCCCACCTGTGCCATAATAACACGTACAGGGTAAGTACGAAGGCATAGCCGACTACTAACACCCACAGTACCAACAAGGTCATGAACTGTATCATAAGATCTGTCTAGACCGTCACATGATCAAAGCTGACCACTTGCCGCGATATCTAATGTGCGTCTAGCCTCGAACTTTCCGCACTCGCATAGGCCAATCAGATCGCCCGCGTGAGGTATAACCCCGCATCGAGGGTAGCTACTCCGGCAGCGTCGGACTCGCCGTCCGCATGGCCAGTGACCGCATGACCACGGGCCGCATCTAACACGGAACTCCCGCAGCCCCGCATAGCCCTCGACCCGCGTAGGTAGTCTCGAATCATAGGTCCATCGACCGCTGAAGTCTACCCGCGTCGGAGGCGACAACCGGAATCACCTCCAGAGCTGAGTGATGTATAATCCTACCATAACAGCTTATCGTTAAACAACATAAGCACAACAAAGGAAAAACCCCTTTACACAAACATCACAAGATACTAACACACGTAGCATCCTAGCATGTTTACTTATCAAATCAACAAGAAAGTATTACAAGGCTATCACAAACCAACACAATCAAGTTATACACACAAGGTACTTTCTACTATATGCTAACAAGTTCGGGGTTTTATCCCCAAAGTACTTCATACATTAACTCTTTAAAAGATACGTTACTTTCACAAAAGTCACACAATACGTAGTATATGAAAATAGAGTGATTATCTTTTGAAATAAATCAAAACACTTCTCTTTGTAAAACTCAAGTAACAACATTATTTTCCAAACGCCCAAGTTTGCCTAATTTCAAATGTTCATGTTTCTTATTTAGAAAGGTTTCAGTAGTTCATAGTCTTATTCATTTAAGAATATAATTCTCTTTTAAACTATCGAGAAACATAAGTCTTATATGTGAGTATGATATTCTTGTTTACAACAATCTTATTACGTGACCATGATCTAGGAAATATCATTTGTCTCATCTTAGCTTCATGCGGATGGAAGTTTCTCGGTTTAATAATACTTAATCTGTCAAAACATTTCCTTTTATTAACGCCGCGATGGTTTGTCGATACACATTCGATTTTCAAAATCGGAAACATTCTTAAGACGTTATACCTAACTTTCCATAAAGCTAGTATAACTCTTAAGTTTTCAAACAAATCAAGTATTACCTCTTCTTTCAAAATGAATCAAAACCTTTTGAAATACTTCAAGTTCTTTTACTAACACATAACAAGCCGATTATAGTTCAAATCGATTTACCCTTTAACAACCACAAGTATTTTCTTACCAACATAAAGTTGTTATAACTAACTTCCCATAAAGCCGTTATAACACTTTATGTTTTAAACCAATCAAATACATTTAGCACGTACGCTCACCGCATTACATAGTTCACACATATCATGCTGGAAGAGATAGGAAGAGGTTCACATACCTCGCGACGAGTATCGACTAATAGCAAAACGCTCCAAGTACTTCCAACTGTCGGCTACTCCTTAAGCCAAGTAACGCGCCACACGCGTAGTACTTCAACCTATAAGGCCAAGGCGCTTATTAACATCAAGATCTTATCGTAGAACATTCTACAGAAAATTCGGACCTCCCCCGCAGCGTAAATCTCTCATCTAACTGGCCGCTACCAAGCCAACCGGGGGTTATACATCTAACCCGAACTGTACAATTCTACTCCACAAGATTACTACACAAGTCTCATGTAATACGCTTCGATTCCATTCTTGAGCTTAAGTAAAAAGACATTGCCAACCAACCACGTTCAGTTCTATATATAGTATACTTCAACTATATATTCTAACAACATGTAATTTCCAATTACAATAGAGGGACAAGATATTTACCTCGATAAGCCCATAATTATCCAAGTATAAAGTCGATCCTGGGCAATCGCTTAGCTCCAACTCGAGCGCCCAACCCGCTCTAAACCACCCTTAGAAGTTCTAACCAACTACACAATACTCAACTGACTATGGAGATTTTCCTAGGGTTTCGGTTTTGTGACCGACGGAAGTATAATAGTATTTCGGGCTTTTCATATGTATAACCTTAGAATACAACAAGGCATACGACTAAGGTAATTTGGGCATTATAACAATACTTTAGAGAGTATTTCTACACCACAAAGGGGGTATTATCAAAGCAACTAGGCTAGGGGGTACACTCTCGCTAGCACCCCAGAGAGGTGGGGTGCTCTGCCCACTGGGAGGCCTTGGCCGAACTCAACACAAGGGAGGGAGAAGGAGAGCTTTCAAGACTTAGGCAAATTTATGGATGAAGAAGTTCATCAAAGGGAGGGTATTTATACTACAAGCCAAGGCCAACCAATGGCCAAGATCTAGCCAAGTGTTACAAGTGTAGGGCCAAGATATGCCCAAGTGCCCCCTAGTCCCTACTCCTTAAAACCCTCACAAATATCTACCAAAAATATCTACCACTTGATACCCCAAATCGTCCAAGTGCCGCCCACCTTGCCCACCAATGAGAGGGTGCCAAGTGCCGCCCTCTCGTTGGTCCAAAATGTTCGCCTCTCGGAAAAATCCAAAATAAGAAAAGACATAGCCGAATTTTCCTCTGCAAGTTATGTAAAACGCTTCGTCAAAAACGACTCTAACTGGGTTTTGTGCACAAATGCCATTCGCCAAGTTACTAGGCGGGGTGACACGTGTCACCTCCTATTGGCCCAAAATAAAACATCTTCCAAAATAAAATTCCATAATTTTCTAATATTCCAGAAGTCCGAATACCAAATCGGGAATCCAATTCCCATTAACGAACCTTTTTCCTTCACAAAACCGGAAACTTTTCCGTGGAAAAATCGCCTCTTTCTTCCTTTCCAATCTTTCTGCGTGTTCTCGCACGCACGCCCTCGCATACATACCCGGAACTACGGGTATAACATTCTTCCCCTTAGAAACATTCGTCCGAATGTTCCTTCTAAGTCTCAAACAACGTGCGCCAAAGATAGTCTTCACTACTATACTTACGAACAATCCTGCCATACACCGCCACGTAAATACCGCGCAACATACTTATATTCAAGTCTACGAGGAAACACCTCTAACATCACCACAAATAATACCACCTTTGTCACTTTGTCGCGAGCCTTGTTCCGACTCCAACAAATGGTACCGGCCGCATGATCAAAGGTTCGCCGTGACACTCGAACCTTACCACATTTCCGATCGCTTTAGTTTCCAAAACTCGCCACACCGTCCGGTGGTACTTTCAAGACCGACCGTCAACTCAACTCTGGCGTCGCCGCCGAATATCCGCACGATTCCTCCGAGTGCGTAACTTCTTCTAGACGAGCTTTACCCATCCACACTCGGAACAAGCTCGATCCAACTATCCAACCTTGCCAACATCGAACCAATCGATCGGACTTACACTTCTGCCCCTACAAGGCTTCGTAAGGCGACATCCGAACACCGAAATGGTAGCTTAAACGCTCCTCACAGAGACAACAATCTCACAACTACCTCAAATCCACACACCGCCCGGCGGCGAATGCGGTCGAGACTCACCAGTCCTTAACCTGCGGTAAAACTTCCGAAACAAAAACAGCGTAACACTGGCTCCATCATGCGCCATAAGGTGCACGTAGGCACCCCGTGCAGCCTTACAACCTTTCTGATAAATCAACACTGCCGAGTGAACGGTCCTGACCGAAGAACACGATGAGCTGCCCCCATCGACCCGACCACCGGTCGAACGCATCCACGAACTCGTACGCTGGTTAACTAAACTCGAGCCTAACACCCTCGTGACCCTACCACAAGGCGGGACCACCAACCAGACCCACTACTAACATGCCGCTGGTTGACGCAACGTGGCCTCAACCCGACCCGGCAAGGCGCAAACTACCATCTCCCCGAAGGAACAATCTCACAAAACACGTTACAAAAACCTAGCGGTCTTCTTAGCTCAACTACCCTCTTTCCTTCCACACTACTCAGGGACTTATCCCACGAACATAGCTCACGTGCACTATGCACTCCTATAAGGGTCAAACATAATATACGCTCTTTTACTCGAGATGGCTTTACCTCTAAGGTCTCTACGTATAACACTCTAAGGCTCACACCTTCTCTATCCCCCAAAATCTTACTCGGTTAACCCACCATGATTTCTAATCACAACTAACACACTGCTATCAGAACATAGCACTTAAGGTATACTCACCTTGAAAGTTCTGGGACTCCGCTCGCCCTCTTCTCATCGCCTGGTTAACCGCCGATCTCTACGTTTTCGGCTCTTTGACATAAGCCCGCATACGTGCCATGCTCAAGCCAATCAAGAATTACTCTTGCACAACCCTCTCTTAGGTAGTCATCAAGACTCGTGGTACATCGGTATAATCTCTGGTAGCCAAATCCATAGCTAGTAACAGGGTTGTCTCTTTGCAATCCATATTCTCTGTTCCCGGTCGTGGAACTGAAGGTTCAAATATCATGGCGCAGTAGGAACTAGCGCCGCCGTGCTAAAACTTCGGCTAGCGACGTCGCAGAACTCCCGAATGAAGCACTACCTAGGTAATGATTGGGCCTGTGCCTCGCAACCCTCTCAACTCAACTCAGCCTCCGCCGCTTTGCCTCTGGGCGGGTTGCCTACGCGGAGGCATAACGATAAGAGAATGAATTTCGTCAGAGGGTCCAACTTACAACACAGCTCTAAGGCACGATCTCAGAGTGAGAAGAATAGAAACCAATCCTAAATATCCTATAGCTCCTGATTATTGGTGTGGTGCACAACACACCGATAATCAAGACTTCATCGATACGGTGCAGACACTTTCCGAGGATTAATCGCTCGATACCACTTTTGTCACGACGATTAGCCCGTGGTCGTGCCTTACCGGGCACCCTAGTGATACAACATCGAGTAATCGAACATAAACGATACAAGACATATTATGAAATATGAAACAATAATCGAGAAAAACTTGCCTTCGGCATATATATAAACAACAACTTTTTCAACATGAACATCTTTAATCCTTTTTACAAACCCTGCCCACAACAGTACTACAGACCTCTAAGAAATGATACGACAACAATGGCGGGACAGGGCCCCGCCATACCCCTGAATGTAAACACCTACAACAACAGGGACTATACCATCGATAAGCCTCCGAGAAACGGAGCTTTCCCACGCCAATCGTGACCCTAAGAGCGAGGATCAATGGCGGTGTACCTTTACTGCGGCATGAACGCAGCCCGAGGAGTCGATGCAGTGCAAAAATGTATGTGAAACTAAAAATCAGAAATGAAATCATAATAGTCTATAAAGCGGGAGACATGTATGATAACCAAACTACGATTCACAATAATAGCGATGGTGTCGTCGTGACTCACGCCCTCAAGTCATCACTCAAATATAACAATGGGTCTCACGCCACAACATCAATCATGCGTGGAATACCTTCCTCACGGCAGCTTATGATATAAAAGCACCAAGGAACACACATGAACACCAGTCCCACGTGCCATAATCACGTGTGCGAGTGGTAAGTGCGAAGGCATAGCCGACTACTAACACCTACATGCTAACAAGGTCATGAATCGTATCATAAGATCTGTCTGCACCGTCCACATGATCAAAGCGACCACTTGCCCGCAGATCTAATGTGCGCGTTTAGCCCTGGAACTTTCGCAGCCCGCATAGGCCAATCGGACGCCCGCATGAGGTATAACCCGCATCGAGGTAGCTACTCCTGCAGCGTCTCGACTCGTCGTCGCGTGGCCACAAGGACCGCATGACCACAAGGGCCGCATCCTAACTCGGAACTCCGCACCCGCGCCAGGCCCCTCGACCCGCATGAGGTAGTCTCAATCATAGGTCCATCGACCGCTGAGTCTACCAGCGTGGAGGCAACAACTCGGAATCATCTCAAGAGATGAGTGATGTATAATACTATCATAACAGCTTATCGTTAAACAACATAAGCACAACAAAGGAAAAACCCCTTTACACAAACATCACAAGATACTAACACACGTAGCATCCTAGCATGTTTACTTATCAAATCAACAAGAAAGTATTAAAAGGCTATCACAAACCAACACAATCAAGTTATACACACAAGGTACTTTCTACTATATGCTAACAAGTTCGGGGTTTTATCCCCAAAGTACTTCATACATTAACTCTTTAAAAGATACGTTACTTTTACAAAAGTCACACAATACCCGTAGTATATGAAAATATAGTGATTATCTTTTGAAGTAAATCAAAACACTTCTCTTTGTAAAACTCAAGTAACAACATTATTTTCCAAACGCCCAAGTTTGCCTAATTTCAAATGTTCATGTTTCTTATTTAGAAAGGTTTCAGTAGTTCATAGTCTTATTCATTTAAGAATATAATTCTCTTTTAAACTATCTCGAGAAACATAAGTCTTATATGTGAGTAGGATATTCTTGTTTACAACAATCTTATTACAATGCCCATGATCTAGGAAATATCATTTTGTCTCATCTTAGCTTATGCGGATGGAAGTTTCTCTTGGTTTTAATAATACTTAATCACAAACATTTCCTTTTATTAACGCCACAGGTGGTTTGTCGATACACATTCTGATTTTCAAAATCAAAAACATTCTTAAGACGTTATACCTAACTTTCCATAAAGCTAGTATAACTCTTAAGTTTTCAAAACAAATCAAGTATTACCTCTTCTTTCAAAATGAATCAAAACCTTTTGAAATACTTCAAGTTCTTTTACTAACACATAACAAGCCGCTTATAGTTCAAATCGTTACCCTTTAACAACCACAAGTATTTTCTTACCAACATAAAGTCATATAACAACTTCCCATAAAGCCGTTATAACACTTTATGTTTTAAACCAATCAAATACATTTAGCATGTCGCCTACCGTACTACATAGTTCACACATATCATCTTTGGAAGAGATAGGAAGAGGTTCACATACCTCGCGACAGTATCGACTAATAAAACGCTCAAGTACTTCCAACCGGCTACTCCTTAAGCCAAGTAGAACGCGCCACACGTAGTACTTCAACCTATAAGGCCACAAGGCGCTTATTAACATCAAGATCTTATCGTAGAACATTCTACGTGAAAATTCGCGGACCTCACAAGCGTAAATCTCCTCCTCTGGGCCTACGAGCCAACCAGGGGTTATACATCTAACCCGAACGGTACAATTCTACTCCACAAGACTACTACACAAGTCTCATCAGATTCGATTCGATTCTTGAGCTTAAGTCAAAAGACATTGCCAACCAACCACGTTGCTTCTATATATAGTATACTTCAACTATATATTCTAAAAACGTGTAATTTCCAATTACAATAGAGGGACAAGATATTTACCTCGATAAGCCCATAATTATCAAAGTATAAAGTCGATCCTTGGCAATCGTTTAGCTCCAACTCCGAGCGCCCAACCCGCTCTAAACCACCCTTAGAAGTTCTAACCAACTTCTACACAATACTCTAACTGATGGAGATTTTCCTAGGGTTTCGGTTTTGTGACTGACGGGAAGTATAATAGTATTTCTGGGCTTTTCGTATAGGTATAACCTTAGAATACAACAAGGTATACGGCTAAGGTAATTTGGGCATTATAACAATACTTTAGAGTATTTCTACAGCACACAGGTGGGTATTATACGAAAGCAACTAGGCTAGGGGTACACTCTGCTAGCACCCCTGAGAGGGTGGGTTGCTCTCGGCCACAAGGGGGAGGCCCTTGGCCGAACTCAACACAAGGGGAGGGAGAAGGAGAGCTTTCAAGACTTAGGCAAATTTATGGATGAAGAAGTTCATCAAAGGGAGGGGTATTTATACTACAAGCCAAGGCCAACCAATGGCCAAGATCTAGCCAAGTGCTACACAAGTGTAGGGCCAAGATATGCCCAAGTGCCCCCTAGTCCCTACTCCTTAAAACCCTCACAAATATCTACCAAAAATATCTACCACTTGACACCCCCAAATCGTCCAAGTGCCGCCCACTTTGCCCACCAATGAGAGGGTGCAGTGCGCCCACTCGTTGTTCCAAAATGTTCCGTCTCTCGTAAAAATCCGCAAAAATAAGAAAAGACATAGCCGGAATTTTCCTCTCGCAAGTTATGTAAAACGTTTCGTCAAAAAACGACTCTAACCGGGTTTTGTGCACAAATGCCATTCGGCCAAGCCACCTAGGCGGGGGTGACACGTGTCACCCTCCTATTGGCCCAAAATAAAACATCTTCCGAAAATAAAATTCCATAATTTTCTAATATTCCAGGAAGTCCGAATACCAAATCTGGGAATCCAATTCCCATTAACGAACCTTTTTCCTTCACAAAAACCGGAAACTTTTCCGTGGAAAAATCGCTCTTTCTTCCTTTCCAATCTTTTCGCCGTATTCGCACGTGACGCCCTCGCATACATACCTCGGAACTACGGGTATAACATATGAATCTGCACTTAAGAGTTTTATCAATCATGAGACAAGGCACCGCGTATAATCAGATAAAAGCCTCATCAAGGAACTTATACCAAAAGATAAACTCCCAACGGAAGGAGCAATCTAAAACTCTGGCAGGTCCTACACGTGCAGATCACCAAACAACAGACCTAAACTCACAGATGACGCACTTCAAGGAGGTCAAGACGAAGAATGTACCAAGTATGTGAAGCGATGAAATGCGTAATAGAATCATAATGATCTAAACAAACAGGAGACATGTATGATAGTCAACCTACAAGCACACAATACATAAGCAATTATATCAAGTCGTGACGCGTGCCTCAAAGTCACTATTCAAATATAACTATGGGTCTCACGCCATAATATCAATCATGCGTGGAATCCTTCCTCACCGCCAAGAATCCATGATATAATGTAACACCAATAAGCATATCCAATGAGTATCCCTCGTGGTCGCATGCCCCGGAATCCCACATCGTATAAGCATGACCATGGGGTATACAAACAAATCCGGGAATCAAACCCGCTCCTGGTCACATGCCCCGGAATCCCACATCGTATAAGCATGTCCAAGGAGTATCCCTCGTGGTTACATGCCCAAAAGCACCCCACATCGTATAAGCATGACCATAGGGTATCCCTCGCGGTCGCATGCCCCGGCATCCCACATCGTATAAGCATGACCGTAGGGTAACACAAACAAATCCGGGAATCTAACCCGACTCCTGGTCACATGCCCCAGAATCCCACATCGTATAAGCATGTCCAAGGAGTATCCTCATGGTCGCGTGCCCCGATCCCACATCGATAAGCACGACCATAGGGTAACACAAATAATGGAAGCATACGTGGAATCCCACTCATCACGGTGTCGCCCAAGTAAACTTACAACAGCGAATGACCCTCCAACCGAGTGTCGCGCAACGTGATAAAACATAATACTTGCACTCAAAGGCTATCACCAAAGACATATAGGCAATTCTCAATTAATCAAGCCAAAGTACTTATCAAGGCACACATAGAATAATTCTCAATTAACCAAGCCAAAGTACTTATCAAGGCACACATAGAATAATTCTCAATTAACCAAGCCAAAGTACTTATCAAGGCACACAGATAATTCTCAATTAACCAAGCCAAAGTACTTCAGACATATCTCTTTCAAAAGACTCCTTTAATGTAAAATCCCAAGATACTAACACCTGTAGTATCAAGTGTGTCTATTTTTCAAAGTAAGTTACTACACTTTTAGAAAACTCATTTCAAAGCTTGAAATCAAGTAACTTCAAATTTTCACAATCTAGGCAACTTATGCCCAATAATCAAAATAGACAACTTTCTTAACCTTTCATAAAGTCGTTATAACCAACTTCCCATAAAGCCGTTATAACCCTTTATGGTTTTAGACATATTCATTCCTTTTTATAACCAAGAGACTTATACTTAAAACCAAGTATCACATACTTATAAATCAAGTTCTTAACTTTCCAAAATACTTCAAGTCTCTTAATATTTAGAAAACAAGTTTCTTCTACTTTTAAACCTCAATTAACTCACACCTTTAAAACAAGTTACTTTTCTTAAATCATGTCATTTCTCCTCTTTTAAAACAATTAAGTAAATCACTCCTTTAACTCCCCTAAAGTCATTAAAACGACCATTAGGTTTTGGAACTAAGGCACTAGCCAAAAGGTTTGGAAACCACTTCCCTTTCAAAACTCTATGTACTTTAAGTAAAATACTTTCACTTTTAAGAATCCAAACTTCACTTAAGGAAATGGATCATACAACTTATGTCACGACCCGAACCCGGGCTCGTGACTGGTGCCTTACCCTGGGCACCCTAGTGATACAACATCAGAGAAAATCAGCGGAAATAAAACATGAACATGAAATAAGAGATATTATAAGTAAACAGGTCAACCAAAAGCGATTTGCCTTCTGCGTAAATATATACAAACCTGAGCAGTTTAATCCTTTTTACAACCCTTGCCACAAGTACTACGCACCTCTAAGATTTACAACAACTATGGCGGGACGTGGCCCGCCATACCCCGAATGTACAAGAACCTACAACTCGGGGAACACATACCAAAGATAAGCCTCCGAAGGAACGGAGCTTCCCAATACGCTGAAATGAGATCCTAAACGCGGGGATCGACAATCGATGTACTTCTACCTGCGGCATGAACGCAGCCCCCCGAAGGAGGTCAGTACAACAGGTACCAAGTATGTGAAACTGTAAAATACTGTAAATGAAATCATAATAGTCTATAAAAGCGAGAGGCGGTATGATAACCAAACTACAAATACACACACATATGATTATATCAATTCGGTCTCATGCCCACAACATCAATCCCGCCCGTGAGTACCTTCCGCCACTACGGCAATGCATGATATGATAACAACAAGACAAAGAATCCAAATGGGAGCATACGTGCGCTACGATCGTGTCGGTATGTCCAAAGGGAGCAAATAAGACAACATTCCAAATGGAAGCATACCCGCGCTACGCGTCGTGTCGCATGTCCAAAGGGAAACAATAAGACAAAGATTCCAAATGGAAGCATACCCGCAGCGCCACGCGTCGTGTCGCGATGTCCAAAGCGAGCAAATAAGACAACATTCCAAATGGAAGCATACCCGCGCCACGCGTCGTGTCGTGTCAAAGGGAAACAATAAGACAACAAGCGGTAATCAAAGTGGAAGATACCCGCGCCACGATCGTGTCGTGATGTCCAAAGTGATTTAACAAAAGTAACACTATCAACGCGAACGTGCGGCGGAATTGCTCGCCACCGCCGTACGCCCAAGTAAGTTCTTAACAAGTCAACCACCCTCCATCGAGAGACGCGGTAGTATAGAAACACAATCTTTGCACAACAAAGGCTATCACAACAAGCATAGGCAAGTTTCACAACAACAAGCATAGGCAAGTTTCACATCAACAAGCATAGGCAAGTTTCACAACTCAAAGTACTTTCATTTTATGCCAAAGTTCGGGTTTTAACCCTAAAGTACTACGCGCGTTAAATTCCTTCTAAAGAGATTTATTCCTTTTATATAAAAGTCACCCGATACCCGTAGTATAAAAATAGAGTGACTTATATCTTTTAAGTAAACCAAAACAACTTCCATACTTTTTTTTTTTTAAAGTCAAGTTACCACGTTAAAACCAATGATAAAACCTTTCTTTTGTTTTCATAAGGTCGTTATAACCAACTTCCCATAAAGTCATATAACACCTTATGCTTTAAACCATTTTAAGACAACATAATGCCTTTCTTTTCCTAAGGTTCGGCTTGCCTAATTTTAATTACGCCAGTCTCTTTTTGAAAAGTTTCATAGTTCAATGTCTTAATCTCTTTTAAAACAATTGAGTAACATATGCCATAGGCGAGTAGGTTATTCTTGTTCATAATCAATATTATTAAGCCATGATCTAGAAAATGTAATATCATTTTGTCTCATCTTAGCTTCTATGCAGATGGAGGTTTCTCTGGTTTTAATAATACTTAATTATTCAATACATTTTCCTTTATTAACGCTGCGTTGGTTTGTCGATACACATTACGATTTCAAATCGGAAACATTATTCCTTCCAAAACCAAGTACTCATTACTCACGAATGAGGTTTCACACAAACATCCATATTAAGTCAAGTCTCTTAACTTCTAAACCATTAAACCATTCTTTTATCTCTCTCTTGGCGTTACACCTAACTTCTCATAAAGTGGTATAACTTTTATGTTTTCAAACCAAGTATACACTTCTTTCAAAAGGTTTCTTAATATCTTAGAATACTACAAGGTTCTTTTACAACAAGTCGGTTATAAGTCAAATCATTTATCTTTTAAAATCAACAAAGCATTTCTCATTTACATAGAGATGTTATAACCAACTTCTCATAAAGCGTTATAACACTTTATGTTTAAAGACAATCAAATACATTTAACACACGTACGCTTCACCGTACTACATAGTTATACACATATCATGCTAGAACAGATAGGAAGAGGTTCACATACCTCGCGACGAGTATCGACTAATAGCAAAACGCTCCAAGTACCTCAAACCGTCTGATACACTCTCAGTCAAGCAGGTCACTCCACACGTAGTACTACAACCTATAGAGGCCAAAAAGCGCCTATTAATATCTTTAGATCTCAACGTAGAATATTCTACAGAAAATTCGGCAAAGACCTCCCCGCCCGCAATAACAGAATCTCCTCTCTATCGAGGCCGGCTACCAAGCCAACCAGGGGGGGTTAACATGTCTAACCGGACGTGTACAATTCTACTACACAAGAATGTACACAAGTTCATCAGAATACGCCCTATGTAATTACGATTCGGTTCTCTTCTTTAAATTCAGCTTAAGTCAAGACATTGCAGAAGTATTATTCAAAGCTTAAGTCAAAAGACATTGCCACAATTATAATGTTCAGTTCTATATATAGTATACTTCAACTATATATTCCTACAATATGTAATTTCCAATTACAATAGAAGGTCAAGAGTGTTTACCTCGATAAGCCCAAAATTATCCGAGTTTATATGTCGATCTGAGCAAGGTTTAGCTCCTACTCCGTGCGCTTGACCGCTCCAACCAACCCTTAGAAGTTCTAACCAACTTCTACTTATAACTTCAACTACGGGTGAAGATTTACTTAGGGTTTCATTTTTGTGGACCGAGGAAGTATAATAGTATTTTCTGGCTTTTGTATAAGTGTAACTCGGGAATACTACAAGGTATTTGGGCTAAGGTATTTGGGCATAATAACAATACTAGGAGAGTATTTCTATACCACAACAAGGGGTATTATACGAAACAACTAGGCTAGGGGTACCCTACCAAAACACCACAAAGTGGGAGGGGTTTCGCCAAGGTTGGACGAACCACAAGAAGGGAGGGAAGGATTTCAAGACTTAGGCAATTTTTGGATGAAGAAGTTCATCAAGTTGTAGAGGTATTTATAGGTCAAGAAATGGCCAACCAATGGCCAAGATTCATCCAAGTGTTAGGCAAGTGTAAGGCCAAGATTAAGCCATGTGCTACCTTATCCATCTACCCAAAATATCCTATTTAACCCTTGACCACATTTTTTAGCACAAAAACGTGCCCAAGTCGCCCTCTTTGCCGTCCCTAGTTTCCAATGTGAGGTGACACATGTCACCCTCCCGTTGGTCCAAAATGTTTCGCCTCTCAAAAATCCGCAAAATTATTAATGACATAGCCGAATTTTCCTTCAAAGTCGTGGAAACGCTTCGTCGAAAACGACTTTTGGTAGCTATGCACAAATTCGAACCTATGCCTACTTTAAGGCTCAAATTGTATACGCACGCCTCACGTATATACTGGAAATACGGGTATAACATTCTCCTCCTTAGAAACATTCGTCCCAATGTTCCTTCTCAAACAGTATAACGGTTCTTCTAACAAGTTGCCAACGCCACACCGCCACTAAATATCACACGTTCTCTTCCTTCCTTACTCGTCGTGCCCTTCTCGACACTTGAACTCCTCTAGCATACGTATCACACTTCGTCATTGCTTTCCCAAAACTTTGGAGTCACCACCTCCAAACTTGGTCATCTTACTAGCTTCAATCTCCTTAAGGCCATTCCTGCCTTCACGATCCGCCGGTCGAACATATCCACGAACTCATACGATGGTTATCTAATCATGGGCCTAGCACCTCGTGACCCTACCACCGCGGGACCACCCAGCTGACCCCACTTTGAAACCGCGGGTTGGCCCTCAACATGGCCCCAACCCGACCCACTTACGCATCAAGCTCTTGTTCCCGATCCTAACAATCTTATTTAAACAGTCATGAAAGCTACCACTTCCATTACACACTACCTGTGGACTTTATCACACAAAACGTTCTAGGCATAAAATGCACTCCGACAAGGATCACTTGCAAAATCTACTCAAGACGGCCTTACATCTAAGGTCTCAACGTAATATTCTAAGGTTCATCATTTTCTCACCTCAAGCTTACCCTTCTCACAACCAGTGCTACATCACGCTTTTAGCACAACGCTATCCGAACATAACACTAAACACATCATCACATCATCAATACATACAAAACTCTGTAGGTTAAGGATATACCAAAATAGGCGATTCGTAGGACCGCTAAAATCGGAACTTCCACCGCGACTCTACCGTGGCCGGCAGTATGAACTTCCTGCTGACTATGGGAGGTGAAGAACCCGCAATCGATCCCGTGAGTCCGTGCTATCCTACCACGCTACCCGGTCGGACAATTTCTCCAAAATGGCCCCCGCCGCCGCATGTAAAACAAACTCCCGACTAGCACGACACTCCCACCGCGAGTCTACCACAGTCACAACGAGGCAGGGTGGCTTCACCGCTAACACCTCGCTTCTCTCGAAAATCTGAACCTCGAGCCTCGACCGCCTCAATACTGATGCTCAAGATTGCGAGGACCACTCAGATCGGGCGGAGGCGCATAACTAGTTCAGCCGAGGCGTCCGCCTAAAGTCACCAAAGCGACCTCGCTGCTCGCCCTCTTCTCACGACCTTGGTTATTTCGCCGATTTCTCCGCCTCACCTCCAAGTGCATAAGCTCGCATGCGGCAATGTCCATGCCCTACAAGAGCTACACCAACAACTCTGCTAGGTAATCATCGAGCCCTCAGAACATATCGGTGCACTGATCCTCCATACTAGCTACTAATGCGGGGACGTCGCCAATGAGTCGAACTCCACATTGTACTCAACCGTGACGCCTGCTCGCCGCAACCCCAAAAATCTGCGCCCGAGCCCTCCTCATCCGTGGAGGCAAGAAATGTGCAAGAAAGGCCTCGAGAACTCGCCCCATAAAGCCGGAAGTGCATGCTCTCTCCCGACAGCTCCCACGACAAACCACGATCGGTATCACGCAACCGATGCGAACCTAGACCACCGACTCGGTCTCCGATGCTCGATCACTCTCATGATCCACAGAATCGCCGGATGAACTCGCGGATCATCCTCGTGCCTCGACCCATAAAACTCGCGCTACATCTCGTAAAATCCTGTAATCTCAAATCGTCGCTGGGTGAACTACGGTGCTCGATCGAATCACGCCAGCTTTATCTCAAGTTCGCCACAACCTCGCCATTAATCGCCATCTCCTTGTAACCCATCTCATCTCGCCTACTGTAAGATCGAGGCCTGTCTTGTGGTCTCTCAGAGATCGCCACGTTTACTGTATCTTCCTTCGCCGCTTGCCCTTCTCGGGTTGCCACTGGCGCGAGGCATAATCGTAAAGGAAAGGAATACGCCGGAGGGTTCAACTCATCACACAAATCTAAGGCACGATCTCGTAATAAGAAGAATGGAAACCAATCCTAAATGTCCTATAGCCTCACGATTATAGATGTGGTGCACAACACACCGATAATCAAGACTCTACTAGACACGGCCGTAGACACTTTCCGAGGACTAATCGCCTGATACCACTTTTGTCACGACCAACTCGCCCGGATCGTGCCTACCCCGCACCCTAGTAATACAACATCGAGAAAATCAGCGGAAATAAAACATGAACATGAAATAAGAGATATTATAAGTAAACAGTCAACCAAAACAGCTTGCCTTCTCGTAAATATATACAAACCCCGAATGCTTAACTTTTTACAACCCCGCCACAACAAGATTACATGCACTTAAGATTTATTAATAACTATGGCGGAGGCCCCGCCATACCCTTTGAATGTACAAGAACCTACAACTCGTGGAACACATACTAAAAGATAAGCCTCAAGGAACGAGCTTCCCAAAACGCTGAAATGAGATCCTAAACGCGGGGATCGACAAATGATGTACTCTACCATGCAGATTGAACGCAGCCCCAAGGAGGTCGATAACAGTACCAAGTATGTGAAATCAGAAATATCAGTAAATGAAATCATAATAGTCTATAAAAGCAGTGAGATGTGTATGATAACCAAACTACAAAGACACACATAACAGATTATATCAATTCAGGGTCTCATGCCCACAACATCAATCCTGCCCGTGGAGTACCTTCCTCACTACCGGCAGTCTATGATATGATAACAACAAGACAGCAATCCAAATGGAAGCATACCCGTGCGCTACGCATCGTGTCAGTATGTCCAAAGGGAGCAAATAAGACAACATTCCAAATGGAAGCATACCCGTGCGCTACGCATCGTGTCAGCATGTCCAAAGGGAAACAATAAGACAAAGATTCCAAATGGAAGCATACCCGCAGCGCCACGATCGTGTCATGATGTCCAAAGGGAGCAAATAAGACAACATTCCAAATGGAAGCATACCCGTGCGCTACGCATCGTGTCAGCATGTCCAAAGGGAAACAATAAGACAACAAGGCGGTAATCAAAGTGGAAGCATACCCGTGCGCTACGCATCGTGTCAGTATGTCCAAAGTGATTTAACAAAAGTAACACTATCAACAGGAACGTACCCGTGGAATTGCTCCGTCACTGCCGGCACGTCCAAGTAAGTTCTTAACAAGTCAACCGACCCTCCATCGAGAGACGCGGTAGTATAGAAACACAATCTTTGCACAACAAAGGCTATCACAACAAGCATAGGCAAGTTTCACAACAACAAGCATAGGCAAGTTTCACAACTCAAAGTACTTTCATTTTATGCCAAAGTCCGGGTTTTAACCCTAAAGTACTACGCACGTTAAATTCCTTCTAAAGAGATTTATTCCTTTTATATAAAAGTCACCCGATACCCGTAGTATAAAAATAGAGTGACTTATATCTTTTAAGTAAACCAAAACAACTTCCATACTTTTTTTTTTTTTTAAAGTCAAGTTACCACGTTAAAACCAATGATAAAACCTTTCTTTTGTTTTCATAAGGTCGTTATAACCAACTTCCCATAAAGTTGTTATAACACCTTATGCTTTAAACCATTTTAAGACAACACAATGCCTTTCTTTTCCTAAGGTTCCAGCTTTGCCTAATTTTAATTACGCAAGTCTCTTTTTGAAAAGTTTCATAGTTCAATGTCTTAATCTCTTTTAAAACAATTGAGTAACATATGCCATAAAGTAGTAGTTATTCTTGTTCATAATCAATATTATTAAGCACCATGATCTAGAAAATGTAATATCATTTTGTCTCATCTTAGCTTCTATGCAGATGGAGGTTTCTACCGGTTTTAATAATACTTAATTATTCAATACATTTTCCTTTATTAACGCCGCAGTGGTTTGTCGATACACATTACGATTTCCAAATCAAGAAACATTATTCCTTCCAAAAAGCAATTACTCATTACTCACGAATGAGGTTTCACACAAACATCCATATTAAGTCAAGTCTCTTAACTTCTAAACCATTAAACCATTCTTTTTATCTCTCTTAAGGCGTTACACCTAACTTCTCATAAAGCTGGTATAACTTTTATGTTTTCAAACCAAGTATACACTTCTTTCAAAAAGGTTTCTTAATCTCTTAGAATACTTCAAGGTTCTTTTACAACAAGTCGGTTATAAGTCAAATCGCTTATCTTTAAAACCACAAAGCATTTCTCATTTACATAGAGTCATTATAACCAACTTCCCATAAAGCCGTTATAACACTTTATGTTTAAAGACAATCAAATACATTTAACACATGTACGTCTACCGTACTACATAGTTATACACATATCATGCTAGAACAGATAGGAAGAGGTTCACATACCTCGCGACGAGTATCGACTAATAGCAAAACGCTCCAAGTACTTCAAACCGTCTGCTACACTCTCAGTCAAGCAGATCACTCCACACGTAGTACTACAACCTATAGAGGCCACAAAGCGCCTATTAATATCTTTAGATCTCAATGCAGAATATTCTACGTAAAATTCAAAGACTCTCCCCGCAACAACAGAAATCTCCTCCTATCGAGGCCGCTACCAAGCCAACCAGTGGGGTTAACATGTCTAACCTGACGTGTACAATTCTACTACACAAGAATGCTACACAAGTCTCATCTGAATACACCCTATGTAATGACAGTTCATTGCTCGTCTTTAAATTCAGGCTTAAGTCGCAAGACATTGCCGTAAGTATTATTCAGGCTTAAGTCAAAAGACATTGCCGCACAATTATAATGTTCAGTTCTATATATAGTATAATTTAACTATATATTCCTACAATATGTAATTTCCAATTACAATAGAATGTCAAGATTGTTTACCTCGATAAGACCAAAATTATCCGCTTTTATATGTCGCTCCTGAGCAAGGTTTAGCTGCTCCTCCGTGCGATTCTTCCCGCTCCAACCAACCCTTAGAATTTCTAACCAACTTCTACTTATAACTTCAACTACGGTGAAGATTTACTTAGGGTTTCATTTTTGTGACCGAGGAAGTATAATAGTATTTTCGGGCTTTTGTATAAGTGTAACATCGGGAATACTACAAGGTATTTGGGCCAAGGTATTTGGGCATAATAACAATACTAGAGAGTATTTCTATACCACAACAAGGGGTATTATACGAAAACAACTAGGCTAGGGAGGGGTACCACTGCAAAACACCACAGTGGAGGGGTTTCTGCCAAGGGTTGGACGAGAACCACAAGAAGGAGGAAGGATTTCAAGACTTAGGCAATTTTGGACGAAGAAGTTCATCAAGTTAGAGGGTATTTATAGGTCAAGAAATGGCCAACCAATGGCCAAGATTCATCCAAGTGTTAGGCAAGTGTAAGGCCAAGATTAAGCCCTGTGCTACCTTATCCATCTACGCAAAATATCCTACCTAACCCTTGACCCCATTTTTTAGCACAAAAACGTGCCAAGTCGTCCTCTTTGCCGTCCCTAGCTTCCAATGCGAGGTGACACATGTCACCTCCCGTTGGTCCAAAATGTTTCGCCTCTAAAAATCCGCAAAAATTATTAATGACATAGGAATTTTCCTTCGAAAGTCAGGAAACGTTTCATCAAAAACGACTTTTTGGCTTTATGCACAAATTCGAACCTATGCCTACTTTAAGGCTCAAATTGTATACGTACGCCCTCACGTATATACTCTGGAAATACGGGGTATAACAACTTACAATTTGACATCAAAGTACAATCAAGGGAGTACATAGAACGAATTCTATTTTAGGCAAACCAAATACAACCAAGGAATGGATCATTTAAGGAGTAGGACAAACTTTCTTTATCTTAAGGAATCATGCTAGAAGAGGAGATAGTTCACATACCTTTCGCTAAATCCACAAGCTTCGAATACGCCCGACGAGAAGTGTCAACCTATAATGGTCACAACAAGACTATCAACTTCTAGTCTCTAACGTAGAATAATACTAAGTATACGGCCTCTAATTCTACGAAAAATCGGGCAGCACTTCCTTTGTTTCTACTCACTTTGCCACCTTTTTCAAGGCCGAATACAATAACCAACACTCCACATTTAAGGCTCCAAACAACAACCAAACAAAAGGGGATTACACGCCTTACAATACGTGTAAAATTCCGCCCCACAATTGATACCAAGTAGATTAATACTCACTAGCCATTCTCGGCCAACTACATAACTTAACAATTCAAAGTCTTTTCCAATTCTATTCCAATTCCAAGTTCTAAGGTCTAACATGTTATATAGTCATAAACAACTTCAATAACTACAATTTCCTTCTTTATACAACATGCGACAACTTAAACTAATAATCAACTTGAATTCCAATCTTAAGGCTAAACATGCTAGTTTTCGGATTAGGGTTCCAATAGCCAAAATACTTATCAAAATTCATACTATATAACTCATGCTTGCTAATATCCATAGCTACAACAATAAGTAAGTCTTAACTACTAAAACGACAAAATTTATACCTTTATAAGCCCTTAAAAATTCCAAGATTCAAAGTCGCGCCTTAGAAATTCTTAGCTCCTTTCCTTATGTTCCAATCCACTCCAAGCACTCCTTAGAAGCCTATGAAGAACCCATCTTCAAGTTCCAACTTCAAAGTTGAAGAACTCCTTAAGTTTCCGCCTTGCGACTAATACGAAAACGCCGTTTTTCCGAAATATTTCTATTGAGATATCCTTACAATACCCTTAGGGACATTGGGTTTATGTCTTGTGAACAAAAGATCAAAACTACAAAATTTTCTTGTTGGAAAAACTCTAAAGCCGAGAGCAACACTATGGACAAGAAAAATGTTGTGAAATTTTCTAAGTGTTTGAGACTTAGTCTTGCACTAGCTTAGTATTTATAACACTATGGATGGCTTAGACTTAAACAAATGGGTGGCTAAGATGAAGATCACATGGATTAAAGCAGTGGCAAGTTGACTTGGTCAACAATATCAAGCTTAGCAAGACTTATCTTCCACCATGGTAAATGACCATTCTACCCTTACTAAATTTCATCCAAGACCATATGTGGGGGTGCCACGTGTATCCCTCTCATTCGTCCATAAAATTCTGTAACCCTCGTGGGCCACGCAAAACGTAAAATTTCCTGGGTGGGCCCCACATGACCAAATCCGCAAAATAAATTTCCATAATGTTAAAAGTTCCATAATCCTCAAATAATACATTTTGAGAATCCAATTCTCATTAACGAACATTTTTCCTTTCCGACATTCGGAAGATTTTCCGTCGGAAAAACAATTCTCCCTTTCGTACTAATTTCCAAGTCTTGATTCCTTACATACATTCTCTTATACACATCCTGGACTTACGGGATGTAACATTCTTCCCCCCTTAGAAACATTCGTCCCCGAATGTTCTTAGTCGGTTTTCAAGCTATACCCACTCCGGCACAATCTCTATACTATGCCTATCAATCAACACTGCACAAGACCAATGATGCCACTCATGACCACCACATAACATACGTAAACATATCAATGGACCTTCCGTCCGCGACCCCTTCTCACAAAACTCGAAGGTTACAGTCTTCTAAAACACGGGATCCTTAGAGGTTCCTTTATTTCTTACTTGTCTTTCTTTCTCGTACTTCTAAACTTATTTAGTAAACGTACAACATCTCAAATATTGTTTCTGTTCTCCAATCCTTGGAGTTACTATCCAAACTTGGCCTTATTGTTACTTACTTTCCCGTTAAGGCTCTCTTCGGTCCTTACGACCTGATTTCGGTGGAACGCATCCACGAACTCGTACAACGATCAACTAGACCTGGGCCTTACACCCTCGTGACCCTATCACATAGAAGGACCATTACCAACTGACATCACCCCATTCCATACTACCGGCTGACCCGAAATGAGTCCATAACCCGACTCATCGTCACACTTAACTTCTCATTCTTAGTCTGAAATAAATCTTTCTCTTATCTCAAGGTACTTCTCACCCTATCCACCTTGTTATACCCCGTATTTTCCAGGGTATGTACGTAAGGACGTACGTAGAAAATTTAAGCCTTAAGATTTGGCAAGTTTAGAAATTTGTACACAAGTGCCAAAAGGAGTCGTTTTTCGACGAAACGTTTTACTAAACTTGCGAAGGGAAAATTCCGGCTATGTCATTTATTATTTTTGCGGATTTTTCCGAGAGACGAAACATTTTGGACCAACGGGAGGGTGACATGTGTCACCCTCACATTAGAAGGAAGTGGGGCGGCAAAGGGACGAAAAAGAGGGCAATGGGTTAGGTAGGATATTTTGTGCAAGTTGGTGTGGTAGATGGATAAGGTGCACATGGCTTAATCTTAGCCCTACACTTGCCTAACACTTGGATGAATCTTGGCCATTGGTTGGCCATTTCTTGACCTATAAATACCCCTCTAAGTTGAAGACTTTCTTCATCCAAACTTGAGCATTTCTCTAAGTCTCAAACTACTCCTCCTCTGAGTTTCATCCGCCACACCCCTCCCCTCGAGAGGCCTTAGGCCGAGAAACCCCTAGCCTAGTTGTTTCAGATAATACCCCCCTTTTGTGGTATAGAAATACTCTCCTAGTATTGTTGAAATGCCAAAATACTTTAGCCCATATACCTTATAGTACTCTCCAAAGTTACCTCTATACGTAGAGCCCGGAAAATACTATTATACTTCCTTTAGCCACTAAACGAAACCCTAAGGAAATCTTCATTGATAGTTGAAGTATTTGAGTAGAAGTTGGTTAGAACTTCTAAGGGTTGTTTGGAGCGGGTTGAGCGCCTGAGTAGAGCTAAACATTGTTCAGGATCGACATATAACTTGGATAATTTTGGGCTTATCGAGGTAAACACTCTTGACCTTCTATTGTAATTGGAAATTACATGTTGTAGAAATATATAGTTGAAGTATACTATATATAGAACTGAACATAGTTTTGTGGCAATGTCTTTTGATTTAAGCCTGAATTTAAAGAAGAGAATCAATCAGTAATTACATAGATCAGACATGAGTTGTGTAGCATTACCGTGAAGTAGAATTGTGCACGTCCGATTAGACGCACAACCCTCGGGAGTTGTCGGCTGTTAGCAGCCTCGATAGGAGGAGAGATTTACGCGTTGCGGGGAGGTGCCGCGAATTTTCTCGTAATATTCTACGTTGAGATCTAGATGTTAATAGGCGCCAGGGCCTCTATAGGTCAAGTACTACATGTGGCGTGATCTACTTGGCTTAAGGAGTAGCCACGGGTTGAGGTACTTGGAGCGTTTGCTATTAGTCGATAATCGCCGCAGGTATGTGAACCTCTTCCTATATTTTCTAGCATGATATGTGTATAACTATGTAGTACGGTAGACGTACATGTGTTAAATGTATTTGATTGGTTTAAAACATAAAGTGTTATAACGGCTTTATGGGAAGTTGGTTATAACAGTTTTATGTAGGTAAGAAAATGCTTTGTGGTTTTTAAAAGGTAACTGATTTGACTTATAACTGACTTGATGTATGACAATAAAGAACTTGAAGTATTTCAAAAGAATCATTTTGAAAGAAGAGTAATATTTGGTTTTTGAAAGCTTAAGAGTTATACTAGCTTTATGGGGAGTTAGGTATAACGTCTTAAGGAAGATAAGAGGGATAATGTTTTACTGATTTCGGAAATCAGAAGAAGTATCGAACAAACCACTGCAGCGCTAATAAAGGAAAATGTATTGAATAATGAAGTATTATTAAAACCAAGAGAAACCTCCATCCGCATAAGCTAAGATGAGACAAAATGATATTACATTTTCTAGATCATGGCCGCTTTAATAAAATGGTTATAAACAAGAATAAATCGCCACACATATGACATATGTTACTCAATTGTTTTAAAAGAGATTAAGACATTGAACTATGAAACTTTTCTAAAATAAAGAGACTTGAGTAATTGAAATTAGACAAACTGGAACCTTAGGGAAAAGAATGTGGTTGAAAAGGAAAGTGTTTTGGTTTACCTAAAAATGTGAGTCACTCTATTTTATACTACGTATCGGGTGACTTTTTATAAAAGGAATGGATCTCTTTAAAAGGAAATTAACGACGTAGTAATTTTAGGGTTAAAACTCGACTTTGACATAAAATGAAAGTACTTTGAGTCAGGTATAACTTGCATGCTTGTTGTTGTATAACTTGCCTATGCTTGTTGTTGTATAACTTGCCTATGCTTGTTGTTGTGTAACTTGCCTATGCTTGTTGTTGTGTAACTTGCCTATGCTTATTGAGATAGTCTTTGTTGTGCAAGAATTGTGTTTCTATTCTACCGCGTCGATGGGGGAGTTCGACTTGTCGAGAACTTACTTGGGCGTCTGGCGGTGTGGCGGAGAAGATTCCACGTATGCTCCCATTATTATTGTTACATGGGCATGTCTACACCGATGATGTGGATGTGACCATTATAGTTATGGCGGCATCGTGACTTACGGTTGTGATCGGGTGCGTGCTGTTTACTGCCCCGCCTACGTGGCGGTGGATCTCGTATAGGTTATCGCGACTGCCACGTGTCGCCTTCGCGCGGCATCGTGACTTATGGTTGTGATCGTGCACGCCGATTCACTTGCCCCCATCAGCTACGTGACGCAGGTGGATCTGGTGGAGGCTAGTGTACCTGCCACGTGTCAGCTTCGCGAGTCAGTGTTTGGTGGAGCTTCGTGACTTACGGTTGTGATCGGGTGCCTAGCCGATTCACTTGCCCCCGTCAGCTACGTGATGCAGGTGGATCTGGTGGAGGCTAGTGCACTTGCCACGTGTCAGCTTCATGATATGGTTTTACAGAATTATTGGTACGGTCGGATCTGGTAGTTATACTTGCCCCGTACGGTTTTATTGACACAGGTGGGACCTGGTGTTCATATATACTCTTTGGCGTTGTTATATCATAGACTGCCGGCAGTGAGGAAGGAATTCCACGGGCACGAGTGATGATTTGGAGGGCGTGAGTCCACGACTTGATATGATCGTTTATATGTGGTGTCAGTAGTTTGGTTATCATACATGTCTCCCGCTTTATATTGATCGCTATGATTTCATTTACTGATTTTACGCTTCACATACTTGGTACTGTTATCGACCTCCTTCGGGCCGCGTTCATGCCGCAGTAGAGGTACATCTACCGCCGATCCCCGCTGTAGGATCACATATCGGCGTATTGGAAGCTCTGTTCCTTCGGAGGCTTATCTTTGGTATGTTACCCTGAGTCTGTAGGTTCTCGTACATTCAGTTGTATGGTGGGGCCCTGTCCCGTCATAGTTGTTGTAAAAATCTTAGAGGTCTGTAGTAATCGCGGGGTTGTAAGGATTGTAATCGCTCAAATGTCTATATATATATGCTGAAAGGCAACCGTGTTGGTTGGCCGGTTTTCTTTCATCTTGATCCATATCGATTTAGATGTTTAAAGGTTTTATTTCCGCGGGTTTTCTCTGATGGTGTATCACTAGGTGCCCGGTAAGACACGATCACGCCCGGTTCGGTCGTGACAAAAGTGGTATTAGCGATTAGTCCTCGGAAAGTGTCTACAGACCGTGTCTAGTAGAGTCTTGATTATCGATGTGTTGTGCACCACATCTATAATCAGGAGGCTATAGGACATTTAGGATTGGTTTCCATTCTTCTCATTCTGAGATCGTGCCTTAGAGCTGTGTTGTAAGTTGGACCCCTCTGACGTACTTCGTTTTTACCAGTTATGCCTCCGCGCAAGGCAACCCGGGCCCAGAAGGGCAAGGCAGAGGAGTTGCGAGTAGTAGAGCGCGCCTCTACGAGACCACAAGACTGAGCCTCCAGTCCACACCGAGCGGAGGAGATGGGTTACAAGGAGTGGGCCCAGTTATTGGCCAAGGTTGTGGCCAGATATGAGGATAGGCTGGACGCAGCAGTTCCAGTAGCACCAGTGGTTCACCCTAGATCAGATAGTTTGAGGCTACGGGATTTTCTGAGATGTAACCCGCCAGAGTTTTATGGGTCGAGGCCTGAGGATGATCCGCAGGAGTTCATCCGACGCCATTCTGATCGTAGAGTGATCAAGGCATCGGAGACCGAGTCAGTGGTCCTAGGTTCGCATCGGCTGCGTGATACCGCAGTCGACTGGTTTGATTCATGGGAGCTGTCCCGGGGAGAGCATGCACTTCCAGCTGTATGGAACGAGTTCTCAGAGGCCTTTCTTGCACATTTCTTGCCTCCACAGATGAGGAGGGCTCGGGCCGACAGATTTTTGGTGTTGCGAAGCGGCGCACGGTTTGGGAGTACAATGTGAGTTCGACTCATCGCCCTGCACGCACTCCGTTAGTAGCTAGTATGGAGGATCGGTGCACCGATATGTTACAGGCTCGATGATTACCTAGCGTAGAGTTGTTCTGTAGCTCTTCACCGGCACGACATTGCCCGCATGCAGCTTATGCACTGGATGTGAGGAGCGGAGAAATCGACGAATGACAGAGATCGCCAGAAGAGACCGAAACAGCGAGGTCCTTTGGTGACTTTCGAGGCGGACCGCCAAGAAGAAAGCGCGATGCGCCGCGATTAAGTGGTCCCCACCGCCTTCGGACGCTTGGAATATTCAGAGCGTCGTGGCTCCTGTGGTTCAGATTTTCGGGAGTAGGAGTGCTTTCGCGGATAAGGCCACCAGATCTCGGTGTGGACCGCTGGTAAAGCCCATGTATGAATGTCGTCGTTTGGGAGATTGCTATTCTGCGCCAACAGGCCATTTGACGAGATCGTCCGACCAGGGGTAGCATCGTGGATAGCACAGACTACTAGACCAGTTGCGGGTTCTTCACCTTCCATAGCTAGGCAGGATGTTCATACACCGGCAGGCCACGGTAGAGGTCGCGGTGGAAGTTCCCAGTTTTAGCGGTCCTCTGAACCGCCTATTTTCAGGTATATCCTTAACCCTCTAGAGTTTTGTATGTATTGATGTTATGATGTTGTGTTTAGTGTTATGTTCGGATAGCTTTGTGCTAAAATGTGATTTAGAAGCCTGGTTAGTGAAAAAGGGTAAGCCTGGGGGTGAGAAAATGATGAACCTTAGAGTATTACAGTTGAGACCTTAGATGTAAGGCCGTCTCGAGTACAAGATTTTTGCAGGTGATCTTTGTCAGAATGTATAAGTATACGTGGAGAAATTGTGGGAAAAATTTCCTTGGGTGGTGTAAAATGGAAGTGGTAGCTTTCATGACCTGTATAGGTAAGATTGTTCCGGATCGGGGAACAAGAGCTTGATGCGTTAAGTGGGTCGGTGGGGCCATGTGCGGGCCAACCCGCCTGTTTTGAGGTGGTGTCGCTCTGGGTGGTCCCGCCAGTGGTAGGGTCACGAGGGTGCTACGCCAAGTTTAGATGACCATCGTATGAGTTCGTGGACGTGTTCGACCGCGGGTCGTAGGCTCGGGAATGGTCTTAAGGGAGATCGCGCTAGTAAGATGACCAAGTTGGAGGTGGTGACTCCAAAGTTTGGGAACCAAGCGATGAAGTGTGGCACGTTTACTAGAAGAGTTCAAGTGTTCGAAGGGCACGAGTAAGGAAGAGAACGAGTGTTATTACGTGGCGGTGTGGCGTTGACAACTTGTTAGAGGAACTTTATTGTTATCCGCTGAGAAGGAACATTCGGGATGAATGTTTCTAAGGAGGAGAATGTTATACCCCGTATTTTCCAGGGTATGTACGTAAGGACGTAAGTAGAAAATTTAAGCCTAAAGAATTGGCAAGTTTCGGAATTTGTACACAAGTGCCAAAAGGAGTCGTTTTTCGACGAAACGTTTTACTAAACTTAAGGGAAAATTCGCTATGTCATTTATTATTTTGCGGATTTTTCCGAGAGAAAACATTTTGGACAACGGAGGGTGACATGTGTCACCCTCACATTGGAAGGAAGTGGGCGGCAAAGGGACGAAAAAGAGGGCAATGGGTTAGGTAGGATATTTTGTGCAAGTTGGTGTGGTAGATGGATAAGGTACAAATGGCTTAATCTTAGCCCTACACTTGCCTAACACTTGGATGAATCTTGGCCATTGGTTGGCCATTTCTTGACCTATAAATACCCTCTAAGTTGAAGACTTTCTTCATCCAAACTTGAGCATTTCTCTAAGTCTCAAACTACTCCTCCTCGAGTTTCCACGCCACACCCCTCCTCGAGAGGCCTTCACGAGAAACCCCTAGCCTAGTTGTTTACGTATAATACCCCCCCTTTGTGGTATAGAAATACTCTCCTAGTATTGTTGAAATGCCAAAATACTTTAGCCCATATACCTTATAGTACTCTCCAAAGTTACCTCTATACGTAGAGCCCGGAAAATACTATTATACTTCCTGTAGCCACTAAACGAACCCTAAGGAAATCTTCATTGATAGTTGAAGTATTTGAGTAGAAGTTGGTTAGAACTTCTAAGGGTTGTTTGGAGCGGGTTGAGCGCTGAGTAGAGCTAAACATTGTTCGTGATCGACATATAACTTGGATAATTTTGGGCTTATCGAGGTAAACACTCTTGACCGTCTATTGTAATTGGAAATTACATGTTGTAGAAATATAGAGTTGAAGTATACTATATAGAGAACTGAACATAGTCTTGTGGCAATGTCTTTTGACTTAAGCCTGAATTTAAATAAGAGAACCGAATCGTAATTACATAGGATCAGACATGAGGCTTGTAGCATTACGTGAAGTAGAATTGTGCACGTCCGATTAGAGGTGCAAGTGCCGCCTCCGTTGGTCCAAAATGTTTCGCCTCTAAAAATCCGCAAAATTAGAAATGGCATAGCCGAATTTACCCTACGAAAGCCGTGGAAACGCTTTCGCCGAAAACTATTCGCTTTGTGAGTTGTGCCCAAAAACGCTTTGCCTAAACTTTAAGGCTAGACTTTTTATGCGTATTCCCCACGCATACTGCAGGAAATACGGTATAACATTCTCCTCCTTAGAAACATTCGTCCCGAATGTTCCTTCCCAAGACGATTAACGATAAGATTCTTCATAACTTAAACAACAAATGCCACACACGGCCACGTAACAACACTTAGGCGAAACGATAACTAAAATTTACAAGTAGAAAGTGAATTACCCGAGGTGTGGGGAATAGGTGAGGATACTTCTGCCTCATGTCCTCCTGCTTCCCACGCCATCTCCTCCCGAGCTCGCTCCGCCACAAGACTTTGACGAAGCCACATCCCCGTCCGCAGACGCCTAACTCCGACGATCGACTATCGCTATGGGAATCTCCTCATACGATAACCCGGTCACACCGACATCGCCAATCGGATGCACTAGATGGATCCCCGATACATCTCCTCAAAGATAGATACGTGAAAACCGGATGCACCGCTCCAGACGGACGGCAGATTCAACTCATAGGCAACCTTGCCTACCTCGCGACAACTCAAACGCCCAATGTACCTTTGAGTTTCCTTCTTCCCGATCGCATCACACCCTTCATGGGTGACACCTTTAGGAAAACCCAATCATGAACCTCGAACTCAAGATGCCGACGACGATGATCTGTGATACGACTTGCCGACTCAGTCATTAATAGCCGCCTCGGATAAGCTTCACCTTATCCATCGCACTGCACCAAACCGTCCCACTAGCCGCCTCGCCCACATCGAACCAACCTATGGGCGATCTGCACTTCCTCCCATACAAGGCCTCATAAGGCGCCATCCGAATACTTTGAGTGGTAGCTATTATTATACGCGAACTCAACTAGAGGCAAATGATCCTCCCAACTACCACTGGTCAATAACACGGGCTCGCAACATATCCTCAAGAGTCCGGATAGTGCGCTCGCCGTCCGTCATGCTCGGATGAAATGCGATTTGCTCACCGCCCCTAAACCCTCTCGAAGGACCTCCGTGTTAGCCGAACCGGGCTCTGCCCGATATGATCGAGGTAGGACTCCATGCACCGACGATCTCTGATGTAAAGTCCGCATAATCCTCACCGAAAAGGTCGTCCCGACGGAAGAAAGTGGGCTGATTTCACACTGGCGACGATAACCCATATAGAATCATGTCTCTCGAGTAGGTAATCCGTGATGAAGTCCATGTTGATTACCTCCACTTCCGTGTCGGGATCTCAATCGTCAGAATAACAAACCACCGTGCCTCCGTGCTCTACCTTCACCGCCGACAACACGCACCGAGCTACGAACTCGCAACGCCCCTCTTCAAGCCATCCCACCAATACACGATCTAAGGTCGTGGTACATCTTGGTCGACTCTGATGGATAGAGTAACGCGCTACGCTTTCCCCAAGAACTCGCCAAGTCTCAAACATCCGAACACACAATATGCCCTCAAACCTTAGCACCCCATCGTGTGCCTCAAAGGACCCTTGCCTCACGAAGAGTCATCACGATATCGAATCAAAGCCGGATCTCGAATCGCCTCTTCACCTCGACGATGGAAGACTCGGCAACCTCACGAACTCTAACCCCACCGCTATCGTAATCAATCAAACGGACACCAAGGCTCGCTAATCGATGCAAATCACGAACCATGTCCTCCTCTCTACCGCACATCCGATAGGCTCCCATCGACTCTACGACTAAGAGCATCTCGCCACAACATGGCCTTCCCCGGTGGTACATATATACATCGTAATCCTTAAGCAACTCTAACCACCGCCTCGCCGTAAGTTCACTCCTCTCGTCAAGATATACCGAGGCTCTTGGTCTCAGATAAATATCCACGTGAACCCCATACAAGTAGTGCCTCCAGATCTTCAAAGCGTGAATCACTACCGCCAACTCCAAATCATGCGGGTAGTTCCTCGTGTTTCTTCACCGATGCATATGCTATAACCCCGCCATGCCGCATCAACACACATCCCAACCCGATGCTCGACGCATCACAATACACGACATAACCATCCGACCTCCGAAGAGTAAGAACGGCGCCGCCTCTTTCAAGAATCGAAACCCCGCCACAAGCATCGACCATCAAACTTGGTCGCCTTTCCGAGTCACCTAGTCAATAGTGCAGATAGAAGCAAACTTCTCCACGAACCGATAATATCCTGCAAGGCCTAAAATCGCGAACCTCTGCCGAGTAGTAGGTCTAGGCCAAGTCCCGATCGCTTCGATCTTGCCGTATCAACTCGAAGGCCATCAGCCCGGACAATATGCCCAAGAACCGCCACAGAAGTCAACCACAACTCACTTTTGGAAAACTTGGCGCATAATCGCTGTCTGGAGAATCACAAGACAGCCTCAAATGCTCCGCATGCTTCTCGCTCGAGCGAGAATAAACCAAGATATCATCAATGAACACTATCACAAACGTGTCCAAAATGGTTTGAACACTCGTTCATCAAATCCATGAATACCGCGAGCATTGGTCAACCCAAAAGACATGACCACGAACTCATAATGCCCGCACGGTCCTCGAATGCAATTCTAGGGACATCCACCTCTCGACTGCACTGATGATAGCCCGATCGCAGATCAATCTTGAGAAACATCTCGCTACCGCAACCGGTCGAACAAGTCATCAATCCAGGAAGGGGTATCTGTTTAATGGTCACCTTGTTCACCGCTCGTAGTCAACACACATGCGCAGCGGCCCCGCCCTTCTTCTTCACGAACAATACCGGCGCTTCTGCGAGAAACACTAGGTCCGATAAAACCCTTCTCCAAAGAAATCCTCACCGTCCTTCAACTCTCAACTCGGCGGTGCCATTCTCAGATGGCGAATGGAAATAGGCCGAGTATCCGCAACACATCTATACAAAACTCGATCTCCTCTCGAGGGATACCCGAGGTCATCCGAAACACGCCTGGGAACTCACGACCATCGAACTGACCGAAAATCTGGTACCGCAGCCTTCAAGTCAAACACCCGAACGATGGTAGATATACCCTTCTGCACCATCTTCCTAGCCTTGAGGTAGGAAATAAACCTACCCTACGGCGATACCGTGCTCCTCCCACTCAACAACCGCCTCAGAAATGGAACTGCATTACTCTCTCTGCAGTCTACATTGGCGTAGCAAGAAGCTAGCCAATCCATCCCCATAATCACGCCGAAGTCAATCATCTCCAACTCTATCAAGTCGGCAGGTCCGACGATCAGAATGGTCACAGACAAGCTCTATATACCCGCCGAGCTACCACCGAATCACCCATCGCGTAGCTACCTCGAGTGGTCTATGGACTCGTGCTCTATCCTCATCCTACTAGCAACAAGGGAGATATATAGGATGCAGTAGAACCCGGATCTATCAAAGCATACACATCAAACCTAAACCGATAAGGTACCGTGGACGACATCGGTGAGGCCTCCGATCCCGCTTACCGACAAAGCATAAATGCGCTCGAGGACCGCTGAATCGACCCGAGCCACGACCGCGCGACTGGCTGACCCATGTGTACCGCCTCCGGCGAGTAATCGTAGGAGATGATGAAGCCGCAACGTAACCTCGGGCCGAGCCCTACCACCGCCACGCTCGGCCTGACAAGCCTCGCAGTGACCGCTGGCCACAACCGTAATAAGCTCCAAAAGTAGTACCACACTTCCCGTAATGGGATCTACCGCATCGCCACACCGGGTGGTCCCGATCGCCAAGCATTCGCTACTACTCAAGCCCTGCCCCGGTCCGCCTAAAACTCGCCAGGCCGAGGACGGTGCAGAGTGCTCGAGCCGGGCCGTGGTGCGACCTAGATCGCCACGAGGCCGCCACCACGATAACCACCGTAAGACCCTCCCGCCCCGCCTTCTTCTCGCTGTCGCCCACTCGCCGACCTCGCGCCTCGCATCCAAGAGCGTGAGCTCGCATGCGGGTAATGTCCATACCCGCCAAGAGAAACACCCGCACACGACTCGGCCATATAGTCGCTTCAGCCCTGACATAGCGTGCACCCTATCCTCCATATCGCTACCAATGCCGGGACATATCGAGCCAATGAATCAAACTCGACATTGTACTCCCGACAAAGGCCCTCTCTCGCCTCGTGAGTAAAAATCTATCGGCCGCGCCTCCTCATCCGCGAGGTAAGAAGTGAGTGAGGAAAGCCTCGAGAACTCATCCCAAGTACTGGGACGCTGGTTTCCCGATAACTCCCATGAATCAAACCAATCGATCGCGTATCACGCACCGATGCGAACCAAAGGTCACAGACTGCCTCCGAGGCCTTGATCACCTCATGATACTCAGAGCCGACGGATGAACTCCTCGCGATCATCCTCCGCCTCACCCGTAAAACTCGCGGCTACAACTCAAGAAATCTCGTAGTCTCAAACTATTCGCTTCGGTGCACCACGGGTGCGACCGAGCCGAGCTGAACTGAATCGCCGCGATCCAATCTCTCGACGGGCCACAACTTTAGCCAATAGTCGGGCATCTCTCAGACTTCTAACCTCCGCCCCAGCCGTGGGATGAGGCGTGGTACCGTGGTCTCTGGCCGGGCGGCGCCATAGAACTCGCCGCTCTCGTATAGACTGGCCTCGAGCCTCGTGACTGGGTGTCTCGCTAGCGCCTCCTCGCTTTGCCCTTCTCGGGCGGCCTTACGCGAGGCATAATCATATAGAAAGGAATACGTTAGAGGTCCAACCTATAACACACCTCTAAAGCACGATCTCGTAACGAGAAGAATAGAAACCAATCCTAAATATCCTATAGCCTCCTGATTATTGGGTGGTGCACAACACACCGATAATCAAGACTCTACTAGATACGGTCTGTAGACACTTTCCGAGGATTAACTGCTCTGATACCACTTTTGTCACGACCCGTTCCAGGGCTCGTGACTAGTGCCTTACCGGGGCACCCAAGTAGTCATACATCAGAGTAATCAGCGGAACTCTAAAGCAAGACATGATATAGTTTATAAAATAAGACACCGTTTATGTGAACAAACGTCGCTTTTCGCATATATATATATAAACCAAGCTTAGCGCTACATCCGACATCGCATAACATGACTACAAACCTCTAAGGAAATATACAACTATGGCGGACAGTATTCCCGCCATACCTCGATCGCACAAACTATCTACAATACAGGAGATCATACCAAAAAGTAGAGCCTCCTAGAAGATGGAGCTCCCGACACCAATGCAAAGAGATCCTAGGATGTGGATCTAGCACTGCTGCCCTTACCGCGGCAGATGAACGCACTTCAAGGGCGAGGTCAAGACAACAGTACTAAGTATGCGAAACTGTAAAGTACTTAAATGAAAACATATCATTTTAGAAACCAGTTTACAAATATGTGTGAAACAACCAAGGAAACCGCACGTAGTGCCACATCACAAACAAGAGCAACAATAGTAAATCGTAATAGGTCTTGTCTAGGCCGCGAATGATCAAACAGGCCACTGCCCATATCATCATTCTCGCAAGCCTAACTCGACTCCCTGAGTCCGCGTAGGCCACTCACGGGCCCGCATGAGGTATAACCCCGCATCGAGGTAGCTACTCCTGCATCGCCCCGACTCGTTGTCCGCATGGCCACATAGACCGCATGAGGCATAACCCCGCATACTAACTCGAACTCTCGTAGCTCGCATAGGCCCCTGGACCCGCATTTAGGTATTCTCGAATCACGTCCTGCATCGCCGAAGTCTACCCCGCATCGGAGGGCGCTAACCTCCGTATCATCTCAAGAGGTGAGTGATAGTACACTAACATAACAAACTATCTTTAAACAACATAAGCACAACAAGGATACTCTTATACAAACGTTACAAGATACTAACACATATAGCATCATATCATGTCTACTTATCAAACCATCTTATTATTCTTTTCACAATTCAACATAAGTCTGTTATAAACACATAGGCAAACTTGTTTCTTTTATCAATCTTAAGTGGTTATACTTAACTTCCCATAAAGCTAGTATAACTCTTAAGCTTCGCTTTAAAACCAGTTAGTTCTCTTCATTAAAAATGATTCAAGATTCTTATGAAATGCTTTATCTTTATTATTCAAAGCTTAAGCGGCATCGCCGTAAGTGTTATTCAAAGCTTAAGCCAGGCATCCGTAAGTATTATTCAGGCTTAAGTCAAAGACATTGTCGTAGTTATTATTCGATTAACACACGTACGCTCACCGCACTATATATATTGTAAAATATCATGCTTTAGGAAGAATCACATACCTTCTCAAAACCACCGCCAAGTCAATATGTCGCACAGAGAGTCACCATAATAGTCACGACATCTATCAAAGACTACTCAAGGTCATTCTAAACAGAGGGTTCACAATTCTATGGAAAGTTGGGCGACTTCCCTACCCGCGAGCTATATAAGTTCATCAGAAAACAAATTCCATGTAAGACAGCTTGATTATTCTTCTTTAAACCCTTCTACTGTGGTAACAACAATTCTATTCGTGATATTCTTCTAAGTATTTAATACTTATTCTAATACTACAACAAGAAGTATTCTCTAATTCAAAAGAGGTTAGGATTAATTACCTCGCAGTTTCCAATAATATCCTAGAAAAGTCGCTACCGAGCAAGGTTTTGCTCTAAGTTGTATGCTCTAAGGAAACCTTAGAAGTTCTTCACACCTTCTACTAAGTACTAAGGGATTTAGGCTAGGTTATTTTGGGCATTATAAGAAGACTAGTAGACAACTTTTCTACCACGGGAGGGGTAGATTTTGGCTAGGTTAGGCCTCGCCAAACTACTAGGCTAGAGGGGGTATTCGCCAAGGGCCTTTCACAAGGAGGGGAGGGGTTGGACTAAAAGGCTACAAAGGGAGAGGAGAGGATTTTCAAGACTTGAAAGATTTGTGGACGAAGAACTCTTCATCTCTACGGGTATTTATAGGTCAAGTTGGCCAACCAATGGCCAAGATTAGGACAAGTGCAAGGCAAGTGTAGGGTGAGGATTAACTATACACAAATATCCTACCAACTCCTTGACTTGTGCACAAGGCACAAAAAACGTGCCAATGGTCTCCAATTTCGTCCAATGGACGATTCAAGTCCACCAATCGAGGTGCCAGTGTCGCCTCCCGCTGGTCCAAAATGTTTCGCCTCTCTAAAAATCCGCAAAATTAGAAATGGCATAGCCGGAATTTACCCTACGAAGTCGTGGAAACGCTTCGCCGGAAACTATTCGCTTTGCGAGTCAGGCCCAAAAAAACGTTTTGCCTAAACATTAAGGCTAGACTTTTTGTACGTATTCCCTTACGTACATACTCTGGAAATACGGGGTATAACAAAGGAGTAGCCGACGGGTTGAGGTACTTGGAGCGTTTTGCTATTAGTCGATAATCGTCGCGAGGTATGTGAACCTCTTCCTATCTTTTCTAGCATGATATGTGTATAACTATGTAGTGCGTAGACGCATGTGTTAAATGTATTTGATTGGTTTAAACATAAAGTGTTATAACGCTTTATGGGAAGTTGGTTATAACACTTTATGTAGGTAAGAAAATGCTTTGTGGTTTTAAAAGGTAAATCGATTTGACTTATAACCACTTGATGTATGACAATAAAGAACTTGAAGTATTTCAAAAGAATCATTTTGAAAGAAGAGTAATATTTGGTTTTGAATGCTTAAGAGTTATACTAGCTTTATGGGAGTTAGGTATAACGCCTTAAGGAAGATAAGAGGATAATGTTTTATCGATTTCTGAAATCGTAGAAGTATCGAACAAACCATCATAGCTAATAAAGGAAAATGTATCAATAATGAAGTATTATTAAAACTAGAAACCTCCATCCGCATAGAAGATAAGATGAGACAAAATGATATTACATTTTCTAGATCATGGTCGCTTTAATAAAATGGTTATAAACAAGAATAAATCGCTCACACATATGACATATGTTACTCAATTGTTTTAAAAGAGATTAAGACATTGAACTATGAAACTTTTCTAAAATAAAGAGACTTCGAGTAATTGAAATTAGGCAAACCGAACCTTAGGAAAAGAATGTGGTTGAAAAGGAAAGTGTTTTGGTTTACCTAAAACGCGAGTCACTCTATTTTATACTACGTATCGGGTGACTTTTTATAAAAGGAATGGATCTCTTTAAAAGGAATTTAACGCACGTAGTACTTTAGGGTTAAAACCCGGACTTTGACATAAAATGAAAGTACTTTGAGTTGTGTATAACTTGCCTATGCTTGTTGTTGTATAACTTGCATGCTTGTTGTCAGGTAACTTGCCTATGCTTGTTGTTGTGTAACTTGCCTATGCTTGTTGTGTGTAACTTGCCTATGCTTATTGAGATAGTCTTTGTTGTGCAAGAATTGTGTTTCTATTCTACCGCTCTCAATGGAGGGCCGTTGACTTGTGAGAACTTACTTGGACGCTGGCGTGATTTAAGATTCCACTGCATGCTCCCATTATTATTGTTATACGGGCATGTCTACACCGATGATGTGGACACGTGACCATTATGGTTATGGCGGCATCGTGACTTACGGTTGTGATCGGGTGCGAGCCTATTTACTTGCCCCGCCGCCACGTGGCAGTGGATCCGTATAGGTTATCGCACTTGCCACGCGGTCGCCTTCGTGGCGGCATCGTGACTTACGGCCAGATCGGTCGCCGATTCACTTGCCGCCGCCCACGGACGCAAGTGGATCTCGTGAGGCTAGTGTACGCCACATGCCGCCTTCGCGAGTCGTGTTTGGATGGAGCTGCGGACTTACGGTTGCGGATCAGTGCCTGCCGATTCACGCCCCGCTACCACGCGAGTGGATCCGCGAGGCTAGTGCACTTGCCACGTGTCGCCTTCATGATATGGTTGTACTGCGATATTGGTACGGCCGATCTCGTAGTTATACTGCCTCAGACGGTTTTATCGACACAGCGGGACCGTGTTCATATATACTCTGGCGTTGTTATATCATGCAGCCAATGAGGAAGGAATTCCACGCACGAGTGATGATTTGGAGGCGAGTCCTCGACTTGATATGATCGCTTATATACGGTGTCGTAGTTTGGTTATCATACATGTCTCCCGCTTTATATAGATCGCTATGATTTCATTTACGTGATTTTACGCTTCACATACTGTACTTGGCCAGATCGACCTTTCGGCCGTCATGCCGCAGTAGGTACATCATTGTCGATCCCCTTGTAGGATCACATTTCAAACAGATTGGGAAGCTCCGTTTCCTTCTGAGGCTTATCTTTGGTATGTTACTCGAGTCCGTAGTTCTCGCATTCGTGGTATGGCGTGCCCCGTCGCCATAGTTGTTGTAAAATCTTAGAGGTCCAGAGCACCACAAGGTGGTCAGTAGGATTAGAATCGCTCAAATGTATATGTATATATATATTACGAAGGCAACCGCTTGGTTGGCCTATTTTCTTTCATCTTGATCCATATCTATTTATATGTTTAAAGTTTTTATTTCGCTTGGTTTTCTCGATGTTGATCACTAGGGTGCCCGGGTCGTGACACCCTATTCACTAGAGGTTCGTCATAGGTCCAAGTATTTCTACTGCATAATCTTCCCTATCGGGTCTTACACTGTCATGGGGCAATTACGTGAACTCTACACAACTATAGTCTCCACTTACCATTCTTGTCAACATTCTTACTTTTCACTTTACTAATCAAGGTATCCCTACCTCTGGGGTACTATCACTTACAACTGCTAGCAACAAAGGGAAAACATATATGCTAGGGCGAAATCTGAATCTATCTGTTATACCCCGTATTTCCAGAGTATGTACGTAAGGACGTACGTAGAAAATTTGAGCCTTAAGTTAGGCAAAGGACCGAATTTGGGCACAAGTGCCGAATAGAGTCGTTTTCGACTAAATGTTTCCACATTTCAGAGAAAACTCGGCATGTCATTTATAATTTTTGCGGATTTTTCCGGTGACGAATCATTTTGGATCAACGGGAGGTGACATGTGTCACCTCACATTGAAGCAAACGGATTGGCTTGGACGATTTGGGCGCCCAAGAGCCTTCGTTGGCCTGGCCGATTGGCTCCTCTTTGTGCCTTGTTTTGTGGCTTGTTTTGAGTGTTTTGTGAGTGTTTTGTGGGTGCACTTGGCTTGATCTTGGCCTTACACTTGCCTTGCACATGGCTGATTCTGGCCATTGGCCTTGGTTTTGCTATAAATACCCCTTGTGAAGACTTCATTCATCCACAAATGTTTCCAAGTCTTGAAATCCCCTCCCTCTTGTGGCTCTCGCCCAAGCCTCCTCCTCCCCTCCTCCTAGTGGCCTTGGCCGAGAGGTCTCCCCTCAGTGCCTATGCTGGGTACCCCTAGCCTAGTTACTTCGTATAATACCCCTTTGTCAGGTATAGAAATACTCTCCTAGTATTGTTATAATGCCCAAATACCTTAGCCTTATACCTTGTAGTATTCCAAAAGTTACCTCTTTGGCGAGAGTACTAAATACTACCTTTGTCCTTTTTAGTCTCAAACCGAACCCTAAGGAAAATCTTCATTGTTGGTTGAAGTTTTGGAGTAAGTTGGTTAGAACTTCTAGGGTTGTTTGGAGCACTCGAGTGAGCTAAGCGCTGCTCGTGATCGACTTTTACTTGGATAATTTTGGGCTTATCGAGGTAAACACTCATTCTTCTATTGTGATTGGAAATTACATGTTGTTGATTATATAGTTGAAGTATACTATATATAGATCGAACGATAGTTGGCAATGTCTTGACTTAAGCCCAAGAATACGAATCGAATCAATTGTAATTACATAGGATCGTATTACAAGAGACTTGTGTACGTGGTAGAATTGTACGCGCCCGTTAGTGAAACCCACAGTTGGCTTGTAGCCGCTGATGGGAGAGTTTTACGCTGTTGTGTGAGGTGTCACGAATTTTCTCAGAAAGATAAACTTGTGTTTTGGGGTTAATAAACGGTTGTGACCTTTATAGGTGAAATTACTAAGAGTAGCGTATTCTACTATGAGTGGAAAGGGCTAGTGCGTTGTAGTACTTGGAGCATTTTGCTTTGCTTTGTCGATAAATCGTCGCGAGGTATGTGAACCTCTTCCTATCTCTTCTAGCATGATATGTGTGAACTATGTAGTACGGTAGACGCATACGTGTTAATCGTGTTTGATTGTTTTTAAACATAAAGTGTTATAACGGCTTTACGGAAGTCAAGTTATAACACTTTATGAAGGTAAGAAAATACTTGTGGTTTTAAAAGTAATCATGTGAATTATAATCAAGAAGTTATAATAAAGAACTTGATGTATTTCAAAAGATTTATAAATCGCTTTGGAAGGGAGAGTAACACTTGGTTTTAAAAGGTTTTAAAAAGAGTTATACTAGCTTTTTGGAGTTAGGTATAATGTCTTAAGAGAGGTAAAGAAAATGGTTTATCGATGTAAGTTAAGAGACTTGATCTTATAAGATAAGAGACTTAACTTATTTGTTTTAATGCGAATGTTTGTGTGAAACCTCATTCGTGAGTAATGAGTACTTGGTTTTATTTAAAGGGATAATGTTTTACTGATTTCGAAAATCAGAATGTGTATCGACTGCACCGCATGCGTTAATAAAGGAAAATGTATTCAATAATGATGAATTGTATTAAAACCAGTAAACCTCCATCCGCATAGAAACTAAGATGAGACAAAATGATATACATTTTCTAGATCATGGCTGCTGTAATAAGAATGTTGTAAACAAGAATAGCCTACTCTCACGTGAGACATATATTACTCAATTGTTCTAAAAAGGAATCAAGTGATTAAGTTTGGGAACTATGAAACCATTTGAAAACGGTGTTTCGAGTAATCAAACTAGCAAACCGAACTTAGGAAAGAATGTTGTTACTTGATTTTGAAAAGGAATGTGGGTTGGTCATTCTAATACTACGTATCGTGACTTTTATAAAAGTAATGGATCTCTTTAAAAGAACTTAACGATGTAGTACTTTGGGTTTAAAAACCCGGTATTTGGCATAAAATGAAAGTAATTTGTGTTGTGTGAAACTTGCCTATGCTTGTTGTTGTGAAACTTGCCTATGCTTGTTGTTTTGAAACTTGCCTATGCTTGTGATGATAGTCTTTATTGTACAAGTGTGGTATTTCTGTTACCGCTCTCGATAGAGGCGGTTGACTTGTCGAGAACTTATCGACGTCTTTGGCGGTGATGGAGAATTCCACTGTATGTTTCCATTTTGATTATCGCCTTGTTGTTGATATCACATGGACATGTCTACACCGACGCAAAGATTCCGCATGCGGCCACGCGCCGTTGATTACCCGATATGGTTATGCGCAACATGGACGTGTCTACACCGACGCAGATCTTATTCGGGCTACGCAGGTCGACCACCCAAGATATTGTTATCGAGGTTACATGGGCATGTCTACACCGGCGCGATTCGGCATGTGTACGCGGCTTGTTATTATTGTTGCATCATGGACATGTCTACACCGGCGCGATTCGGGGCACGCGGCCATAATGCGAACATGATGGATGTTGGCGCGAGACCCATAGTTATATTTGAGTAGTGACTTTGAGGCGTGAGTCCACTCGACATATTGCTTTTATGTCAGGAATCAGAGTTTGGTTATCATACATGTCTCCGCTTTATAGACTAGTATGATTTCATTTACGTGATTTTTACGCTTTCACATACTTGGTACCGTCTGACCTCTTTCTGGGCGTTCACGCCGCAGTAGAGGTACACCGGCCGTGGATCCCCGCTCTGTGATCTCATTTCAGTGTTGAAAGTCTGTTCCTTCGAGGCTTATCTTTGTATGTTTCCTAGTTGTAGGTTCTGTACATTCGGGGTATGGCCCCGTCCCGTCATAGTTGTTGTAAATCTTAGAGTGCAGCAAGTGTGGCGGGGTTTGTAAAAGGACAAGCTCGGTTTTTGTGTATATACCGAAGGCAACCGTTGTTGGGCTGTTTATTTATTTTATCTCTTGTTTCATGACTCGTGTTTTATTTTCCGCTGGTTTTCTCTCGATGTTGTATCACTAGGTGCGGGGTAAGGCACGAACGCCGGTTCGGGCGTTACACTATCACGCACGTATGATTCAAAAGAATCAAAATATACCGTAACCCTGAGACGTTGCCCGATCCCCGCCTAGTAGTCACGTCGCTATGCGGTTCGGCGACCGCAGAACTATAAACACCACCGACCTCTACCACTGGCCGACATCCGAACACCCTACCGGGAACGCATACCGTGAGGAAAGAGAATCAACCATCGCCTCATAGGCCGAGCCACCTACCGACGCTCTTTCTAACCGACATTCACTTCAGGCTCGACGGCCACAATAATAACAAACTATCGTGTCATAACGGCATTTACCGAATGACGCTTACCACATATGATACACCGAGAACAGTGGCTCTCGAGAAAGTCCTTCGCTCGAGAACCTCGACCGGAGCTTGGACCGGCTCCTAAATACCTTGGGGTCATATCTCTACCGTGAGCTGCGCATGTCTTGGTACCGTAGGACGAATATCTCACTGCCAGGCCGCCATTCAAAACTCACCGATAACCAACCGTCTAGCCTCTTACGCTGGGATCTCCGCTGCCTCTACCCTCTGTACACTGCTCAGATCGCCAATAACCTCGCTGATGAAATCGTAGCACCGCTTATCTTCGTCAATAACATAACCGCTTCTCACGACTTATAGTCTTCCTAATCGAGAAACCGAGGCTCGTCTTTGGGGTCTCAAAACTCAGCGTAGAAGAACTCGCATCGCGAACAACATTCGGTATACCGGGCATAAGCCCTATCAACTCTCGAGTCCGACTAGTAGTTCGCTACTCCTTTGCCCTTCGGGCGGCCGCCGTTCTCTCGAGGCATAAGCGTAACACAAAATACGTCGAGGAATTATCTTACTAACACGGTTCTATGGCACGATCTCGAGTGAGAATAGAAACCAACTCCTAAATGTCCTGTAGCCTCTCGCTTATGGGTGTGGCGCAACACACCGATAATCAAGACTCTACTAGACACGGTCTCAGACATTCAGGACCGATCGCTCGATACCACTGTCACGACCAACCCCAAGCCAGGATCGTGCCCTACCTGGGCACCCTTCTACCTTAACAACTAAGTAAACTGCGGAAATTAAATAACACCCTTTTTTTTTTTAAAACCAACATACGTGCAAGGGCAAAGCCGACAAGGCTGCCATAATATACATAACAAAAGACACTACACCGTACATGAGTCCAATCCCACATATGAATACGCACTTAAGAGTTTTATCAATCGGTGATGGGACAAGGCCCCGCCGCATCTATAATCGCACAAAAGTTCACATCAGGAACTTATACCAAAAAGATAAACTCCAATGTAAGCAATCCAAAACTCGAAAGTGGTCCTACACTGCAGATCACCAAACAATGTACCTAAACTGCGGATGAACGCACCCCGGCGAGGTCGATGCGAAGAATGTACCAAGTATGTGAAACAATAAGTCTCGTAATAAAATCATAATCTAAATAAACAGAGACATGATAGCCAACCTACGACACAATACATAGCGATTATATCAAGTCGTGGACGATGCCTCAAAGTCACTATTCAAATATAACTATGGGTCTCACGCCCATAATATCAATCATGCGTGGAATCCTTCCTCACCGCCATCCATGATATAATGTAACACCAATAAGCATATCCAAGAGTATCCTCGGTCGCATGCCGGAATCCCACGTCGTATAAGCACGACCACGGGTATACAAACAAATCCGAATCAAACCCGCCTCGGTCACATGCCCTAATCCCACATCGTATAAGATGTCCAAGGAGTATCCCTCGTGGTCATATGCCCGCATCCCACATCGTATAAGCATGACCATGGGTATCCTCGCGATCGCGTGCCCCGCATCCCACATCGTAAGCATGACCAGTAGGGTAACACAAACAACCGAATCTAACCCGACTCGGTCACATGCCCGGAATCGACATCGATAAGCATGTCCAAGGAGTATCCTCGTGGTCGCGTGCCCGGCATCCCACATCGTATAAGCATGACCATGGTAACACAAATAATGGAAGCATACCCGGAATCCCACTCACCGCTTGCACGTCCAAGTAAACTTACAATGCAAACATTCTCCAACCGAGTGTCGCAAGAACGTAATAAAACATAATACTTGCACTCAAAGGCTATCACCACTATAGGCAATTCTCAATTAATCAAGCCAGTACTTATCAAGGCACACATAGAATAATTCTCAATTAAGCCAAAGTACTTATCAAGGCACACATAGAATAATTCTCAATTAACCAAGCCAAAGTACTTATCAAGGCACACATAGAATAATTCTCAATTAACCAAGCCAAAGTACTTCGTACGTACATTCTTTTCAAAAGACTCCTTTTAATGTAAAATCCCAAGATACTAACACCCGTAGTATCAAGGTGTGTCTATTTTTCAAAGTAAGTTACTACACTTTTAGAAAACTCATTTCAAAGCTTGAAATCAAGTAACTTCAAATTTTCACAATCTAGGCAACTTATGCCCAATAATCAAAATAGACAACTTTCTTAACCTTTCATAAAGCCGTTATAACCAACTTCCCATAAAGCCGTTATAACCCTTTATGGTTTTAGACATATTCATTCCTTTTTATAACCAAGAGACTTATACTTAAAACCAAGTATCACATACTTATAAATCAAGTTCTTAACTTTCCAAAATACTTCAAGTCTCTTAATATTTAGAAAACAAGTTTCTTCTACTTTTAAACCTCAAGTAACTCACACCTTTAAAACAAGTTACTTTTCTTAAATCATGTCATTTCTCCTCTTTTAAAACAATTAAGTAAATCACTCCTTTAACTCCCCTAAAGTCATTAAAACGACCATTAGGTTTTGGAACTAAGGCACTAGCCAAAAGGTTTGAAACCACTTCCTTTCAAGACTCTATGTACTTTAAGTAAAATACTTTCACTTTTAAGAATCCAAACTTCACTTAAGGAAATGGATCATACAACTTACAATTTGACATCAAAGTACAATCAAGGGAGTACATAGAACAAATTCTATTTTAGGCAAACCAAATACAACCAAGGAATGGATCATTTAAGGAGTAGGACATACTTTCTTTATCTTAAGGAATCATGCTAGAGAGAGATAGTTCACATACCTTTTGGCTAAATCCACAAGCTGCCGAATACGCCAGACGTAGAAGTGTCAACCTATAATGGTCACAACAAGACTATCAACTTCTAGTCTCTAACGAGAATAATACTAAGTATACGGCCTCTAATTCTACGGAAAAATCGGGACTTCCTTTGTTTCTACTCACTTTGCCACCTTTTTCAAGGCCGAATACAATAACCAACACGCCACATTTAAGGCTCAAAACAACAACCAAACAAAGGGGATTACACGCCTTACAATACGTGTAAAATTCCGCCCCACAATTCATACCAAGTAATTTAAAATCCAAGTCATTCTCGGCCAACTTATAACCAACAACTCAAAGTCTTTTCCAATTCTTTTCCAATTCCAAGTTCTAAGGTCTAACATGTTATATAGCCATAAACAACTTCCACAACTACAATTTCCTTCTTATACAACATGCGACGACTTAAACTAATAATCAACTTGAATTGTAATCTTAAGGCTAAACATGCTAGTTTTCGGATTAGGGTTACAATAGCCAAAATACTTATCAAACTTCATACTGTATAACTCATGCTTGCTAATATCCATAGCTACAACAATAAGTAAGTCTTAACTACTAAAACGACAAAATATATACCTTTATAAGCCCTTAAAAATTCCAAGATTCAAAGTCGCGCCTTAGAAATTCTTAGCTCCTTTCCTTATGTTCCAATCCGCTCCAAGCACTCCTTAGAAGCCTATGAAGAACCCATCTTCAAGTTCCAACTTCAAAGTTGAAGAAGTCCTTAAGTTTCCGCCTTGCGACTAATACGAAAACGCCGTTTTTCCGAAATCTTTCTATTGAGATATCCTTACAATACCCTTAGGGACATTGGGTTTAAGTCTTGTGAACAAAGGATCAAAACTACAAAATTTTCTTGTTGGAAAAACTCTAAAGCCGAGAGCAACACTATGGACAAGAAAAATGTTGTGAAATTTTCTAAGTGTTTGATACTTAGTCTTGCACTAGCTTAGTATTTATAACACTATGGATGGCTTAGACTAAACAAATGGGTGGCTAAGATGAAGATCACATGGATTAAGCACAAGTGGCAAGTTGACTTGGTTAACAATATCAAGCTTAGCAAGACTTATCTTCCACCATGGTAAATGACCATTCTACCCTTACTAAATTTCGTCCAAGACCATATGTGGGGGTGCCACGTGTCTCCCTCTCATTCGTCCATAAAATTCAGAACCTCAGAGGGCCCCGCAAAACGTAAAATTCTGTGGGCCCCATGACCAAATCCGCAAAATAAATTTCCATAATGTTAAAAGTTCCATAATCCTCAAATAATACATTTGAGAATCCAATTTCATCAATCGAACATTTTTCCTTTCTCGACGTTCGGAAGATTTTCCGTCGGAAAAACAATTCTCCCTTTCGCACTAATTTCCAAGTCTTGATTCCTTACATACATTCTCTTATACACGCCCCGACTTACGGATGTAACAAATTTATAACCTTGCCCCCGCTGCATCAACACACATCCAAGCCCGATGCCCGACGATCACAATAAAACACATACCGTCGACCTCCGAAGAGTAAGAACCGCGGCTTGTCAACCTCTCCTTCAAGAATCGAAGCCCTCCTCACAAGCATCCGTCCACCGAAACTTAGTTGCCTTTCGAGTCGCTTGGTCAAGGTCAAATAGAAGCAAACTTCTCCACAAACCTCCAGAGTAACCCGCAAGGCCCAAAAGTCGCGCACTGGCTGGGCAGAGGTCTAGCCAACTCGATCGCCTCGATCTTTTCCGTATCCACCCGAATACCATAGACCCCGACAATGTTCCCCAGAAACGCCACCGAAGCCAACCAAAACTCACACTTCGAAAACTTGGCATACAACCGGTCCCGAGAACTCTCAAAGACTGCCTCAAACGCCTCCGCATGCCGCTCTGAGCGAATAAATCAAGATGTCATCAATGAATACTATCACAAACGTATCCAAAATGGCTTGAACACTCGGTTCATCAAATCCATAAATCACGCCGAGCATTGGTCAAGCCGAAGACATGACCGAACTCATAAGTGCTGTATCGGTCCTAATGCATAGGGACATCCTGTTACACCCCGTATTTACAAGACATGTTTTAAGGTAGTACGTAAGAACTCGCAAGTGTTAAGTGTTATACCCCGTATTTCCAGGGTATGTACGTGAGGACGTACGTAGAAATTTGAGCCTTAAAGTTAGGCAAGGTTCGAAATTGTACACAACTACCGAAAGGAGTCGTTTCGACGAAACGCTTCCCATTTCCGTAGGAAAATTCCGGCTATGTCATTTATATTTTTTGCGGATTTTTCCGAGAGATGAAATATTTTGGACCAACGGGAGGGTGACACTTGTCACCCTCATTGGACGGCAACCATGGCCTTGGCTTGGACGATTTGGCTTAGTGGGAGTAGGTAGGATATTTGTGCAAGTTGGTGTGGTAGATGGATAAGGTGCACATGTCTTAATCCTAGCCCTACACTTGCCTAACACTTGGATGAATCTTGGCCATTGGTCGCCATTTCTTGACCTATAAATACCTCTAACTTGATGAACTTCTTCATCCAAATATTTTCTAAGTCTTGAAAACCTTCCCTCTCCTTTGTAGCTATCGCCCTACCTTCCCTCCCTTCGGGAAGGCCTTTGTGGCCGAGAGTAACCCCTAGCCTAGTTGTGCTAGTCGAAATACTACCCCCTTGGTAGAAATGTATTCTACAAGTATTGTTATAATGCCCAAAATACTTTAGCCAAATACCTTGTAGTACTTTCCAAAGTACTTTATACTAAAAGCCCTAAAATACTATTATACTTTCCTTTAGCCACTAAACTAAACCCTAAGGAAATCTTCATTGTTGGTTGAAGTTATAAGTAGAAGTTGCGCGAACTTCTAAGGGTTTCGAGCCGGATTGAGCGCACTTTGAGGAGCTAAACCTCGCTCGTGAGCGACATATAACTGGATAATTTTGGGCTTATCGAGGTAAATATCTTGTCCCCTATTGTAATTGGAAATTACCTGATTGTTAGAATATATAGTCAAGTATACTATATATAGAATGAATATTGAATAGAACTAAGCGTAGTTCTTCGCAATGTCTTTGACTTAAGCCCATAAGAATTGAACAAGAATCACATGTAGGATAATAAAGAGAAGAACCGAATCGAATCAGAATTACATAGGGCTGTATTACAAAGAGACTTATGTAGCATTACTGGTAGTAGGATTGTACACGTTAGACGTGTTAACCCCGTCGGTTGGCTTGGCCTCGATAGAGGAGAGATTTACGCTGTTGCGTGGAGATGTCGCCAAATTTTCTCAGAGAAATGGAACGATGAGATCTAGATGTTAATAAGTCGCTTGTGTCCTTATAGGTTCAAGTACTACGGTGGTGCAATCTACGTGGCTTAAGGAGTAGCCGACGGTTTGAAGTACGCGAGCATTTTGCTATTAGTCGATACTCGTCATGGTACGCGAACCTCTTCCTATCTCTTCTAGCATGATATGTGTGAACTATGTAGTAGAGACGCATACGTGCTAAATGTATTTGATTGTTTAAAACATAAAGTGTTATAACGCTTTATGGGAAGTTGGTTATATGACTTTATGAGGAAAGAAAATGCTTTGTGGTTTTTAAAAGGTAATCGATTTGAATTATAACCGCTCGATAGGTGTTAATAAAGAACTTGAAGTATTTCAAAAGATTTTTGAATCATTTTGAAAGAAGAGTAATACTTGGTTTTGAAAACTTAAGAGTTATACTAGCTTTTTGGGAAGTTAGGTATAACGCTTAAGAATGTTAAAAGGATTTCGAAATGAGAATAAGTATTTAACAAACCACCGCAGCGTTAATAAAGGAAAATGTATCGACCGATGAATCATTGGTAAAACCAGTAGAAACCTCCATCCAGATGAAGCTAAGATAAGACAAAATGATATTACATTTTCTAGATCATGGTCAGTAATAAGAATGTTATAAACAAGAAAAACCTACTCGACGTAAAACATATATTACTCATTGTTCTAAAAGGAATTAAGTGATCAAGATTATGAACTATGAAATCTTTCAAATAAGGAACTTGAGTAATTCAAACTAGGCAAACTAGAACTTTAGGAAAAGGATGTTGTTACTTGATTTTGAAAGGAATGGTTCGCTTACTTAAAAACGCTGGTCATTCTAATACTACGTATCGGTGACTTTTGAAAAAGGGAATGGATCTTTTAAAAGAACTTATCATGTAGTACTTGGGAGTAAAATCCGACTTGGATGAAAAAATTAAAGTACCTTGAGACGTGAAACTTGCCTATGCTTGTTGTTGTGTAACTTGCCTACGCTTGTTGTTGTGTAACTTGCCTATGCTTGTTGTACTTGCTCACGCTTTGCAGATGATAGCTTTATCGCGAGCATCGTGATTTCTTCACCGAGTCCCATGGGACGGGCCGACACGATTTCATATCATCTACACCGAGTCCCACAAGACGGGCCGACACGATTTCATATAAATCTACACCGAGTCCCACGAGACGGGTCGACACTTATTCCACTATACTTCTACACCGAGTCCCACGAGTCGGGCCGACACGATTTCATATAATTTTTACCGCCCCATGAGGCGGCGAGACATGTTATGTATAATCGATATATCTAGATCGCCAGCAGCGGGAAGGAGTTCCACGTACGGCGTTGACTTGAGGCGCGAGTCCCCGACTGACATGATCGCTTATATTATGAACTGTAGTTTGGTTATCATACATGTCTCCTGTTTTTTTATAGACTGTTATGATTTCATTTACAATATTTTACAGTTTCACATACTTGCACTGGCCAGACCCCTTCGGGGCTGCGTTCATGCCGCAGTGAGGCACACCGGCCGTGGATCCTCGCCTTAGGATCACATTTCGTGTTGAAAGCCCGTTTCCTTCGGAGGCTTATCTTTGTAGGTTTCCGAACAGTAGTCTCGCACGCCTGTGGTACGCGGGCCCGTCCGTCATTGTTGTTGTAAAATCTTAGAGGTCTGAGCAATTGTAGCGTGGTTTGTAAAAAGGATAACTGTTCGCTTTTTATATATACCAAGGCAATCGCTTTGGCCCGGTTATTTATCATGTTCTCATTTCATGCTTAAAGTTTTTATTTCCGTGATTTTCTCGATGTTGTATCACTAGGGTGCCCTGTAGGCACTCCACGCCCGGTTCGTCGTGACAAAAGTGGTATCGAGCGCTTAATCCTCGGAAAGTGTCTGCACCGTGTCAGCAGTGGTAGTCTTGATTATCTGTGTTGTGCACCACATCTATAATCGTGAGGCTATAGGACATTTAGGATTGGTTTCCATTCTTCTCATTCCGAGATCATGCCTTAGAGCCGTGTGATAAGTTGGACCCTCCGACGCGTGTTTCGCTTTACTCGCTTATGCCTCGCGAAGGCAACCAGTGGCCCGTAGGGCAAGGCAGAGAGAGTCGCTAGTGTGATTCAGAGGAGTACGAGGGCGCAGCCCGCCAAGACCGAGATAGTGTTTCGTGACACGAGTTTTGACGCCGCCAAGACCAAAGAGAGTTTAGAGTCACCGCGAAGGGTCGCCGAGACTACAAGACTCGAGCCTCCACTCCCACACCGAGCAGGGAGACGGGTCACAAGGAGATGGCCCGCTTATTGGCGGTCAGGCCGCGATATGAGGATAGGCCGGACGCATAGCCTTCCGTGCACCGATGGTTCACCCTCGATCGATAGTTCGAGGCCACGGATTTTCCGAGTTGTAGCCCGCCGAGTTCTACGGGTCGAGGCCCGAGGATGATCCGCAGGAGTTCATCCGACAGCGATAGCCGATCGCGAGAGTGATCAAGGCTTCAGAGACCGAGTCGGTGACTTCGGTTCGCGACGGTCGCGTGATACCGCAAATGATCGCTTGATTCGTGAGATGTCCCGAGAGAGCATGCGCCCCGCAGTTGGTACGAAGTTCTCAAAGGCATTCTGCACACTTCTTGCCTCCACGCATGAGTGAGGGCTCGACCGACAGATTTTTGACGCTGAGGCAGACGCGCATTTGCCAGAGAGTATAATGTGAGTTCGACTCATTAGCTCTGATGTCCCTCGCCGTAGTAGCTAATATGAGGATAGAGTGCACCGTTATGTCACAGGCTTGACGATTATTGTCACGACCGATCCTGGCCCGTGATCGTGCCTTACCCGCACCCTAGTGATACAACATCGAGAAAACCAAATAAAATAAAACATAAACATGAAACAAGATATATGATCATAAACAAAGCAACTAAAAATAATGTCAGATATATACATAAAACCCAACATTTTAATCCTTTTAAAACCCCGCCACAACAAGATTACATGCACTTAAGATTTACAATAACCATGACGGACAGGCCCCGCCATACCTCGAATGTACAAGAACCTACAACTCGTGGAACACATACTAAAGAATAAGCTCCGGAGAAACGGAGCTTCCTAATACGCCGAATCGTGATCCTATGAGCGAGGATCCACTACCGATGTACTCTACCGCGACATTTAACGCAGCCGGCAAGGAGGTCAAGATAACAGTACCAAGTATGTGAAATCAAAATATCGCAGCTTAAATCATAACGGGCTACATAAAGCAGAGACGATATGATAACAAAAATACAAGACGTAACATAAAAATACCAAGTCGTGGACTCACGCCTCAACGCCATCACGCAATATAACTACGGTATCACGCCCGCAACATCAATCATGTTCGCATCATGGCCGCATGCCCTGAATTCGCAGATCGGTAGACATGTCCATGATGCAACAATAATACCAATGCCCCATGGCCACATGCCCCGAATTGCGACGGTGGACACGCCCACGTGACATTAACAATAATATCGGTGATCAACCTCGCCGCACGGCCACACGCCCGGATTCTCAGATCGGTGTAGACATGTCCATGTAACCACAATAACAATATATCCGTAATCAACCCCGCCGCACGCCACATGCCCCGACCAGATCGGTGTAGACATGTCCATGTGACATCAACAACAATATACCGCACAACCAAAGTATCACAAACAAGCTCAAGCAAATTACCATACTTCTAGACTTTTATAAAAAGATCCACTCCTTCCCAAGAAGTCACCCGATATCAACACTTGCACAACAAAGGCTATCACAACAAGCATAGGCGAGTTACACAACAACAAGCATAGGCAAGTTACACACAACTCAAGGTACTTCCATTTCGTATCAAAGTCTGGGTTTTAACCCTAAAGTACTATGTACATTAACTCTTTTTAAAGGATCCGTTTCTTTCACAAAAGTCACATAATACCCGTAGCATAAAATAGAGTGACTATCTTTTTAAGTAAACCAAAATACTTCCTTTTGTAAAATCAAGTAACAACATTATTTTCCAAACGTTCAAGTTTGCCTAATTTCAAATGCTCAAGTTTCTCATTTTAAAAAGGTTTCATAACTCATAGTCTTAATCTCTTTTAAAACAATTGAGTAACATATGTCTTGTACGTGAGCCGTTTATTTTTGTTTACAACAATCTTGTTACAAAGCCTATGATCTAGAAATGTAATACAATTTTGTCTTATCTTAGCTTCTATGCAGATGGAGGTTTCTACTGGTTTTAATAACAATTTGTTATTTGTCAATACACTTTCCTTTATTAGCGCTGTTGTGGTTTGTTCGACACTTATTCTCATTTCCGAATCAATAAAACATTATTCTTTTTAAAACCAAGTACTCATTACTCGCGAATGAGGTTTCACAACACTTTTAACAAAATGTTAATTACCAAGTAAAATAAGTTAAGTCTCTTATCTTTCTAGTTCAAGTCTCTTAACTTATTCAATCAATATACCAATATTTTTCTTACATTTAGTCGTTATAACTAACTTCCAATAAAGCTATTATAACACCCTATGTTTTATACCAACCAACTCATTTAGCACACGTACGCTTCACCGCACTACATAGTTTACAAAGCATCACGCTAGAAGGATAGGAAGAGGTTCACATACCTGCGACGATTATCGACAATAAGCAAAACGCTCCACAAGATCAGAATGTGCTAGCCTTTTCCACTCTTCAAGTAGAATATGCTACTCGGTACTTCCACCTATAAGGCCACAAACGTCTATTAACTTCTAACCGCACTGCCCATATTCTACGTAAAATTCGCAAAGACTCTCCGCAACAACGTAAATCTCCTCCTCTAACGAGGCCGCTACCAAGCCAACTGGGGTTTATACGCCTAACCTGACGTATACAATTCTACTACACAAGAATACTACACAAGTCTCTGTAATACACCCCATGTAATTACGCTCATTTCTCTTCTTTATATTCAGGCTTAAGTCCAAAGACATTGCCGCAAAGCTATGTTCAGATCTATATATAGTATACTTCTACTATATAATCCTACAACATGTAATTTCCAATTACAATAAGGGGAAAAGAATATTTACCTCGATAAGCCCAAAATTATCCAAGTTATAAAAGTCGATCCTGAGCAAGGTTTAGCTCCTACTCCGTGCGCTCCAAACCGCTCCAAACAACCCTTAGAAGTTCTAACCAACTTCTACTTAAATACTTCAACCAACTATGAAGATTTCCTTAGGGTTTCGGTTTGAGACTAAAAGTACAAAAGGTAGTATTTCCAGGCTCTACGTATAGAGGTAACTTTTGGAATACTACGCAAAGGCTAAGGTATTTTGGACATTATAACAATACTTGAAGAAGTATTTCAATACCACAAGGGAGGGGGTATATTTCTTGAACAACTAGGCTAGGGGGGGGGTACCCCTCGGCTAGACACTACCAAGGGGGAGGGGGAGGCTCGCCACAAGGCCTCACAAGGGGGAGGAGAGGCTAGGACGAGAACTACACTCAAAGTGAGGAGAGGACTCAAGACTTGGAAGATTTGGACGAAGTCTTCAAGCTTAGGGGGGGTATTTATAGGGAGTTTAATGGACAAGATCAAGCCATGTGGGGGGGCAAGTGGAGGGCCAAGATGTGCCCAAGTGCCCCCTAGTCCCTACTCCACAAAACAAGCCACAAAACATTGCACAAAACATTGCACAAAACAAGGCCAAAACAAGGCATGAAATCGTCCCACTTGAGCCTCACTTTACCGTCCACTTGAGGGTGACAAGTGTCACCCTCTCGTTGGTCCAAAATGTTTCGTCTCTCGGAAAAATCCGCAAAAATTAAAAAGGACATAGCCGGAATTTACCCTTCGCAAGCTTTGTAAAACGTTTCGTCGAAAAACGACTCTAATCGGGTGTTGTGCACAAAATTTTCGAAACATGCCTAACTTTAAGTCTCAAACTTTCGTACGTACGTCTCCACGTACATACTCTAGAAATACGGGGTATAACATTCTCCCCTCCTTAGAAACATTCGTCCCGAATGTTCCTTCTCAAGACGGATATCGATGAAATTCCTCTAACAAGTTGCCAACGCCACAGCTTGGCCACGAAACAACACACGTTCTCTTCCTTCCTTACTCGTCGTGCGATACCACTTTTGTCACTTTGCCGCGAGGTTCTAGTGTCACTCCGGCGACCCAACAAATGGTACCGAACTGCATGCGATCCCTGAGGTTCTAGTGTCACTCAGGACGTGCCATACTTCAGTCATCGCTTCAGTTCTCAAAACTGTGGAGTCACTACCTCCAAACATGGTCATCTTACTAACCTCAATCTTCTTTAAGGCCATTCCCGACCTTCACGAACCGCTTCTGGTCGAACATATCCACGAACTCATACGATGGTTAACTAAACTCGGGCCTAGCATCCTCGTGACCCTACCACCTGGCGGGACCACCTAACCGACTCCCACCACAAACCGGGCTGCGGGTTGACCCGCGAATGGTCCTCAACCCGACCCCACAATCGCGCCAAACCCCTGTTCCCCGATACGGAACAATCTTACTAATTCACATCATGAAAGCTACCACTTCCATTTTACACAACCCAAGGAAATTCCCCATAATAACTCCAATGATACCACGCTCGATAAAGGTCAAACATAAAATAAATCTTTTACACAAGACGACCTCACCTCTAAGGTCTCAATCGTGAAATAGTCTAAGGTTCACACTTACCATGCCCTCAGCTTACCCTTCTACAATAACCTGTGTCTAAATCACATTTTAGCACAAAGCTATCCGAACATAACACTAAACACGCCAAGATACATAACTCTAGAGGGTTAAGGATATACCGTATCCACCGCCACTCTAATCATAGGCTACGCAGGCGATAATCGTAAGGTGATGAACCACCACCGATCCTGGGTCAGTCGTAATATTCGTGCTTCCTCGTCGGACAACTTCGCAAATGGCCTCGCTGGCCGCAAAATAACAAGCTCCTCGCACCACGACACTCCAAATGCGGTCTACCACATCGACCACACCGGTAGGGGTGACCGTGATCCGCCAACACCCTTACTTCCTCGAAACTGAACCATTGGAGCCTCGACCGCTCCGAATACTCGATGCCTCGAAGGTTGTGGAGGACCACTCTGACCGCGGAGGTACAAAACTAGTTCACGCTGAGGCGGTCCGCCTTGAAAGTCACCAAAGGACCTCGTTGCTCGCCCTCTCTCACGATCTTGGTCATTCGCCGACCTCTCCGCTTTACCCCAAGTGCATAAGCTCGCATGCGGGCAATGTCCATGCCCTACCAAGAGCTACACCCAACAAGCCTCGCTGGTAATCATCTAGCCCGTGACGTAGCGTGCACTCTATCCTCCATGGTTGCCACTAAGGCGGGGACATACCGAGCCAACGAGTCAAACTCCACGTTGTACTCCCAACCGCACGCCGCTTCTCGTCTAAGCATCATAAATCGTTTACCGCGTGCTCCTCATCTCGCGGAGGCGAAGTGAGTGAGAATGCCTCCAGAACTCGCCCCATACACCGGAAGCGCATGCTCTCCCGGATAGCTCCCACGAATCAAACCGGGCCGATCGCAGATCACGCACCGATGCGAACCCAAGACCACCGACTCGGTCTCCAAGCCTCGATCACTCATGATCCGTCAGAATCGCTTGATGAACTCCTCGGATCATCCTCGAGCCACCCATAAAACTCTGGCGGCTACAACTCGTAAAGTCCCGTAGCCTCAAACTATCTCGCCGGGGTGAACCATCGTGCACGGAACTGAATCGCCGTGATCCTATCCTCATATCTCGCTATGACTCGCCAAGAATCGCTATCTCCTTATACCCCAACTCCTCTCGCCTGCATCGTGGACCGAGGCTCAGTATCGTGGTCTCAGACCATCGCCGCAGCCTCTAAACTCACTGGGCCGGGCGGCGCGCAAAACTCGCCGTCCAAGCACAATTCGTCTTGGCCGACTGCGCCCTCGCACTCTCTCAGATCCCACTAGCGCCTCCGCCGCCTTGCCCTTCGGGCTCTGCAGTTGCCATGGCGCGAGGCATAATCGTAAAACGAGATACGTCGAGGGGTCCAACTTACAACACGCCTCTAAGGCACGATCTCGTAATGAGAAGAATGGAAACCAATCCTAAATGTCTCGCACCTCGATTATAGATGTGGTGTACAACACATAGATAATCAAGACTTACTAGACACGATCTCAGACACTTTCCGAGGATTAATCGCTCGATACCATTTTTGTCACGACCGATCCTGCCCGTGATCGTGCCTTACCCGGCACCCTAGTGATACAACATCGAGAAAACCCGGAAAATAAAACATAAACATGAAACAAGATATATGATCATAAACAAAGCAACCAAAAACGATTTTCTATATATATACATAAAACCCAATAGTTTAATCTTTTACAACCCCGCCACAACAAGCACATGCACTTAAGATTTACAACAACCATGACGGGACAGGGCCCCGCCATACCCCTGAATGTACAAGAACCTACAACTCAGGGAGCACATACCAAAGAATAAGCCTCCGGAGAAACGGAGCTTCCCAATACGCTGAACTGTGATCCTATGAGCGAGGATCCACTACCGATGTACTCCTACCTGCGGCATGAACGCACTTCAAGGAGGTCGATAACAGTACCAAGTATGTGAAATCGAAATATCAGCTTAAATCATAACAGCTACATAAAGGTGAGACGATATGATAACAAAAATACAGTACGTAACATAAAAGCAGTCAAGTCAGGGACTCACGCCCTCAACGTCATCACGCAATATAACTATGGGTCTCACGCCCGCAACATCAATCATGTTCGCATCATGGCCGCATGCCCCCGGAATTCTGCATCGGTGTAGACATGTCCATGATGCAACAATAATAACAATGCCCCATGGCCACATGCCCCGAATTGCAGACGGTAGACACGCCCACGTGACATTAACAACAATAATACCGGTGATCAACCCCGCCGCACGCCACACGCCCCGACTGCAGACGGTGTAGACATGTCCATGTAACCACAATAACAATATATCGTAATCAACCCCGCCGCACGGCCACATGCCCCGAATTCCAGATCGGTGTAGACATGTCCACGTGACATCAACAACAATATACCGCACAACCAAAGTGCTATCACAAACAAGCTCAAGCAAATTACCATACTTCTAGACTTTTATAAAAAGATCCACTCCTTCCCAAGAAGTCACCTGATATCAACACTTGCACAACAAAGGCTATCACAACAAGCATAGGCGAGTTACACAACAACAAGCATAGGCAAGTTACACACAACTCAAGGTACTTCCATTTCAGATCAAAGTCCTGGTTTTAACTCCTAAAGTACTACGTGACATTAACTCTTTTAAAGGATCCGCTTTTCACAAAAGTCACATAATACCCGTAGCATAAAATAGAGTGACTATCTTTTTAAGTAAACCAAAATACTTCCTTTTGTAAAATCAAGTAACAACATTATTTTCCAAACGTTAAAGTTTGCCTAATTTCAAATGCTCAAGTTTCTCATTTTAAAGGTTCCATAACTCATAGTCTTAATCTCTTTTAAAACAATTGAGTAACATATGTCTTCAGACGTGAGCCGCTTATTTTGTTTACAACAATCTTGTTACAAAGACCATGATCTAGAAATGTAATACAATTTTGTCTTATCTTAGCTTCTATGCAGATGGAGGTTTCTACCGGTTTTAATAACAATTTGTTATTTGTCAATACACTTTCCTTTATTAGCGCCAGTGGTTTGTTCGACACTTATTCTCATTTCCAAATCAATAAAACATTATTCTTTTAAAACCAAGTACTCATTACTCGCGAATGAGGTTTCACAACACTTTTAACAAAATGTTAATTACTAAGTAAAACAAGTTAAGTCTCTTATCTTTCAAGATCAAGTCTCTTAACTTCTACAATCAATAAACTAATCTTTTACTTACATGTAGTCGTTATAACTAACTTCCCATAAAGCTATTATAACACCCTATGTTTTAAACCAACCAACTCATTTAGCACACGTATCGCTTACCGCACTACATAGTTTACAAAGCATCATGCTAGAAGGATAGGAAGAGGTTCACATACCTCGCGACGATTATCGATAATAAGCAAAACGCCCACAAGACTATAAACCGCTAGCCTTTTCCACTCTTCAAGTAGAATATGCTACTGTAGTACTTCCACCTATAAGGCCACAAACGCCTATTAACTTCTAACCGCACGGCCCATATTCTACGTAAAATTCGCGAGACCTCCCCGCAACAACAGAAATCTCCTCCTCTAACGAGGCCGGCTACCAAGCCAACCAGGGGGGGGTTTATATGTCTAACCGGACGTATACAATTCTACTACACAGTAATACTACACAAGTCTACTGTAATACAGTCCTATGTAATTACATTTCATTTCTCTTCTTTATATTCATGCTTAAGTCCAAAGACATTGCAAAGCTATGTTCGAATCTATATATAGTATACTTACTATATAATTGTTATACCCGTATTTCCGCAGTATGTACGTAAGGACGTGAGAAAGTTTGGGCTTTTAAAGTAAGGTCGGCGATTTTATTTGTGCACAACACCCGACAGAGTCGTTTTGACGAAACGTTTCCACGCTTTTCGTAGGAAAATTCCGCTATGTCATTTTTAATTTTTGGATTTTTCCGAGAGACGAAACATTTTGACCAACAAGAGGGCGACACTTGTCACCCTCTCATCGATAGGCTTGGGCGGTCGGGTGGACGAATTGGGTGAGTTTTTGTCAAGTAGTAGGTAGGATATTTTGGTGGTAGATGGATAAGGTGCACTTGGCATGATCTTGGCCCTACACTTGCTATTCACTTGGCATGATTTTGGCCATTGGTTGGCCTTTGCTAGACCTATAAATACCCCCCCTTTGGAAGACTTCTTCATCCATTCCAAATATTTCCTAAGTGTTAAAATCCTCCTCCCTCCCCTTTGTTGAGTTCGCCGAGCCCTCTCCCCTTGGCCGAGAGTACCCCTAGTGGGTAGGAGGTATACACCCTCCTTGTGGTGCTAGTGGGGTACCCCTAGCCTAGTTGTTTTCATAAATACCCTCCTCTTGGTAGAAATACTCTCAAAGTATTGTTACTATACCCAAATTACCTTAGCCAGATACCTTGTAGTATTCTAAGGTTATACCTATACGAAAGCCCCGTAATACTATTATACTTCCCGTTAGTCACAAAACCGAAACCCTAGGGAAAATCTCCATAGTTAGTTGGAGTAGTATGTAGAAGTTGGTTAGAACTTCTAAGGGTGGTTTGGAGCGGGTTGGAGCGCACGAGTCGAGCTAAACGTTGCCCAGGATCGACATTTCAACTTGGATAATTATGGGCTTATCGAGGTAATTATCTGTCCCCCTATTATAATTGGAAATTACATGTTGTTAGAATATATAGTTGAAGTACTATATATAGAACTGAACATAGCTTTGTGGCAATGTCTTTGGACTTAAGCCTGAATTTAAAGAAGAGTATCAATCAGAATTACATAGGATCAGACATAAGACTTGTGTAGCTTTTCGAGGTAGAATTGTGCACGTCCGATTAGACGATAACCCCGGTTGGCTTGGTAGCCGCCCCGATAGAGGAGATTTACGCTGCGGGGAAGGTGTCGAATTTTCGTAGAATGTTCTACGAAGAGACCTAAATGTTAATAAGCGCTTGTGGCCTTATAGGTGGAAGTACTATGCGTGGCGCGAACTACTTGGCTTAAGGAGTAGCCGGTTTGAGGTACTGAGCGCTTTGCTATTAGTCGATAATCGTCGCGAGGTATGTGAACCTCTTCCTATCTCTTCTAGCATGATATGTGTAACTATGTAGTACGTAGACGTACGTGTTAAATGTATTTGATTGGTCTAAAACATAAAGTGTTATAACGCTTTATGGGAAGTTGGTTATAACACTTTATGTATGTAAGAAAATACTTGGTTTTTAAAAGGTAAATCGATTTGAACTATAATCGGTCTGGTTATGTGATAATAAAGAACTGGAAGTATTTCAAAAGATGTTTGAATCATTGTGAAAGAAGAGTAATGCGTGGTGTTTGAAAACTTAAGAGTTATACTAGCGTTATGGGAAGTTAGGTATAACGGCTTAAGAATGTTTTACCGAGTTCGAAATCGAATGTGTATCGACAAACCATCGCAAATTGATAAAAGGAAATGTTTTGACAGATTAAGTATTATTAAAACAGAGAAACTTCCATCCGCATGAAGCTAGATGAGACAAAATGATATTTCCTAGATCATGGTCAGTAATAAGATTGTTATAAACAAGAATATCCTACTCACATATAAGGCTTATGTTTCTCAGATGGTTTAAAAGAGAATTATATTCTTAAATGAATAAGACTATGAACTACGAAACCTTTCTAAAATAAGAAACGTGAACATTTGAAATTAGGCAAACGTGGACGTTTGGAAAATAATGTTGTTACTTGATTTTACAAAGGTAAGTGTTTTGATTTACTTCAAAAGATAATCACTCTATTGTCATATACTACGTATTGTGTGGTTTTGTGAAAGTAACGTATCTTTTAAAGAGTTAATGTATGAAGTACTGGGGATAAAACCCGATCTTGTTAATCATATAGTAGAAAGTACTGTGTATATAACTTGATTATGTTGGTTTGTGATTGCCTTGTAATACTCTCTTGTTGATTTGTTAAGTAAACATGCTAGGATGCTACGTGATAGTATCTTGTGATGTTAGTGTAAAGGGGTTTCTCGATCGCGCTTTAAAGTTGTTTGACTCTCGCCAGCTATGTTGGTATTGTACCACTCACCTTGACTTGTTTCCGAGGTTGCTGCCTCCGACGCGGGTAGACTCAGCGATGCAGGACCATGATTCGAGAATACCTCACGCGGGTCCGGGGATCCATGCGAACTACGGAGTTCCGTGTTAGTTTGCGCCTTGTGGTCACGCGGTCTGTGGCTACGCGGATCGCGAGTCCGGGGCGATGCCGGAGTAGCTACCGACGCGAGGAATACCTCATGCGGGCCGAGGTTGGCCTACGCGAGTCGCGAGAGTTCAGGCTAGACGCGCACATCGAGCATCGCGGCGAGTGACCACTTTGATCATGTGACGGTTCAGACAGATATCATGATACGCTTTATGACCGTTAGTACTGTAGGTGTTAGTAGTCGGTTATGCCTTCGCATTTACCCTGCATCGCTTTATTAGGACACAGCGGGACCCGTGTTCATGTGTATTTCTTGCTTTTATATCATAAACCGCCAGCTGAGGAAGGTATTCCACGCATGATTGATGTTATGGGCTTGAGACCCATAGTTATATTCGAGTGATGACTTTGAGGCGCGAGTCCTCGACTTGACATGATCGCTTATTTATTGTAAATCGTAGTTGGTTATCATACATGTCTCCCGCTTATAGACTATTATGATTTCATTTACGATTTTCGCCACATACTGTACCGCCAGATCGACCTCCTTCGTGGTCGTTCATGCCGCAGTTGAGGTACACCGCCGTTGATCCTAGCTCTCGTGGTCACAGTTCGCCTTTGGGAAGCTCCGCTTCTCGAGGCTTATCACAGTATAGTCCCCGTCGTAGTAGGTGTTTACATTCGGGGTTTGGGGCCCCGCCCCGCCATCGTTGTCGATCATTCTTAGAGGTCCGTAGTACCGCGCGTGAGTTGTAGCGGACGAATCGCTCAAATTGTTATATATTATGGCGTAACCGCTAAGTTAGCCTGCTTTCTTATTTCACCGTCTTATTGCATTGGTTTCATGTTATTGTTTTATGTTCACGATTACTGGATGTTGTATCACTAGGGTGCCCGGTAGGCACCGACCACGCCCGTTCGGTCGTGACAAAAGTGGTATCGAGCGCTAATCTTGAAAGTGTCTACAGGCATCGTATCCGCAGTCTTGATTATCGGTGTCGCACCACACCAATAATCGTAGGCTATAGGATATTTAGGATTGGTTTCTATTCTTCTCACTCTGAGATCGTGCCTTAGAGCCGTTGTAAGTGGACCTCTCACGTATTTCTTTCCTCACCGTTATGCCTCCGCGTAGGGCAAACCCGGGCCCAAGAGGGCAAGGCAGCCGGCGGAGCCGCAGAGTTCGAGAGGTTACGAGGCACAGCCCAATCATCACCGGGTGGTATTTCATTCGGGAGTTATGCTACGTCACCACCCCAAAGAGTTTAGCACGCGGCAGCTTCCATCGCGCCATGATATTTGAACCTTCAGTTCCACGACCGGGAACAATGAATTTAGATTGCAAGAAGGCGACCCTGTTACTAGCTATGGATTTGGCTACCAGAGAGTATACCGATGTACCGCGAGTCTTGATGACTATCTAAGAGAGGGTTGTACAAGAGTAATTCTTCGATTAGGCTGAGCATGGCCTGTACGCTTATGCGCAATGTGCCAAGAAACGTATAGATCAACGGGTTAACGGGCGACGCAGGCAGGCCGTGAGCGAAGGCCCTTTGGTAACTTTCGAGGCGAGTCACCTCACCAATGGATTAGATTTGCACATCCACCAGCAGCAGAGGTCCTCCACGACGCTCGTGACATTCGGCATACGCAGAGTTGGTCGAGCTCCGAGCTTCCGCTCACGCTACACGTAGGTTCCAAACAGTGATTCGGTGTTCCCAGTATTCACATTGCGATGCACGCCATCCCGAATGTCGTCTTTTAGTTGGTACTTGTTGTACCTACGACCGCCGTGGTCCGATGTCGAAAGAGTGTCCTTGTAGGAGGACTTAGCCTTCGAGATCGGTGGGTAGTTCGTCATCTTCCTTAGCTATCCGCCTACGGCGAGTTTGATTAGAACGACTAAGGAGTGAAGCAGAGATATAGATATATCCTTAACCCTCTAGAGAAAATGTAAGCCTTAGAGCATTATACGTGAAGACCTTAGAGGTAAGGCCATCTCGAGTAAAAGACGTATGTTTATGTTTGACCCTTATAGGAGTGCATAGTGCACGTGAGCTATGTTTGTGGGATAAGTCCCTGAGTAGTGTGGAATGAAAGAGGGTAGTTGGGCTAAGAAGACCGCTAGGTTTTTGTAACGTGATTAGTGAGAGTTTTCCGGTTCGGGGAGCTAGTATCTTGCGCGTTGCCGGGTCGGGTTGAGGCCACGTTGCGGGTCAACCCGCGGCCTGTATGGTGGTGGGGCCGGTTGTGGTGGTCGCTTTGGGTTAGGGTTATGAGGTGTTAGGCCCAAGTTTAGTTAACCAAGACGAGTTCGTGGATGCATTCGACCAGTAGTCGGGCCGAGGAGGTCAGCCGTCTTGTCTTCTAGCAAAGACCGTTTACTCGGCAGTGTTGATTTATCAGAAAGGTTGTAAGGCTACACGGGGTGCCTACCTTCACCTTATGACAGACAGTGGAGCCCAGGGTACGGCTGTTTTTGTTTCTGGAAGTTTTACCAAGCAGGTTAAGAACTCGTAAGTCTCAGATCGCGTTCGCCTCGGCCGTGTGGATTTCGTGGTAGTTGTGGGGATTGTTGTCTCTGTGGAGGAGTGTTTAAGCTACCATTTCGGTGTTCGGATGTCGCCTTATGAAGCCTTGTAGGGCGGATGTGTAAGTCGCCGATCGATTGGTTCGATGTTGGCAAGATTCGAGATAGTTGGTTCAGCTTGTTCCACAGATCGTGGATAGAGTAAAGCTTGTCTAGAAGAGGTTCTGGCAGCTCAGAGAAATCGTGCGGATAATAGGCGACGACGCTTAGAGTTCAGGTTGACGATCGGTCTTCTTGAAAGTACCACCCCCGGGTGGGTGACGAGTTTTGAAAAACAGAGGAACTTAGCCCGAGTTACTTTGGGCCCTTGAGTTCATGTGAAGAATAGGCGGGTTACCTATATGTTAGCATTTGCCGTCCGACTTAGGAGGCGATGTCCGGTCTTTCGTATTGTTATGATCGAAAGTATCGGAGATCCATCCGAGTATTCCCGATTAATGATGACCACGTTAGAGATAGTAACCCCGAGTTTTGGAACCAAGCAAGATCGAAATGTGGTAAGAGTTCGAGTGTACGACGACCTCGGGATCGCGTGCAGCCGGTACCATTTGTTAGTCGCCGGAGTGACACTAGAACCTCGCGCAAAGTGACAAAAGTGGTATCACGGCGAGTAAAGGGAGAAGCGAGCATGTATTGCGGCGAGAGATGTGACCATTTCTTTTGTATGGAGAAAGTGCGAAGGAATTATATTTTAGACCCTTGGATGGAGCGTTTGTGATGTTAGAGGTGTTTCTCGTGGACTTGGATGTAAGTATTTTGCGCAGTGTTGTAGTGGCCGGTTGTGGCGGATTGTTCGGTAAGTATAGTAGTGAAGACTATCTTTGGCGCACGTTTGGTTTGAGACTTAGAAGGAACATTCGGGATGAATGTTTCTAAGGAGGGGAGAATGTTATACCCCGTATTTCCAGAGTATGTACGTAAGGACGTACGTAGAAAGTTTGGGCTTTAAAGTAAGGCTTGGCGATTTTATTTGTGCACAACACACGGTTAGAGTCGTTTTTTTAAACGTTTCCAACTTTCGTAGGAAAATTCCGCTATGTCATTTTTAATTTTTGATTTTTCCGAGAGGCGAAACATTTTGGACCAACAAGAGGGCGACACTTGTCACCTTCTCATTGGATAGGCTTGGGCGGTCAAGGGTGGGCGAATTGGGTGAGTTTTTGTCAAGTAGTAGGTAGGATATTTTGGTGGTAGATGGATAAGGTGCACTTGGCATGATCTTGCCCTACACTTGCTATGCACTTGGCATGATTCGCCATTGGTCGCCTTTGCTAGACCTATAAATACCCTTTGGAAGACTTCTTCATCCATTCCAAATATTTCCTAAGTGTTAAAATCCTCCTCCTCCTTGTGTTGAGTTCGGCCGAGCCCCTCTCCCTCGTCGAGAGTACCCCACAGTGGTAGGCCGAGGTATACACCCCCTCCTTGTGGTGCTAGTAGTGGGTACCCCCAGCCTAGTTGTTTTCGTATAAATACCCTCATCTTGGTAGAAATACTCAAAAGTATTGTTACTATACCCAAATTACCTTAGCCGTATACCTTGTAGTATTCTAAGGTTATACCTATACGAAAAGCCCCGTAATACTATTATACTTCCCGTTAGTCACAAAACCGAAACCCTAGGGAAATCTCCATAGTTAGTTGGAGTAGTATGTAGAAGTTGGTTAGAACTTCTAAGGGTGGTTTGGAGCGGGTTGGAGCGCACGGAGTTGGAGCTATACGTTGCCCAGGATCGACATTTCTACTTGGATAATTATGGGCTTATCGAGGTAATTATCTGTCCCCCTATTGTAATTGGAAATTACATGTTGTTAGAATATATAGTTGAAGTACTATATATAGAACTGAACATAGCTTTGTGGCAATGTCTTTGGACTTAAGCCTGAATTTAAAGAAGAGTACCGAATCAGAATTACATAGGGTGTATTCTGATGAACTTGTAGCTTTTCTGTGAGGTAGAATTGTGCACGTCCGGAATAGACGTATAACCCCCCCTGGTTGGCTTGGTAGCCGGCCCCGATAGAGGAGGAGATTTAGGCTGTTGCGGGGGGGGGAGGTGCTGCCGAATTTTCTGTAGAATGTTCTACGAAGAGACCTAAATGTTAATAAGCGCCTTGTGGCCTTATAGGTGGAAGTACTATGCGTGGCGCGAACTACTTTGCTTAAGGAGTAGCCATGTTTGAGGTACTGGGCGTTTTGCTATTAGTCGATAATCGTCGCGAGGTATGTGAACCTCTTCCTATCTCTTCTAGCATGATATGTGTGTAACTATGTAGTACGGTAGACGCGTACGTGTTAAATGTATTTGATTGGTCTAAAACATAAAGTGTTATAACGGCTTTATGGGAAGTTGGTTATAACAGCTTTATGTATGTAAGAAAATACTTGTGGTTTTTAAAAGGTAACTGATTTGAACTATAACTGGCTGGTTATGTGATAATAAAGAACTTGAAGTATTTCAAAAGATTTTTGAATCATTTTGAAAGAAGAGTAATACTTGGTTTTTGAAAACTTAAGAGTTATACTAGCTTTATGGGAAGTTAGGTATAACGGCTTAAGAATGTTTTACTGAGTTCGGAAATCAGAATGTGTATCGACAAACCACCGGCGTTGATAAAAGGAAATGTTTTGACAGATTAAGTATTACTAAAACCAAGAGAAACTTCCATCCGTAAGCTAAGATGAGACAAAATGATATTTCCTAGATCATGGCTGCTGTAATAAGATTGTTATAAACAAGAATATCCTACTCACATATAAGGCTTATGTTTCTCAGATGGTTTAAAAGAGAATTATATTCTTAAATGAATAAGACTATGAACTACGAAACCTTTCTAAAATAAGAAACGTGAACATTTGAAATTAGGCAAACTTGGACGTTTGGAAAATAATGTTGTTACTTGATTTTACAAAGGTAAGTGTTTTGATTTACTTCAAAAGATAATCACTCTATTGTCATATACTACGGGTATTGTGTGGTTTTTGTGAAAGTAACGTATCTTTTAAAGAGTTAATGTATGAAGTACTTTGGGGATAAAAACCCGATCTTGTTAATCATATAGTAGAAAGTACCTTGTGTATATAACTTGATTATGTTGGTTTGTGATTGCCTTGTAATACTTTCTTGTTGATTTGTTAAGTAAACATGCTAGGATGCTACGTGTGATAGTATCTTGTGATGTTAGTGTAAAGGGGTTTCCCCTCGACTGCGCTTAAAGTTGTTTGACTCTCAGCCGTTATGTTGGTATTGTACCACTCACCTTGACTTGTTTCCGGAGGTTAAGCTGCCCTCCGATGCGGGGTAGACTCAGGCGGTCTGGGACCATGATTCGAGAATACCTCATGCGGGTCCAGGGGATCCATGCGGAACTACGGGAGTTCCAGGTTAGTTTGCGGCCCTTGTGGTCATGCGGTCTTTGTGGCCATGCGGACTGCGAGTCCGTGGCGATGCCAGGGAGTAGCTACCGATGCGAGAATACCTCATGCGGGCCTACGAGGTTGGCCTATCGAGCTGCGGAGAGTTTCGTGGCTAGACGCACATCCGACATCTGCGCAGTGACCAGCTTTGATCATGTGACGGTCTAGACAGATATCATGATACAGTTTATGACCCTGTTAGTACTGTGGGTGTTAGTAGTCGGTTATGCCTTCGTACTTACCCTGTACTGTTTTATTAGGACACAGGTGGGACCTGGTGTTCATGTGTATTTCTTGGTGCTTTTATATCATAAACTGCCGGCAGTGAGGAAGGTATTCCACGGGCATGATTGATGTTATGGGCTTGAGACCCATAGTTATATTTGAGTGATGACTTTGAGGGCGTGAGTCCCTGACTTGACATGACTGCTTATTTATTGTAAACTGTAGTTTGGTTATCATACATGTCTCCTGCTTTATAGACTATTATGATTTCATTTACAGTATTTTCAGTTTCACATACTTGGTACCGCATCGAATTCTCCTTGGGAGCTGCGTTCATGCCGCAGGTTGAGGTACACCAGTCGTTGATCCTAGCTCTCAGGGTCACAGTTCAGCGTTTGGGAAGCTCCGTTTCTCCGGAGGCTTATCAGTGGTATAGTCCCCTGTCGTAGTAGGTGTTTACATTCAGGGGTTTGGCGGGGCCCTGTCCCGCCATTGTTGTCGTATCATTCTTAGAGGTCTGTAGTACTGTTGTGGGCAGAGTTGTAGAAAGGGATGTAACTGTTCAAATTGTTATATATTATGAAGGTAACCGCTGGGTTACCGCTTTCTTATTTCACTGTCTTATTGCATTGGTTTCATGTTATTGTTTTATGTTCCGCTGATTACTCTGATGTTGTATCACTAGGGTGCCCGGGGTAAGGCACCAGTCACGGGCCCGGGTTCGGGTCGTGAAAATAATCCTACAACATGTAATTTCCAATTACAATAAGGGGACAAGAATATTTACCTCGATAAGCCCAAAATTATCCAAGTTATAAAAGTCGATCCTGAGCAAGGTTTAGCTCCTACTCCGTGCGCTCCAAACCGCTCCAAACAACCCTTAGAAGTTCTAACCAACTTCTACTTAAATACTTCAACCAACTATGAAGATTTCCTTAGGGTTTCGGTTTGAGACTAAAAGGACAAAAGGTAGTATTTTCGGGCTCTACGTATAGAGGTAACTTTTGGAATACTACGCAAAGGCTAAGGTATTTTGGACATTATAACAATACTTGAAGAAGTATTTCAATACCACAAGGGAGGGGGTATATTGTCACGACCCGTTCCGGGGCCCGTGACTGGTGCCTTACCGGGGCACCCAAGTAGTCATACATCAGAGAAATCAGCGGAAATATAAAACAAGACATGAAACAGTTTATAAAATAAGACACAGTTTGTGAACAAACGTCGCCTTTCGGCATATATATATGAACAAGGTTTAGCGCTACATCCGACATCGCATAAATGACTACAGCACTTAAGGAAATATACAACTATGGCGGACAGGGGCCGCCATACCGATCATACAAACTATCTACGATACAGGGAGTTCATACCAAAAGTAGAGCCTCCGGAGAAGATGGAGCTCCTGACACCAATGCAAAGAGATCCTAAGGATGCGGATCTAGCACTCGCCGCCTTACCTGCGGATGAACGCGGCCCAGGAGGTCAAGATAACAGGTACCAAGTATGTGAAACTATAAAGTACTTTAAAATGAAATCAAAGTATTTAAAACCTTTTCACAAATACAATCAGTTCAATTGCACATAGTGCCATATCACAAACAATAACAGTACTAGGAAACTGTAACAGGTCTAGTCTAGGCCGCGAATGATCGAAGCAAGGCCAATCGCCCATAGTATCATTCTGCGTGCCTAGTCCTGGACTTCCGCAGTCCGCATAGGTCACACACAGACCCGCATGAGGTATACCTCGCATCGGGGCAGCCAACCCCGGATCCGCCTAGGCTCCGCACTCGCGTAGCCTCAAAAGACCGCATAGTCTCAACAGACCGCATAGGGAATCCCCCGCATCAGGCTAAACGCCCGGAATGATCAATCCTGGAGCATACCGCTGCTCCGCATAGTCTCACAGACCGCATAGGCCGTATAGACCGCATCGCGGGCAAGCCCTGTATAAATAAGTCGAGGGTAGGTGATACAATAACAGTACAACGGACTTACCGGTTAGCAACGTAAGCACAGCAAGAATGACCCCTTTACACAGCATTACAAGACACTAACACAGGTAGCATCATAACATGTCTACTTATCAAACAATCCTACTACACTTAATGCAATCAATACAAGGCTTTTATAAACAAACAAGTAAACAGTTCCTTTTCATCTTTCTTAAGTTGTTATACCTAACTTCCCATAAAGCTAGTATAACTCTTAAGCTTTGTTTTAAAAACCAAATATTTATCTTCTGTTAAAAATGATTCAGTATTCTTTTGAAATGTTTTCAGTTCTTTGTTATTCAGGCTTAAGCCGTGAGGCATTGCCATAAGTATTATTCAGGCTTAAGCCGTGAGGCATTGCCATAAGTATTATTCAGTTAACACATGTACGTCTACCGTACTATATATTGTAAAATATCATGCTTTAGGAAGAATCACATACCTTCTCAGCGAAAACCACCTGCCAAGTTGAATATGTCGCGCGCAGAGAGTCAGCCTATAATAGTCACACATATCTATTAAAGACTACTCTGAAGGTCATTCTAAACAGGGGGTTCATAATTCTACGGTAAGTCGGGCAGCACTTCCCTACCCGGTGAGCTATATAAGTCTACTGTGAAAACAGTCCTATGTAAGTACAGTTTGATTATTCTTCTTTTAAACCCTTCTAAGTGATTAACACTTCAATTCTATACTGTGATATACTTCTAAGTATTTATACTTATCCTTATACTACAACAGTAAGTATTCTCTAATTCAAAAGAGGGTTAGGATTATTACCTCGGTAAGCCCAATAATATCCTAGATAAAGTCGCGCCTGAGCAAGGTTTAGCTCCTATGTTGTACGCTCCGGTAGCTCCAAGAACCTTAGAAGTTCTTCACAACTTCTACTAAGTACTAAGGGATTTGGGCTAGGTATTTGGGCATTATAACAATACTAGAAGACAACTTTTCAACCAAGTGAGGGGGGTAGATTTCGCCAGGCTAGGGTGGGTAGGCCCTCGCCAAGCTCACCTGGGGAAGGTGTTGGACGATTTGGCTTAAGGAAGAGGAGAGGATTTTTTTCAAGACTTGGAAGATTTGTGGATGAAGAACTCTTCATCTCTAAGGGGGTATTTATAGGTCAAGAAGTGGCCAACCAATGGCCAAGATTGAGACAAGTGCAAGGCAAGTGTAGGGTGAAGATTTACTACACACAAATATCCTACCAACTCCTTGACTTTGTGCCAAGGCAACAAAAACGTGCCAATGCCCATCCAATTCGTCCAAGGGACGATTTTCAAGTCCACCAATGGGAGGGTGCCAAGTGTTGCCCTCCCGTTGGTCCAAAATGTTTCGTCTCTCGGAAAAATCCGCAAAAATACTTAATGTCATAGCCGGAATTTTCTACGAAAGTCGTGGAAACGCTTCGCCTGAAACGATTCTTTTAGCGAGTTGTGTACAAATTTCGAACTTGGCCTATCTTTAAGGCTAAACTTTTGTACGTCGTCTCACGCATATACTCCGAAATACGGTATAACATTATCACCTCCTTAGAAACATTAGTCCAGACTGTTACTTCTCAAGACAGTTATCGAAGAAGCTTAAACAGTTAGAACATGCCACACACGGCCACAAAACAAAACTTAGGCATAAATGATAATGGAAATTTACAAGTAGGAAAGTGAATTACCCGAGGTGGGAATAGGTGAGATACCTGCCTCATGTCCTCCTGGCTTCCCACGTCATCTCCTCCACGAGCTCGCTCCGCCACAAGACTTTGTGGAAGCCACGCCCTTCGTCCAGACGCTAACTCGACGATCGACTATCGCATGGGAATCTCCTCATACGATAACCCGGTCACACTGACATCGCCAATCGGTGTACCCTAGATGGATCCCCGATATCTCTCAAAGATAGATACGTGAAAACCGGATGCACCGCCTCCGGATCGGACGGCAGATCAACTCATAGCAACCTTGCCTACCTGCGGACAATCTGAAATGGCCCAATGTACTTGGGCCGAAGCTTTTCTTCCCGAATCTCATCACACCCTTCATGGGTGACACCTTTAGGAAAACCCAATCATGAACCTCGAACTCAAGATGCCGACGACGATGATCTGCATACGACTTGCCGACTCGAGTCGATAGCCGCTCTGATAAGCTTCACTATCCATCGCCATTGTACCAAATCTGGTCCCACTAGGCACTCGCCCACATCGAACCAACCTATAGGCGATCTGCACTTCCTCCCATACAAGGCCTCATAAGGCGCCATCCCGAATCTTTGGAGTGGTAGCTATTATTATACGCAAACTCAACTAGAGGCAAATGATCCTCCCAACTACCACTGAAGTCAATAACACAGCTCGCAAAGATATCCTCAAGAGTGCGGATAGTGCGCTCGCCGTCCGTCTGCTCGTGGATGAAATGCGATTTGCTCACTCGCCCCTAAACCCTCTGGAAGGACCTCCGAGTTAGCCAGAATCGGGCTCTCATGCGATATGATCGAACTAGGGACTCCATGCAGTCTGACGATCTCTCGGATATAAAGTCTGGCATAATCCTCAGCCGAAAAGGTCGTCCGAACGGGAAGAAAGTGGGCTGATTTCGTCAGCCTGTCGACGATAACCCATATAGAATCATGTCTCCTCTGAGTGCGAGGTAATCCTGTGATAAAGTCCATGTTGATTACCTCCCACTTCCAGGTCGGGATCTCAATCGTCTGTAACAAGCCACCAGGCCTCTGGTGCTCTACCTTCACCTGCTGACAACACGGGCACTGAGCTACGAACTCTGCAACGTCTCTCTTCAAGCCATCCCACCAATACACAGATCTAAGGTCGTGGTACATCTTGGTCGACCCCGGATGGATAGAGTAACGCGCTACCGCGTGCTTCCCAAGAACTCCGCCAAGTCCCAAACATCTTGAACACACATTCTGCACTCAAACCTTAGCACCCCATCAGGTGCTACATCAAAAGGAACCTTGCCTCACGAAGAGTCAGATCACGATATCGAATCAAAGCTGGATCTCGAATCGTTGCCTCTTCACCTCGCCGACGATGGAAGACTCGGCAACCTCACGAACTCTAACCCCACCGCTATCGTAATCAATCAAACGGACACCAAGGCTCGCTAATCGATGCAAATCACGAACCATGTCCCTCCTCTCTAGCTGCACATCCGATAGGCTCCCATCGACCTACGACTCGGGCATCCGCCACAACATGGCCTTCCCGTGGTATAGGATATCAACATCGTAATCCTTAAGCAACTCTAACCACCGTCTGCCGTAAGTTCACTCCTCTGCTGAAGATATACCGAGGCTCTTGTGGTCTGTATAAATATCCACGTGAACCCCATACAAATAGTGCCTCCAGATCTTCAAAGCGTGAATCACCGCCAACTCCAAATCATGGGGGTAGTTCTCTCGTGTTTCTTCACCGTCGGGATGCATATGCTATAACTCGCCATGCCGCATCAACACACATCCCAACCCGATGCACGACGATCACAATACACGATATAACCATCCGACCTCCGAAGAGTAAGAACGGGCGGTCGTCACTCTTTCAAGAATCGAAACCCCGCCACAAGCATCACCATCAAACTTGGCCGCCTTCCGAGTCGCCTAGTCAATGGTGCGTAGATAGAAGCAAACTTCTCCACGAACCGATAATATCCTGCAAGGCCCGAAATCGCGAACCTCATCGGAGTAGTAGGTTCAGGCAAGTCCTCGATCGCCGATCTTGGCCGATTCCACTCGAATGCCATCACCCGGCAATATGCCCAAGAAACGCCATCAAGTCAACCAAAACTCACATTTGGAAAACTTGGCGCATAAATCTGGTCTCGAGAATCACAAGATAGCCTCAAATGCTCGCGTGCTCTCGCTCGAGCGAATAAACCAAGATATCATCGATGAACACTATCACAACGTGTCCAAAAATGGTTTGAACACTTCGCTCATCAAATCCATGAATACCACGAGCATTGGTCAACCAAAAGACATGACCACGAACTCATAATGCCCGCATCGTCCGAATGCGATCCTGGGACATCCACCTCTCGACACGAACTCGATGATAGCCCGAACGCAGATCAATCTTGGAGAAACATCTCGCGCTCGCAACCGGTCGAACAAATCATCAATCACGGGAAGGGTATACGTTTAATGGTCACCTTGTTCACCGCTCGTAATCAACACACATGCGCGGCCCCGCCCTTCTTCTTCACGAACAATCTGGCCCTGGGGAAACATCGGGCCTAATGAAGCCCTTTCTCTAGCAAATCCTCACCGTCCTTCACTCTCTCAACTCGGCAAAGCCATTCTCGTATGGCGGAATGGAAATAGGCCGAGTATCCGCAATATGTCAATACAAAACTCAATCTCCTCTCGGGAGGATACCCGGAGGTCATCCGGGAACACGCCGGGAACTCGCGACTACGGAATCGATCAAAATCTGTACCGCGACCTCGAGATCAAACACTCGAACGAGATGGTAGATATACCCTTCGCACCATCTTCCTAGCCTTGAGGTAGAAATAAACCTACCCTACGATACCGTGCTCCTCCCACTCAACAACCGGCTCGTGAAACCGAACCGTACTACTCTCTCTCTGCAGTCCACATTGGCGTAGCAAGAGGCTAGCCAATCCATCCCCATGATCACGTCGAAGTCAATCATCTCCAACTCTATCAAGTCGGCCAGGTTCGACGATCAGAATGGTCACAGACAAGCTCTATATACCCGCCGAGCTACCACCGAATCACCCATGGCGTAGCTACCTCGAAAGTGGTCTATGGACTCGTGCTCTATCCCTATCCTACTAGCAACAAGGGGAGATATATAGGACCAGTAGAACCGGATCTATCAAAGCATACACATCAAACCCGAACCGATAAGGTACAGCGGCGACATCGGTGAGGCCTCACGATCCCGCTTACCGGACAAAGCATATATGCGTTCGAGGACCGCTAGAATCGGACTGCGCCACGACCGCCGCGACCGATCCATGTGTACCTTGCCTCCGGCGAGTAATCGCTGGGATGAAGAAGCGGCAATGCACTCGTAGGTGAGCCTACCAGCGCCGCCCGGCCGGACAAACTCGCATAAAGTGACCTGCGCCACAAGTATAGCAAGCTCCCGAGTACGCCCCGAATGGTATCTCGCCACAACGGGCACACCGAAAGCACTCGAGCAGTTAGCACCCGCTACTCGAAATCAAGTCCCGCCCCGACCGCCCCGACCGCCTCGGGCCGGGATGAAAATGAGGTAGGAGCGCTCTACCGGGCCGTGGTGCAAATCCGACTTCACGATGCCGCCACCCCGAGGACCACCAAAAGAACCGCCGTCTTGGCCTTCTTCTGCTGATATCGCTCTACCCGGCGGTCTCGCGCCTCGCATCCTAGTGCATGGGCTGCATGCGGTAATGTCCATACCCGGTGAAGAGAAACACCCGCATGACTCGCCATATAATCATCTAGCCCTGGCGTAGCGGTGTACCACGCCCTCCATATCTGCTACCAATGCCGGGACATATCTAGCCAAAGAATCAAACTCGACATTGTATTCCCGACGGCAGTCCCCCCGTCTCTCAAAGCAGCAGAATCTATCACTGCGGCCCTCCTCATCCGCGGAGGCAAGAAGTGTGTGAGAAAAGCCTCAAAACTCATCCCATACTGCTGAGGTGCATGCTCTCCCGAAAGCTCCCATGAATCAAACCAATCGATTGCGGTGTCACGCAATTGATGCGAACCGAATGTCACACCTCGATCTCAAGCCACGATCACCCGATAATCTCTGCGGTGACGGATGAACTCTGCGGATCATCCTCCGCCTCGACCCGTAAAACTCGCGGGCTACAACTCAAGAAATCTCGCACTCAAACTATACGCCTCGTGCACTACGGTGCGATCGAGCCGAGCCGAACGCGTCGATCCGCCTCTCGTATCGGCCACAACTTTAGCCAAAAGTGGGCCATCTCTCAGTACCCTAACCTCCGCCCGTGCCGTGGGACGAGGTGTGGGTACTGTGGTCTCGCTGGGCCGGGCGTCATAGAACTCGCCGCCTCGTATAGGCTGGGCCCGAGCCCTCGTAACTCGGGTGTCTGCTAGCGCCTCCTACGCTTGCCTTTCTGGGCCCGGTTGCCTTACGTGAGGCATAATCGCATACGAAAGGAATACGTTAGAGGGTCCAACCTATAACACTCTAAAGCACGATCTCGTAATGAGAAGAATGGAAACCAATCCTAAATATCCTATAGCCTCACGATTATTGGTGTGGTGCACAACACACCGATAATCAAGACTTACTAGATACGGTCGTAGACACTTTCCGAGGATTAATCGCTCGATACCACTTTTTGTCACGACCCGTTAGGGGCGTGGATCGTGCCTTACCGGGCACCCAAGTAGTCATACATCGAGAAATCACGGAAATATAAAACAAGACATGAAACGCTTTATAAAATAAGACACGTTTATGTGAACAAACGTCGCCTTTCGCATATATATATGAACAAGGTTTAGCGATACATCCGACATCGCATAAACATGACTACGCACTTCTAAGGAAATATACAACTATGGCGGACAGCGGCCCCGCCATACCCCGATCAGACAAACTATCTACGATACGGGAGATCATACTAAAAGTAGAGCCTCGGAGAAGATGGAGCTCCCGACACCAATGCAAAGAGATCCTAAGGATGCGGATCTAGCACTGCTTGCTTTACCGCGGCATGAACGCGGCCCAAGGAGGTCGATAACAGTACCAAGTATGTGAAACTATAAAGTACTTTAAAATGAAATCAAAGTATTTAAAACCTTTTCACAAATACAATCGGTTCAATTGCACATAGTGCCATATCACAAACAATAACAAGATTAGAAATCAGAATGTGTCTAGTCTAGGCCGCGAATGATCAAGCAAGGCCAATCGCCCATAGTATCATTCCCGTGCCTAGTCCTCGACTTCCGCACCGCATAGGTCACACACTGCACCGCATTAGGTATACCTCGCGTCGGGGCAGCCAACCCCAGATCCGCCTAGGCTCCCGCACCGCATAGCCTCAAAAGACCGCGTAGTCTCAACAGACCGCATAGGAATCCCCGCGTCAGGCTAAACGCCGGAATGATCAATCTCGAGCATACCGCTGCTCCGCATAGTCTCGCAGACCGCATAGGCCGATAGACCAAGATCGCGGCAAGCCCTGTATAAATAAGTCGGGGTAGGTGATACAATAACAAGATAACGGACTTACCGGTTAGCAACGTAAGCACAGCAAGAATGACCCCTTTACACAGCATTACAAGACACTAACACAGGTAGCATCATAACATGTCTACTTATCAAACAATCCTACTACACTTAACAGAAATCAATACAAGGCTTTTATAAACAAACAAGTAAACAGTTCCTTTTCATCTTTCTTAAGTTGTTATACCTAACTTCCCATAAAGCTAGTATAACTCTTAAGCTTTGTTTTAAAAACCAAATATTTATCTTCTGTTAAAAATGATTCAGTATTCTTTTGAAATGTTTTCAGTTCTTTGTTATTCAGGCTTAAGCCGTGAGGCATTGCCATAAGTATTATTCAGGCTTAAGCCGTGAGGCATTGCCATAAGTATTATTCAGTTAACACATGTACGTCTACCGTACTATATATTGTAAAATATCATGCTTTAGGAAGAATCACATACCTTCTCAGCGAAAACCACCTGCCAAGTTGAATATGTCGCGCGCAGAGAGTCAGCCTATAATAGTCACACATATCTATTAAAGACTACTCTGAAGGTCATTCAAAACAGGGGGTTCATAATTCTACGGTAAGTCGGGCAGCACAACCCTACCCGGTGAGCTATATAAGTTCATCAGTGAAAACAAATCCTATGTAAATACATTTGATTATTCTTCTTTTAAACCCTTCTAAGTGATTAACACTTCAATTCTATCTTGTGATATACTTCTAAGTATTTATACTTATCCTTATACTACAAATGAAGTACTCTCTAATTCAAAAGAGGGTTAGGATTATTACCTCGGTAAGCCCAATAATATCCTAGATAAAGTCGCTTTGAGCAAGGTTTAGCTCCTATGTTGTACGCTCCGGTAGCTCCAAGAACCTTAGAAGTTCTTCACAACTTCTACTAAGTACTAAGGGATTTGGGCTAGGGTATTTTGGGCATTATAACAATACTAGAAGACAACTTTTCTACCAAGGGAGGGGGGGTAGATTTCGGCTAGGCTAGGGTGGGTAGGCCCTCGCCAAGCTCACTCGGGGAAGGTGTTGGACGATTTGGCTTAAGGAAGAGGAGAGGATTTTTTTCAAGACTTGGAAGATTTGTGGATGAAGAACTCTTCATCTCTAAGGGTATTTATAGGTCAAGAAGTGGCCAACCAATGGCCAAGATTGAGACAAGTGCAAGGCAAGTGTAGGGTGAAGATTTACTACACACAAATATCCTACCAACTCCTTGACTTTGTGCCAAGGCAACAAAAACGTGCCAATGCCCATCCAATTCGGCCCGGGACGATTTTCAAGTCCACCAATGGAGGGTGCCAAGTGTTGCCCTCCCGTTGGTCCAAAATGTTTCGCCTCTGGAAAAATCCGCAAAAATACTTAATGTCATAGCCGGAATTTTCACGAAAGTCGTGGGAAACGTTTGGTAGGAACACGATTCTTTTAGCGAGTTGTGTACAAATTTCGAACTTGGCCTATCTTTAAGGCTAAACTTTTGTACGTACGTCCTCACGTACATACTCCGGAAATACGGGGTATAACATATATTTCTCGAACAACTAGGCTAGGGGGGGGGTACCCCTCGGCTAGACACTACAAAGGGGGAGGGGGAGGCTCTCGGCCACAAGGCCTCACAAGGGGGGGGGGGGGAGGAGAGGCTAGGACGAGAACTACACTCAAAGGGAGGGAGAGGGACTCAAGACTTGGAAGATTTGGATGAAGAAGTCTTCAAGCTTAGGGGGGGTATTTATAGGGAGTTTAATGGACAAGATCAAGCCATGTGGGGGGGCAAGTGGAGGGCCAAGATGTGCCCAAGTGCCCCCTAGTCCCTACTCCACAAAACAAGCCACAAAACATTGCACAAAACATTGCACAAAACAAGGCCAAAACAAGGCATGAAATCGTCCCACTTGAGCCTCACTTTACCGTCCACTTGAGGGTGACAAGTGTCACCCTCTCGTTGGTCCAAAATGTTTCGTCTCTCGGAAAAATCCGCAAAAATTAAAAAGGACATAGCCGGAATTTACCCTTCGCAAGCTTTGTAAAACGTTTCGTCGAAAAACGACTCTAATCGGGTGTTGTGCACAAAATTTTCGAAACATGCCTAACTTTTAGTCTCAAACTTTCGTACGTACGTCTCCACGTACATACTCTGGAAATACGGGGTATAACATTTATCTAGCAGAGAGTTGCTCGGGTGTAGCTCTTCAGCCGGGCATGGACATTGCCCGCATGCAGGCTCATGCACTAGGATGTGAGGCACGGAGAGGCCGACGGAATGACCAGGATCAGCAGAAGAGGGCCAGAATAGCAGGGTCTTTTGGCGACTTTCGAGGCGGACCGCCTCAGCAGCAGGCTAGTTATGTACCTCCGCCAGTACAGAGTGGTCCTCCATTGTCTTCAGGACGTTCGGGGTATTCGGGAGCTGGTCGGGCCCTGTGGTTTCGGTTCACGATATACATGGGTTCTAGCCACGAGTTGAGTTTCCTCAGTGTGCACGATGCGGCAGGCGTCATCCCGGGGAATGTCGTCTTTTTACTGGTGCTTGTTTTGCCTGCGGCCGTCAGGGCCATGTGACGAGGAACTGTCCTAGTAGGAAGGATGCAGGCAACATGACTCAGCCTACCGGATCAGTGGCAGGTTCATCGCCTTCTACAGCTATGCGCCCTGCAGGGCAGGCCTATGATTAGAGTGGAGCGGTAGATTCAGGTATATCCCTAACCCTCTAGAGATTTGTATGCGTGTTATGATGATCTTATTGTTGTGTGCTATGTACAGATAGCGTTGTGTTATATTGTGAGTTAGAAAACATGGTTAGTTGGGAGGGTAAGTATGGGGGCATGGAAGGTGTGAACCTTAGATTATTTCACGACTGAGACCTTACAGATAAGGTCGTCTTGAGTAAAAGATTCATTTTATGTTTGACCTTTACCAGAGTGTGTAGTATACGTGGGATATGTTTTTGTGATAAGTCCATGGGTAGTGTGAGATGGAAGTGGTAGCTTTCATGATGTGAGTTAGTTAGAATTGTTCCGTATCGGGGAACAAGGGTTTGGCGCGATTGTGGGTCGGGTTGAGGACGTGTTGCGGGTCAACCCGTGTCGAATTAAGGTGGGTCGTCTGGGTGGTCCCGCCAGATGGTAGGGTCACGAGGGTGCTAGGCCCAAGTTTAGATGACCATCGTATGAGTTCGTGGATATGTTCGACCAGAAGCGGATCGTGAAGGCCGGGAATGGCCTTAAGGAAGATCGAGGCTAGTAAGATGACCAAGTTTGGAGGTAGTGACTCCAAAGTTTTGGAAACTGAAGTATGGTACGTATACTAGAAGAGTTCAAGTGTTCGAGAAGTGTACGACATCCTCAGGGATCGCATGCAGTCCGGTACCATTTGTTGGGTCGCCGGAGTGACACTAGAACCTCGCGGCAAAGTGACAAAAGTAAGGGTAGATGTATTGCGAGCATAGATATGATCATTTCTTGTGAAGGGAGTAGGTGCGAAAGGATGTATATTTTAGACCTCGGGTAAGGGTTTTTGTGATGTAGAGGTGTTTCCTCGTGGGCTTGGATGTAAGTATTTGCGCAGGTGTTTCTGTGGCCAGGTGTGGCAGGATTGTTCTCGTAAGTATAGTAGTGAAGACTATACTGGCGCATGTTTGTTTTGAGGCTTAGAAGGAACATTCGGGACGAATGTTTCTAAGGAGGGGAGAATGTTATACCCCGTATTTCCAGGGTATGTACGTGAGGACGTACGTAGAAATTTGAGCCTTAAAGTTAGGCAAGGTTCGAAATTGTACACAACTACCGAAAGGAGTCGTTTTTCGACGAAACGTTTCCGACTTTTCGTAGGAAAATACCGCTATGTCATTTATATTTTTTGCGGATTTTTCCGAGAGATGAAATATTTTGGACCAACGGGAGGGTGACACTTGTCACCCTCATTGGACGGCAACCATGGCCTTGGCTTGGACGATTTGGCTTAGTGGGAGTAGGTAGGATATTTGTGCAAGTTGGTGTGGTAGATGGATAAGGTGCACATGGCTTAATCCTAGCCCTACACTTGCCTAACACTTGGATGAATCTTGGCCATTGGTTGGCCATTTCTTGACCTATAAATACCCCTCTAACTTGATGAACTTCTTCATCCAAATATTTTCTAAGTCTTGAAAACCTTCCCCCTCACCTTTGTGAAGCTCTCGTCCTACCTTCCCTCCCCTGGAAGGCCTTTGTGGCCGAGAGTAACCCACTAGCCTAGTTGTGCTAGTCGAAATACTACCCCCTTGGTAGAAATGTATTCTACAAGTATTGTTATAATGCCCAAAATACTTTAGCCAAATACCTTGTAGTACTTTCCAAAGTACCCTTTATACGAAAAGCCCGGAAAATACTATTATACTTTCTTTTAGCCACTAAACGAAAACCCTAAGGAAATCTTCATTGTTGGTTGAAGTTATAAGTAAGGCGTAGAACTTCTAAGGGTTTCTTGAGGCGGATTGGAGCGCCCGGAGTAGGAGCTAAACCTTGCTCCGGCGCGACATCTAACTTGGAAAATTTTCGGCGTCTCGAGGTAAAGATCTTGTCCCCCTAATGTCATTGGAAATTACACGATTGTGAGAATATATAGTTAAAGTATACTATATATAGAATGAATATTGAATAGAACTAAGTGTAGTTCTTCGGCAATGTCTTTTGACTTAAGCCTGAATAAGAATTGAGCAAGAATCACATAGAGGATAATAAAGAGAAGCGAATCAACCGTAATTACATAGTGTCAGACATGAGACTTATGTAGCATTACCGTAGTAGGATTGTACACGTCGGTTAGACGTGTTAAGCGTTACACCCGTAATTACGGGGACATGTTTTAAGAGCGTCTGAAAGAACTCACGAGTGATAAGATTTGAGACTTGTAAGAATTTTATCGGAATTATGAAATTGTCGGAAAACGTATTATTGTGACGAATGGGAGGACGACACGTGTCACCCCCCCTTATAGATGCCTTGGACGAAATTGGCATGGCCAATATGGTCATTGACCATAGTCCTAGATGGCAAGTCTTGCAAGTTGTTTAGCTTGAGAAGTTTGACTAAGTCAAGGTCCCACAAGTCTTGATATTTGTTAAGAGATCATCCAAACCACCCATGTGTTTATATCATAACCCTCCAAGGTGCTATTTAATACTAGTAGTAGTAGACAAGCTTAACACTTAGCCATATTTGCACAAATTGGATGAGCAACAAATGAAGCTCTCGACCATGACCGTGAAAAGAAAAAAAATTGTGTTTCTTGTCCTATAAGCCCCACACTTTAAACCAAGGTTCATGAGTGTTATGTAAGTGTATCTCAATAGAAAAATCCCGGAAAAAGAGAGTTTTCGTATTAGTCGCAAGGTGAAAACCTAATGGCTTTTCTAGGTTTTGGTTGGAAGTTTGAAGGAAAATTGTTGGTATGGTTCTAAGGGTCTCAAGTAGCGGATTGAAGTATCTTGGAGAGTCTCTAAGTTTCTAAGGAACGACTTGGTTGAAGATTGGATTGAGATTCGTTGAGGTATAATCTTGTTCTTTGAAAGTGTTACAAGATTATATATTTTTATTGTTGTTGTTAGCTTTACGTGTTGCTAGCATGAAGTTGATATGTAGAAGTTTATAAGGATTGTGGATTGATTGTAAGCCTTGGAAATCCAGAATGTAATGTAAGTCATGTTAAGTTGGATTTCAATTTAGTCGTTATTAGAATCGTCGCATGTTATTGATTTGAAGATTGTGGTAGTTTTAATCAAATGCGACTTGATATCATGTTATGTTAACAATTTGGATTGAAATGGAAATTTGATAAGAATTAGTATTGTTGAACTCAGGTGGCGAATTTGGACTTGTAGTTTGTATTAGTTTGTTATTCATTTATATTAGACTACCTTCTAAATTGTGAGCCAAATGGGGCTGTTTAGTTATTCATTTGTACTGGACTACCTTCTATATTGTTGTGAGCCAATTGGGGCTGTTTGGTTATTGTATTCGGCCTTGAAAAAGGTGGCAAAGTAAGTAAAAACAAAGGAAGTCTTCATTCCGATTTTTCGTAGAATTAGTGACCTAGCACTTAGAATAATTCTACGTTACAAGTGAAAGGTTAATGGACATATTGTGACCATTATAGGTTGAAGTACTAAGTATAGCGTATCCTACTTGAAGAATGGAATAGCTCAAGGTTGAAGTACTTTGGAGCATTTTGCTACTTGTCGACAATCGTCATGCGGTATGTGAACCTCTACTTTCTTTGGCATGATCCTACGTATGAAATATCCATGTGATAGTATTTCAAGATTCCTTCTACTCTTAGAAGTTAAGAGGTATTTACATTGTTGAATCTAAGTTAAAAGTATGTTTAAATTGTCCTAAGTCCTTACTAGGTCTTATGGGAGACGTTAGTAAGAATGGTTAGGAAATTATGAGATTTGATTTAAAGGCTATGTGTCTTGATTTGTTTAAAGTAAGTAAGTTGATTTTTATGTTTGAAAATGACTTGAATTTATATGTGAAAAGGGGATTGGTTTTAAAAGTGTAGATGACATGATTTTACAAGTATAAGTAAATGGACTTTAAAGAATGTATGTTATGAAGTTTTAAGACTATGAACTTTGATTTTCTTTAAAGGATTATGAAACTTTATTTTTCAAGTTATGGGACTTGATTTCTAAAGTATGTTTACATGATTTGAAAGAGTGTATGCTACGAGGTGTTAAGGCTATAAGCCTTGATTTTATAAGTGGAAATGGCTTAATTTTACAAAGTATGGCTTCTTAATTTATTTCAAAAGTTAAGAAGATGGTTTCCAAAAGAGTATGTGACTTGAGCTTTAAAAAAGAAAGGAGTTCTATGATTCTTTTTAAGTATGTATGTATGTAGTATTTTTGGATCTAGTTTTCCTAATGTTGTAAGAATAAAAGTGTCTTAAGTTCTCTAAAATGAAAGGTTGTTATAATAGCTTTATGGGAAGTTGTTATGACGACTTAAGAAGAAGTGAAAAGATGGTTTGAAAATGTTATGTAAGGAAAATACACCGAGCCTACAAATAGGCCGGATAACGTTACGAAATACACCGAGCCTACAAATAGGAATTATTACGTTATGAGATACACCGATACTACACATAGGCCTGATTCGCCATATTACCCCGAGCCTTCACATAGGTCCAGTTACGCTATCTTACACCGAGCCCCACAAAGCGGCCGGGTTATGTTATATGATTCCACAAGACACCGAGCCCCACAGCGGCCGGTTATGTTATATGAGTCCACAGTACACCGAGCCCCACAGCGGCCGGATTATGTTTTTTGATTGCACAGTACACCGAGCGCCACAGGCGGGCCGGATTATGTTATATGATTCCACAAGATAATCGAGCCCCACAGGCGGGCCGGATTATGTTATATGATTCCACAGTACACCGAGCCCCACAGGCGGGCCGGATTATGTTATATGATTCCACAGTACACCGAGCCCCACAGGCGGGCCGGATTATGTCACATGATTCATCAGTACACCGTGTCCCGCAAATGGGCCGGATTATGTTATGTAAGATATGTAAGTTATGTGAAAAAGGATGGATTAAACTCTTAAGTATGTATGTAGGAATATGTTGTTAAATCTTATTGAAAGGAGGAAAGGAACGGTTAATATATGATTGATTTGAGTTAAAATGACATTAACTTTATACGTATATGATTTGGTTATTGCATTTTATTTCTGTTCCATACTGCAATTTTGTTAATCGACTTCTTCGGGCGTTCATGCCCGCAGTGATAGGTACACGTGTTGGTGATCCTTGCTTTTAGGATCTCTGCTCGCTTTTTGGAAAGCTCCTTTCACTCCGAGGCTTATCTTTTGCACGGTTTCCACGATGTGGTAGAGTTATGTACATTCGGGGTATGGCGGCCCCGTCCCGCCGCAGCTTTTAATTCTTAGAGGTCCGTAGTCACATGTTGTGGGTCGGTTTGTAAAAGAAATGGATGTAATCTGTTGTTATGTATATGTATATGTGTCGGAAGGTAGCCTTATCGCTAGCTTTGTGGTTTAATTTCTCGTTATTTTATTTTATAAGTTTCATGTATGTTCCGCGCTATTCTCGACGTATACCAACAGGTGCCCGGGTAGGGCACGATCGGCCCGGTGGTCGTGACATTAACCCCACTGGTTGGCTTGGTAGGCACCGAGAGAGGAGGAGATTTACGCTGTTGCGGGGGGGGGAGGTGCTGCCAAATTTTCTGTAGACATGGAACAATGAGATCTAGATGTTAATAAGCGCCTTGTGGCATTATAGGTTGAAGTACTACGTGTTGTGCAATCTACGTGGCTTAAGTAGTATCATAAGGTTTGAAGTACGTGTAGCAATTTGCTATTAGTCGATACTCGTCGCGGTATGTGAACCTCTTCCTATCTCTTCTAGCATGATATGTGTGAACTATGTAGTACGGTAGACGTACATGTGCTAAATGTATTTGATTGGTTTAAAACATAAAGTGTTATAACGGCTTTATGGGAAGTTGGTTATAACAGCTTTATGTAGGAAAGAAAATTCTTTGTGGTTTTTAAAAAGGTAACTGATTTGAATTATAACTGGCTTGATAGGTGTTAATAAAGAACTTGAAGTATTTCAAAAGATTTTTGAATCATTTTGAAAGAAGAGTAATACTTGGTTTTTGAAAACTTAAGAGTTATACTAGCTTTTTGGGAAGTTAGGTATAACGGCTTAAGAATGTTAAATGGATTTCGGAAATGAGAATAAGTATCGAACAAACCACTGCAGCGTTAATAAAGGAAAATGTATTGACTGATGAATCATTGGTAAAACCAGTAGAAACCTCCATCTGCATAGAAGCTAAGATAAGACAAAATAATATTACATTTTCTAGATCATGGCTGCTGTAATAAGAATGTTATAAACAAGAAAAAAACCTACTCATCGTGAAACATATATTACTCGGTTGTTCTAAAAGGAATTAAGTGATCAAGATTATGAACTATGAAATCTTTCAAATAAGGAACTTGAGTAATTGAAACTAGGCAAACCGAACTTTAGGAAAAGGATGTTATTCTTGGATTTTGAAAAGGAATGTGTTCTGGTTTACTTAAAAACGTGGGTCATTCTAATACTACGGGTATCGGGTGACTTTTGAAAAAGGGAAAGGATCTTTTAAAAGAACTTATCATGTGTAGTACTTGGGAGTAAAATCCGGACTTGGATGAAAAATGAAAGTACCTTGAGACGTGTGAAACTTGCCTATGCTTGTTGTTGTGTAACTTGCCTATGCTTGTTGTTGTACTTGCCTACGTTTGCGTATGATAGCTTTATCGTGCGAGCACTGTACTTCTTCACCGAGTCCCATGGGATGGGCCGGGACACGTATTTCATATCATCTTACACCGAGTCCCACAAGATGGGCCGGGACACGTATTTCATATAAATCTACACCGAGTCCCACGAGATGGGCCGGGACACGTATTCCACTGTACTTCTACACCGAGTCCCACGAGCTGGGCCGGGACACGTATTCCATATAATTCTTTACCGGGTCCCATGAGGCGGGCCGAGACATGTTATGTATAATACTGATATATCTAGATCACGGTGAGGAAGGAGTTCCACGCATGAGGATGACTTGAGGCGCGAGTCCTGACTTGACATGCATCGCTTTTATATTATGAATCAGAGTTTGGTTATCATACATGTCTCCTGTTTTTATAGATTATGATTTCATTTACTGATTTTACGCTTCACATACTCTGCACTGTCAGATCGACCTCCTTCGGGGCCGCATTCATGTCGCAGTAGAGGCACACCTGGTCGTGGATCCTCGCCTTAAGATCACATTTCAGTGTTGAAAGTCTGCTTCCTTCGAGGCTTATCTTTGGTAGGTTTCCGAGTTGTAGTCTCTTAGACGTTCAGGGGTATGGCGGGCCCCGTCCGTCATTGTTGTAAAAATCTTAGAGGTCTGTAGTAATTGTGGGCGTGGTTTGTAAAAAGGATAACTGTTGGGTTTTTATGTATATATACCAAGGCAACTGTTTTGGTTGCTTTGGTTATTTATCATGTCTCTCATTTCATGCTTAAAGTTTTTATTTCCGCTGATTTTCTCTCGATGTTGTATCACTAGTGGTGCCCGGTAGACCACCACGCCCGGTTCGGTCGTGACATTAAGATTTGAGACTTGTAAAATTTATCTGATTATGGATTTGTCGGAAACGAATTATTGTGACGAATGGGAGGCGACACGTGTCACCTCCCCTTATGATGCCTTGGTCGAATTTAGGCATGGCCAATATGGTCATTTACCATAAGTCTTGGATGACTAATGTCTTGCAAGTCGTGGCATGAGAAAGTTGACTAAGTCAAGGTCAATTAGTCTTGATATTTTGTAAGACTTCATCTAAACCACCCATTTGGTTACATCTTAACCCTCCATGTCCCTTTATTATACTACTAGTAGCAAGAGAGAGCCAACACTTAGCCATATTTCACAATAATTTGAAGAAACTCCTTGTAGAGCTCTCGGGTTCCCCATTTCAAAGAAGGAAAAAATTTGTTTGTTGTCAATAATCTCCCACTTTAAACCAAGGTTCCTAAGTGTATAGTGAGTGTATCTCAATAGAAAAATCTCGTAAAAAGATAGTTTTCGTATTAGTCGCAAAGTGAAAACCTAGTGGCTTTCTAGGTTTTGGATTGGAAGTTGGAAGGAAAGTTGTTGGTGTTGTTCTAAGGGTCTCAACAAGCGGATTGAAGTACTTTGGAGAATTTTACTACTTGTCAACAATCGTCGCGAGGTATGTGAACCTCTTCTTTCTTTGGCATGATCCTACGTATGAAATATCCATGTGATAGTATTCCATGATTCCTTCTACTCTTAGAAGTTAAGAAGTATTCACATTGTTGACTCTAAGTTAAAAGTATGTTAAATTGTCCTAAGTTCTTACCAAGTCTTATGGGATATGTTGGTAAGAATGGTTAGGAAATTATGAGATTTGATTTAAAGCTATGTGTCTTGATTTATTTAAAGTAAGTAAGTGGATTTTATGTTCGAGAATGACTTGAAGTTATATGATTTTAAGGGAATAAATTACTTGGTTTTGGAAGGTATGGAACTTTATATTTTTTTTTTGTATAAGTAATTGGGCTTGAAAGGAAGTATGTTATGAAGTTTTAAGACTAAGAACTTTGATTGTCTTTTAAGGATTATGAAGTTTTAAACGATATGATTCTTTTTTTAAGTATGTATGTATGTAGTATCTTTGGATCCAGTTTTCCTAAATGTGGTAAGAATAAAAGTGTCTTAAGTTCTCTAAAATGAAAGGTTGTTATAACAACTTTATGGGAAGTTGTTATGACGACTTAAGAAGAAGTAATAAGACGGTTTAAAATGTTACGTAAGGAAAATCACACCGAGCCTACAAATAGGCCGGATTACGTTATGAGATACACCGAGCCTACACATAGGCCGGATTACGCCATATTACCCCGAGCCTACACATAGGCCGGGTTACGTCATCTTACACCGAGCCCCACAGGCGGGCCGGATTATGCTACATGATTCCACAGTACACCGAGCCCCACAGGCGGGCCGGATTATGTCACATGATTCATCAGTACACCGTGTCCCGCAAATGGACCGGATTATGTTATGTAAGATATGTAAGTTATGTGAAAAAGACTGGATTAAACCCTTAAGTATGTATGTAAGAATATGTTGTTAAATTTTATTGAAAGAAGGAAAGGAACGGTTAATATATGATTGATTTCAGGAGTTAAAAGGGCATTCTTTTATACAGACATGATTTGGTTATTGCATTTTACTTCTGTTCCATACTCGGTACCTGTTGTACTGACCCCCTTCGGGGGGCTGCGTTCATGCCCGCAGGTGATAGGTACACAGGTTGGTGATCCTTGCTCTTAGGATCTCTGTTCAGTTTTTGGAAGGAAGCCCTTTCACTCCGGAGGCTTATCTTTTGGTACGGTTTCCCTGATGTGGTAGACTTATGTACATTCAGGTCCAAGTGGCCCCTGTCCCGCCGCAGTTGAAATTCTTAGAGGTCTGTAGTTACATATTGTGGGTCGGTTTGTAAAAGGAAAGGGATGTGACTGCTGTTGTTATGTATATGTATGTGTGTCCAGGAAGGTAGCCTTATCGGCTAACCTGTGGTTTAATTTCTCGTTATTTTATTTTATAAGTTTCATGTATGTTCCGCTGCTATTCTCTGATGTATACCTGAACAGGGGTGCCCGTAGGGCACCGATGCGGGCCGGTCGGTCGTAACAAAGTGGTATCAAAGCGCTTAGTCCTCGGAAAGTGTCTATGCATCGCGGTTCAGTAGAGTCTTGATTATCGGTGTGTGCACCACATCTATAATCGGAGGTCGCAGACATTTAGGATTTGTTTCCATTCTTCTCACTGAGATCGCAAGAGAGTCAGACATTAATAGGTTGATCCGTCTCGACGTATTCTTATGTATGTGAATCACCATGCCTCCACGGAAGGCGGCCCGAGGCGGCAAGGCAAGCAGCGAACCGCCAGGTGCGCAGAGTTACGTGAGTCGGGCATGCACTATGCACGAGGTAGTAGGCGGTCGGCGAGTTCAGCCACGCCAAAGATGAGAGCCGAGCGGCAGAGCTCCAGAGGTTCCGCACCCGAGCCCCAGCCTGCAGAAAGTGCACTTAGAGATTATGGAGAGCAGATCAGGCTTTGACTAGCATAGTGGTAGGGCAGCACCGACAGGAGCAGGTAGCTAACCCTAGAGCCGACAGTTTGAGGATTCGGGACTTTCTGGGTTGTAGTCCACCCGAGTTTTATGGTTCGAGATCTGATGATGATCCCCAAGAGTTTGTTGGCGCCTACGGACTATCACGCAGTGCTTAGGGCCTCGTAGTCGAATCGGTTGTGTTAGCTTACCGACATGCGATATTGCGTTGAACCGGGTTTGAGTCTTGGGAGCCGTCGAGAGGGTGGGTGCTCGCCCAACGGTTTGGGATGAGTTCACGAGGCCTTTCTTGGTCACTTTTGCCTCCTGAGATGAGGAGAGCCCGTGTTGATAGGTTCTTATCATTGAGGCAGAATGGGAGGACCATTAGGGAGTACAACCTAGAGTTTGACTCGTTGGCTAGGTATGCGCACACTATTGTGGCTAACATGGCCGATAGAGTCCATCGCTATGTTATGGGACTAGACAGATTATATGATCACCGCTGCTTCGAGTGGCCCTTCAGCCAGGAATGGATATTGCCAGGATAAAGACATATGCACAGGGGATTGAGGACAGGGAGAGAGAGGACCGACCAGACCAAGGCCAGCCCAGAGGCCAAGACACGAGGGTTCAGGTGATTTTCGAGGCGGAGAGCCTCAAAGCAGCTAGGTCTACGCTCACCGGCACGCAGTGCTCCTTCCCGCCGGGAGGTTAGATCAGCGGTAGTCGGGAGCCGGTCGAGCTGTGGCTTCGGATTCGTATACACACACGGGTTCTAGCGATCGGGGCCCTCTTCCTCGCTGTTCACGCAGGCCGCATCACCACGGGAATGTCGTACATCGGTGCCCGCTTTGCACGTGGGCCGTGTTATACCGTATTTTGAGTATGTACGTGAGGAATACGCATAAAAAGTCTAGCCTTAAAGTTTAGGCGTAACGCTTTTTTGGGCACAACTCACAAAACGAATAGTTTTCCGACGCAAACGCTTCCACTTTCGTAGGGTAAATTTCGGCCATGCCATTTCTAATTTTTATGATTTTTCCGAGAGACGAAACATTTTGGACCAACGGGAGGGCGACACTTGGCACCTCCAATTTGTGGACTTGAAATCGCCCATTGGACGAATTGAAGACCATTGGCACGCTTTTGTGCCTTGTGCACAAGTCAAGGAGTTGGTAGGATATTTGTGTATAGTTAATCCTCACCCTACACTTGCCTTGCACTTGTCTTAATCTTGGCCATTGGTTGGCCACTTCTGACCTATAAATACCCCCTTAGAGATGAAGAGTTCTTCATCCACAAATCTTTCCAAGTCTTGAAAATCCTCTCCTCTCCTTTGTAGCCTTTTCGCCCAACACCTCCCCTCCTCGTGAAGGCCCTGGCCGAATACCCTCTAGCCTCGTAGTTTCGCAGGCCCCTAGCCTAGCCAAAAATCTACCCCCTCCCTTGGTAGAAAAGTTGTCTTCTAGTATTGTTATAATGCCCAAAATACCCTAGCCCAAATCCCTTAGTACTTAGTAGATGTTGTGAAGAACTTCTAAGGTTTCTGAGCTACCGAGCGCATAACTTAGAGAGCTAAACCTTGCTCAGCGCGACTTTATCTAGGATATTATTGGGCTTCTTGAGGTAACTAATCCTAACCTCTTTTGAATTAGAGAATACTTACTGTAGTAGTATAAGAATAAGTATAAAATACTTAGAAGAATATTGCGTAATAGAATTGAATCAAGTATCACAAGTAGAAGGGTTTAAAGAAGAATAATCAAATCAGATTTACATAGGATCGCTTTCACAAAGAACTTATATAGCTCACCGTAGGGAAGTCGCCCGACTTTCCATAGAATTGTGAACCTCTGCTTAGAATGACCTTCTAATAGTCTTTAATAGATGTCCGTGACTATTATAGTCGATTCTCTCAAGCGACATATTCAACTCGCGTGGTTTTATTTGAAGGTATGTGATTCTTCCTAAAGCATGATATTTTACAATATATATGTAGTACGGTAGACGCGTACGTGTTAACTGAATAATAACTACGGCAATGTCTTTGACTTAAGTCCGAATAATACTTACTGATGCCTCACCGCTTAAGCTCGAATAACACTTACTAGAATGCCTCACGCTTAAGCCCTAATAATAAAGAACAAAGCATTTCAAAGAATATGAATCATTTTTAACGTAAGAGAACTAATTGGTTTTTAAAATGTGCTTAAGAGTTATACTAGCTTTATGGGAAGTTAAGTATAACCACTTAAGATAAAAGAAACAATTTGCCTATGTGTTTATAATGACTTATATGAATTGTGAAAAGAATAATAAGATGGTTTGATAAGTAGACATGATATGATGCTATGTGTGTTAGTGTCTTGTAACGTTTGTATAAGAGAGTATTCTTGTTGTGCTTCTGTTGTTTAAAGATAAGCTATTATGTTAGTGTACTATCACTCACCTCGACATATTACAGGGTTAAGCCGCCTCCGACGCGGTAGACTCAGCGATGCAGGACCATGATTCGAGAATACCTCATGCGGGTCCAAGGGACCTATGCGAGCTACGGGAGTTCCGTGTTAGTGATGCGGGTTATACCTCATGCGCCTATGTGGCCACGCGACTACGAGTCCAGGACGACGCCGAGTAGCTACCTCGATGCGGGTTATGTACCCTATGCGGCCTATGTGAGTGGCCTATGCGCGACTACGAGTCCGTGATTAGGCTTGCATGGTGATACTACGCAATTGGCCCTCGATCATTCGCAGCCTAGAAAAGACTGTTACGCTTTACCTATCGTTGCTCTTGTTTATGATGTGGCACTATGCGCGTCCCCTCGTTGTTTCATACATACTTGCAAAACTGATTTTAAAATGATATGTTTTCATTTAAGTATTTTACGCTTCATATACTTAGTACTGTTGTCTCGACCTCCTTCGGGCCGCGCTCATGCCGCAGTGGCAAGCAGTGCTAGATCCACATTCTTAGGATCTCTACGCTGGTGCCTGAGCTCCATCTTTCCTGAGGCTCTACTTTTGGGTATGATCTCCCGTTGTAGATAGTTTTGTACAGTGGTATGGCGGCCCCGTCCCGCCATAGTTGTATATTTCAGAGGTCTCAGAGTCATGTTGTACAAGATTTGATGTAATCATAAACCATGTTTATATATATATGCCGAAAGGCGACGTTTTCTCACATAAACCGTGGTCTTATTTTATAAATCGTTTCATGTCTTGTTTTATATTTCCGACACTGATGTATGACTACTGGGTGCCCTTGAGGCACCAACACGCCCCGAATGAGTCGTGACAAAAGTGGTATCGGAGCGCTAATCCTCTGAAAGTGTCTACAGACCGCATCTAGTAGAGTCTGATTATCGGTGTGTTGTGCACCACACCAATAATCGTGAGGCTATAGGATATTTAGGATTGGTTTCCATTTTCTCATTCCGAGATCGTGCTTTAGAGTCATGTTATAGGTTGGACCTCTAACGTATTCCTTTCCGTAATGATTATGCCTCCACGTAAGGCAACCCGGCCCGTAAGGGCAAGGCGGAGGAGCCGCTAGCGTGACACCCAGAGTCACGAGGGCTCGTGCCCGCCTATACCGAGACGGCGAGTTCTATGACGCCGCCTCAAAGAGACCACAGCATCTACACCTCCCGCCCCACACCGGGCGAGGAGTTAGGGTACAAGGAGATGGCCCACTATTGGCTAAAGTCAGGCCCGACACGGAGAGATTGACGCGCAGCCAGCCCAGCCTCGGCTCAGCCGCACCCGTGGTACACCCGAGGCAAATAGTTTGAGACTACGAGATTTCTTGAGTCAGAGCCCGCCATAGTTTTACTTGTCGAGGCCGAGGATGATCCGCAGGAGTTCATCCGCTACCACAGAATCATGAGGTGATCAAGGCCTCGAGACGAGTCCGTGACATTTGTTCGCATCGGCGCGTGATACCGCAATGATTGGTTTGATTCATGGAGTTATCCCGGGAGAGCACGCGTCCCCGCCTACTGGGATGAGTTCTCGAGGCTTTCCTCACTCACTTCTTGCCTCCACATGAGGCGAGGCGCGGGCTGATAGATTTTTACATCGAGGCGAGAGGACGACTGTCGTGAGTACAATATCGAGTTTGATTCATCGCTCGATATGTCCCAAAGATTGTAGCAGATATGGAGGATAGGTGCACCGCTATGTCACCGGCCAGACGACTATATGGCCGAAGTCATGCGCGTGTTTCTCCACCGGTATGGACATTACCCGCACGCAGCTCACGCGGATGCGGCGAGCGCAGAGGTCGGCGAGTGACGCCAGCAGGAAGGCCGGGACGAGGGTCTTCTCGTGGTTATCGTGGTGGCGGCCTCGGCCGCCTAGATTCGCACCACAACACCGTCGAGCACTCTCGCACCGCCCTCAAGACAAACAGAGTTTTCGAGGGCGCACTGCGGCCCGGCTTCGTGACGCCCGCAGTAGCGAGATCGTCGACGACCACCCCGCCAAGTGGCCGATGCGGTAGATCCCATTACGGAAGTGTGGTACTACTTTTGGAGCTTGTTACTGTGGCCAGCAGGTCACTTTGCGAGGGATCGTCCGACCGGGGCCCGTGATAGGCTCACCTTCGAGTTCGCTGCCGCCATCATCTCCTACGCTACTCGCCCGAGGGCGTGGTACTTCGGGTCAGCAGGTCGCGGCAGAGGTCGTGGCTCGTCCCGATTCTAGCGGTCCTCGAACCGCATTTATGCTTTATCCAATGACAGATCGTGAGGCCTCACCGATGTCGCCACAGTACCTTATCGCTCGGGTTTGATGTGTATGCTTTGATAGATCCGGTTCTACTGGCCCCATATATCTCCCTTGTTGCTAGTAGGATGTGGATAGAGCCCGAGTCCATAGACTTTCGAGGTAGCTACGCTGGGTGATTCGGTGGTAGCTCGACGGTATATAGAGCTTGTCCCGTGACCATTTACGCCGTCGGACCTCAGCCGACTTGATAGAGTGGAGATGATTGACTTCGGCGTGATTATGGGATGGATTGGCTAGCTTCTGCTACGCCAATGTAGACCGCAGAGAGAGTAATACGGTTCCAGCTCGGCGAGCCGGTTGTTGAGTGGGAGGAGCACGGTATCGCCGGTGGTAGGTTTATTTCCTACCTCAAGGCTAGGAAGATGGTGCGAAGGGTATATCTACCATCTCGTCGGGTGTTTGATATCAAGCTGCGGTACCATATTTTCGCCGCCCAGAGTCGAGTTCCCACGTGTTTCCGCATTGACCTCCGGGTGTCCTCCCGAGAGGAGATCGAGTTTTGTATAGATGTGTTGCGATACTCGCCTATTTCCATTCCGCCATACGAATGGCACCCGCCGAGTTGAGAGAGTCAAGGACCACCGAGGATTTGGCCGGAGAAGCGGCTTCATCGCCTGTGTTTCTCCCCGGGAGCGCAGATTGTTCGTAAAGAAGAAGGACGGACGCCGCGCATGTGTGTTGATTATGTGAACAAGGTGACCATTAAGAACAGATACCCCTTCCCGTGATTGATGATTTGTTCGACCACTGCAGGTGCGAGATGTTTTCCAAGATTGATCCGCGATCGCTATCATCAAAGTAGTCGAGAGGTGGATGTCCCTGGATCGCATTCGACCCGGACGCATTATGAGTTCGGGGTCATGTCTTTTGGTTGACCAATGCTCCGCAGATTCATGGATTTGATGAACCGAGTGTTCAAACCATTTTTGGACACGCTTGTGATAGTGTTCATTGATGATATCTTGTTTATTCTCGCCAGAGCAGGAGCACGCGAGCATTTGGCGATCTTGGCCGATAGCTTCTCCAGACCAGCTTGTACGCCAAGTTTTCCAAATGTGAGTTTTGCTGACTTCGCGCGCTTGGGCATATTGTCGGGCCGATGGCATTCGAGTTGATACGCCAAGATCGAGGCATCGAGACATGGCCTGACCTACTACTCGGCAGAGGTTCGCGAGCTCGGGCCTTGCAGATATTATCCGGTTCGTAGAAGTTTGCTTTATCTTCGCACCATTGACTAGGTGACTCGTGGCGCACCAAGTTTCGCGGATCGATGTCTTGAGCGTGGTTTCGATTCTTTGAAAGAGACCGACGCATCGCCTCGTTTACTCTTCCGTAGGTCCAGATGGTTATGTCGTGTATTGCGATGCGCCGTGCATCGTGTTGGGATGTGTGTTGATGCGGCATGGCAGGTTATAGCATATGCATCCCGACACCAAGAAACACGAGGAACTACCCCACCCATGATTTGGAGTCATACGTGTGATTCACGCCAAGATCCGAGGCACTATTTGTACGGGTTCACGTGGATATTTTTACGCACCACAAGAGCCTCCAGATATCTTCACCGTAGGAGCTGAACTTACGGCGAGACGGTGGTTAGAGTTGCTTAAGGATTACGATGTTGATATCCTGTACCACCCGGAAGGCCAATGTTGTGGCGTATGCCTTAGTCGTAGGTCGATGGGAGCCTATCGATGTGCCTAGAGAGGAGGGACATGGTTCGTGATTTGCATCGCCAGCGAGCCTTGGTGTCCGCTTGATTGATTCTCGATAGCAGGGTTAGAGTTCGTGAGATTGTCGAGTCTTCCATCGCCGTCGAGGCGAAGAGGCAACAGCTCGAGATCCAGCCTTGATTCGATATCGTGATACAACTCTTTCGAGGGCGCGGTCCTTTTGAGGTAGCACCTGATGGGGTGCTAAGGTTTGAGGGCAGATTGTGTGTTCCAGATGTTTCAGGACTTCGGCAGCAGGTTCTTGGGGAAGCACACAACGCGCGTTACTCTATCCATCCGGGGTCGACCAAGATGTACCACGACCTTAGATCTGTGTATTGGTGGGATGGCTTGAAGAGAGACGTTGCAGAGTTCGTAGCTCAGTGCCCGTGTTGTCGGCAGTGAAGGTAGAGCACCAGAGGCCTGGTGGTTTGTTACAGACGATTGAGATCCCGACCTGGAAGTGGGAGGTAATCAACATGGACTTCATCACAGGATTACCTCGCACTCAGAGGAGACATGATTCTATATGGGTTATCGTCGACAGGCTGACGAAATCAGCCCACTTTCTTCCCGTCCGGACGACTTTTTCTACCGAGGATTATGCCGCACTTTACATCCGAGAGATCGCCGATCGCATGGAGTCCCTACTGATCATATCGCATGTGGAGCCCGCCACGCTAACTTCTGAGGTCCTTCCGCAGGGGTTTAGGACGCAGTGAGCCCGAGTAATCGCATTTCATCCACGCATGCACGGACAGCAGAGCGCACTATCCGCACTTCGAGGATATGCCGCGAGCCCATGTTATTGACTTCGGGTAGTTGGGAGGATCATTTGCCTCTAGTTGAGTTCGCGTATAATAATAGCTACCACTCCAAGATTCGATGGCGCCTTATGAGGCCTTGTATGAGGACGTGCAGATCGGCTCTCGGTTGGTTCGAGGGGGGCGAGGGGCAGCTAGTGGGACCAGCGTTGGTACAGCAGTGGTGGATAAGGTGAAGCTTATCCGAGAGCGCTATCGATACCGTAGTCGGCGTAAGTCGATGCAGATCATCGCCGCAGATCTTGAGTTCGAGGTTCATGATTGGGTTTTCCTAGGTGTCACCCATGGGTGTGATGAGATTCGAAGAAGGGGAAACTCACTTCAGGTACATCGGGCCGCTTCAGATTGTCCGCAGGTAGGCAAGGTTGCCTACGAGTTGGATCCGCTCGATCCGGAGGCGGTGCATCCGGTTTTTCACGTGATCTATGCCGGCGAGATGTATCGGAGATCCATCTAGGGTACACCCGATTAACGATGTCCAGTTGACCGAGGGGTTATCGTATGAGGAGATTCCCATAGCGATAGTCGATCGTCAGTTAGGCGCTCATGACCAAGGAGTGGCTTCCACAAAGTCTGGCAGGCGAACGAGCTCGAGGAGACGACGCGGAAGCCGGCGAGGACATGAGGCGAAGTATCCTAACCTATTCCCACACCTCCGGGTAATTCACTTTCCTACTTGTAAATTTTCGTTATCGCTTACGCCAAGTGTTGTTTCCGTGGCCGTGTGTGGCATTTGCAATCGCTTAAGTTATGAAGAATCTTATCGTTAATCGTTTGGGAAGGAACATTCGGGACGAATGTTTCTAAGAGGAGAATATTATACCCCGTATTTCCGCAGTATGTACGTAGGGAATACGCAAAAAGTCTAGCCTTAAAGTTTAGGCAAAACGCTTTTTTGGGCACAACTCACAAAACGAATAGTTTTCCGACGAAAACGCTTCCACGGCTTTCGTAGGTAAATTCCGCCATGCCATTTCTAATTTTTATGATTTTTCCGAGAGACGAAACATTTTGGACCAACGAGGGCGACACTTGGCACCTCCAATATGTGGATGAAATCGTCCATTGGACGAATTGAAGACCATTGGCACGCTTTTGTGCCTTGTGCACAAGTCAAGGAGTTGGTAGGATATTTGTGTATAGTTAATCCTCACCCTACACTTGCCTTGCACTTGTCTTAATCTTGGCCATTGGTTGGCCACTTCTTGACCTATAAATACCCCCTTAGAGATGAAGAGTTCTTCATCCACAAATCTTTCCAAGTCTTGAAAATCCTCTCCTCTCCCTTGTAGCCTTTTCGTCCAACACCTCCCCTCCTCGCTAAGGCCCTTGGCCGAATACCCTCTAGCCTAGTAGTTTGGCCGAGGCCCCCCCTAGCCTAGCCAAAACCTACCCCCCCCTCCCTTGGTAGAAAAGTTGTCTTCTAGTATTGTTATAATGCCCAAAATACCCCAGCCCAAATCCCTTAGTACTTAGTAGAAGTTGTGAAGAACTTCTAAGGTTTCTTGGAGCTACCGGAGCGTACAACTTAGGAGCTAAACCTTGCTCAGGCGCGACTTTATCTAGGATATTATTGGGCTTACTGAGGTAACAAATCCTAAACCTCTTTGAATTAGAGAATACTTATCGTAGTAGTATAAGAATAAGTATAAAATACTTAGAAGAATATCTTGAATAGAATTGAACTGTTATCACAGTAGAGCGGTTTAAAAGAAGAATAATCAAACCAGATTTACATAGGACTGTTTTCACGATGAGACTTATATAGCTCACCGTAGGGAAGTGCCCGACTTTCCATAGAATTGTGAACCCTCTGCTTAGAATGACCTTCGTAATAGTCTTTGATAGATGTCCGTGACTATTATAGGCTGATTCTCTGCGCGACATATTCAACTCGCGGTGGTTTTCGAGAAGGTATGTGATTCTTCCTAAAGCATGATATTTTACAATATATATGTAGTACCGGTAGACGCATACGTGTTAACCGAATAATAACTACGCAATGTCTTTGACTTAAGTCTGAATAATACTTACGGATGCCTCACGCTTAAGCTCGAATAACACTTACTAAGAATGCCTCACGGCTTAAGCTGAATAATAAAGAATCAAAGCATTTCAAAAGAATACCGAATCATTTTTAATGTAAGAGAACTAATTGGTTTTTAAATGTGCTTAAGAGTTATACTAGCTTTACGGGAAGTTAAGTATAACCACTTAAGAATGATAAAAGAAAGCAGTTTGCCTATGTTTATAACAGACTTATATTGAATTGTGAAAGAATAATAAGATGGTTTGATAAGTAGACATGATATGATGCTATGTGTCTTGTACGTTTGTATAAGAGAGTATTCTTGTTGTGCTTATGTTGTTTAAAGATAAGATGTTATGTTAGTGTACTATCACTCACCTCTGACATATTACAGGGGTTAAGGCGCCTCGACGCGGACTCGGTCCGGGGATGCAGGACCATGATTCGATAATACCTCACGGGTCCAAGGGACCGCGAGCTACGGAGTTCCGTTGTTAGTGATGCGGAGTTATACCTCATGCGGTCTATGTGGCCATGCGGACTACGAGTCCGGCACGATGCCGACCGGGGTTATGTACTCCCACGCGGGCACGTGAGTGCCTATGCGGACTACGAGTCCGTGATTAGGCTTGCATGGTGATACTACGCAATTGGCCCGCTTCGATCATTCGCACTAGAAAAGACACATTACGCTTTACCTATCGTTGCTCTTGTTTATGATGTGCACTCGCGGTCATTGTTTCATACATACTTGCAAAACTGATTTTAAAATGATATGTTTTCATTTAAGTATTTTACAGTTTCATATACTTAGTACCTGTTGTACTGACCTCCTTATGATGCCTTGGTCGAATTTAGGCATGGCCAATATGGTCATTTACCATAAGTCTTGGATAACTAATGTCTTGCAAGTTGTGGCATGAGAATGTTGACTAAGGCAAGGTCAATTAGTCTTGATATTTTGTAAGACTTCATCTAAACCACCCATTTGGTTACATCTTAACCCTCTATGTCCCTTTATTATACTACTAGTAGCAAGAGAGAGCCAACACTTAGCCATATTTCACAAGAATTTGAAGAAACTCCTTGTAGAGCTCTTGTTCCCATTTCAAAGAAGGAAAAATTTGTTTGTTGTCCAATAATCTCCCACTTTAAACCAAGGTTCCTAAGTGTATAGTGAGTGTATCTCAATAGAAAAATCTCAGAAAAGATAGTTTTCGTATTAGTCAAAGTGAAAACCTAGTGGCTTTCTAGGTTTTGGATTGGAAGTTGGAAGGAAAGTTGTTGGTGTTGTTCTAAGGGTCTCAACAAGCGGATTGAAGTACTTTGGAGCATTTTACTACTTGTCGACAATCGTCGCGAGGTATGTGAACCTCTTCTTTCTTTGGCATGATCCTACGTATGAAATATCCATGTGATAGTATTCCATGATTCCTTCTACTCTTAGAAGTTAAGAAGTATTCACATTGTTGACTCTAAGTTAAAAGTATGTTAAATTGTCCTAAGTTCTTACCAAGTCTTATGGGAGATGTTGGTAAGAATGGTTAGGAAATTATGAGATTTGATTTAAAGCTATGTGTCTTGATTTATTTAAAGTAAGTAAGTGGATTTTATGTTCGAGAATGACTTGAAGTTATATGATTTTAAGGGAATAAATTACTTGGTTTTGGAAGGTATGGAACTTTATATATTTTTTTTGTATAAGTAATTGGGCTTGAAATGAAGTATGTTATGAAGTTTTAAGACTAAGAACTTTGATTGTCTTTTAAGGATTATGAAGTTTTAAACGATATGATTCTTTTTTAAGTATGTATGTATGTAGTATCTTTGGATCCAGTTTTCCTAAATGTGGTAAGAATAAAAGTGTCTTAAGTTCTCTAAAATGAAAGGTTGTTATAACAACTTTATGGGAAGTTGTTATGACGACTTAAGAAGAAGTAATAAGACGGTTTAAAATGTTACGTAAGGAAAATCACACCGAGCTTACAAATAGGCCGGATTACATTATGAGATACACCGAGCCTACACATAGGTCGGATACGCCATATTACCCCCGAGCCTACACATAGTCGTTACGCCATCTTACACCGATCCCCACAAAGGGCCGTGTTATGCTACATGATTCCACAAGACACCGAGCCCCACAAAGCGGCCGGATTATGTCACATGATTCATCAAGACAATCGTGTCCCGCAAATGGACCGGATTATGTTATGTAAGATATGTAAGTTATGTGAAAAGACCGATTAAACCCTTAAGTATGTATGTAAGAATATGTTGTTAAATTTTATTGAGAAGGAAATGAACGGTTAATATATGATTGATTTCGGAGTTAAAAGGGCATTCTTTTATACGCATATGATTTGTTATTGCATTTTACTGCTCCATACTGCACTGTTGTTATCGACTTCTTCGGGCTGCGTTCATGCCCGCAGGTGATAGGTACACAGGGTGGTGATCCTTGCTCTTAGGATCTCTGTTCAGTTTTTTGAAAGAAGCCCTTTCACTCCGAGGCTTATCTTTTGGTACGGCTTCCGATGTGGTAGACTTATGTACATTCGAGGTCCGCGGCCCCGCCCACGCATTGAAATTCTGCAGGTCTGTAGTTACATATTGTGGGCTTTGTAAAGGAAAGGGATGTGGATTCGTTGTTATGTATATGTATGTGTTCGAAGGTAGCCTTATCGGCTAACACGTGGTTTAATTTCTCGTTATTTTATTTTATAAGTTTCATGTATGTTCTGCTATTCTCGATGTATACCGAGCAGGTGCCTGTGTAGGGCACCGCCATGGCCCGGTCGTGACACATCCGCTCTCTCACTCGCACTGATGGTAACGGATCGTAGGTCTATCTTGGAGAAACACCTCGCACTCGCAACCGGTCGAACAAGTCATCAATCCCGGAAGGGTATTCGTTTAATAGTCACCTTGTTCACCGTCAGAATCGGCACACACGCGCATCGCCCCATCCTTCTTCATCACAAACAATACCGCCTCCTGTGGAGAAACATTAGGCCCGATAAAGCCCTTCTCCAAGAAATCTCTCGCTGGTCCTTCAACTCTCTCAACTCAAAGCCATTCAGATGGCGGAATGGATATAGGTCGAGTATCGTGCGAATATCAATGCAAAACTCTATCTCCTCTCGGGAGGATACCCGAGGTCGGGAACACATCCGAAACTCTCACATCGAATCGATCAAGGTCCGTGTCACCGCCAAGATCAAATACCCGAATGAGATGGTAGATATACCCTTCAACCATCTTTTCCGCCTCGAGGTAAGAAATAAACTTACCCTCTACGACACAAGATTCCTCCCACTCGAGCAACTGGCTCAGAAACCGAACTGCACTCAATCGTTTCCTACAGCTTCTACATTGGCGTAGAAGCTAACCAATCCATACCCATGATCACATCAAAATCGGTCATATCCAACTCTATCAAGTCGCCAGGTCTCACGATCGCATATAGTCACTGGCAAGCCCTATATACCCGCCGCCTACCACCGAATCCCCACTACCGTAGCTACCTCAAAGTGGTCTATGGACTCGTGCTCTATCCCTATCCTACTAGAAATATGGGGAGATATATAGACAAGGTAGAACTCGATCTATCAAGACATATACGTCACAACAAGAAACCGATAAAGTACCGTGATGACATCCGCGACGCCTTCCGTCCTCGCGGTGGACATGGCATAAATGCGTTTTGAGGACGCTGAACTAGGACCCTGCCACGACCTCCGCCACGACCGCTTGCCCATGAGCACCTCGCCCGGCGAGTAAATCAGAGGAGATGAAGACCGCTAAAGACCACGTAGGCCGAACCCTACCATCTGCGCGCTTGCCTGATGGCAACTCGCAAAGTGACCGCTGGCATAAGTGTAACAAGCTCCCGTAATAGTACCACAACTCCCGTAATGGGATCTACCACATCGAACACACTGAGAGGAAAGTGGTCTCGATCAGCTAGCACTCGCTACCCGAAGTCCAAGTCCCGGGCCCCGACCGCCGAATACCGTTGCCCCAAGATGGTGTAGGAGTGCTCGAGTCCCGAGGTGAAAATCTAGTCTGTCCGAGATCGCCCACCCCGAGCTACCAAAAGACTCGCTGCCCCGCCTTCTTCGCTGATACTGCCAACCCGCCGCCTCTACGCCTCACACCCAAGTGCGTACGAGCTCGTGCGGAAATGTCCATGCCCTACCAAGAGCTACACCGAGCAAAACTCGCCAAGTCATCAAGCCTCGTGACGTAGCCGTGCACTCTGGCCCTCCATATCCGCCACTAACGCTGGGACATACCGAGCCAACGAAGTCAAACTCCACGTTGTACTCCCGGGTGTGCGCCCGCCTCGCTCAAAGATCAAAAATTGCTCCAGGTTTCTCATCTCGCGAGGCAAGAAGAGTGAGAAATTCTCCGAGAACTCGTCCCAAACAGCCGGAGGCGCATGCTTCCCGGACACTCCAATAAATCAAACCAATGGCCGCAGATCACGCAATGTGGAACCTAAGACCACCGACTCGGTCTCCAAGCCTTGATCACTCGTGACTGTCAGAATCGCTTGGATGAACTCCTCGCGATCATCCTCGTGCCTCGACCCATAGAACTCGGGCGGCCGCACCGTAAAGTCCTCGTCTCAAACTATCCGACTCGTGAACCACGTACTATCGAATCGAATCGATGATTCAAATTTATCTCGTGCCTCGCCACGACTCGGCTAATGATCGCCATCTCTTGTAACCCATCTCTCTCAAGCATGTGCCGGACCTGAGGCTCAGTGTGGCCTCGTGAGCCACCGATGCGCTTAAACTCGCTGGGCGGGCGCTGAACTCGCCGGGTATCACTCGGGTAAAGGCTGGCACGGGCCTCGTGACCTCGTGTCCTACTAGCGCCTCCGCCGCTGCCTTCGGGCCCGGTTGCCTTCGCGAGGCATAATCGATAAACAAAAGAAATTACGGAGGGTCCAACTTATAACACGACTCTCAAGGCACGATCTCGTAGTTAGAAGAATGGAAACCAATCCTAAATATCCCGCAGCTCACGATTATTGGTGGTGCACAACACACCGATAATCAAGACTCTACTGATACGGTCGTAGACACTTTACGAGGATTTAATCGCTCGATACCACTTTTGTCATGACTGCTTGTCACGACCCGATTCCTCGCCCGTGATCGTGCCTTACCCCTGCACCCTAGTGATACAACATCGTAGTAATCACGAACATAAACGATACAAGACATATTATAAAATATGAAACAATAACTGAGAAAACTTGCCTTCTAAGATATATGTAAATAACAACTTTTTCAACATGAACAGGTTAATCCTTTTTACAAACCCTGCCCACAACAAGATTACTGCACTTCTAAGAATGATATGACAACAATGGCGATGGCCCGCCAAACCCCGAATGTAAACACTTACTACGACAGGGACTATACCATCGATAAGCCTCCGAGAAACGGAGCTTCCCAAACGCCAAACTGCGTGACTCGAGAGCTAGGATCAACGACTGGTGTACCTCAACTCGCGCAGATGAACGCAGCCTCAAGGCGAGGTCGCATAACAAAGTGCAGGTATGTGAAACTAAAAATACCAGAATGAAATCATAATAGTCTATAAAGCAGAGACATGTATGATAAGCAAACTACAGTTCACAACAAATAAGCAGTCATGTCAAGTCAGGGACTCACGCCCTCAAAGTTATCACAATAAAACCGTACGGGGCAAGTACGAAGGCATAGCCGACTACTAAGACCCACAGTACCAAAAATACCACAAACTGTATCCCGAGGTCTTTCTAGACCGCACCACATGATCGAAGCTGGCCACTCGCCCGCAATATCAATGTGCGCGTCTATCCTGGAACTCTCGCAGCTCCGCATAGGTCACACACGGACCCGCATGAGGTATTCCTCGAATCATGGTCCTGCATCACCGAGGTATACCTCGCATCGGCGGTAACCTCGGTATACGCCTAGGCTCCCGCAACCCGCATAGTCTCAAAAGACCGCATAGTCTCAATGCATCGCATAGGAATCCCCGCATCGGGCTAAACACCCGAATGATCAATCCCGAGCTACCGTGACTCGCATAGTCACGAGGACCGCATAGCCAGAAAGACCCGCATCGCGGTGGCAAGCCCTGATAATAAGTCAAAGGGTATGTGATACAATAATAGTAACCGCTTAACGCTTAACAACGTAAGCCTGACAACAAGAATGACCCCTTTACATCACGATCACACAAGATACTAACACACGTAGCATCCTAACATTTTCACTTATCACATCAACAAGAAAGTATTTACAAGGCTATCTCAAACCAAAGACAATCAAGTTATTCACACAAGGTACTTTAAGCTAACAAGTTCGTATCTACCCCTAAAGTACTTCATACATTAAATCTTTTAAGAGATCCGTTGTTTCTACATAAGTCACACAATACCCGTAGTATAAAATAGAGTGACTGCCTTTTTAAATAAACTAAAACACTTACCTTTGTAAAATCAAGTAACAACATTATTTTCCAAACGCCCAAGTTTGCCTAATTTCAAATGTTCACGTTTCTTATTTTAGAAAGGTTTCAGAGTTCATAGTCTTATTCATTTAAGAATATAATTCTCTTTAAACAACTGAGAAACATAAGTCTTATATGTGAGTAGGATATTCTTGTTTATAACAATCTTATTACAGAATTGTGATCTAGGAAATATCATTTTGTCTCATCTTAGCTTCTATGCAGATGGAAGTTTCTACCGGTTTTAATAATACTTAATTAGTCAAAACATTTCCTTTTATTAACGCCGCAGTTGGTTTGTCGATACACCTTCCGATTTCAAATCAAGAAACATTCTTAAGCCGTTATATCTAACTTCCCATAAAGCTAGTATAACTCTTAAGTTTTTCAAAACCAAGTATTACTTCTTCTTTCAAAATGATTCAAAATCTTTTGAAATACTTCAAGTTCTTTATTAACACATAACAAGCCGCTTATAGTTCAAATCGCTACCTTTAAAGACCACAAGTATTTTCCTACCAACATAAAGTCGTTATAACCAACTTCCCATAAAGCCGTTATAACACTTTATGTTTTAAATCAATCAAATACGTTTAGCACATGACGTCTACCGCACTACATAGTTCACACATATCATGCTAGAAGAGATAGGAAGAGGTTCACATACCTCGCGACGAGTATCGACTAATAGCAAAACGCCCAAGTACTTCCAACCGCTGGCCACTCCTTGCCAAGTAGATCGCGCCACACGTAGTACTTCAACCTATAAGGCCACAAGGCGCTTTATTAACATTTAGATCTCATCGTAGAACATTCTACCAAAATTCGCAAGACTCTCCCGCAACAACAGAAATCTCCTCTCTACCGAGGCCGCTACCAAGCCAACCTGGGGTTATACGTCTAACCCTAACGGGTACAATTCTACTCCCCGGTACTACTACACAAGTCTACTGTAATACAGCCCTATGTAATTACAGTTCAGTATTCTTCTTTAAATTCAGGCTTAAGTCAAAAGACATTGCCGACTAACCACGTTCAGTTCTATATATAGTATACTTCAACTATATATTCTAACAACATGTAATTTCCAATTACAATAGAGGGACAAGATATTTACCTCGATAAGCCCATAATTATCCGAGTTTAATGTCGATCCTTAGCAAAGTTTCGCTCCTACTCCGGGTGCTCCAACCCGCTCCAAACAACCCTTAGAAGTTCCAACCAACTTCTACATAGTACTCCAACTAACTATGGAGGTTTTCCTTAGGGTTTCGGTTTTTGTGGCTAAAGGAAGTATAATCGTATTTTCTGGGCTTTTGTATAAGTGTAACCTTGGGAATACTACAAGGTATTTGGGCCAAGGTATTTGGACATTATAACAATACTAGGAGAGTATTTCTATACCACAACAAGAGGTATTATATGAAACAACTAGGCTAGTGGGGTACCCCACTGCCAAGGCACCACAAAGTGGGAGGCTCTCGCCACAAGGCCACTCAAAGGGGAGGGGTGTTGGACGAACACAACACAAGAGGAGGAGGATTTTAGGCTTGGAAGGTTTCATTTGTGGATGAAGAGTTCATCAACATAAGGGGTATTTATAGCACAACCAAAGGCCAACCAATGGCCAAGATCTAGCCAAGTGCAAGGCAAGTGTAAGGCCAAGATCAAGCCAAGTGCACCCTAACCCCTACTCCACAAAACATGGCACAAAACAAGCCACAAAACAAGGCCAAAACAAGGCACAAAACCATGAACCAATCGCCAAGGCCAAGCCTCCTCTACTTCAACGAGGGTGACAAGTGTCACCCTCCGCTGGTCCAAAAATGTTTCGCCTCTGAAAAATCCGCAAAATTAAAAATGACATAGCCGAAATTCCCTACGAAAGCCGTGGAAAACGTTTCAAAAAAACGACTCTAATCGGGTGTTGTGTACAAAAATAATTCGCCAAGCTTATTCTCAAGTTCGAATTTTCACGCACGCCCTCACAGACATACTGGAAATACGGTATAACATTCTCCTTCTTAGAAACATTCGCCCCGAATGTTCCTTCTAAGTCTCAAAACAAACGCGCCAAAGATAGTCTTCACTACTATACTTACGAGAATCAATCCCGCCACACCGCCACGTAAAACAACTTGCGCAAAAATGCTTGCATCCAAGTCCACGAGGAAACACCTCTAATCATCACCACAAAACACTTCTCACCTGGTCTAAAATATACTTCCTTCGCACCTTCTCTTTACAAAAGAAATGATCACATCTATGCCGCCATACATGCTCGCTTCTCTCTTTACTCGTCGTAGATACCGCTTTGTCACTTTGCTCGAGGCATTAACCTTCTCAAAGCGACCCAACAAATGGTACCACTTTTGTCACTTTGTCGCGAGCCTTCCGACGACCCAACAAATGGTACCGCTGCTTCATGATCCCCGAGGATGTCGTACACTCGAACTCTTACCACATTCTCGACATCGCTTCGCTTCCAAAACTCGGGTTACTATCTCTAACGTGGTCATCATTAATTGGGAACACTGATGGCTCTCCGATACTTTCCCGAATATAACAATACGAAGACCGGACGACGGCCTCCTAAGTCGGACAAGAATGCTAACATATAGGCAACCCGCCTATCCTTCACATGAACTCAAAAGCCCAAAGTAACTCGGGCTAAGTTTCTCTGCTTTCCAAAACTCGCCACACCCTAACCGGTGGTACTTTCAAGAAGACCGACCGCCAACTCAACTCTAAGCGCCGCCGACATCCGCATCGATTTCTCCGAGCCGTAACTTCTTCTAGACAAGCTTCACTATCCACGCTACCGGAACAAGCTCAACCAATCGTTCAACCTTGCCAACATCGAACCAATCGACCAAGAACTTACACTTCCGCCTACAAGGCTTCATAAGGCGATATCCGAACACCGAAATGGTAGCTTAAACACTCTTCAACAGAGACAACAATTCTCGCAACTATCCTCGAATCCAAACGCCGCCCGAGGGCGAATGCGATTCGAGACTCACCGAAGTTCCTAACCCCGCTCGTAAACTTTTAGAAAACGAAAATAGCCACAACCGGGCTTCACTGTCGACATAAGGTGAAGGTAGGCACCCCGCAGCCTTTCAACCTTTCTCGACCTAACATCACCGCCGAGCAAACGGTCCCGATCGAAGACACGATGGGCTGACCCTATCGCCCGACCATCGGTCGAACGCATCCACGAACTCAGACGGTTAATCGAACATGGGCCTAACACCTCACAACCCTAACACAAGGCGACCACCAAAACCTGACCCCACCGCCATACATGCCGCGGTTGACCCGCAATCGTGGCTCAACCCGACCCGCAACGCCGCACAATACTAGCTCCCGATCCTAACAATCTCACCAATCACGCTTGAAAACCTAGCGGTCTTCTAAGCTCAACTACCCCTTTCATTTCACACTACTTAGTGACCTATCCCAAACATAGCTCACGCAGCACTATGCACTTCGATAAGGATCAACATACCACTACACCTTTACTCGAGATGGGCTTACCTCTAAGGTCTCTACGTATAAAACTCTACGGCTCACACCTTCTCTATCCCCAAATCTTACTTGGTTAACTAACCAAGATTTCTAATCACAATATTAACATACCGCTATCAAAACATAGCACTTATGATATACCCATCTTATCACACATACCAACTCTGCAGGTTAGAGATATATCTATATTCATCGCTTCACTCCCTTAGTCGTTCTAATCAAACCCGCCGTAGGCGATAGCCGAGGAGATGACACACTACCCACCGATCCTCGGCTAAGTCCTCCTACAAGGACACTTTTCGACACCGCACTCGACGGCCATAGTACAACAAGTACCAACTAAAAACGACATTCCCGACGACGTCACACATCGTGAACCTAAGTCCTCGAGTCTCGACTAACTCCTCGCATACCCCGAACGCCCCGAACTCCGCGAAGACCACTCGCACCGGGCGAGGTGCATAATCTGTTCGCCGCGAGGCGATCGCCTCGAAGTTACCAAAGGACCGCCGCTCGCCTCTTCGCCGCCCTTGTTAACCCGCCGATTCTATGTTTCTACCGATGTGCATAAGCCCGCATACGTGCCATGCTCGCTTCAATCAAGAACTTACTTGCACAACCTTCTCGCTGATATTCATCAAGACTCGCGATACATCGGTATACTCTCTCGTAGCCAAATCCATAGCTAGTAATAGGTCGCTTTGCAATCCATATTCTCTGCTCTCGTCGTGGAACCGGTTCAAATATCATGGCCGCAGAGGAACCGCCGCCGCTAAACTTTATCAAGCTAGCGACGCCGCAGAATCCTCGAACGAAGCATTACCCTAGGTAATGATTGGGCCTGCGCTCACGTAACCCTCTCAACTCTACTCGCAGCCTCCTCGCTACCCCGCCTCCCGCCCGGTTTGCCTACGCGAGGCATAACGATAAAGGGAAAGAAATACGCCGAGGGTCTAACTTACAACACCTCTAAGGCACGATCTCAGAGTGAGAAGAATAGAAACCAATCCTAAATATCCTATAGCCTCCTCGACATTGGTGTGGTGCACAACACACCGATAATCAAGACTCTACCGATACGGTCGTAGATACTTTCCGAGGATTAATCGCTCGATACCACTTTTGTCACGACCGATTCGGCCCGTGGATCGTGCCTTACCCCGCACCCTAGTGATACAACATCGAGTAATCACGAACATAAACGATACAAGACATATTATAAAATATGAAACAATAACTGAGAAAACTTGCCTTTCGATATATGTAAATAACAACTTTTTCAACATGAGCGCTTTAATCCTTTTACAAACCCCGCCCACAACAAAGATTTCATGCACTTAAGAATGATATGACAACAATGGCGGACAGGCCCCGCCAAACCCCTGAATGTAAACACTTACTACGACAGGGACTATACCATCGATAAGCCTCCGAGAAACGAGCTTCCCAAACGCTAAATCGTGACTCGAGAGCTAGGATCAACGATCGTGTACCTCAACTCGCGGATGAACGCAGCCCCAAGGAGGTCAAGATAACAGTAATTTGAGTATGTGAAACTAAAAATACCGTAAATGAAATCATAATAGTCTATAAAGCAGAGACATGTATGATAAGCAAACTACGCTCACAACAAATAAGCAAATATGTCAAGTCGTGACTCACGCCTCAAAGTTATCACAATAAAACCGCACGGGCAAGTACGAAGGCATAGCCGACTACTAAGACCCACGCATCAAAAATACCACAACCGTATCCCGAGGTCTTTCTAGAGCGCACTACATGATCGGCCGCCACTCGCCCGCAATATCAACGCGCGCTATCCTCGAACTCTCGCAGCCCGCATAGGTCACACACGACCCGCATGAGGTATTCTCGAATCATGGTCCTGCATCACCGAGGTATACCCCGCATCGGGCGCTAACCTCGGTATCCGCCTAGGCTCCCGCAACCCGCATAGTCTCAAAAGACCGCATAGTCTCAACAGACCGCATAGGAATCCCCGCGATCAGGCTAAACACCCGAATGATCAATCTCGAGCTACCGCGACTGCATAGTCACGAGGACCGCATAGCCGTAAAGACCGCATCAAGCGGTGGCAAGCCCTGTATAATAAGTCAGCCGGTATGTGATACAATAATAGTACAACGCTTAACGCTTAACAACGTAAGCACAACAAGAATGACCCCTTACATCACGATCACACAAGATACTAACACACGTAGCATCCTAACATTTTCACTTATCACATCAACAAGAAAGTATTTACAAGGCTATCTCAAACCAGCACAATCAAGTTATTCACACAAGGTACTTTAAGCTAACAAGTTCGGGTATCTACCCCTAAAGTACTTCATACATTAAATCTTTTAAGAGATCCGTTGCTTTCACATAAGTCACACAATACCCGTAGTATAAAATAGAGTGATCATTTTTTAAATAAACTAAAACACTTACCTTTGTAAAATCAAGTAACAACATTATTTTCCAAACGCCCAAGTTTGCCTAATTTCAAATGTTCACGCTTATTTTAGAAAGGTTTCGTAGTTCATAGTCTTATTCATTTAAGAATATAATTCTTTAAACAACTGAGAAACATAAGTCTTATATGTGAGTAGGATATTCTTGTTTATAACAATCTTATTACAAAGTAGTGATCTAGAAATATCATTTTGTCTCATCTTAGCTTCTATGCAGATGGAAGTTTCTACCGTTTTAATAATACTTAATTAGTCAAAACATTTCCTTTTATTAACGCCGCAGCGGGTTTGTCGATACACGCTCGATTTCCAAATCAAGAAACATTCTTAAGCCGCTATATCTAACTTCCCATAAAGCTAGTATAACTCTTAAGTTTTTCAAAACCAAGTATTACTTCTTCTTTCAAAATGATTCAAAATCTTTTGAAATACTTCAAGTTCTTTATTAACACATAACAAGCCGCTTATAGTTCAAATCGCTTACCTTTAAAGACCACAAGTATTTTCCTACCAACATAAAGTCGTTATAACCAACTTCCCATAAAGCCGTTATAACACTTTATGTTTTAAATCAATCAAATACGCTTAGCACATGTACGCCTACCGCACTACATAGTTCACACATATCATGCTAGAAGAGATAGAAGAGGTTCACATACCGCGACGAGTATCGACTAATAGCAAAACGCCCAAGTACTTCCAACCGCCGCTACTCCTTAAGCCAAGTAGATCGCGCCACACGTAGTACTTCAACCTATAAGGCCACAAGCGCGCTTATTAACATTTAGATCTCATCAGAGAACATTCTACCAAAATTGGCAAAGACCTCCCGCAACATCGTAAATCTCCTCATCTACCGAGGCCGGCTACCCAGCCAACCAGGGGTTATACGCCTAACCCTAACGGTACAATTCTACTCCCTGACTACTACACAAGTCTATCAGAATACACCTCATGTAATTACAACAAGATTCTTCTTTAAATTCAGGCTTAAGTCAAAAGACATTGCCGACTAACCACGTTCAGTTCTATATATAGTATACTTCAACTATATATTCTAACAACATGTAATTTCCAATTACAATAGAGGGACAAGATATTTACCTCGATAAGCCCATAATTATCCGAGTTTAATGTCGATCCTTAGCAAAGTTTCGCTCCTACTCCGGGTGCTCCAACCCGCTCCAAACAACCCTTAGAAGTTCCAACCAACTTCTACATAGTACTCCAACTAACTATGGAGGTTTTCCTGTGGTTTCGGTTTGTGGCTAAAGGAAGTATAATCGTATTTTCCGGGCTTTGTATGTTGTAACTCGGGAATACTACAAGGTATTTGGGCCAAGGTATTTGGACATTATAACAATACTAGAGAGTATTTCTATACCACAACAAGGGGTATTATACGAAACAACTAGGCTAGTGGGTACCCTACGCCAAGGCACCACAGCGAGGAGGCTCGCCACAAGGCCACTCAGCGGGAGTGGGTGTGGACGAACACAACACAAGAGGAGGAGGGATTTTAGGCTTGAAGGTTTCATTTGTGGATGAAGAGTTCATCAACATAAGGGGGTATTTATAGCAAACCAAAGGCCAACCAATGGCCAAGATCTAGCCAAGTGCAAGGCAAGTGTAAGGCCAAGATCAAGCCAAGTGCACCCTAACCCTACTCCACAAAACATGGCACAAAACAAGCCACAAAACAAGGCCAAAACAAGGCACAAAACCATGAACCAATCGGCCAAGGCCAAGCCTCCTCTTTATCGTCCAAACGAGGTGACAAGGTCACCCTCCCGTTGGTCCAAAAATGTTTCGCCTCTCGAAAAATCCGCAAAAATTAAAAATGACATAGCCGAAATTCCCTACGAAGTCGTGGAAAACGCTACTAAAAACGACTTAATCGTGTCAGGTACAAAAATAATTCGCCAAGCTTATTCTCGTTCGAATTTCCTACGCACGCCCCTCGCATACATACTGAAATACGGTATAACACTGCTCCTGCCCATGATCGTGCCTTACCCGACACCCAAGTAGACATACATCGAGTAACCAATGGAATATAAACTTGCAAACATGAAACAAAGGTAAAATAAGAACAGCCTATCCAAAGAAAGTTGCCTTTCGCATGTATATAAATACAAAAAGTGAACAGCATCCCAACTTTACAACAGACTACGCACTTAAGAAGGTGTAAACACTATGACGGACAGGCCCCGCCATACCCATGAATGTACAAAACATCTACAACACTGTGGAGAACTGCACTAAAGTCGAGCCTCGAGAAATGGAGCTCTCGACACTGAGTAAAGATCCTAAGAATGAGGATCCACCACCGCTTCTTACTCGCGGATGAACGCAGCTCAAGGAGGTCACAACAGTACAAAGTATGTGAAATCAGAAGTACGATATATATAATTATAACATTTAAAACCAATTCACAAATATGTACGAAACAACCAAGTTAACTACACATAGTGCCACATCATAAACAAGAGCAAAAATAGATATAATGTAATCGGTCTTTTCTAGGCCGCTAATGATCGGCAAGGCCAATCGCCCAGTACCATTATGCGAGCCTAATCTCGAACTCCGCACCGCACGGGCCGCCTAGGCCCGCCTGAGGTTGTTATACCGTATTTGCAGTATGTACGCGAGGCGCACGATAATAATTTAAGACTTAAGGATCGCTAGTTTCAAATTGTACACAACACCCGATTAGAGTCGCTTTTTCGACTAAACATTTCCACTTTCGTAGGGAAAATTCCGCTATGTCATTTATATTTTTATGGATTTTTCCGAGAGACGAACATTTTGGATTAACGGAGGGTGACATGTGTCACCCTCACATTCGAAGGAAGTGGACGGCCAAGGGAATTGTTTGGCACGTTTTGTGCAAAAATTGTGGTCAAGGGTTAGGTAGGATATTTTGTGTAGTTGATGAGCAAGTGGGACCCACAAACACATGGCTTCATCTTGACCCTACACTTGCCTAACACTTGATGGATCTTCGCCATTGGTTGGCCATTTCTTCACCTATAAATACCTCTAAGTTGATGAACTTCTTCATCCAAAATTTCTCTAAGTGTTAAAAATACCTCCCTCTCCTCAACCTTGTTCTCGCCCAAACACCACCCCTCTCCCCTCAGGTGCCTCTAGCCTGGGTACCCCTCAGCCTAGTTGTGCTAGTCGAAATACTACCCCCCTTGGTAGAAATGTATTCTACAAGTATTGTTATAATGCCCAAAATACTTTAGCCAAATACCTTGTAGTACTTTCCAAAGTACCCTTTATACGAAAAATCCGGAAAATACGATTATACTTTCCTTTAGCCACTAAACGAAACCCTAAGGAAAATCTTCATTGTTGGTTGAAGTTATAAGTAGAAGTTGCGTAGAACTTCTAAGGGTTTCTTGGAGCGAATTGGAGCGCACGGAGTAGGAGCTAAACCTTGCTCAGGAGCGACATATAACTTGGATAATTTTGGGCTTATCGAGGTAAAAATCTTGTCCCCCCTATTGTAATTGGAAATTACATGATTGTTAGAATATATAGCTGAAGTATACTATATATAGAATGAATATTGAATAGAACTAAGCGTAGTTCTTCGGCAATGTCTCTTGACTTAAGCCTGAATAAGAATTGAACAAAGAATCACATGTAAGAATAATAAAGGGAAGAACCGAATCAGAATTACATAGGGCTGTATTACAAGAGACTTATGTAGCATTACCGTAGTAGAATTGTACACGCCCGTTAGACGTGTTAACCCCCGGTTGGCTTGCAGTACTGATAGAGGAGGAGATTTACGCTGTCATGTGGGGAGGTGCTGCCAAATTTTCTGTAGAATATGGAACGATGAGATCTAGAAGTTAATGTCGCCGTGGCCTTATAGGTCAAGTACTACGTGGTGCAATCTTCGTGGCTTAAGGAGTAGCCGACGTTTGAAGTACTGGAGCATTTTGCTATTAGTCGATACTGTCGCGAGGTATGTGAACCTCTTCCTATCTCTTCTAGCATGATATGTGTGAACTATGTAGTACGGTAGACGCATACGTGCTAAATGTATTTGATTGGTTTAAAACATAAAGTGTTATAACGCTTTATGGGAAGTTGGTTATAATAGCTTTATGTGGATAAGCAAATACTTGTGGTTTTTAAAAGGTAATCGATTTGAATTATAAATCGCTTGATATGTGTTAATAAAGAACTTGAAGTATTTCAAAAGATTTATGAATCGCTTGAAAGAATGAGTAGTAATGTGTTTTGAAAGCTTAAGAGTTATACTAGCTTTACGAAGTTAGGTATAACGACTTAAGAATGTAAAAGGAATAATGTATGTGGATTTAAATGAGAACAAGTATCGAACAAACCACCGCAGCGTTAATAAAGGAAAATGTATTGACTAATGAATTATTGGTAAAACCAAGAGAAACCTCCATCCGCATGAAGCTAAGATAAGACAAAATGATATTACATTTTCTAGATCATGGTCAGTAATAAGAATGTTATAAACAAGAATAACCTACTCGCACGTAAGACATATATTACTCATTGTTCTAAAAGGAATTAAGTGATCAAGATTATGAACTATGAAATCTTTCAAATAAGGAACTTGAGTAATTGAAACTAGGCAACCGAACTTTAGGAAAAGGATGTTGTTACTTGATTTTGAAAAGGAATGTGTTCGCTTACTTAAAAACGCTGGTCATTCTAATACTACGTATCGGTGACTTTTGAAAAAGAAAGGATCTTTTAAAAGAACTTATCATGTGTAGTACTGGGAGTAAAATCCGACTTGGATGAAAATGAAAGTACTCGAGACGCAGTAACTTGCCTACGCTTGCCGTAACTTGCCTATGCTTGCCGGGTAACTTGCCTATGCTTGTTGTTGTGTAACTTGCCTATGCTTGTTGTTGTACTTGCCACGCTTTGCGATGATAGCTTTATCGCGCGAATCAGATTTCTTCACCGAGTCCCATGGGACGGGCCGACACGATTTCATATCACCTTTCACCGAGTCCCACGGACGGGCCGACACGATTTCATATCATCTTACACCGAGTCCCACAAGATGGGTCGACACGATTTCATATAAATCTTCACCGAGTCCCACGAGACGGGTCGACACGATTCCATCAGATTTCTACACCGAGTCCCACGAGCCGGGCCGACACGATTCCATATAATTCTTTACCGGTCCATGAGGCGGCCGAGACATGTTACGTATAATCGATATATCCAGATCGCAGCAAATATGAAGGCGAGTTCCACGGGCATGACGGGATGACTTGAGGCGGAGTCCCCGACTGACATGACGCTTTTACATTATGAATCGTTTATGTTATCATACATTTATGATTTCACATACTTGTTATGATTTCATTTACATTTTGCGCATACTTCACCCGAAGGCGTATAAAGAGGCGAGCTCTACCACGAACAGTTCAACCGTGGCTCTCCGTATGGCACATCCTCGGCGGCCGTAGGCATGCCTCGGATGGATCGCAGTCCAGCATTATTTGTCGGGTCGCCGAGCAAGGCTCGCGACAAAGTGACAAAGTGGTATCGGAGCGCTTAGTCCTCGGAAAGTGCTCACGCATCGTGTTCAGTAGTCTTGATTATCGTGTGTCAGGCACCACATCTATAATCGTGAGGTCGCAGGACATTTAGGATTGGTTTCCATTCTTCTCATTCCGAGATCGTGCCTTAGAGTTGTGTTGTAAGTTGGACCCTCCGACGTGTTTCGCTACCGCTTATGCCTCGCGAAAGGCAACCTGTGCCCGATGGGCAAGGCAGCCGGAGCCGTGTGATTCGTAGAGTACGAGGGCGCAGTCTGGCCAAGACTGAGATAGTGCTTCAGACGGCGAAGCGACGCCGCCAAAGACCAAAGAGTTTAGAGCCGCAACAGGTCGCCGAGACTACAAGACTGAGCCTCCACCCCACACCGAGCAGGGAGATAGATGGCTGCTATCGCCGTGGTCAGGCTGATATGAGGATAGGCCGGACGCAGCAGCCAAAGAGCACCAGGTTCACCCTAGATCGATAGTTTAAGGCTACGGATTTTCTCGAGTTGTAGCCCGCCGTAGTTCTACGGTCGAGGCCTGAGGATGATCCGCAGGAGTTCATCCGGCAGTTACAGCGGATCATGAGGGTGATCAAGGCATCGGATACCGAGTCAGTGGTCCTAGGTTCGCATCGGCTGCGTGATACCGCAGTGGACTGGTTTGATTCGTGGGAGCTGTCCCGGGGAGAGCATGCGCTTCCAGCAGGTTGGAACGAGTTCTCGTGAGCGCTTGCACATTTCTTGCCACAGATGGCGAGGGCTCGCCACAGATTTTTGACATTCAAAGACGCGCATTTAGAGAGTATAATGTGGAGTTCGACTCATTAGCTCGGTATGTCCCCGCTGTAGTAGCTGATATGGAGGATAGAGTGCATCGATATGTCACAGGGCTTGACGAGGATCTAGCAGAGAGTTGCTCGGGTGTAGCTCTTCAGCCGGGCATGGACATTGCCCGCATGCAGGCTTATGCACTGGGATGTGAGGAGCGGAGGAGTCGACGGAATGACCGAGATCAGCAGAAGAGGCCGTAACCGCAGGTCCTTGGTGACTTTCGAGGCGGACCGCCAAGAAGAAAGCTAGTTGGGCACCTCTGCCAAGACATAGTGGTCCTCCGCGCCTTCAGACGCTCGGTATTCGAGCTGGTCGGCCTGTGGCTTCGTTCACAGTGTACATGAGTTCTAGCCGCCAGATTCGTGTTTTCTCGGTACACGCGCAGCGCCATCCCGAGAATGTCGCTTTTTATCGGGTGCTTGTTTTGCTCGCGCCGCCGTGGCCATGTCGAGGAACTGCCCTAGTAGGAAGGATGCAGCAACATGACTCACCTACGGATCAAGCGTGTTCATCGCTTTCATACAATGGCCTGCAGCAGGTGACTATGATTAGAGCGAGCGGTAGATTCAGGTATATCCCTAACCCTCTAGAGACTTGTATGTATTGATGTTATGTTAATGTGTTAAATGTTATGTTCGGATAGCTTTGTGCTAAAATGTGATTTAGGAACCTGGTTGGTGAAAAAGGGTAAGCCTGGGGGTGAGAAAATGATGAACCTTAGAATATTACAATGAGACCTTAGATGTAGCGCCGCCTTGAGTACAAGATTTTGCGAGTGATCCTTGTCAGAGTGCATTTTATGCCTAGAATGTATTGTGTGATAAGTCCCTGGGTTGGGTAAATGAAAGTGGTAGCTTTCATGATGTGATTTAGCAAGATTGTTCCGCGGTCGGCGAGCAAGAGTCACGCGACAATGGTCGGGTCGGGGCTACGCGCGGGCCAACCCGCGCCTGCTTCGAGCGCTGGGTCACCTGGTGGTCCCGCCAGTGGCAGGTCACGAGGGTGCTAGGCCCAAGTTTAGATGACCATCGATGAGTTCGTGGATACGCTCGACCGTAATCAGTTCAAGGCCGAGAATGGCCTTAGAGGAAATCGAGGTTAGTAAGATTTACCAAGTTTGGAGGTTGTAACTCCGGGTTGGAAACGAAACGCTGACTAAGTGTGGTACGGATACTAGAAAGAGTTCGAGTGTTCGAGAAGGTACAACGAGATAGGAGAAGTGAACGTGTGATCGCTTTCTTTTGAGAAACGGCGCGGGCGGATTATATTTTTAGACCTCGCGGAACTTTTGTGATAAACAGAGGTGATTCCTCGCTTGGATTTGGGTTTTCGCGCGCATGTTATTTTCTTTGTGGCCAGGTGTGGCATGTTTGGTTTCGTAAGTATAGTAGTGAAGGCTATACCGGCACGTGTTTGTTTTGAGACTGAGAAGGAACATTCGGGACGAATGTTTCTGCGGGAAGAATGTTATACCGTATTTCCGCAGTATGACGTGGGCGCACGATAATAATTTAAGCCTTAAGGATTGGCTAGTTTCGAAATTGTACACAACACCCGACAGAGTCGCTTTTTCGACTAAACGCTTTCTGACTTTCGTAGGAAAATTCCGCTATGTCATTTATATTTTTTATGGATTTTTCCGAGAGACGAACATTTTGGATTAACGGGAGGGTGACATGTGTCACCTCACATCGAAGGAAGTGGACGCCAAGGAATTGTTTGGCACGCTTTTGTGCAAAAATTGTGGTCAAGGGTTAGGTAGGATATTTTGTGTAGTTGATGAGCAAGTGGGACCCACAAACACACGGCTTCATCTTCACCCTACACTTGCCTAACACTTGATGGATCTTGGCCATTGGTTGGCCATTTCTTCACCTATAAATACCTCTGTTGATGAACTTCTTCATCCAAAATTTCTAAGTGTTAAAAATCCTCCTCTCCTCAACCTTGTTCTCCCAAACACCACCCTCTCCCTTTTGTGGTGCCCTAGCCGAGGGGTACCCCCCCTAGCCTAGTTGTGCTAGTCGAAATACTACCCCCCCTTGGTAGAAATGTATTCTACAAGTATTGTTATAATGCCCAAAATACTTTAGCCAAATACCTTGTAGTACTTTCCAAAGTACCCTTTATACTAAAAACCCTAAAATACGATTATACTTTCCTTTAGCCACTAAACGAAACCCTAAGGAAAATCTTCATTGTTGGTTGAAGTTATAAGTAGAAGTTGCGTAGAACTTCTAAGGGTTTCTTGGAGCGAATTGAGCGCACTTGAGTAGGAGCTAAACCTTGCTCAGAGCGACATATAACTTGGATAATTTTGGGCTTATCGAGGTAAAAATCTGTCTCCCTATTGTAATTGGAAATTACATGATTGTTAGAATATATAGTTGAAGTATACGATATATAGAATGAATATTGAATAGAACTAAGCGTAGTTCTTCGGCAATGTCTCGACTTAAGCCCAATAAGAATTGAACAAGAATCACATGTAAGAATAATAAAGGGAAGAACTGAATCAGTAATTACATAGTGTATTACAAGAGACTTATGTAGCATTATCGTAGTAGAATTGTACACGCCCGTTAGACGTGTTAACCCCCTCGTTGGCTTGGTAGCCTACCGATAGAGAGAGATTTACGCTGATGGGGGAAGGCCGCCAAATTTTCTCAGAGAATATGGAACGATGAGATCTAGAAGTTAATGTCACCGTGGCCTTATAGGTTGAAGTACTACGGTGGTGCACCCACGTGGCTTAAGGAGTAGCCGACTTTGAAGTACTTGGAGCATTTTGCTATTAGTCGATACTCGCCGCGAGGTATGTGAACCTCTTCCTATCTCTTCTAGCATGATATGTGTGAACTATGTAGTACGTAGACGATACGTAAAATGTATTTGATTGGTTTAAAACATAAAGTGTTATAACGGCTTTATGGGAAGTTGGTTATAATAGCTTTATGTGGATAAGCAAATACTTTGTGGTTTTTAAAAGGTAACTGATTTGAATTATAACTGGCTTGATATGTGTTAATAAAGAACTTGAAGTATTTCAAAAGATTTATGAATCGTTTTGAAAGAATGAGTAGTAATGTGTTTTGAAAGCTTAAGAGTTATACTAGCTTTATGGGAAGTTAGGTATAACGGCTTAAGAATGTAAAAAGGAATAATGTATGTGGATTTCGGAAATGAGAACAAGTATCGAACAAACCACCGCAAATGCTAATAAAGGAAAATGTATTGACTAATGAATTATTGGTAAAACAAGTAGAAACCTCCATCCGCATAAGCTAAGATAAGACAAAATGATATTACATTTTCTAGATCATGGTCAGAATAGGAATGTTATAAACAAGAATAACCTACTCGCATCGTAAGACATATATTACTCTTGTTCTAAAAGGAATTAAGTGATCAAGATTATGAACTATGAAATCTTTCAAATAAGGAACTTGAGTAATGAAACTAGGCAACCGAACTTTAGGAAAAGGATGTTGTTACTTGATTTTGAAAAGGAATGTGTTCTCGTTTACTTAAAAACGTTGGTCATTCTAATACTACGTATCGGGTGACTTTTGAAAAAGAAAGGATCTTTTAAAAGAACTTATCATGTGTAGTACTTGGAGTAAAATCCGACTTGGATGAAAAATGAAAGTACTTGAGACGTGTAACTTTCCTATGCTTGCTGTCGTGTAACTTGCCTATGTTTGCTGTTGGGTAACTTGCCTATGCTTGTTGTTGTGTAACTTGCCTATGCTTGTTGTTGTACTTGCCTACGCCATGTATGATAGCTTTATCGCGCGAAAGATCAGACTTCTTCACCGAGTCCCATGGACGGGCCGACACGATTTCATATCACCTTTCACCGAGTCCCACGGGACGGGCCGACACGATTTCATATCATCTTACACCGAGTCCCACAAGATGGGCCGACACGATTTCATATAAATCTTCACCGAGTCCCACGATGGGCCGACACGATTCCATCAGATTTCTACACCGAGTCCCACGAGCCGGGCCGACACGATTCCATATAATTCTTTACCGGTCCCATGAGGCGGCCGAGACATGTTACGATAATATCGATATATCCAGATCGCCAGCTGAGGAAGGAGTTCCACGCACGAGGATGACTTGAGGCGTGAGTCCCCGACTTGACATGATCGCTATTTATCGTGAATCGTAGTTTGGTTATCATACATGTCTCTGCTTTTTATAGATCGTTATGATTTCATTTACGATTTTACGCTTCACATACTTGGTACTTGTATCGACCTCCTTCGGGCTGCGTTCATGCCGCAGTAGAGGTACATCGGCCGTGGATCCTCGCCTACGATCACATTTCGTGTTGAAAGCTCCGTTCTTCTGAGGCTTATCTTTGCAGGTTTCCCCGAGTTGTAGTCTCTGTACATTCAGGGTACGGCGGCCCCGTTCCGTCATTGTTGTTGTAAAATCTTAGAGGTCCAGAGTAATCGCGCGGTGGTTGTAAAAAGGATAACTGCTCGGTTTTTATGTATATATACCAAGGCAATCGCTTTGGTTGGCCTGCTTATTTATCATGTCTCTATTTCATGTTTAAGGTTTTATTTCCGCTGGTTTTCTCGATGTTGTATCACCAGGGTGCCCGGTAAGGCACTACCACGCCCGGTTCGGTCTGACAGAGGTATTCTCGTGACGGGGTAGCTAACCCGCTGCATCGCCCCGACTCCCGCACCGCATGGCCACATGCATCGCATGAGGTATTCTCGCGACGCACAGAACACACCCGAGGATCATCCCGAACTCCCGCAGCTCCGCATAGGTCCCATGGACCCGCATGAGGTATTCCTCGCATCGGGGGTGGCTAACCCACGGCATCGTAACAAGTCAGGAGGGTGAGTGATATAATACTAACACAACGACTTATCGTTAAACAACATAAGCACAACAAAAATAACCTCCTTACACAAACGTCACAAGATATTAACACACGTAGCATCATAACATGTTTATCAAACGAACTTACCATACCTTCAAACATCATTTCAAGCATTTGATAAACAAATAATTAAACCGTTTTTCTTATCTTTCTTAAGTCGTTATAGCTAACTTCCCATAAGGCTAGTATAACACTTAAACTTTTTTATGAAAACCAAGTATTACTTTTCTTCCAAAATGATTCATAACTTTTTTTGAAATATTCAAGATTCTTATTAATTAGAACTCAAGTCCAAAGACATCAAAGTAAAGCCAAATTTAGTTTAACACACGTACGTCTACCGTACTATATATATTTCACAAATATCATGCTCAAAGGGATAGGAAGAATCACATACCTCCTCGGCTAAATCCACTTGCCAAGTCGGATATGAGTGTCAACCTATAATAGTCAAAACACGCCTATCAACTTCTAGTTTTACGTGGGATTCTTCTAAGTAAGATGTTATACCCCGTATTTCCAGAGTATGTACGTGAGGGCGTACGTATAAAATTTTAGCCTTAAAGTTAGGCATTGGACGAAACTTGTGCACAACCCACTAAAAGAATCGTTTTCCGACGAAACGTTTTACAAAACTTGCGTAGGGAAAATTACGGCTATGTCATTTCTAATTTTTGCGGATTTTTCCGAGAGATGAAATATTTTGGACCAACGAGAGGGTGACACTTGTCACCCTCAAGTGGACGGCAAGAGGGCCAAGGTTGGCACGTTTTTTGTGCCCTTGCACAAGTCCACCTTACACTTGCCTACCACTTGACTTCATCTTGGCCATTGCTTGGCCTATAAATACCCCCCTAACTTGAAGGTTTTCTTCATCCACAAATTATCTTCCAAGTCTCAAAATTCCCTCCTCTCTCTTGTAGTGTTTCGCCCAACACCCTTTCCTCTAGCCTAGTGGTTTCTGCCGAGAGCCCTCGGGTAGAAAAATACTCTCCAAAGTATTGTTACTATTCCCAAATACTTTAGCCTATACCTTGTAGTATTTCCAAAGTCACCTCTATACTAAAAGCCTAGAAATACTACCTTATCTCCATTAGTCACTAAATGAAACCCCAAGAGAAACTTCATAGTTGGTTGAAGTAGAAAGTAGAAGTTGTATAGAACTTCTAAGGGTTTCTTGGAGCGGATTGGAGCGCATGCACTCAGAGCTAAACCTCGCTCAGATCGACTTATATCTTGGATAATTTTGGGCTTATCGAGGTAAATATCTTATCCTTCTATTGTAATTGGGAGTTACATACTGTTGTAGTATAAGAAATAAGTATAAGATACTTAGAAGGATATTACAGAAGAGAATTGAACTATAATCACATCAGAACATGTAAAGAAGATTGAATCAGATTTACATAGGACCGTATTCTGAAGAGACTTGTATAGCTTACCGGAAGTGTTTCGCCCGATTTTCCGTAGAATTAAGAACCCTCTCGCTTAGAACTTTCTACGAGTAGTCTAGACGTTGATAGACGTATTTGACTATTATAGGTTGATACCTCGCGACATATTCGACTTGGCGGTGGATTTCATTATGAGGTATGTGATTCTTCTTATACTCTTAAGCATGATATTTTAAAATATATATATATAGTACTAGACGACGTGTTAACCGGACGTAGTTTTACCAATGTCTTTTGACTTAAGCATGAATAATAAGAATCCTCAAGTCTTTCAAAAGAATTATAAATCATTTTTGAAAGAAGAAGAATATCCGCTTTAAACAAAAGCTTAAGAGTTATACTAGCTTTATGGGAAGTTAGGTATAACGACTTAAGAAAGATAAAAAGGAACAGTTTACTTATGTGTTTATGAAAGACTTGTATTGATTCTGGAAAGTATAATAAGATGGTTTGTTGAGTAGATATATTGTGATGCTATGTGTGTTATTATCTTGTAAACGTTTGTGTAAAGAGGTTATTCTTATTGTGCTTATGTTGTTTAACGATAAGCTGTTATGTTAGTATTATATCACTCACCTCGACATGATACCGGGTTAAAGTCGCCTCCGACGCGGGTATAGCTCAGCAATGCGTGTGACTATGATTCGAGAATACCGCACGCGTCCCGGGCCTATGCGAGCTACGAGAGTTCCGTGTTAGTGTGTGGTCCTTGTGGCCATGCGTCTACGCGCCACGCGACTACGAGTCCAGGACGATGCCGAGGAGCTACCTCGATGCGGGGAATACCTCATGCGGGCCTACGTGAGTGGCCTATGCGGACTGCGGGAGTCCAGGATTAGGCATGCTTAATGATACTATGGGCGATTGTCCTTGCTTCGATCATTCGCAGCCTAGAAAGAGACCTATTTCAGTTTACCTCTTATTGCTCTTGTTTGTGATGTGGCACTATGTGCGGTTACCTTGTTTGTTTCGTACATATTTGTAAAACTGGTTTTAAAATGATATGATTTCATTTAAGTACTTTACAGTTTCACATACTTGGTACCTGTTGTACTGACCTCCTTCGGGGGGCTGCGTTCATGCCACAGGTAAGGGCAAGCAGGTGCTAGATCCGCATCCTTAGGATCTTTGCTTTGGTGTCAGGAGCTCCATCTTCTCCGGAGGCTCGACTTTTGGTATGGTTCTCCCTGATGTTGTAGATATATGTACATTCAGGGTATGGCGGGGCCCTGTCCCGCCATAGTTGTTTACATTCCTAGAGGTCTGTAGTCATGTTGTAAAGTCGATGTAATCGTTTCACTCTTTATATATATATGCCGAAGGCGATTTTTTCTCGATATAAATCGTGTCTCAATTTACATTTGTTTCATGTCTTGTTTTTATATTCACGATTACTCGATGTATGACTACTTGGGTGCCCGGGTAAGGCACTACCACAGTTCTCGAACAGGTCGTGACATAAGATTTCTCTTAGTCTACGAAAAATTGCAGACTCTCCCGCTTTCTACTCAATTCTCCACCTTTTCAAGGCCCGATAATAGTAACCAACATGCCATAAATAAGGCGCAATAATTCCGAATTTAAAGAAGGGATCACACGCCCAAACAGTAACGCGATTAACAATCTTCCCTTAACAACAATAATTAAAGAAGGGGATCACACGCCCAAACTAACGCGATTAACAATCTTCCTTAACAAAACAATAATTAAAGAAGGGATCACACGCCCAAACGGAACGCGATTAACAATCTTCCCTTAACAACAATGTAAATACCCAAAGCAAATCTGACCAAAGTAAATACAATCCTAAGTTGGGGTCCTTGGCCAACTTTTACAATTTTACTTATCCAATTACTTCATTAGTCTTCCAACTTATATTCCAATCTTTATATAAGTTATAGTTTCTTGTTGTTAACTTCTTAGTAAGTAATGGATACATTTTACCATTTTAATGGCTAATATGCCAATTCTCCTTTTAACATCTTAACAAGATCCAAATCTTTCCTTATATCTCATACTCCATAATATACTTCCAATATATGTATAATATCTAATATACATAATAATCAACTTCACAAAGAGGTTAAGGTTCATTGCCTCAATTTAGCCCAAAACTATCCAAGAACTTAAAGTCGTTCCTAAGCAAGTTTTAGCTCCAAATCTTTGTGTTCCAAACCACCACAAGTCACCTTTAGAAGTTCCTAACCAACTTCTATTCAAGAATTAACTCCAAAAAGTGAAGAACACTAAGGCTCCATTTTTGGCATGCTCTCGGCCAAGGGGGGTTTTTAGAGGCTAGGTTGTGAAATCTTGTCTAACTCTTGGTTACTAATATTCCTAATACATTAAGGAAGAACGCTTACAAATTTAAGAATTATTGGACAACAATTGCTCAAAAATTGAGGCTTTGGACGAGAACACTAGGAAAGGGAGAGAAAATATTTTCAAGTCTTGAAATGTTCTAAGTGTGGAAGATTTTCATCAACTAGAGGGGTTTATATAGGACAACCAAGGGCTAGGATTGAAACATGTGTATGGTATAGATTGAGGACATGTGTTTGTGTGGGTCCCTTTGTCCACCACCTCACAAATACCATGCAAGACTTTTGGCCACTTGTCTTGCCTACTAACTTGCAAAAAAACTGTCCACTATGCCATGCAAGACTTTGGCCACTTGTCTTGCCCACTAGTCTTGAAAAATGTCCACCCATGTCTACTTGGGGTGACACATGTCGCCATCCTATTGGTCCAAAATATTTATCTCTCGGAAAAAAATTTCATAATTTGAAAAAATAAATAAATATTGAAAACGTAAAATTTCCTTCACAAGGTTCGGAATATTTTCCGTCGGAAAACAATTCTTTCATTCTTACCCTAAATAGGGTTTATACATTCGTACGTACGTCCTTACATACATACTCCGGAACTACGGGGTATAACAGCGGTAAAGTCACATAAGTTTGCCCATAAAGGTATACTGCCCAGCCCATTCTGGGACGCAGTAAAGTCACATAAGTCTTCCCATAAAGGTATACTGCCTGGCCCATTCTGGGACGCGGTAAAGTCACATAAGTCTGCCCGTAAAGGTATACTGCCCGACCCATTCTGGGACGCGGTAAAGTCACATAAGTCTACCCACAAAGGTATACTTCCCGGCCCATTCTGGGATGCGGTAAAGTCACATAACGTAACCTGGCCCATTTGTGGGACTCGGTGTATCACATAACGTAACCCGACCCATTTGTGGGACTCGGTGTATCAAATAACGTAACCCGGCCCATTTGTGGGGCTCGGTGTATCACATAACGTAACCCGGCCCATTTGTGGGACTCGGTGTATCACATAATGTAACCTAACCCATTTGTGGGACTCGGTGTATCACATAACGTAACCCGGCCCATTTGTGGGACTCGGTGTATCACATAACGTAACCCGGCCCATTTGTGGGACTCGGTGTATCACATAACATTTTAAACCATATTTTTTTACTTCTTCTTAAGTCGTTATAATAACTTTCCATAAAGCTATTATAACATCCTTTCATTTTGGAGAACTTAAGGCACTTTCATTTCTTACAACATTAGGGAAAACTAAACCCAAAAGTACTACGTACATGCATACTTATAAAAGAATCAAGCCACACTTTCTTTTTTAAATCAATAAACTTCTTCTTTTTTTAAAAACTCAAGTTACATACTCTTTTGAAATCAAGTAACTTACACTTTTAAAACCAAGTAACTTATGCCTTTAAATCAAGTTACTTCTACTCTTTAAATTAAGTAACATATACTTTTCAAATCAAGTTACTTATTCTCTTTGAATCAAGTAACATATACTTTTCAAATCAAGTTACTTATTCTCTTTGAATCAAGTAACATATACTTTTCAAATCAAGTCATTTCTACCTTTAAGAATCAAGTCCCATAACTTGAAAAATAAAGTCTCATAACCTTTTAAGAAATCAAGATTCATAGTCTTAAAACTTCATAATATAAACTCTTTAAAATCAATTTACTTACTTAAATTAAATCAAGTCACATAGCTTTAAATCAAACTTCATAACTGCCTAACAATTCTTACCAACGTCTCCCATAAGACTTGGAAAGGACGTAGGATAACTTATATTACACCCCGTAATTCAGGTCATGCTTTTGAGAACGTATGAAAGGAATTGAGACTTAAATTTTAGAATGTTGGGTTGACGAAATGTTTCGGATGGGTTTTTAGTCAACTTTGAGGCGGTTTATGTCCATTCGCATTAGGAGTTCCTAGGTGTTTCAAAGGCCTAGTATGTAGTTCGTTGAGTCTAGTTCCCAACGCAACGAACCGTTCGTCGATAGGACATCGGAGTAGAAAATTATGGAAGTTACAAGTTCAGTGCGTTGTTGAGCAAAAAAGAATTTTCAGTCAGGGGCCGCAGCGCCGCGGCGCCGGATGCAGGGCCACGGCGCCGGACATACTGAAAAATTCTCTGAAGTTGCAGCGCCGCAGCGCCGGAATGCAGGGCCGCAGCGCCGGAAGTGATGAAGGTTTGCAGAGGTTTCAGCGCCGCGGCGCCGGCTGCAGGGTCGCGGCGCCGAGGCAGAGTTTTTGCGAAATCTGTGGAAAAAATCAGAAGTTACTTTTTAAAAAGGCCATGGGTGGGTGACAAGTGTCACCCCCCCCCCCCCATCTGATTTTGTGCATGTCCTATTTATTGACCAAGTCTTGAAGACTTGGTCATTCTTGAAAGCTCTCCCTTCTCTCTAAAAAAATCATCCCTCTCCCTTCTCTCTAGAAATTCAAGAAGAAACCAAGGCTTAGAGAAAATTCAAAAAGGTGGCAAGAAGGAAACATGTTGACAAGCTTGTAGGAGGTTTGTGGAAGTGATTGTGGAAAGAAGGCAAGTGAAGTTGTTGGACTAATTTGGGTAAACCTTAAGGTAACAATCCTTTCTTTTTTTGCTAGTAAATTGTGTTGCATGTGAGGAAGAAGGAACTTGTATTTGTCGATAATGCCTTTAGGTATATTGCATGTAGAAAAACAATTTGGATTTGAAAGGATTGGATAAGAATGATATATGAGCATGTTATAGCCAAGATACTACCTTAAACTTATTGAATTAGTTGTTATGTATTGTGGGGCAGAATTTTACACATCCAAGATTAGGTGTGTAATCCCCTTTGTATTGATTAGATTGTTGGGCCTTAAAAGTGGCGTTGGATGTTGAATTCGGACCTTGAAAAGGTGGCAAAGTATGTAGAAACAAAGGAAGTGCTGTCCAATTTTCCGTAGAATAAGGGACTTTTCAATTAGAATGTTCTACGTTGAAGATAGAGGCTAATGGACGTATTATGGTCATTATAGGTTGACATACTACGTGCGGTATATTGGACTTGCGAGTGGATTGACCCGAAGAGGTATGTGGAACTTTCCTATCTCTTGAGCATAAGTAGTTGCACTTATATAGTACGGTAGACGTACAAGACTTTGATATCCCTTACTTGTTTTAAGAGTGGCCAAGTTGGGTGAGTAAGGGGGATTAACTCACTTCTTTAAAAAGTATTAAGGATGTCTTAAGTTTTCAAAGTTAAGGGACTTGAAGTGTTTTAAGTATATGATACTTGTTTCGTTTTATAAGTATAAGTCCCTTGGATATAGGGAAATGTATTTGACTAATGTATAAAGTTAATATAACGACTTTATGGGAAGTTGGTTATATTAGTCGTATGGAAGGTTAACAAAAGAAAGATTTACTCTAAGTAAAATAAAGTAAGGATAAATGATTTGAATTTAGGGAAGGCAAATTGATTTTAAGGCATCAATTGCCTAAGGTTTTGATTTAGAAGCCTATTATATTTCTAAAAAGAAATGTGACTTGTCTTAAAAGTAGTCGTAATCGATACTACGGTTATTAGTATCTTGGAAGTTTTATATAAAAGGATTCTGTTCTAAAAGGTTAGAGGTGCGTGGTACTTGGGTTGAATTCTCGATTTTCTCTTAAATGACATGTTAGTGCCTTAAGTAAACTAAAATGAGAGGGTATATTAATAATGTTAATAAGTAGTTGTGGATTTCTTAACTTGCTTATGTTATGATAAGCGTGGCGCTTTATGTTATGTATAATAGCCGGTTGTGCTAGGTTATGTATTCTTACGGGGTAGACCCCGGGTTATTACTTATTCCATGGATTTGCTACCCATGATGCGAGTGCGGCGTTTGTACTCATTGCGGGCCCACCGGGCCCATGCGGGTGAAATAGTCCCATGCGGGTGAAATAGTCTCATGCGAGGCGGATGACCTCATGCGGGTCCACAGGACCTATGCGGGTGAAATAATCCCAGGAGTAGGATTGCTTAATGATACTACGGGCGGGTGACCCTGTTTTGATCGTGAGCTCCTATTTTTATGCAGTAAAGTTTATACTTGTCACTCTCAGTGTTAGTAAGGCACAGTGCACTGTAATTTGATTATCATCCATGTCTTCAGTTTTATTTAGACTTATAATATTATTACAGTATTTTCCAGTTTTACATACTTGGTACATATTGTGTACTGACCCCCTTCCTCGGGGGCTGCGTTCATGCCGCAGGTAAGGGTAAGCAGGTGGTGGATCCTCATTCCTAGGATCACTGGTCTGGTGTCAGAGGCTCCATTTCTTCGGAGGCTTGTTTTGTTGGTACGGTTTTCCCTGATGTTGTAGATATTATGTACATTCAGGGGTATGGCGGGGCCTTATCCCGCCACAGTTGTTATTCCTAGAGGTCTGTAGTCATGTTTGGGGTTTGGGCTGTAAGAACAGGTTGTACTGTTTTACTTTTGGTTATGTTTATATTATGGAAGGCGGCCTTATCGGATGGCCTGTGATGTTTATGTATTGTGTATGTTCCGCTGCTATTCTCTGATGTATACCTGAAAGGTGCCTGTGTAGGCACCGGGCGCCCTGGTCGGTCGTGACAACTTAGATATGCCCTTAACATAGAATCAACAACATGAATACTTCTTAACTTCTAAGAGTAGGAGGAATCATGAAATAATATCACAAGGATATTTCATACGTAGAATCATGCCAAAAGAAGGAAGAGGTTCACATACCTCGTGAAGACTAACGACAAGTAGCAATACGATCCAATGTATTTCAACCTATAATGACGATAGAACTTCTATCAATATCATACTTTCTAGTATAAGACTTATACCAAATAATTCCCTCTAAATCTACGGAAATTTGGGCAGCACTTCCTTTGTTTCTACGTGCTTTTCCACTTTTTTCAAGGCCCGAAATTAATAATCAACATGCCACATTTAAGGCGCAACAAACCAACAATTTAAAGGGTATTATATGCCTAACATGACGTATAAAATTCTGCCCCACAATTAATGTAAAACTGTCCAATAACTTGAGCTATTTTCGGCAATCACAAGGATAACACCACATCTATTCTTTTCCAATTCCTTTTTAATCCAAGTTGTTATTGTAACATGTTGTATAGTCTAAATTAATAATAACAACTATAACCCCTTTCTTATATAACATGTGACGATTATAACTATCGACCAAACTGATTTCCAATTTTAATGGCTAACTTGCCAATCTCGGATTTAAGCTTCCAAATTCCATAACATTTATCAATCTTCATTCTAAATATCACATGCTCATCTATCAACTACTACAACATGAAATCTTGAATTACAATAGCAAGACAGAGATTATTACCTCTTTATGCCCAAATACAATCCAAAACCTAAAATCGATCCTTAGCAACTTTAGCTCCTCTTCTTGACGTTTCAATCCACTCCAAGAAACCTTTGGAAGCTTATGAAGAACTCCTCTACAAGTTGAAACTCCAAGTATGAAAAACCCCTTAGGTTTTCATGTTGCGACTAACGTAAAAACGTAGTTTTTCCGGAATTTTTGTGTTGGGATATCCTTAGAATACCTTTAGGGATCTTGGGTTTGAATATTGGGATTTATGAAGAAAGATTGCAAAATTTTTGTTGCTCAAGAGAGCTTATGGCCGATAGATTTGTAAAGGAACCCACTAGGTTCTCTAAATTTTTCTAAGTGTTGAAATGATCTAGTATTGAACTAGTATATACTTATATAACACAACCAAGGGCTATGATCAAACCAAGTGTGTGGCTAGGATCTTAGTCAATATTAGTCAATAATGTCAAGCTCTCCACTTGGTCTTTCTTGACCAAGACATTTCGACCAAGCCATGTGGAGGGTGACACGTGTCTCCCTCCTATTGGTCTACAATATTCCATTTCCCGAAATTTCTATAATTGGTCAAAATATCGAAAACCGTGCGGGCCCCACACAGACGTAAAATTTCTCGGGTAGGCCTCACGTGACCCAATCCGAAAATAAATTTTCACAATTCTAATAAATTCCATACGTCTCAAATAACACTTTTTGAGAATCTAATTCTCATCAACGAACATTTTCCTTTCCGAAGTTCGGAAGATTTTCCTTCGAAAAAACAATTCTTCCTTTCGTACCAATCTTTAAAGTCTTGATTCCTTACGTACATTCTCTTAAACATATCCTGGAATTACGGGGTGTAACATTCTCTCCCCCTTAGAAACATTCGTCCCCGAATGTTCTTTCGGAGCTCAATCTAAACATTTCTCTATATAGTCTCATAAAACTACACTTAATGAAACCTAATTATGCCACATATGGCCCTAATACATCGCACATACATATCCATCCATCATAAGCCAAACGAGGAATCAAATCCAAAGGGTGCATCATCATTATTTACCCCCATTCATGGCCTAAAAGGATTCTCTTCTCGTACTTCCAAACTTATTCTAGCATACGTACATAATCTCAATCATCGTTTCTGTTTTCTAATCCTTGGAGTTACTATATCCAACTTGGCCCATTTTTGACTCTCACGACCCGGTCCTGGTGGAACGCGTCCACGAACTCGTTCAACGACTAACTAAACTTGGGCCTTACACCCTCGTGACCCTATCACATAGCGGGACTACCTCAAACTGACCACACTCCATTCCAGGCTACGGGTTGACCCGTAATCAGCACACAACCCGATCCATTATCGCACTTAATTCTCATTCTTGGTCCGAAATAAATCTTACTACCCGAGAAGGCCTTATACCTCTAAGGTCTCATCGGTTATCAATATTCTAAGGTTCACAATTATTCCATTTACAAGCTTTCATTATCAGTCCCCACATACGGAAAATGTAGCTTCTCAAAATTGTCACGACTGCCTCGGCCCGTGATCTGCCTTACCCGGCACCCAAGTAGACATACATCAGAGTAACCAGCGAATATAAACTTGCAAACATGAAACAGTGTAAAATAAGAACAGTCTATCCAAAGAAAATTTGTCTTCGGCATGTATATAAATACCAAAAGTGAACAGTTACATCCCAACTTTACAACAGACTACAGCACTTAAGAAGGTGTAACACTATGACGGACAGTGGCCGTCATACCCTGAATGTACAAAACATCTACAACACTGTGGAGAACCAGCAAAAGTCGAGCCTCCGAGAAATGGAGATCCCGACACTGACTAAAGATCCTAAGAATGAGGATCCACCACCGCTTCCTTACCGCAGATGAACGCAGCCGAAGGAGGTCGATAACAGTACCAAGTATGTGAAAGCGTAAAGTATCGATATATATAATTATAACATTTTAAAACCAATTCACAAATATGTACGAAACAACCAAGTTAACCGCATAAGTGCCATCATAAACAAGAGCAAAAATAGATATAATGTAATCGGTCTTTTCTAGGCCTCTAATGATCGGGCAAGGCCAATCGCCCATAGTATCATTATGCGAGCCTAATCTCGAACTCCCGCAGCCCGCATAGGCCCCTAGGCCCGCATGAGGTATTCTCGTGACGGGGTAGCTAACCCACGACATCGCCCCGACTCCCGCACCGCATGGCCACATAGCGTGCAGGTATTCCTCGTGACGGCCAATACACCCGGAGTGATCATCCCGAACTCCCGCAGACTCCGCATAGGTCCCATGGACACGCATGAGGTATTCTCGACGGGGCGCTAACCCACTCAGATCGTAACAAGTCGTGAGGTGAGTGATATAATACTAACACAACGGCTTATCGTTAAACAACATAAGCACAACAAGAATAACCTCCTTACACAAGCGTCACAAGATACTAACACACGTAGCATCAAAACATGTTTATCAAACCAACTTACCATACCTTCAAACATCATTTCAAGCATTTGATAAACAAATAACTAAACCGTTTCTTATCTTTCTTAAGTCGTTATAGCTAACTTCCCATAAAGCTAGTATAACACTTAAACTTTTTATGAAAACCAAGTATTACTTTTCTTCCAAAATGATTCATAACTCTTTTTGAAATATTCAAGATTCTTATTAATTAGAACTCAAGTCCAAAGACATCAAAGTAAAGCCAAATTTAGTTTAACACACGTATGTCTACCGTACTATATATATTTCACAAATATCATGCTCAAAGGGATAGGAAGAATCACATACCTCCTCGGCTAAATCCACTTGCCAAGTCGGATATGTCGCGCGCAGAATGTCAACCTATAATAGTCAAAACACGCCTATCAACTTCTAGTTTTACATGGGATTCTTCTAAGTAAGATTTCTCTTAATCTACGAAAAATAGTGCAGCACCTCCCCCGTTTCTACTCAATTCTCCACCTTTTTCAAGGCCCGATAATAGTAACCACCATGCCATAAATAAGGCGCAATAATTCCGAAATTTAAAGAAGGGGATCACACGCCCAAACGGAACGCGATTAACAATCTTCCCCTTAACAACAACAATAATTAAAGAAGGGGATCACACGCCCAAACGGAACGCGATTAACAATCTTCCCCTTAACAACAACAATAATTAAAGAAGGGGATCACACGTCCAAACGGAACGCGATTAACAATCTTCCCCTTAACAACAATGTAAATACAGTCCAAAGTAAATACAGTCCTTAAGTAAATACAGTCCTTAAGTTGGGGTCCTTGGACAACTTTTACAATTTTACTTATCCAATTACTTCATTAGTCTTCCAACTTATATTCCAATCTTTATATAAGTTATAGTTTCTTTGTTGTTAACTTCTTAGTAAGTAATGGATACATTTTTACCATTTTAATGGCTAATATGCCAATTCTCCGTTTAACATCTTAACAAGATCCAAATCTTTCCTTATATATCATACTCCATAATATACTTCCAATATATGTATAATATCCAACATACATAATAATCAACTTCACAAAGAGGTTAAGGTTCATTATCTCAATTTAGCCCAAAAATATCCAAGAACTTAAAGTCGTTCCTAAGCAAGTTTTAGCTCCAAATCTTTGTGTTCCAAACCACCACAAGTCACCTTTAGAAGTTACTAACCAACTTCTATTCAAGAATTAACTCCAAAAAGTGAAGAACACTAAGGCTCCATTTTTGGCATGCTCTCGGCCAAGGGGGGTTTTTAGAGGCTAGGGTGTGAAATCTTGTCTAACTCTTGGTTACTAATCTTCCTAATACATTAAGGAAGAACACTTAGAAGTTTAAGAATTATTGGACAACAATTGCTCAAAAATTGGGGCTTTGGACGAGAACACTAGGAAAGGGAGAGAAAATATTTTCAAGTCTTGAAATGTTCTAAGTGTGGAAGATTTTCATCAACTAGAGGGGTTTATATAGGACAACCAAGGGCTAGGATTGAAACATGTGTCTGGTATAGATTGAGGACATGTGTTTGTGTGGGTCCCTTTGTCCACCATCTCACAAATACCATGCAAGACTTTTGGCCACTTGTCTTGCCCACTAACTTGCAAAAAACCGTCCACTATGCCATGCAAATGCCATGCAAGACTTTGGCCATTTGTCTTGCCCACTAGTCTTGAAAAACGTCCACCCATGTCCACTTGGGGTGACACATGTCGCCCTCCTATTGGTCTAAAATATTTATCTCTCGGAAAAAAATTTCATAATGGAAAAAAAAAATATTGAAAAGGTAAAATTTCCTTCACAAGGTTCGGAATATTTTCCGTCGGAAAACAATTCTTTCATTCTTACCCTAAATAGGGTTTATACATTCGTACGTATGTCCTTACATACATACTCCGGAACTACGGGGTATAACATTACATCCCCCTTAGAAACATTCGTCCCGAATGTTCCTCCAAGATTCGATTAACTCAGATAATGACATAGTCCCTCATAACTTGAACAATTTGCAAAATGCCACATATGGCCACAATAGAACACTTAAGTACATACGAAAATTAAAATTAACCAGTAGGAAAGTGAGTTACCTGGAGGTGTGGGGAATAAGTGAGGATACTTCTGCCTCATGACCTCCTCCGCTTCCCACGTCATCTCCTCTCTGTTCTCGTTCCGCCATAAGACTCGACTAAGCCACATCCTTTGTCCGCAGTCACCTAACCTGACGATCGAGTATCGCTATGGGAATCTCCTTATACGATAACCCCTCTGTCACATGGACATCATCAATCGGGTGCACTCTAGACGGATCTCCGATACATCTCCTCAACATAGAAACATGAAAAACTGGATGTACTGCCTCCAGATCGGACGGCATCCAACTCATAGCAACCTTTCCTACCCGACGGACAATCTGATAAGGCCCAATGTACCTTGGGCTACGCTTCCCTTTCTTCCCAAACCTCATCACACCCTTCATGGGTGACACCTTCAGGAAAACCCAATCAGCAACCTCAAACTCCAAATGTCGACGCCGATGATCCGCGATACGACTTCGCTGACTCGAGCTATCAATAACCGCTCTGGATAAGCTTCACCTTATCCACCACTGAACCAAGTCCGGCACGACTAATCGCACTCACCCACATCAAACCAGCCTATCGGTGACCGCACTCTCACATATAAGGCCTCATAAGGCGCCATCGGATACCGGAGTGGTAGCCGTTGTTATACGCAAACTCTACTAGCGCAAATGATCCTCCCTACACTTCGAAATTAATAACACAGCTCGCAGATATCCTCGCGTCCGGATAGTACGCCCGCCGTCCGCTTGGCCCGAGGATGAAATGCGATCGAGGCTCACTCGCCCCTAATCCTTCTCGGAAAGACCTCCGTAAGTTAGTCAAATCCGGGCTCTGTCCGATATGATAGATATAGGGACCCCATGCGGTCACGATCTCTGATGTAAAGTCTAGCGTAATTCTCGGCCGAAAAGTCGTCTGACGGAAGAAAGTGGGCGGATTTCACACTGTCGACGATAACCCGGATGGAATCATGCTTCATCCGAGTGCGAGGTAATCTGTAATAAAGTCCATATTGATCACCTCCCACTTCCATGTCGGAATCTCTATAGCTCGCAACAACCCACCGGGCCTCCGTGCTCCACCTGACTCGACAACTCGGGCACCGAGCAACAAACTCGCAATGTCCCTCTTCGTGCCGCCCCACCAATACAGACCGAGGTCGTGGTACATCTTTGTCGACCCGGATGGATAGAGTAACGCGCTACGCGTGGCTTCCTAGAACTCCGTCGCCAAGTCCTGCAATGTCCGAACACACAACTCGCCTCAAACCTTAGCACCCCATCGTGCTACTCAAATGACCTTCCTCACGAAGAGTCGTATCTCGATATCGTGTCATAATCGGATCCTCATACTGTCGCCTCTTCACCTCCTCGACGATGGAAGACTCGGCAACCTCTCGAACCCGAACCCCACTACTATCAGAATCAATCAATCGGACTCCAAGGCTCGCTAGTGTCACGACCCGAACCCGGGCCCGTGACTGGTGCCTTACCCCGGGCACCCAAGTAGACATACATCAGAGTAATCAGCGGAATATAAAACAAGACATGAAATAATAAGAAGTGCGAAACAGTTTATCTGAGGAAAATTGCCCTTCGGCATATATATATAACAACTAGAACAGTTACATCCCCTTTTTATTTTTTTACAACTCTGCCCACAACAGTACTACAGACCTCTAAGAATGATATAACAACAACGACGGGACAGGGCCCCGCCATACCCCTGAATGTAAGCACCTACAACAACAGGGGACTATACCAAAGATAAGCCTCCGGAGAAACGGAGCTTCCCAAACGCTGAACTGTGACCCTATGAGCGAGGATCAACACTGGTGTACCTCTACCTGCGGCATGAACGCAGCCCCCCGAAGGAGGTCAGTACAACAGGTACCAAGTATGTGAAACTGAAAATACTGTAAATGAAATCATAATAGTCTATATAAACAGAAGACATATATGATAACCAATTTACGATACACAATATGTAAGCAGTCACGTCAAGTCAGGGACTCACGCCCTCAAAGTCATTACTCAACTACAACAATGGGTCTCACGCCCACCACATCAATCATGCCCGTGGAATACCTTCCTCACTGCCGGCAGTCTATGATGTAATAACACCAAGGAGTACACATGAACATGTCACAACCTGCCCGGCTCGTGGATCGTGCCTTACCCGCACCCAAGTAGTCATACATCGAGTAATCGAATATAAAACAAGACATGAAACAGCTTGTAAAATGAGACACGCTTTATGTGAGAAAATGTCGCTTTCGGCATATATATATAAACATAGTTTTGCAGCTACATCCCAACTGCATAATAGACTACGCACTCTAAGAAGATAACAACTACTATGGCGGGACAAGGCCCCGCCATACCTGAATGTACAAAACTATATACAACAACAGGAGATCATACCTAAACGCCGAGCCTCCGAGAAGATGAAGCTCACGACACCAAAGCAAAAGATCCTAAGGATGTGGATCTAGCACTGCTTGCCCTTACTGCGGCATTTAACGCAGCCCCGGGCGAGGTCGATAACAGTACCAAGTATGTGAAAGCAGAAAGTACTTAAATGAAATCAAAGTATTTAAAACAATTTGTAAATACAATCGGTTCAATTGCACATAGTGCCATATCACAAACAAGAACAATAATAGGTAAATCAGAATGTCTTTTCTAGGCCGCGAATGATCGGGCAAGGCCAATCGCCCATAATATCATTATGCGTGCCTAATCTCGACTCCCGCACCGCATAGGTCACACACATACCCGCATTTAGGTATTCTCGCACGGGGATAGCTAACCCCGCATTCTCCTCGACTCCCGCATCCGCATAGTCTCAATAGACCGTAGTCACACAGCATCGCATAGGGCATCCCCGTGACGGATAAAACACCCGAATGATCAATCACGAACTCCCGTAGCTCCGCATAGTCACACCTTGAGATCGCATAGTCGTATAGACCGCATCAAGGGTGGCAAGCCCTCGGTATAACAAGTCAAGGGGGTACATGATATAATAACAGTACAACGGTGTTAGCGTTTAACAACGTAAGCACAACAAGAATAACATCACAAGACACTAACCCACGTAGTATCATAACATGTTTACTTATCAAACCATCTTACTATACTTTGCAGAAGTCAATACAAGATTTTCACAAACAAACAAGTAAAACCGTTCCTTTTATCTTTCTTAAGTCGTTATACCTAACTTCCCATAAAGCTAGTATAACTCTTAAGCTTTCTGTTAAAAATCCAGTATTACTCTTCTTTTAAATATGATTCGTAATTCTTTTGAAATACTTCAAGGTTCTTATTATTCAGGCTTAAGTCAAAAGACATTGCCGTATAACTATGTTCAGTTAACACACGTACGTCTACCGTACTATATATATATATATATATATTTTAAAATATCATGCTCAGGAGTATAGGAAGAATCACATACCTTCTCGGCGAAATCCACCTGCCAAGTCGAATATGTCGCGCGCAGAGAATCAGCCTATAATAGTCAAATACGTCTATCAACGTCTAGACTATTCTGTAAACAGTTCTAAGTAGAGGGTTCTCTATTCTACGGAAAATTGGGCAGCACTTCCCTACCCGACAAGCTACTCAAGTCTACTGTAAAAACAGTCCTATGTAAGTACAGTTCAATTATTCTTCATTTATACCCTTCTACTGTGATAACAGTTCAATTCTATTCTTTAATATTCTTCTATATCTTATACTCAAGTCTTAACTATTCTTATATGTAATATCCAATTACAATAGAAGGACAAGAGTATTTACCTCGATAAGCCCAAAAATTATCCAAGTTAAATGTCGCTCCTGAGCAAGGTTTAGCTCCTAATTGCACGCTCCGATAGCTCCAAGAACTCTTAGAAGTTTCTAACAACTTCTACTTAAATACTATAAGGGATTTGGGCTAGGGTATTTTGGTATAGTAACTATACTAGAAGGCAACTTCTACAAGGGGGTATTCGCCAAGGGCCTTCTGGGGAGGAGGGCTCTTGGACGAGAATACTACAAAGAGAGGGGGGAGGATTTTCAAGATTTGGAGAGTGATTTGTGGATGAAGAAAACCTTCAAGTTAGGGGAGTATTTATAGGCCAACCAATGGCCAACCAATGGCCAAGATGAAGCCAAGTGCTATGCAAGTGTAGGGTGAGGATTTAGGCAAGTGTCCTTATCCATCTACTACACAAAAATATCCTACCAACTCCTTGACAAAACAAGCCACAAAATCGTCCAAATGGACGCCTCAAATCCGCCAACTAGAGGGTGACAAGTGTCGCCCTCTCGTTGGTCCAAAATGTTTCGTCTCTCGGAAAAATCCGCAAAAATAATAAATGACATAGCCGGAATTTTCCCTTCGCGAAGTTTGGAAAACGTTTCGTCGGAAAACGATTCTTTTCGTGTGTTGTGCACAATATTTTCGTCCTTAATGTCTAACTAAGGCTTAACTCAGACGACGCCTCACGCATATACTACTGAAATACGGGTATAACATTCTCCCCTCCTTAGAATCATTCGTCCCGAATGTTCCTTCCCAAGACAGATAACGATAAAGGCTCCTCATAATTTAAACAAGTTACAAATGCCACACATGGCCACAATACAACACTTAGGCAAATATGACAATGAAAATTTACAAAAAGGAAAGTGAGTTACCTGGAGGTGTGGGGAATAGGTGAGGATACTTCTGCCTCATGACCTATCAGCTTCCCACGCCATCTCCTCCCTGAGCTCGTTCCGCCACAAGACTTTGACGGAAGCCACGTCCTTGGTCCGCAGACGCCTAACCTGACGATCGATTATCGCTATGGGAATCTCCTCATACGACAACCCCTGGCCACCGACATCGCCAATCGGTGCACTAGATGGATCCCCGATACATCTCCTCAAAGATAGAAACATGAAACACGGATGCACGCCTCCGTGTCGGACGGCAGATCCAACTCATAGGCAACCTTGCCTACCTCGCGGACAACTGACACGCCCAATGTACTGGCCGAAGTTTCCTCTTCCCGAATCTCATCACACCCTTCATGGGTGATACCTTCAGGAAAACCCAATCATCAACCTCGATCTCCAGATGTCGACGACGATGATCTGCATATGACTTCGCCGACTCGAGCCGCCAAGAATCGCCCCGGATAAGATTCACCTTATCCATCGCTCGCCGCATCAACCGTCCCACTAATCGCACTCGCCCACATCGAACCAGCCTATCGGCGATCTACACTTCCTCCCATACAAGGCCTCATAAGGAGCCATCTGAATACTGGAGTGGTAGCTATTATTATATGCAAACTCAACTAGAGGCAAATGATCCTCCCAACCACTCGAAGTCAATAACACAGCTCGCAACATATCCTCAAGAGTCTGGATAGTGCGCCACCGTCCGCTCTGCTCGTGGATGGAATGCGACTGTGCTCACTGCGTCCCTAAACCTTCGAAGGACTCAGCTTAGCCGTGAACCGGGCTCATCTATCCGATATGATTGAAATAGGGACTCCATGCGATGCGACGATCTCTCTGATGTAAAGTCCGCATAATCCTCACCAAAAGGTCGTCCGACGGGAAGAAAGTGGGCTGATTTCGTCACCATCGACGATAACCCAAATAGAATCATGCTTCCTGAGCGAGGTAATCCCGTGATAAAGTCCATGTTGATCACCTCCCACTTCCGTGCCGGGATCTCTATCGCGCAATAATCCACCAGCTTCGTGCTCTATCTTTACCCGCCGACAACACGCACCGAGCTACAAACTCGCAACGCCCTCTTCAAGCCATCCCACCAATACATAGATCTAAGGTCGTGGTACATCTTGGTCGACCGATGGATAGAGTAACGCTGCGCGCGTGCTTCCCCGTAACTCCGCCAAGTCCTCAAATATCCGAACACACAACTCGCCAAACCTTAGCACCCCATCGTGCTACTCGCGACCCTTCCTCACGAAGAGCCGTATCACGATACGAATCAAAACCGGATCCTCAAACTGCCTCTTCACCTCCTCGACGATGGAAGACTGCAACCTCGCGAACTCGAACCACACTGCTATCAGAATCAATCACACGGACACCAAGGCTCGCTACCTGATGTAAATCGCGAACCATGCCGCTCCTCTCTGGCTGCACATCTGATAGACTCCCCATCGACCTACGACTAAGAGCATCCGCCACAACATTGGCCTTCCCGTGGTACAGATATCGACGCCATAATCCTTAAGCAACTCTAACCACCGCCTTCGCCGTAAGTTCGCCTCCTCTGGTCAAGATATACCGAGGCTCTTGTGGTCTGTATAAATATCCACGAACCCCATACAAATAGTGCCTCCGGATCTTCGGCGTGAATCACCGCCGCTAACTCAAATCACGCGGGTAGTTCCTCTCATGCTTCTTAAGTCGCCTGACGCTGCATAATATAACCTTTCCTCGCTACATCAACACACATCCCAACCCGATGCCCGACGATCACAATACACCACGTAGCCGCCCGACCTCCGGAAGAGTAAGAACGGGAGGTCGCCGCCTCCTTCAAGAATCGGAAACCTCGCCACAAGCATCACCATCAAACTTAGCCGCTTTCCGAGTCACCTAGTCAATGGTGCGAGATAGAAGCAAACTTCCACGAACCGATAGTAACTCGCAAGGCCCGTAAAATCGCGCACTGCTTCGAGTAAGAGTTCAGGCCAAGTCCTCGATCGCTTCAATTCGCCGTATCCACCCGAATGCCATCACCCACAATATGCCCAAGAAAAGCCATCAAGTCAACCGTAACTCACATTTCAAAACTTGGCGATAAATCGCTGGTCTCGAGAACTCTCAAAGACAGCCTCAAATGCTCGCATGCTCCCGCCTGGCGAGAATAAACCAAGATATCATCAATAAACACTATCACAAACGTGTCCAAAATGGTTTGAACACTCGGTTCATCAAATCAATGAATCTACGAGCATTGGTCAACCCAAAAGACATGACCAACTCATAATGCCCGTGCACGTCCGAATGCGATCCTAGGAACATCCGCCTCTCGACTAACTCGATGATAGCCCGACCGCAGATCAATCTTGAGAAACATCTCGCACTCGCAATCCGGTCGAACAAATCATCAATCTCGGAAGCGGGTATTCGTTTAATGGTCACCTTGTTCACCGCCAGATCAACACACATGCGCAGCTGGGCCCCGCTTTTCTTCTTCACGAACACACCGCGCTTCCTGGAGAAACACTAGGTCCGATGAAGCCCTTTCTCCAAAGAAATCTCTCACCGTCCTTCAACTCTATCAACTCGGAAGGTGCCATTCTATGGCGGTATGGAAATAGGCCGAGTGTCCGCAAAGACATCGATACAAAACTCTATCTCCTCTCGTGAGGATACCCGAGGTCGTCTGAAACACGCCCGGGAACTTCGACTATCGAATCGATCAAAACTGCACCGCAGCCTCGTGATCAAACACCCGAATGAGATGGTAGATATACCCTTCTCGCACCATCTTCCTAGCCTCGAGGTAGGAAATAAACCTACCCCGGCGATACATGTTCCTCCCACTCAACAACCGGCCTCAGAAATCGAACTGCACTCTCTCCTCGCAGCTACATTGGCGTAGCAGAAGCTAGCCAATCCATACCCATGATCACATCGAAATCACCATGTCCAACTCTATCAAGTCGGCTAGGTCCGACGATCAGATATGGTCACCGGACAAGCCCTATATACCCGCCGAGCTACCACCGAATCACCCATCGCGTAGCTACCTCGAAAGGGTCTATGGACTCGTGCTCTATCCCTATCCTACTAGCACAAGTGGGAGATATATAGATGCAGTAGAACCCGGATCTATCAAAGCATACACATCGACTCCAGAAACTGATAAGGTACATGTGACGACGTCAGGTGAGGCCTCCTGATCCTGCCGGCTAGACAAGGCATAAATGCGGTTCTGAGGACCGCTAGAACTGGGACCCGCGCCACGACCTGCCGCGACTGGCCGTCCACGAGTACCGCCTCCGGGCGTGTAATCAGGGATGAAGACCAAGAATGCACTCGGCGCCGACCTACCTCTCGTGACCGCCTCGGCCTGACAGACTTCGCATAATGACTCGCCGCCACAAGTGTAGCAAGATCCCGGCAGTACTACACTCCCGAATGGAATCTACCATAACGACACACCGAAAGCACTCGATCGTTAGCACCTTGCTACCCTCGAAGTTCAAGTCCGGCCCCGACCGCCCCAATGCTCGCTGTACCGAAACGATGTAGGAGTGCTCAGCCGGCCGAGGTGCAAATCTAGACGTCACGAGGCCGCCCACCCCGAGTTACCAAAAGATCCGGCCGCCTCGCCTTCTTCTCGCTGATATCTCGCCGACCCGCCGGTCTTTACGCCTCGCATCCAAGTGCATGAGCCTGCATACGGGTAATGTCCATGCCTGGCTGAAGAGCCACGCCCGCACAAGACTCGGCCATATAATCATCTAGCCCTGACGTACGGCACTCGGTCCTCCATATTCGCTATTAGCGCAGTGGACATATCGAGCCAATGAATCGAACTCGACGTTGTACTTCCCTAATCGCGCTCTCTCGCCTCAAAGAATAAAAATTGTCGCCCGCGCCTCCTCATCTCGCGAGGCAAGAAGTGCGTGAGAAAAGCCTCCAAAACTCGCCCCATACGCCGAGGCGCATGCTCTCCCGAAAGCTCCCACGAATCAAACCAATCGATCGCGTATAACGCAGCCGACGCGAACCGAAGATCATGCACTCGGTCTCCGATGCCCCGATCACTCTCATAATCCTTCAGAATCGACGGATGAACTCGCGGATCATTCTCCGCCACCAGAAACTCGCGACTACAACTCAGAAATCCCGTAGCCTCAAACTATTCGCCTCGGGTGAACCACGTACTATCGGGCCGAATCGAATCGCCGATCCACTGTCCTCATGTTCGCCACGATCTCCGCCAATAGCCGGGTTATCTCCTTGTACCCTAACTCCTCTCGCCTGTGCCGGGACGAGGCGGTATCGTGGTCTCGCTGGGCCGGGCGCGCCATGGAACTCGCCACCGAGGTATCGCCTGTAAGAACTGGCTCAGGCCCTCGTGACTCTCGCTGTCCTACTAGCAGTCCTCACGCCTTGCCTTGGGCCCGTTGCCTTGCGTGGAGGCATAATCACATTAAAAGGAATACGTTAGAGGTCCAACTTATAACACATCTCTAAGGCACGATCTCAGAGTGAGAAGAATGGAAACCAATCCTAAATATCCTATAGCCTCTCGACATCGTGGTGCACAACACACCGATAATCAAGACTTACTAGATACGGTCAGACACTTTCCGAGGATTAATCGCTCGATACCACTTTTGTCACAACCCATTCCGGCTCGTGGATCGTGCCTTACCCGGCACCCAAGTAGTCATACATCGCAGTAATCGAATATAAAAACAAGACATGAAACAGCTTGTAAATGAGACACGCTTTATGTGAGAAAATGTCGCTTTCGCATATATATATAAACATAGTTTTGCGCTACATCCCAACCGCATAATAGACTACTGCACTTAAGAAGATAACAACTATGGCGGGACAGGGCCCCGCCATACCCTGAATGTACAAAACTATATACAACAACATGGAGATCATACCCAAACGTCGAGCCTCCGGAGAAGATGGAGCTCCTGACACCGAAGCAAAAAGCTCCTAAGGATGTGGATCTAGCACCTGCTTGCCCTTACCGCGGATGAACGCAGCCTCAAGGAGGTCAAGATAATAGGTACCAAGTATGTGAAATCAGAAAGTACTTAAATGAAATCAAAGTATTTAAAACAATTTGCAAATACAATCGCTTCAATTGCACATAGTGCCATATCACAAACAAGAACAATAATAGGTAAATCAGTAATGTGTCTTTTCTAGGCCGCGAATGATCGGGCAAGGACAATCGCCCATAGTATCATTATGCGTGCCTAATCACGACTCCCGCACCGCATAGTCACACATGCATTCGCATGAGGTATTCTCGACGGTAGCTAACCCCTGCATTCTCCTCGACTCCCGCATCCGCATAGTCTCAATAGACCGCATAGTCACACGCATCGTATAGGGCATCCCCGTGACGGATAAAACACCCTAATGATCAACTCGAACTCCCGTAGCTCGCATATTCACACGCACCGCATAGCCGTATAGACCGCATCAAGTGGCAAGCCCTCGTATAACAAGTCGGTATGTGATATAATAACAGTACAACGGTGTTAGCGTTTAATAACGTAAGCACAACAAGAATAACATCACAAGACACTAACCCACGTAGTATCATAACATGTTTACTTATCAAACCATCTTACTATACTTTGCAGAAGTCAATACAAGATTTTCACAAACAAACAAGTAAAACCGTTCCTTTTCTCTTTCTTAAGTCGTTATACCTAACTTCCCATAAAGCTAGTATAACTCTTAAGCTTTCTGTTTAAAATATCCAGTATTACTCTTCTTTTAAATATGATTCATAATTCTTTTGAAATACTTCAAGGTTCTTATTATTCAGGCTTAAGTCAAAAGACATTGTCGTATAACTACGTTCAGTTAACACACGACGCTCATCACTATATATATATATATATATATATATATTTTAAAATATCATGCTCAGGAGTATAGGAAGAATCACATACCTTCTCGGCGAAATCCACCTGCCAAGTCGAATATGTCGCGCAGAGAATCACCTATAATAGTCAACACGCCTATCAACGCCTAGACTATTCTCAGAATATTCTAAGTAGAGGGTTCTCTATTCTACGGAAAATTGGGCAGCACTTCCCTACCCGACAAGCTACTCAAGTCTCATCAGAAAAACAGTCCTATGTAAGTACAGTTCAATTATTCTTCTTTTATACCCTTCTACTGTGATAACAGTTCAATTCTATTCTTTAATATTCTTCTATATCTTATACTCAAGTCTTAACTATTCTTATATGTAATATCCAATTACAATAGAAGGACAAGAGTATTTACCTCGATAAGCCCAAAATTATCCAAGTTAAATGTCGCTCCTGAGCAAGGTTTAGCTCCTAATTGCACGCTCCGATAGCTCCAAGAACTCTTAGAAGTTTCTAACAACTTCTACTTAAATACTATAAGGGATTTGGGCTAGGGTATTTTGGTATAGTAACTATACTAGAAGGCAACTTCTACAAGGGGGTATTCGCCAAGGGCCTTCTCATGGGGAGGGGAGGCTCTTGGACGAATACTACAAAGAGAGGGAGGATTTTCAAGATTTGGAGAGTGATTTGTGGATGAAGAAAACCTTCAAGTTAGGGGAGTATTTATAGGCCAACCAATGGCCAACCAATGGCCAAGATGAAGCCAAGTGCTATGCAAGTGTAGGGTGAGGATTTAGGCAAGTGCCCTTATCCATCTACTACACAAAAATATCCTACCAACTCCTTGACAAAACAAGCCACAAAATCGTCCAAATGGACGCCTCAAATCCGCCAACTAGAGGGTGACAAGTGTCGCCCTCTTGTTGGTCCAAAATGTTTCGTCTCTCGGAAAAATCCGCAAAAATAATAAATGACATAGCCGGAATTTTCCCTTCGCGAAGTTTGGAAAATGTTTCGTCGGAAAACGATTCTTTTCGTGTGTTGTGCACAATATTTTCGTCCTTAATGCCTAACTAAGGCTTAACTTTTGTACGTACGCCCTCACGCATACTACTGAAATACGGGTATAACGTAACACCGTGTCCCACTGTGTCATAATAAAACCGCACGGTAAGTACGGCGCATAGCCGACTACTAAAACCCACGCATCAACAATGCTATAAAACTATATCACGGTCTTTCTAGACCGCACCACATGATCGGCCGCCACTCGCCGTCAGATCAATGTGCGCGCTAGTCCTCGAGCATACCGCTGCCCGCATAGGCCACATAGGCCCGCATGAGGTATTCTCGACGGGCAGCTAACCCCTGCATTCTCCCCGACTCCGCACCGCATAGTCTCATAGACCGCATAGTCACACAGACCGCATAGGGCATCCCCCGCATCGGGATAAAACACCCGGAATGATCAATCCTGGAGCATACCGCTGCTCCGCATAGTCACACAGACCGCATAGGCCGTATAGACCCCGCATCGCGGTGGCAAGCCCTGTATATCAAGTCAAGGGGTATGTGATAATATAATAAAGACAACGGCTTATCGTTAATCAACATAAGCACAGCAAGGGAAAACCCTTTACACAAACATTATAAGACACTAACACACGTAGCATCATAACATGATTACTTATCAAACCAATCAAGAAAGTATTACAAGGCTATCACAAACCAACATAGTCAAGTTATTCACCCAAGGTACTTTCTATTTTATGACAACAAGTTCGGGTTTTAACCCCAAAGTACTTCATACATTAATTCTTTAAAAAGATCCGTTTCTTTCACAAAAGTCACACGATACCCGCAGTATCAAAAATAGAGTGACTATCTTTTTTAGTAAACCGAAACAGTTTCCTTTTTAATATCAAGTAACAACATTCTTTTCCAAACGTCCAAGTTTGCCTAAGTTCAATTACTCGAGTCTTTTATTTTCAAAAGATTTCGTAGTTCATAGTTTTAATCACTTACTAATATAATTCTCCTTTAAAACAATTGGAGAAACATATGTCTTATGTGTGAGTAGGTTATTCTTGTTCATAACAATCTTATTAGAGCATCCATGATCTAGAAAATGTAATATCATTTTGTCTCATCTTAGCTTCTATGCAGATGGAGGTTTCTACTGGTTTTACTAATACTTTATTAGTCAATACATTTCCCTTTATTAGCGCTGCTGTGGTTTGTTCGATACTTATTCTCATTTCTAAAATCAATATAAGGCTTTCATAAATAATTAAGTAAACCGTTCCTTTTATCTCTCTTAAGTCGTTATACCTAACTTCCCATAAAGCTAGTATAACTTCTTAAGTTTTCAAAACCAAGTATTATCCTTCTTTCAAAAGAAGGTTTCTTAATTCTCTTGAAATACTTCAAGATTCTTATTATTCAGGCTTAAGTCAAAAGACATTGCCGTAAAACTACGTTCAGTTAACATACGACGCTTCACCGCACTATATATATTCTTTTAAAATATCATGCTCAAGAGGATAGGAAGAATCACATACCGCGATGATTATCGACTATTAGCAAAACGCCCACTTATAACCCTACTAGCCTTGTCCACCTTTCAAGAGTACATGCTACTCGCAGATCATTCAACCTATAAAGGTTATATAAGTCTATCAACTTCTAGACTACTCGTAGAATATTCTAAGCGAAGGTTCTCTATTCTACGGAAAATCGGGCAAAGACTTCCTACCCGTTAAGTTACACAAGTTCATCAGAATACAAATTCCATGTAAGTCTGATTTAATCTTCTACTCTAATATTCTTTTGATGTAATTTCAGTTTAACTCTCTTCTGTAATATCCTTCTATTACAGTTAAATTCTCTTCTATGAATCTTATATTCATTTCTATACAACTACAGTATGTAATTTCCAATTACAATAGAGGGATAGGATTATTTACCTCGGTAAGCCCAAAATTATCCAAGTTTTAATGTTGATCCCGAGCAACGCTTAGCTCCTACTCCGGTGCTCCAACCCGCTCAAACAACCCTTAGAAGTTCTACGAAACTTCTTCTTAATACTTCAACCAACAAAGAAGATTTTCCTTAGGTTTCGTTTAGTGACCAAGGAAAGTATAATTGTATTTCCTGGCTTTTAGTATAGGGATAACCTTGGAATACTACAAGGTATTTGGGCCAAGGTATTTTGGAATAGTAACTATACTTGGAGAATACTTTTCTACCAAGTGGGGTAGTATTTACGACAACAACCCAAGAGGGTGTGTGTCTCGGCCAACACCACTAGGAAGGGGAGGTGTTTCTGCCAAGGGACTAACAAAGGGGGAGGGGTTTCGGCTAGCACAACTAGGAAGGGGGGGAAGGGATTTCAAGACTTAGAAATGATTTAAGGGATGAAGAAAACCTTCAAGTTAGGGGGGTATTTATAGGGAAATCAATGGCCAAGATCAAGCCAAGTTATCCAACTACCACACAAAATATCACAAATATCCTACCTACCCAAGACTTCCAAATCGTCCAAAAGACGCCCACACATCCGCCAATTAGAGGGTGAGAAGTGTCGCCCTCTCGTTGGTCCAAAATATTTTATCTCTCGGAAAAATCCGCAAAAATAATAAATGACATAGCCGTATTTGTTATACCCCGTATTTCCAGAGTATGTACGCAAGGACGTACGTAGAAAAGTTTAGGCTTTAAAGAAAGGCTTGGCCGATTTTATTTGTGCACAACTCACGGTTAGAGTCGTTTTTCGACGAAACGTTTTACTAAACTTGTGAAGGGAAAATTCCTGCTATATCATTTTTAATTTTTGCGGATTTTTCCGAGAGACGTAACATTTTGGACCAACGAGAGGGCGACACTTGGCACCCTCTCATTGGTGGCGGTAAAGTGGACGATTGGTGGCCTTGTTGGTCAAGGGGTTGGTAGGATATTTTGGTGGTAGATGGATAAGGACACATGGGTGAATCTTGGCCCTACACTTGCCTTGCACTTGGCATGATCTTAGCCATTGGTTGGCCTTGGCTTGTCCTATAAATACCCCCCCCCCCTTTGGAAGACTTCTTCATCCATTCCTAAACTTTCCTAAGTCTTGAGAGCTCCCCCTCTTTGTGTGGTTGTTTCGTCCCACCCTCCCCTTTGTGAGGCCTTGTGGCCGAGAGCACCCCCCCCTCCTAGTGGCCTTGACCGTGGGGTACCCCCCCTACCTTGAGTTGTTTTCGTAGAATACACTCCCCCCCTTTTTTGTGGTATAGAAATACTCTCCTAGTATTGTTATAATGCCCAAATACCTTGGCCCGAATACCGTGTAGTATTCCAAGGTTATACCTATACTAAAAGTCCGTAAATACTATTATACTTCCCACCACAAAAACAAAACCCTAAGGAAAATCTCCATAGTTAGTCGAGTATTAAGTAAGTTGGTTAGAACTTCTAAGGTTTGTTTGGAGCGAATTGAGCGCACTGAGTCGAGCTAAACCTTGCTCAGATCGACTTTTATCTCGGATAATTTTGGGCTTATCGAGGTAAATAATCTTGTCTCCCTATTGTAATTGGAAATTACATGTTGTAGGAATATATAGTTGAAGTATACTATATATAGAACTGAACATAGTCTTGCGGCAATGTCTTTTGACTTAAGCCTGAATTTAAAGAAAGAGAATCGAATCAGAATTACATAGACTGCATTACGAGACTTGTGTAGCTTTACTGTGAAGTAGAATTGTATACGTCCGGGTAGACGTATAAACCCCCGGTTGGCTTGATAGCCGCCTCGATAGAGAGGAGATTTACGCGCCATGGGGGAGGTGTCACGAATTTTCGTAGAATGTTCTACGATTAGACCTAGATGTTAATAGCGCCTTGTGGCCTTATAGGTCAAGTACTATGCGTGGCGCGATCTACTTGGCTTAAGGAGTAGCCGACGGTTTGAGGTACTTGGAGCGTTTTGCTATTAGTCGATAATCGTCGCGAGGTATGTGAACCTCTTCCTATCTTTTCTAGCATGATATGTGTATAACTATGTAGTCGTCTGTAGACGCATACGTGTTAAATGTATTTGATTGGTTTAAAAACATATAGTGTTATAACGGCTTTATGGGAAGTTGGTTATAACAGCTTTATGTAGGTAAGAAAATGCTTTGTGGTTTTAAAAACTGAAAAGTTATAATAGCTTTATGGGAAGTTAGGTATAACAGCTTAAGAGAGATAAAATGAATAATTTATTGATTTTAGAAGTTAAGAGACTTGATCTTAAAAGATAAGAGACTTGACTTAATTAAATTAATATAAATTTTGTGTGAAACCACATTCGTGAGAAATGAGTACTTGTTTTGTAAAAGGAATAATGTTTTACTGATTTCGGAAATCAGAATGAGTATCGACAAACCACTGCAGCGTTAATAAAGGGGAATGTTTTGATTAATGAAGCATTATTAAAACCAGTAGAAACCTCCATCTGCATAGAAGCTAAGATGAGACAAAATGATATTACATTTCCTAGATCATGGCTGCTTAATAAGATTGATTATGAACAAGAATAACCTACTCACATATAAGGCATATGTCTCTCAGATTGTTTAAAAGAGAATTATATTCTTAAATGAATAAGACTATGAACTACGAAACCTTTCTAAAATAAGAAACGTGAACATTTGAAATTAGGCAAACTTGAACGTTTGGAAAATAATGTTGTTACTTGATTTTACGAAGAGAAGTGTTTTGATTTACTTCAAAAGATAATCACTCTATTTTCATATACTACGGGTATTGTGTGACTTTTGTGAAAGTAACGATCTTTTAAAGAGTTAATGTATGAAGTACTTTGGGGATAAAACCCGATCTTGTTAATCATATAGTAGAAAGTACCTTGTGTATATAACTTGATTGTGTTGGTTTGTGATAGCCTTGTAATACTTTCTCGGTTGATTTGTTAAGTAAACATGCTAGGATGCTACGTGTGTTAAGATTCGATGGTTGTGTAAAGGGTTTCTTCGATCGCGCTTAAGTTGTTTAACTATCAGCCGTTATGTTGGTATTGTACCACTCACCTCGACATGTTTCCGAGGTTGTCGCTCCGACGCGGGTAATACTCGTGCAAATTGCGTGACTATGATTCGAGGATACCTCACGCGGTCTGTGTGACCTATGCGAGCTACGAGTTCCAGTGTTAGCGCGCCTATATGATCACGCGTTCATGTGGCCATGCGATCGCGAGTCCAGCGGACGCCGGGAGTAGCTACCGACGCGGGTTATACCTCACGCGGGCCTATGAGGTTGGCCTATGCGGAGTCAGCGGAGAGTTCCAGGCTAGACGCGCACATTTGATATCGCGCGAGCTTTGATCATGTGACGTCAGACAGAGATATCATGATACGCTTATGACCTTGCTAGTACTCAGGTGTTAGTAGTCGGCCATGCCTTCGCATTTACCCCGCATCGTTTTATTAGGACACAGTGGGACCGTGTTCATGTGTATTCCTTGGTGCTTTTATATCATAAATCGCCAAGACCGGCGGAAGGTATTCCACGCATGATTGATGTTGTGGGCGTGAGACCCATAGTTATACTTCGAGTGATGACTTTGAGGCGTGAGTCCCTAACTTGATACGATCATTATTTATCAGGAATCGTAGTTTGGTTATCATACATGTCTCCGCTTATATAGATCGCTATGATTTCATTTACGATTTTCGCTTCACATACTCTGCACTGGCCAGATCGACCTCTTCGGGCCGCGTTCATGCCGCAGTAAAGGTACACCGCCGCCGTTGATCCTCGCCTTGTGGTCACGATTCAGCTTTGGGAAGCTCCGTTTCTCCCGAGGCTTATCAGCGTATAGTCCGTCAGTAGGTATTTACATTCAGGGGTATGGCGGGGCCCTGTCCCGCCATTGTTGTCGTATCATTCGTAGAGGTCTGTAGTACTGTTGTGGGCAGAATTTGTAAGAGGGATGTAACTGTTCGGTTTTGAAGTTGTATATATATATGCCGAAAGGCAAGTTTTTCTCAGATAACTGTTTCACATTTCATATTTTATCATGTCTTGTTTTATGTTCACGACACTCGATGTATGGCTACTTGGGTGCCCGGTAGGCACTACCACGCCCGGTTCGGTCGTGACAAAAGTGGTATCGTGAGCGATTAATCTCGGAAAGTGTCCACGCATCAGTATCCAGCAGTCTTGATTATCGCTGTTGTGCACCACACCAATAATCGTGAGGCTATAGGATATTTAGGATTGGTTTCCATTCTTCTCACTCGAGATCGTGCCTTAGAGTCGTTGTTGTCGACCTCTAACGTATTTCTTTCCTTACCGTTATGCCCCCGCCGTAGGGTAAACCCGCCCAGAGGCGGCAGGAGCTGCGAGCAGAGCAGTAGGGTTACGAGGCACGCAGCCCAACCATCACCCGAGTTAGGTGCTTGCTCGGGAGTTATGCTACGTCACCAGCCCAACAGAGTTTAGCACTACGGCGATAGCCTTCATGCGCCATGATATATGGACCTTCGCCCACGACCGAACAGAGAATAGAGATTTCAAAGAGGCGACCACATTAGCTATGGATTTGGCTACTGCAGAGAATATACCGATGTACCGCGAGTCTTGAGGAATATCTAAGAGGTCGCAGCGAGTAATTCTTCGCTAGGCTTGAGCATGGCTCGTGTAAGGGCTTATGCACGCAGCCGAGAAACGTAGAGATCGACGGGTTAACCAAGGACGCAGGCAGGCGAGCAAGGTCCTTTGGTAACTTTCAAGGCGACCCACCTCAGCAGCAGATTAGATACGCACATCCACCAGTGCAGAGTGGTCCTCCACATGGTTCAGGACGTTCGGGGTATGCAGGAGTTGGTCAGAGCTCCAGAGCTTCCGTTCACACTACACGTAGGTTCCAAACAACCGATTCAGTTTTTTTCCCGTGTTCACAAGATGACAAAGCGCCATCCCGGAATGTCGTCTTTAGTCGGGTACTTGTCACTTACGACCGCCGTGGTCCGATGTCGAAAGAGTGTCCTAGTAGGAGGACTCACCTTCAGATCGGTGGGTAGTTCGTTACCTTCCTAGCTACGCCCTACATGGGCGAGTTTGATTAGAACGACTAAGGGGAGTGAAGCAGTAGATACAGGTGTATCCTTAACCCTCTAGAGATTAGTATTGGGTGATAAGATGAGTATATCTTAAGTGCTATTGTTATACCCCGTATTTCCAGAGTATGTACGTGAGGGCGTACGTATAAAATTTTAGCCTTAAAGACTAGACAAGGTTCGAATTTGTACACAAGTGCCGAAAAGAGTCGTTTTTCGACGAAACGGTTCCACAGCTTTAGTAGGGAAAATTCCGCTATGTCATTTATTATTTTTATGGATTTTTCCGAGAGACGAAACATTTTGACCAACGGAGGGTGACATGTGTCACCTCACATTGGAAGGCTTGACGGCAATTGGGACGATTTGGGGCTACTTTAGTTGGTAGGATATTTTGTGCAAGTTGTGTGGTAGATGGATAAGGTAGCACATGGCTAAATCTTGGCCTTACACTTGCTATGCACTTGTCTTCATCTTGGCCATTGGTTGGCCTTCACTTGACCTATAAATACCCCTCTAGTTGAAGACATTCTTCATCCTAAACTTGAGCAATCTATCTAAGTCTCAAACTACTCCTCCTCTTGTCTTGCTTTCCCCAAAGCCCTCCCCTCGAGAAAGGCCCTGCCGAGAGCACACCCCTCCCTTTGTGAAGCTTTGGCAGGGTACCCCTAGCCTAGTTGTCTCGTATAAATACCCCCTTGTTGTGGTATAGAAATACTCCTAGTATTGTTTTAATGTCCAAATACCTCGCCCAAATACCTTGTAGTATTCCCAAGGTTACACTTATACAAGCCCGTAAAATACCGTTATACTTTCCCCTCACTAAAACGAAACCCTAAGGAAATCTTCACCCGTTGAAGTTGTAAGTAGAAGTTGGTTAGAACTTCTAAGGGTGGTTGGAGCGGTTGAGCGCATCGAGTTGGAGCTAAACCTTGCTCGTGAGCGACTTTAAACTAGGATAATTTTGGGCTTATCGAGGTAATTATCTTGTCCTCTATTGTAATTGGAAATTACATAAGTGTTGAATATATAGTTGTTGTATACTATATATAGTATCGAACGTAGTTATCGGCAATGTCTTGCGACTTAAGCCTGAATAATACTTACTGATGTCTTTGCGACTTAAGCTGAAGAATCGAATCGAATCAGTAATTACATGTGTCAGACATGAGACTTGTGTAGAGTACCGTGGAGTAGAATTGTACCCGTTAGGGTTAGATATAACCCCCGTTGGCTTGGTAGCCTCGATAGAGAGGAGATTTACGCTGTCATGCGGGAGGTCTTCACAATTTTCTAGAATGTTCTACGATGAGATCTAAATGTTAATAAGTCGCCAGGCCTTATAGGTTGAAGTGCTACGCAGACGTAATCTTCTGGACTAAGGAGTAGCCGACGTTGAGGTACTTGGAGCGTTTTGCTATTAGTCGACAACCGTCGCGAGGTATGCGAACCTCTTCCTATCTCTTCTAGCATGATATGTGTGAACTATGTAGTACGGTAGACGCATACGTGTTAATTATATTTGATTGTTGTAAAACATAAAGTGTTATAACGGCTTTATGGGAAGTTGGTTATAACGACTTTATGTAGGTAAGAAATGGGTTGTGGTTTTTAAAAGATAATCGATTTGATTTATAAATCGCTTGGGGCGTTATAATAAAACTTGAAGTATTTCAAAAGATTTATGAATCGCTGAACGTGTAGTATTGTGTTTTGAAAACTTAAGAGTTATACTAGCTTTATGGGAAGTTAGGTATAACGGCTTAAGAATGGTTTATCGATGTTAGAAGTTAAGAGACTTGATCTTATAAGATAAGAGACTTAACTTATTTGTTTTAAAGTGAATGTTTGTGTGAAACCTCATTCGTGAGTAATGAGTACTTGGTTTTATTTAAAGGGATAATGTTTTACCGATTTGGAAATCGTAACGTATCGACAGCACCACCGCAATGTTAATAAAGGAAAATGTATTGAATAATGATGTATCGTATTAAAAACCAGTAGAAACCTCCATCCGCATAGAAACTAAGATGAGACAAAATGATATTACATTTTCTAGATCATGGTCGTAATAAGAATGTTGTAAACAAGAATAACCTACTCACGCTGAGACATATATTACTCAATTGTTCTAAAAGAAATCAAGTGATTAAGTTTATGAACTATGAAACCATTTGAAAATGAGAAGCTTGAGTAATCAAACTAGGCAACCGAACTTAGGAAAAGAATGTTGTTACTTGATTTTGGAAAGGAATGTGGGTTGGTCATTCTAAGGCTACGTATCGGGTGACTTTTATAAAAGTAATGGATCTCTTTAAAAGAACTTAACGTATGTAGTACTTTGGGGTTAAAACCCGACTTTGGCATAAAATGAAAGTACTTTGAGTTGTTATGAAACTTGCCTTGCTTGTTGTTGTGAAACTTGCCTATGCTTGTGATGATAGCCTTTGTTGTGCAAGTGTGGTATTTACGTATTCTCGGAGTGTCTCGATAAGTCGAGAACTTGACTGAGAACTTACTTGGGCGTCTTTGGCGGTGATGGAGAATTCCACGTATGTTTCCATTTTGATTACTGTCTTGTTGTTGATGTCACATGGACATGTCTACACCGACGCAGATTCCGGGGCGCGGTTACGCGTCGTTGATTACCCGATATATAGTTATTATCGCAACATGGACGGTTCACACCGACGCAGATTCCGGCATGTGGCTACGCGTGGTTGACCACCCAAAGATATTGTTATCGAGGTTACATGGGCATGTCTACACCGACGCAAGATTCGGCATGTGCCACGCGCCGGGTTGATTACCCGATATATGGTTATTACCGCAACATGGACGTGTCTACACCGACGCAGATTCCGGGGCACGTGGCTACGCGCAGGTCGACCACCCAAGATATCATATCGAGGTTATACGGGCATGTCTACACCGACGCAGATTCCGGGGTACGCGCCACGCGCCTTGTTATTATTGTTGCATCACGACATGTCTACACCGATGCAAGATTCCCGGCACGCGCCATGATGCGAACATGATGGATGTTGTGGGCGAGACCCATAGTTATATTTAGTGGTGACTTTGAGGCGTGAGTCCCCGACTTGATCGCTTATGTCGCTGCATCGTATTTTGGTTATCATACACGTCTCCCGCTTTTTAAGCTATTATGATTTCATTTACGATTTGACGCCACATACTGCAATTGTCAGATCGACTCTCCTTCGGGGCCGCGCTCATGCCGCAGTAGAGGTACATCGGCCGTGGATCCCCGCCTAGGATCTCATTTCAACGTGTTGAAAGCTCCGTTCCTTCGAGGCTTATCTTTGCATGTTTCCACTGAGTTGTAGGTTCTGTACATCTGTGGTATGGCGGCCCCGTCCCGTCATAGTTGTTGTAAATCTTAGAGGTCTCAGAGCAATCACAAGTGTGGCGCGGTTGTAAAAAGGATAACTGTTCGGTTTTTATGTATATACCAAGGCAACTGCTTTGCTGGCCTGCTTATTTATTATATCTCTGTTTTATGACTCGTGTTTTATTTTTCCGCCGTTTTCTCCGATGTTGTATCACCAGGGTGCCCGGTAAGGCACCAGAACTGCCCGGTTCGGGCGCAAAGTGGTATCGTGAGCGCTTAGTCCTCGGAAAGTGTCTACGCATCGCGGTTCAGTAGAGTCTTGATTATCTGTTGTGCACCACATCTATAATCGTGAGGCTATAGGACATTTAGATTGGTTTCCATTCTTCTCATTACGAGATCGTGCCTTAGAGCCGTGGTTGTAAGTTGGACCCTCTCGACGTGTTTTGTTTTTACCGCTTATGCCTCGCGAAAGGCAACCAGGCCTGGGAGGGCAAGGCAGCGAGGAGCCGCTAGTGGGATTCAGAGAGTACGGTGGCGCAGCCCGCCGCACCGAGGTAGTGCTTCAGACGGCGAGTTTTGCGGCGCCGCCAAAGACCAAAGAAGTTTAGAGCCGCAGCAGCGGTCGCCGAGACTACAAGACTGAGCCTCCACCCCACACCGAGCGGGAGACGGGTCACGCGAGATGGCTCGCTTATCGCCGTGGTCAGGCCAGATATGAGGATAGGGCCGACGCAGCAGCCTCGCTCCAAAGAAGACTGTAGTGCACCCGAGGCGCATACTGAGGCTACGGATTTTCTTAGTTGTAGCCGCCCGAAGTTTTACGTCGAGGCCGAGGATGATCCGCAGAGTTCATCCGTCGATGCAGAGGATCACGCGGTGATCAAGGCTTCGTGAGATCGAGTCCGTGACATTTGTTCAGACGGCCGCGTGATACCGCAGCCGATTGGTTTGACTCGGGAGCTTTCCTGGGGAGCATTCACTTCCACCGCTTGGGACGAAGTTTTCGGGCCTTCCCGGCACATTTCTTGCCTCCACAAACGGCGAGGGCTCGCCGGCGATTTTTGATGTTGAGGCGTAATCCGCGCATAGCTGGGAGTACAATGTGGAGTTCGACTCATCGCCCTGTATGTTCCCGCATTAGTAGCTAGTATGGAGGATCGAGTGCACCGATATGTTACAGGCTCGATGATTACCCAGCGAGAGTTGTTCGTGTTTTCTTCACCGCATGGACATTGCCCGCATTCGTGCTCATGCACTGGGTGCGGCGAGCGCAGATCGACGCAGTGGACCGCTTTCAGCAGGAAGGCCAAGACGGCCGGATATTTTGGCGACTTTCGAGGCGGACCGCCTCGCAGCAGACTAGTTATGACTCCGCCATTGCATAGTGGTCCCCGCAGCCTTCGACCTCGATATTCAGAGCGTGTCGTGGCTCCTGTGCTTCGATGTTCGTGAGTAGGGTGTTGGCTGATGCAATCACCCCTACCTCTGTGGTCGATGTGGTAGACCGCATTTCGTGAAAGGTCGTAGTACGAGAGCTTGTTATTCTCGCCAACAGGCCATATGACGAGAGATCGTCCACCGTGGGTAGCGCTGGTAGGATAGCACAGATCATTGGAGAAGTCATGGTTCTTCACCTTCCATAGCCAGCAGAATGTTCAGACACCTACAGCCCCTGTAGAGGTCGCGCTGGAGTTCCTAGCCTAGCGGTCCTTCAACCGCCTACTTTCGTGTATATCCTTAACCATCTAGAGTTTTGTATGTTATGATAATGTGTTAAGTGTTATGTCGGATAGCTTTGTGCTAAAAAGTGACTTAGAAGCATGCTTAGTGAAAGTGGTAAGCTCAGGGTGAGAAAATGATGAACCTTAGAATATTACGGAGAGACCTTAGATGTAAGGCCGTTTTGAGTACAAGATTTTGCAAGTGATCCTTGCCGAGTGCATTTTATGCCTAGAATGTATTGTGTGATAAGTCCCTGGTTGAGTAAATGAAAGTGGTAGCTTTCATGATGTGATTTAGCAAGATTGTTCCGTGTCGGCGAGCAAGAGTTGGCGCGATAGCTGGTCGGGTCAGCCGTGTTGCGGGCCAACCCGCCCCGCTTCGGCGAAGGGTCACTCGGGTGGTCCCGCCAGTGGCGTGGTCACGAGGGTGCTAGGCCCAAGTTTAAATGACCAACAGATGAGTTCGTGGATATGTTCGACCAGACGATCGAAGGCCGGAATGGCCTTAAGGAAGATCGAGGCGAGTAAGATGACCAAGTTGGAGGTAGTGACTCCAAAGTTTTGGGAACCAAATGATGATCAAGTATGGTACGATACTAGAAGAGTTCAAGTGTTCGGCGAGGGCACTACGAGTAAGGAGGAAGAGAACGTGTGTTATGTTTGTGGCCAGCGTGGCTTTGACAACTTGTTAGAAGGAACTTCTTCGTTATCTGCTTTGGAAGGAACATTCGGACGAATGTTTCTAAGGGGAGAATGTTATACCCCGTATTTCCGCAGTATGTACGTGAGGGCGACGTATAAAATTTTAGCCTTAAAGACTAGACAAGGTTCGAATTTGTACACAAGTTTAAAAGAGTCGTTTTTCGATTAAACGTTTCCACAATTTCGTAGGGAAAATTCGCTATGTCATTTATTATTTTTGGATTTTTCCGAGAGACGAAACATTTTGGACCAACGGGAGGGTGACATGTGTCACCTCACATCGAAGGCTTGACGGCAATTGGGACGATTTGGGGCTACTTTAGTTGGTAGGATATTTGTGCAAGTTGTGTGGTAGATGGATAAGGTAGCACATGGCTAAATCTTGGCCTTACACTTGCTATGCACTTGTCTTCATCTTGGCCATTGGTCGCCTTCACTGACCTATAAATACCCCTCTAGTTGAAGACATTCTTCATCCTAAACTTGAGCAATCTATCTAAGTCTCAAACTACTCCTCCTCTTGTCTTGCTTTCGTCCCAAAGCCCTCCCCTCGAGAAAGGCCCTGCCGAGAGCACACCCTCCCCTTTGTGAAGCTTTGGCAGAGGTACCCCCTAGCCTAGTTGTCTCGTATAAATACCCCTTGTTGTGGTATAGAAATACTCCCTAGTATTGTTTTAATGTCCAAATACCTTGGCCCAAATACCTTGTAGTATTCCCAAGGTTACACTTATACAAGCCCGTAAAATACCGTTATACTTTCCTCACTACTAAAACGAAACCCTAAGGAAATCTTCACCCGTTGTTGAAGTTGTAAGTAGAAGTTGGTTAGAACTTCTAAGGGTGGTTTGGAGCGGTCGAGCGCACGGAGTGGAGCTAAACCTTGCTCGTGAGCGACTTTAAACTAGGATAATTTTGGGCTTATCGAGGTAATTATCTTGTCCTCTATTGTAATTGGAAATTACATAAGTGTTGAATATATAGTTGTTGTATACTATATATAGTAATCGAACGTAGTTATCGGCAATGTCTTGCGACTTAAGCTCGACAATACTTACTGAATGTCTTCGCGACTTAAGCCTCAAGAACCGAATCGAATCGTAATTACATAGGTCAGACATTAAGAGACTTGTAGTAGTACCGTGAGTAGAATTGTACCCGTTAGGGTTAGATGTATAACCCCACGGTTGGCTTGGCAGCCTACCGATAGAGGAGATTTACGCCGCCATGGGGAGGTGCCGAATTTTCTAGAATGTTCTACGATGAGATCTAAATGTTAATAAGTCACTTGTGGCCTTATAGGTTGAAGTGCTACGTGTGACGTAATCTTACGGACTAAGGAGTAGCCGACGGTTGAGGTACTGAGCGCTTGCTATTAGTCGACAACCGTCGCGAGGTATGTGAACCTCTTCCTATCTCTTCTAGCATGATATGTGTGAACTATGTAGTACTGAGACGCATACGTGTTAATTATATTTGATTGTTGTAAACATAAAGTGTTATAACGGCTTTATGGGAAGTTGGTTATAACGACTTTATGAGGTAAGAAATGGGTTGTGGTTTTTAAAAGATAATCGATTTGATTTATAATCGCTTGAGGCGTTATAATAAAATCTGAAGTATTTCAAAAGATTTATGAATCGCTTTGAACGGCGTAGTATTGTGTTTTGAAAACTTAAGAGTTATACTAGCTTTATGGGAAGTTAGGTATAACGGCTTAAGAATGGTTTATCTTGATGTTAGAAGTTAAGAGACTTGATCTTATAAGATAAGAGACTTAACTTATTTGTTTTAAAGTGAATGTTTGTGTGAAACCTCATTCGTGAGTAATGAGTACTTGGTTTTATTTAAAGGGATAATGTTTTACCGATTTCGAAATCGAACGTGTATCGACGCACCACCGCAATGCTAATAAAGGAAAATGTATTGAATAATGATGTATCGTATTAAAACCAGTGTAAACCTCCATCCGCATAGAAACTAAGATGAGACAAAATGATATTACATTTTCTAGATCATGGTCATTGTAATAAGAATGTTGTAAACAAGAATAACCTACTCTCACGTGAGACATATATTACTCAATTGTTCTAAAAGAAATCAAGTGATTAAGTTTATGAACTATGAAACCATTTGAAAATGGTAAGCTTGAGTAATCAAACTAGGCAAACCGAACTTAGGAAAAGAATGTTGTTACTTGATTTTGGAAAGGAATGTGGGTTGGTCATTCTAAGGCTACGGTATCGGGTGACTTTTATAAAAGTAATGGATCTCTTTAAAAGAACTTAACGATGTAGTACTTGGGGTTAAAACCCGACTTTGGCATAAAATGAAAGTACTTTGAGTTGTTATGAAACTTGCTATGCTTGTTGTTGTGAAACTTGCCTATGCTTGTGATGATAGCCTTTGTTGTGCAAGTGTGGTATTTACGTTACCGCGTCTCTCGATAGAGGCCTTGACTATTGAGAACTTACTTGGGCGTCGCGGTGATGGAGAATTCCACGTATGTTTCCATTTTGATTATCGCTCATTGTTGATGTCACGGACATGTCTACACCGACGCAGATTCCGGGGCACGCCACGTCGTTGATTACCCGATATATGGTTATTACCGCAACATGGACGTGTTCACACCGACGCAGATTCGGGGCACGTGGCTACGCGCGGTTGACCACCCAAGATATTGTTATTGAGGTTACACGGGCATGTCTACACCGACGCAAAGATTCGGCACGTGGCTACGCGGCGTTGATTACCGATATATGGTTATTACCGCAACATGGACGTGTCTACACCGGCGCAGATTCCGGCACGTGGCCACGCGCAGGTCGACCACCCAAGATATTGTTATTGAGGTTACGGGCATGCCTACACCGACGCAGATTCGGTACGCGCCACGCCTTGTTATTATTGTTGCATCATGGACATGTCTACACCGATGCAGATTCCGGCATGCGCCATGACGCGAACATGATGGATGTTGTGGCGTGAGACCCATAGTTATATTTGAGTGGTGACTTTGAGCGTGAGTCCCCGACTGATCGCTTTTATGTTGCTGCATCAGATTTTGGTTATCATACATGTCTCCCGCTTTTAAGCTATTATGATTTCATTTACGATTTGACGCTTCACATACTTGGTACTGCCAGATCGACTCCTTCGGGCTGCGTTCATGCCGCAGTAGAGGTACATCGGCCGTGGATCCCCGCCTTAGGATCTCATTTCAATGTGTTGAAAGCTGCCTTCTGAGGCTTATCTTTGTATGTTTCCCGAGTTGTAGGTTCTTGTACATTCGTGGTGTATGGCGGCCCCATTCCGTCATAGTTGTTGTAAATCTTAGAGGTGCAGAGTAATCGTAGCGTGGTTGTAAAAAGGATAACTGTCGGTTTTTATGTATATACCAAGGCAACTGCTTTGGTTGGCTGTTTATTTATTATATCTCTTGTTTCATGACTCGTGTTTTATTTTCCGCTGGTTTTCTCGATGTTGTATCACTAGTGCCGGTAAGGCACTGTGACGCCCGGGCGCATATGGCTATGTTCTGATAGCAGTGTGTTAGTTGTGATTAGAAACCGTGGTTAGTTAACCGAGTAAGATTGGGGATAGAGAAAGTGTGAGCCTTAGAGCTTTATACGTGGAGGCCTTAGAGGCAAGGCCATCTCGAGAGAGAGATCTATATGTAGGTTTGACCCTTACCAGAGTACATAGTGCACGTGAGCTATGTTTGTGGGATAAGTCCCTGAGTAGCGTGATATGAAAAAGGGTAGTTGAGCTAAGAAGACCGCTAGGTTTTCGTAACGTGGATTAGTGAGATTGTTCCGGATTGGGGAGCAAGTGTTGTACGCGAGAGTGGGTCGGGTTGAGGCCATGCCGCGGGTCAACCCGCGACCTATTTTATGGTGGGGTCAGTTTGTGGTGGTCCCGCCGGGTGGTAGGGTCACGAGGGTGTTAGGCCCAAGTTTAGTTAACCAGCGTACAAGTTCGTGGATGCGTTCGACCAGTAGTCAGGCCGATGGGGGCAGCTCATCGTGTTCTTCGGTCAGGACCAGGTACACTGCAGTGTTGTTATATCAGAAAGGTTGTGAGGCTGCACGGGGTGCCTACCTTCACCTTATGGCAGACAGTGGAGCCCAGGGTACGGCTGTGTCTTTTTCTAAAAGTTTTACCAGGCAGGGTTAGGAACTCAGGTGAGACTCAGACCGCGTTCGCCTCGGGCGTTGTTTTTATTTCGTGGTAGTCAGAAGGATTGTTGCCTCCTGTAGAGGGAGTGTTGTAGCTACCATTTCAGTTTTCGAATGTCGCCTTATGAAGCCTTGTAGGGGCGGAAGTGTAAGTTGCCGGTCGATTGGTTCGATGTTGGCAAGGTTCAGATAGTTGGTTCAGGCTTGTTCCAACAGACTGTGGATAGGGTGAAGCTTATCTAGAAAAGGTTTTTGGCAGCTCAGAGAAATCGTGCGGATTATCGGTGACGACGCTTAGAGTTCAGGTTGACGGTCGGTCTTCTTGAAGGTACCACCCCGGTTAGGGTGTGACGAGTTTTGGAAAAACAGAGGAAACTTAGCCCGAGTTACTTTGGGCCTTTTTGAGTACATGTGAGGGATAGGCCAGGTTGCCTATATGTTAGCATTTGCCGTCCGACTTGGGAGGCAGTGCGTCCAGTCTTTCGTGTTATGTTCGAGAAGGAAATCGGAGATCCATCCAGAGTGTTCCCAGTTAATGATGACCAAGTTGGAGATAGTAACCCAGAGATTTTGGGAACGGAATCAAGTAACAGAAATATGGTAAGTTATGAGAAGGAGTTCGAGTGTACGAGAAGGGTACGACACGTAAAGGAAGAAGCGAGCATGTATGGCGAGCATAGATGTGATCATTTCTTTGGTAAGGAGAAGGTGCGAAGGAAGTTTATATTTTAGACCTCGGATAAGGGCTTTTGTGATGTTAGAGGTGTTTCCTCGTGGACTTGGATGTAAGTATTTGCGCAGGTGTTTCGTGGCGGTATGGCGTGTTTGTTCTCGTAAGTATAGTAGTGAAGACTATCATGGCGCACGCTTGTTTTGAGACTTAGAAGGAACATTCGACGAATGTTTCTGGGCGAGGAGAATGTTATACCGTATTTCTAGAGTATGCGACGTGCGATCGCACGTAGAAAAGTTTGGGCTTTAAAGAAAGGCTTGGCCGATTTTATTTGTGCACAACTCACGGTTAGAGTCGTTTTTCGACTAAACGCTTTACTAAACTGCGAAGGAAAATTCCGGCTATATGATTTTTAATTTTGCGGATTTTTCCGGAGACGAACATTTTGGACCAACGAGAGGCGACACTTGGCACCCTCTCATTGCGGCGTAAAGTGGACGATTGGTGGCCTTGTTGGTCAAGGGGTTGGTAGGATATTTGGTGGTAGATGGATAAGGACACACGGGTGAATCTTGGCCCTACACTTGCCTTGCACTTGGCATGATCTTCGCCATTGGTCGCCTTGGCTTGTCCTATAAATACCCCTTTGGAAGACTTTTTCATCCATTCCTAAACTTTCCTAAGTCTTGAGAGCTCCCCCCCTTTGTGTGGTTGTTTCGTCCCACCCTCCCCCTTTGTGAAGCCTTGTGGCCGAGAGCACCCCCTCCCCTTCTAGCTGCTCGCCATGGGTACCCCTACCTTGAGTTGTTTTCGTAGAATACACTCCCTTTGTGGTATAGAAATACTCTCCTAGTATTGTTATAATGCCCAAATACCTTGGCCCTAATACCTTGTAGTATTCCAAGGTTATACCTATACGAAAAGTCCAGAAATACTATTATACTTCCCGTCAGTCACAAAAACAAAACACTAAGGAAAATCTCCATAGTTAGTCGAGTATTAAGTAGAAGTTGGTTAGAACTTCTAAGGGTTGTTTGGAGCGAATTGGAGCGCACGGAGTCGAGCTAAACCTTGCTCAGTTCGACTTTTATCTCGGATAATTTTGGGCTTATCGAGGTAAATAATCTTGTCTCTATTGTAATTGGAAATTACATATTGTAGGAATATATAGTTGAAGTATACTATATATAGAATCAACATAGTCTTCAAGGCAATGTCTTTTGACTTAAGCCCTAATTTAAAGAAAGAGAATCGAATCAGTAATTACATAGATCAGACATGAGACTTGTATAGCTTTCTTGTGAAGTAGAATTGTATACGTCCGGTAGACGTATAAACCCCCTGGTTGGCTTGATAGGCCTCGATAGAGGAGGAGATTTACGCGGCCATGTGTGCGGGGAGGTCTTGCGAATTTTCGTAGAATGTTCTACGATTAGACCTAGATGTTAATAAGCGCCTGTGGCCTTATAGGTTGAAGTACTATGCGTGGCGCGATCTACTTGGCTTAAGGAGTAGCCGACGGTTTGAGGTACTTGGAGCGCTTTGCTATTAGTCGATAATCGTCATGGTATGTGAACCTCTTCCTATCTTTTCTATTATGATATGTGTATAACTATGTAGTACGGTAGACGTACATGTGTTAAATGTATTTGATTGGTTTAAAAACATAAAGTGTTATAACGGCTTTATGGGAAGTTGGTTATAACAGCTTTATGTAGGTAAGAAAATGCTTTGTGGTTTTAAAAACTGAAGAGTTATAATAGCTTTATGGGAAGTTAGGTATAACGGCTTAAGAGAGATAAAATGAATGATTTATTGATTTTAGAAGTTAAGAGACTTGATCTTAAAAGATAAGAGACTTGACTTAATTAAATTAATATAAATTTTGTGTGAAACCTCATTCGTGAGAAATGAGTACTTGTTTTGTAAAAGGAATAATGTTTTACTGATTTCGGAAATCAGAATGAGTATCGACAAACCACTGCAGCGTTAATAAAGGGGAATGTTTTGATTAATGAAGCATTATTAAAACCAGTAGAAACCTCCATCTGCATAGAAGCTAAGATGAGACAAAATGATATTACATTTCCTAGATCATGGCTTTATAAGATTGATTATGAACAAGAATAACCTACTCACATATAAGGCATATGTCTCTCAGATTGTTTAAAAGAGAATTATATTCTTAAATGAATAAGACTATGAACTACGAAACCTTTCTAAAATAAGAAACGTGAACATTTGAAATTAGGCAAACTTGAACGTTTGGAAAATAATGTTGTTACTTGATTTTACGAAGAGAAGTGTTTTGATTTACTTCAAAAGATAATCACTCTATTTTCATATACTACGGGTATTGTGTGACTTTTGTGAAAGTAACGTATCTTTTAAAGAGTTAATGTATGAAGTACTTTGGGGATAAAACCCGATCCTGTTAATCATATAGTAGAAAGTACCTTGTGTATATAACTTGATTGTGTTGGTTTGTGATAGCCTTGTAATACTTTCTGGTTGATTTGTTAAGTAAACATGCTAGGATGCTACGTGTGTTAGTATCTTGTGATGGTTGTGTAAAGGGGTTTCCCTTCGACTGCGCTTAAGTTGTTTAACTATCAGCCGTTATGTTGGTATTGTACCACTTACCTTGACATGTTTCCGGAGGTTAAGTCGCCTCCGATGCGGGTAATACTCAGCAAATGTGTGACTATGATTCGAGGATACCATGCGGTCTGGTGACCTATGCGGAGCTACGAGAGTTCCGTGTTAGTGTGCGCCTATATGGTCATGCGCCTATGTGGCTACGCGGATCGCGAGTCCAGCGGACGCCGGGAGTAGCTACCGATGCGGGTTATACCTCATGCGGGCCTATGAGGTTGGCCTACGCGAGTCGCGGAGAGTTCGTGGCTAGACGCGCATTTGATACATCGCGCGAGTGACCAGCTGATCATGTGACGGCTGCAGACAGATATCATGATACGCTTATGACCTTGCTAGTACGTGGTGTTAGTAGTCGCTATGCCTTCGCATTTACCCTGCATCGCTTTATTAGGACACAGTGGGACCCGTGTTCATGTGTATTCCTTGGTGCTTTTATATCATAAATCGCCACGACCGAGGAAGGTATTCCACGCATGATTGATGTTGTGGGCGTGAGACCCATAGTTATACTTGAGTGATGACTTTGAGGCGTGAGTCCCTAACTTGACACGATTTATTTATCAGGAACGTAGTTTGGTTATCATACATGTCTCCTGCTTATATAGACGCTATGATTTCATTTACGTGATTTTCGCCACATACTGCATACGTTGATCTTGACCTCCTTCGGGCCGCGTCATGCCGCAGTAAAGGTACACCGCCGTTGATCCTCGCCTTAGTGGTCACGAGCTTTGGGAAGCTCCGCTTTCTCGGAGGCTTATCGGTGGTATAGTCCCCGTCGTTGTAGGTATTTACATTCAGGGGTATGGCGGGGCCCTGTCCCGCCATTGTTGTCGTATCATTCGTAGAGGTCTGTAGTACTGTTGTGGGCAGAATTTGTAAGAGGGATGTAACTGTTCGGTTTTGAAGTTGTATATATATATGCCGAAATGCAAGTTTTTCTCAGATAACTGTTTCACATTTCATATTTTATCATGTCTTGTTTTATGTTCCGATTACTCGATGTATGGCTACTGGGTGCCCGGTAAGGCACCACCACGCCCGGTTCGGTCGTGATGATTTTCCCTTCGCAAGTTTTGTAAAATGTTTCGTCGAAAAACGATTCTTTTCGGTAGTTGTGAACAAAATTTCGTCCCTGCCTAACTTTAAGGCTCAAACTTTTCTACGTACGTCCTCACGTACATACTATGGAAATACGGGGTATAACTTTCTCCCCTCCTTAAAAACATTCGTCCCGAATGTTCCTTCTCAAGACGGATAACGATGAAGTTCCTCTTAACTTAAACAAGTTGCTAATGCCACACATGGCCACAAAATAACACACGCTCCAATACTTAATCCAAGTCTACGAGGAATCACCTCTAACATCACAAAAGCTTCCACCCAAAGTCTAAAATACTCCCTTAAGAAACGATCACTTCTATCCTCTTAACACATGTTCACTTCTTCCCTTACCCGTTGTACCCTTCTCGTACACTCGAACTCTTTCTCATACCTTACCACATTTCTGTTACTGCTTCAGTTTCCAAATCTCTGGGTTACTACCTCCAACTTGGTCATCATTACTGGGAACAATCTGGATGGATCTTCGATACTTTTCCGAACATAACAACATGAAAGACCGGACGTACTGCCTCCTAAGTCGGACGACAATGCTAACCTATAGGCAACTTGGCCTATTTTCCAAATGATCTGAAAAGGCCCAAAGTAACTCGGGCTAAGTTTCCTCTGTTTCCAAAACTCGTCACACCCTTTCCGGGTGGTACCTTCAAGAAGACCCACCGTCAACCTGAGCTCTAAGTGTCGTCGCCGATTATCCGCACGACTCCTGTTGACTCTGAGCTGCCAATAATCTCTTCTGGATAAGCTTCACCCTATCCACATCCTGCCGAAACAAGTATGAACCATCTAGCTGAACCTTGCAAACATCGACCCAATCGACCGGCAACTTACACTTCCGCCCCTACAAGGCTTCATAAGGCGACACCCGAATGCTGAAATGGTAGCTATAAAACACTCCCTCAACAGGAGACAACAATCCTCACAATACCCTGAAATCCACACACCGCCCGAGGCGAACGCGACATCGAGACTCACCGAGTTCCTAACCTTGCTCGTAAAACTTCCGAAAAAGAAATAGCCGAACTGGCTCCACCGCCGCCATAAGGTGAAAGTAGGCACCTCGTGCAGCCTTACAACCTTCCCCGATATAACATCTCGCATAACCCTCTCACGAGTAAACGGTCTTGATCGAAAGACAAGAGGATCGACTTCTCGCCCGACCATCGTCGAACACATCCACGAACTCGCACGCGTTAACTAAACTTGGGCCTAACACTCGTGACTCACCACCAAGGGACCACCTCGAACTGACCCCACCACAATACAGGCCGCGGGTTGACCCGCAATCGGTCCGCAACCTGACCCGCTATCGCGCAAAACTCTTGTTCACCGATCCGGAACAATCTCACAATCAAGTCACGAAAACCTAGTGGTCTTCTTAGATCAACTACCCTCTTTCATTTCACACTACTCAGGGACTTATCACACAAGTATATCTCACGTGCACTATGCACTCCGATAAGGGTCAAACATAAAAATACATCTTTTACTCTAGATGGCCTTACCTCTAAGGTCTCCACGTATAAAACTCTAAGGCTCACACTTTCTCTATCCCCCAATCTTACCCGGTTAACTAACCATGATTTCTAATCACAATTTACACAATGTTATCTGAACATAACACTTAAGATATACTCATCTTATCACACATACTAATCTCCAGAGGGTTTAAGGATATACCTGTATCTACCGCTTCACTCCCCTTTGTCGTTCTAATCAATCCTCGCCACCGGGCGCATAGCTAGGAAGGTGATGAACTAGCCACCGATCCCGGCGTCGAGTCTCTACGTCCGCGCCACCTTTGGTCGGACAATTTCCGCAAATGGCCTGCCGCAAGCATAACAAGTACCAAGAAAGACGACATTCCCGATGACGCCGTCACATCGTGAACACCGAGGAAAATCAACCCTACCTGCTAGAACCTATGTATATCTGCGGAACTAAGCCCCGAGTTCTCGCCAACTCTCGCATACTCCGAACGCCCCGAACCCCGGGACGGACACTCGCACGCGAGGCGCATATCTAATCTGGCTGAGGCGATTCGCTCGAAAGTTACCAAAGGACCTCGCTGCTCGCCTCTTCTGCTGATCGTGTTTAACCCGTCGATCCTTACGTTTCTGGCCACGCGCATAAGCCCGCATACGTGCCATGCTCAAGCTCGATCAAGAGCTACTCTTGCACAACCCTCTCTTAAATAGTCATCAAGACCCGTGATAAATCGTTACCTAAAATACTCTCTGGTTGCTAACTCCCTAGCTAGTAACCGGGTCGCCTCTTTGCAATCTATACTGTTTACTGCTGGTCGTGGAACTGAAGGTTCAAATCTCATGGCCGCAGTAGGAATCGCCGCCGTGCTAGACTCATTGGGCCGTGACGCCGCAGAACTCCCGAATGAAGCACCACCCCAGTGATGATTGGGCCTGTGCCTCTAGTAACCCTCTCGTTTACTCTCACGCCTCCTGCCGCCTTGCCCTTCTGGGCCCGGATTGCCTTACGCGGAGGCATAACTGGTAGGGGGAAGAAATACGTTAGAGGGGTCCAACTTATAACACAGCTCTAAGCACGATCTCAGATTGAGAAGAATGGAAACCAATCCTAAATATCCTATAGCCTCGACATTGGTGTGGTGCACAACACACCGATAATCAAGACTCTACTAGATACGGTCTGTAGATACTTTCCGAGGATTAACTGCTCTGATACCACTTTTGTCACAACCCGAACCCGGGCCCGTGACTGGTGCCTTACCCCGGGCACCCAAGTAGACATACATCAGAGTAATCAGCGGAAAATAAAACAAGACATGAAATAATAAGAAGTGCGAAACAGTTTATCTGAGGAAAATTGCCCTTCGACATATATATATAACAACTAGAACAGTTACATCCCCTTTTTTATTTTTTTACAACTCTGCCCACAACAAGATTCATGCACTTAAGAATGATATAACAATAACGACGGGACAGGGCCCCGCCATACCCCTGAATGTAAGCACCTACAACAACAGGGGACTATACCAAAGATAAGCCTCCGGAGAAACGGAGCTTCCCAAACGCTGAACTATGACCCTATGAGCGAGGATCAACACTGGTGTACCTCTACTCGCGCATTTAACGCAGCCCTCAAGGAGGTCAAGATAACAGTACCAAGTATGTGAAATCAAAATATCAGAATGAAATCATAATAGTCTATATAAATAGAAGACATATATGATAACCAATTTACGATACACAATATCTAAGCAGTCACGTCAAGTCAGGGACTCACGCCCTCAAAGCCATTACTCAACTACAACAATGGGTCTCACGCCCACCACATCAATCATGCCCGTGGAATACCTTCCTCACTGCCGGCAGTCTATGATGTAATAACACCAAGGAGTACACATGAACATCAGGTCCCACCTGTGTCATAATAAAACCGTACGGGGTAAGTACGAAGGCATAGCCGACTACTAAATCCCACAGTACCAACAATGCTATAAAACTATATCACGGGGTCTTTCTAGACCGCACCACATGATCGGCCGCCACTCGCCAAGATCAATGTGCGTGTCTAGTCCCGAGTATATCGCCGCTCGCATAAAGCCACACATAGGCCCGCATGAGGTATTCCTCGTGATCGGGGCAGCTAACCCCTGCATTCTCCCGACTCCCGCACCGCATAGTCTCATAGACCGCATAGTCACATGCATCGCGATAGGCATCCTCGACCGATAAAACACCGAAATGATCAATCCCGAGCATACCGCTGCTCGCATAGCCGTATAGACCCGCATCAAGGGTGGCAAGCCCTCGGTATATCAAGTCAAGGGGGTATGTGATAATATAACAGTACAACGGCTTATCGTTAATCAACATAAGCACAGCAAGGGAAAACCCCTTTACACAAACATTATAAGACACTAACACACGTAGCATCATAACATGATTACTTATCAAACCAATCAAGAAAGTATTACAAGGCTATCACAAACCAACATAGTCAAGTTATTCACCCAAGGTACTTTCTATTTTATGACAACAAGTTCGGGTTTTAACCCCAAAGTACTTCATACATTAATTCTTTAAAAAGATCCGTTTCTTTCACAAAAGTCACACGATACCCGCAGTATCAAAAATAGAGTGACTATCTTTTTTAGTAAACCGAAACAGTTTCCTTTTTAATATCAAGTAACAACATTCTTTTCCAAACGTCCAAGTTTGCCTAAGTTCAATTACTCGAGTCTTTTATTTTCGAAAGGTTTCGTAGTTCATAGTTTTAATCACTTACTAATATAATTCTCCTTTAAAACAATTTAAGAAACATATGCCTTATGTGAGTAGGTTATTCTTGTTCATAACAATCTTATTAGAGCAAATGCATGATCTAGAAAATGTAATATCATTTTGTCTCATCTTAGCTTCTATGGATGGAGGTTTCTACCGTTTTACTAATACTTTATTAGTCAATACATTTCTTTATTAGCGCTTTGTGGTTTGTTCGATACTTATTCTCATTTCCAAATCAATATAAGGCTTTCATAAATAATTAAGTAAACCGTTCCTTTTAGTTCTCTTCAGTCGTTATACCTACCTTCCCATAAAGCTAGACTAACTTCTTAAGCTTTCACAACCAACGATTAGCCGTCTTTAAAAAAACGCTTTCTTAATTCTCTTGAAATACTTCAAGATTCTTATTATTCGTGCTTAAGTCAAAAGACATTGCCGTAAAACTACGCTCGCTTAACACGTACGCTTCACCGTACTATATATATTATTTTAAAATATCATGCTCAAGAGGATCGGAAGAATCACATACCTCGCGACGATTATCGACTATTAGAAAACGCCCACTACTATAACCCTAGCCTTGTCCACCTTTCAAGTAGTACATGCTACTCGCAGATCATTCAACCTATAAAGGTTATATAAGTCTATCAACTTCTAGACTACTCTATAGAATATTCTAAGCAGAAGGTTCTCTATTCTACGGAAAATCGGGCAGCACTTCCCTACCCGTTAAGTTACACAAGTTCATCAGAATACAATCTATGTAAGTACATTTAATCTTCTACTCTAATATTCTTTTGATGTGATTTCGCTTAACTCTCTTCAGAATATCCTTCTATTACGCTTAAATTCTCTCTATGAATCTTATATTCATTTCTATATTAACTACAGATGTAATTTCCAATTACAATAGAGGATAGGATTATTTACCTCAGTAAGCCCAAAATTATCCAAGTTTTAATGTTGATCCCGAGCAACGCTTAGCTCCTACTCGGTGCTCCAACCCGCTCCAAACAACCCTTAGAAGTTCTACGAAACTTCTTCTTAATACTTCAACCAACAAAGGAAGATTTTCCTTAGGGTTTCGTTTAGTGACCAAGGAAAGTATAATAGTATTTCTGGGCTTTTAGTTTAGGGATAACCTTGGAATACTACAAGGTATTTGGGCCAAGGTATTTTGGAATAGTAACTATACTTGGAGAATACTTTTCTACCAAGGGGGGGGGGGTAGTATTTTACGACAACAACCCAAGAGGGGGGGGTGTGTGTCTCGGCCAACACCACTAGGAAGGGGGAGGTGTTTCTCGGCCAAGGGCCTCACAAAGGGGGAGGGGTTTCGGCTAGCACAACTAGGAAGGGGGGGAAGGGATTTCAAGACTTAGAAATGATTTAAGGGATGAAGAAAACCTTCAAGTTAGGGGGGTATTTATAGGGAAATCAATGGCCAAGATCAAGCCAAGTGGTAGGCAAGTGTAGGTGAGGATTCATCCATGTACCTTATCCAACTACCACATAAAATATCACAAATATCCTACCTACCCAAGACTTCCAAATCATCCAAAAGACGCCCACACATCCTCCAATTAGAGGGTGACAAGTGTCGCCCTCTCGTTGGTCCAAAATATTTTATCTCTCGGAAAAATCCGCAAAAATAATAAATGACATAGCCGTATTTTTCCCTTCGCAAGTTTTGTAAAACGTTTCGTCGAAAAACGATTATTTTCGGTAGTTGTGAACAAAATTTCGTCCTTGCCTAACTTTAAGGCTCAAACTTTTCTACGTACGTCCTCACGTACATACTCTGGAAATACGGGGTATAACAGCTAGCTGATGTAACTCGCGGACCATGCCCCTCCTCTCTGGCTGCACATCTGATAGACTACCCATCGACCTACGACTAAGGGCATCTGCCACTACATTGGCCTTCCCTGGGTGGTATAAGATATCAACATCATAATCCTTGAGTAGCTCTAACCACCGTCTCTGTCGCAAGTTCAGCTCCATCCGTCAAGATATACCGAGGCTCTGTGGTTCAGGTAAATATCCACATGAACTCCATACAAATAATGTCTCCGGATCTTCAAGGCGTGAATCATCACGCCAATTCTAAGTCATGTGGGTAGTTCTTCTCATGCTTCGAGGTGTCGAGATGCGTAAGCTATAACCTTGCCTCGCCAGATCAACACACATCCAAGCCCGATGCCCGACGCATCACAATAAAACCACATAGCCGTCTGGACCGCCTGGAAGAGTAAGAATCGGTTGTCAACCTCTCCTTCAAGAATCGGAAGCCCTCCTCACAAGCATCCGCCCACCGAAACTTAGTTGTCTTCTCGAGTCACTGGTCAAAGGTCTGAAATAAGCAAACTTCTCCACAAACCTCCAGAGTAACCCGCAAGGCCCAAAAATTGCGCACTGCTGGGTAAGAGGTCTAGGCCAACTCTCGATCGCTCGATCTTTGCCGTATCCACCCAAATACCATCGCCCCGACAATGTGCCCTAAACGCCACCAAGCCAACCAAAACTCACACTTCAAAACTTGGCATACAATCACTGGTCCCGAGAACTCTCAAGACCGCCCTCAAATGCTCCGCATGCTCCCGCCTCCGAGCGAATAAATCAAGATGTCATCAATGAATACTATCACAAACGATTCAAAATGGCTTGAACACTCGGTTCATCAAATCCATAAATCGCCGAGCATTGGTCAAGCCGAAAGACATGACCAACTAATAGTGCGCATCTGGTCCGGAATGCATCTGGGACATCCGCCTCTCACTCGCACCTGATGGTAACCAGATCGTAGGTCTATCTTGGAGAAACACCTCGCACCTGCAACTTGTCGAACAAGTCATCAATCCAGGAAGGAGTACCGTTTTAATAGTCACCTTGTTCACCGCCATGTCGACACACATGCGCAGCGTCCCATCCTTCTTCTTCACAAACAATACCGGCGCTCCCCAGGGAGAAACACTAGTCCTGATAAAGCCCTTCTCCAGCAAATCTCTCAGCTGGTCCTTCAACTCTCTCAACTCGGCAGGTGCCATTCTGTATGGCGGAATGGATATAGGTCGAGTATCAGGCAGAATATCAATGCAAAACTCTATCTCCCTCTCAGGAGGGATACCCGGGAGGTTGTCTGGGAACACATCTGGGAACTCCCTGACTACTGGGACTGACTGAAGGTCTGGTATCACCGCCTCAGTATCAAATACCCTTATGAGATGGTAGATATACCCCTTATGAACCATCTTCCTGGCCTTGAGTTAAGAAATAAACTTACCCTCGCGACAGTTGTTCTCCCACTGAGCAACCGGCCTCAGAAACTGGAACTGCATCAACCGCTTCCATACTACATTGGCGTAGCGAAGCTAACCAATCCATACCCATGATCACATCAAAATCGGTCATATCCAACTCTATCAAGTTTCGGCTAGGTCCGACGATCGTGATATAGTCATCGGCAAGCCCTATATACCCGCCACTACCACCGAATCCCATCGGGCGTAGCTACCTCAACAGGGTCTACGGACTCAGGCTATATCCCTATCCTACTAGCAATATGGAGAGATATATAGGACAAGGTAGAACCTGGATCTATCAAGGCATATACGTCACAACAAGAAACTGATAAAGTACATGTGATGACATCCGTGACGCCTCGGTCTGGCGGGACATGGCATAAATGCGTTCGAGGACCGCTGAACTAAGACCCTTGCCACGACCTCTCGCGACCTGCTGGCCCATGAGCACCACGCCTCGGGCGAGTAATCGTAGGAGATGAGACCGGCTAAAGACCACGTAGGTGAACCCTACCATCTACGCCGCCTTGGTGGACGATCTCGCAAAGTGATCCTGGCCGCAAGTGTAACAAGATCCCGCATGAGTACCACAACTCCGTAATGGGATCTACCACATCGAACACACCGAGAGGAAGGTGGTCTCGATCGGTTAGCACTCTGCACTCCCGAAGTCCAAGTCCCGGGGCCTTGACCGCCCGAATACCCTAGCCGCTCGAAGACGGTGTAGGAGTGCTCGAGTGGCCGCGGTGCAAATCTAGTTCGCTGGCCGAGGCCCGCCCGAGAGCTACCAAAAGACCTCGCTGCCCCGCCTTCTTCGCGATATCAACCCGTCGGCCTCTACGCTCCTCACACCTGTGCATGAAGCTTGCACGCGGGCAATGTCCATGCCGGTGAAGAGCTACACCCAGAAAGACTTCTACCAAGTAGTCATCAAGCTCGTGACCTAGCGGTGCACTCTGTCCTCCATATCTCGCCACTAACGCGGACATACCGAGCCAACGAGTCGAACTCCACATTGTACTCGGTATGCGCGCTACGCCTCGGCATCAAAAATTGCCGGCTCGTGCTCTCTTCATCTGCGGAGGTAAGAAGTTAGTGAGAAATGCCTCTCAGAACTCGTCCCAAACAGCTGGAGGCGCATGCTCCCCCCGGGACAGCTCCCATGAATCAAACGATCATCGCAGATCACGCAGACGATGTGAACCTAAGACCACCGACTCGGTCTCAAGCCTTGATCACTCTCATGATCCGTCAGAATCGCTTGATGAACTCCTGCGATCATCCTCGTGCCTCGACCCCTAGAACTCGGTCGGTAACTCAGAAAGTCCCGAAGTCTCAAACTATCCGACCTCGGGTGAACCACGGGTACTACTGGAATTGGAACTGATACATCCAGCCTATCCTCGTGCCTCGCCACGGCCCTGGCTAATAATTGGGCCATCTCCTTGTAACCCATCTCCTCTCGCTCAGGTGTGGACTGAGGCTCAAAGCCGTGGCCTCGTGAGCCACCGCGGCTCTAAACCCTGCTGGGGCGGCGTCGTGGAACTCGCCGTCTGGGGTATCACCTCGGGTAAAGGCTGGTCCTGGGCCCTCGTGACCCTCTGTGTCCAACTAGCAGCTCCTCCGCCTTGCCGCCCGGGCGGGTTGCTGCGTGAGGCATACTGTAAACAAAAGAAATTCGTCAGGGTCCAACTTATAACACGGCTCTAAGGCACGATCTCGTAATGAGAAGAATGGAAACCAATCCTAAATATCCTGCACCTCACGATTATTGGTGTGGTGCACAACACACCGATAATCAAGACTCTACTAGATACGATCTCAGACACTTTTCGAGGATTTAATCGCGCTCGATACCACTTTTGTCACGACCCGTTCCCGGGCCCGTGACTGGTGCCTTACCCGGGCACCCAAGTAGACATACATCAGAGTTGTTACACCCCGTATTTACAGGACATGCTTTAAGAACGTACGTAAGAACTCACAAGTGTTAAGATTTGAGACTTGTAAAAATTTATCGGAATTATGAAATTTTCGGAAAACGTACTATTGTGACGAATGGGAGGGCGACACGTGTCACCCCCCTTATTGATGCCTTGGTCGAATTAGGCATGGCCAAAATGGTCATTGACCATAGTCTTGGATGACTAAGTCTTGCAAGTAGCAAGCTTGATAATCTTGACCAAGTCAAAGGACCCACAAAGGCTTGATATTTGCTAGGAGCTTATCTAGACCACCCAATTGTTTATATCATGACCCTCCATTACACTATATAATACTAGTAGTGCAAGACAAGCTTAACACTTAGCCAAAAATTTCACAAAATTGAAGAACTCATTCTTCTAGCTCTCGGGTTCACTTAGAACAAAAAGGAAAAAAAATTGTTTCTTGTCCAATAAGCTCCACACTTTAAACCAAGGTTCATGAGTGTATTGTAAGTGTATCTCAATAGAAAAATCTCGGAAAAAGATAGTTTTCGGGTTAGTCGCAAAGCGAAAACCTAGTTGTCTTTCTAGGTTTTGTGTGGAAGATTGAAAGAATTTGGTTGGTGTTGTTCTAAGGGTCTCAAGTAGCGGATTGAAGTGTCTTGAAGAGTCTCTAAGTTGCTAAGGAGCGACTTCGGATTTGGAAGTTAGATTGAGATTCGTTGAGGTATAACCTTGTCTCTTAATAGTGTTACAAGATTATATTTATATTGTTGTTGTTAGCTTTACATGTTGCTAGCATGAAGTTGATATGTTGGAGTTTATAAGTATTATGGATTGCTTGTAGCCTTAAATCCGAAATGTAATGTAAGCCATGTGAAGTTGGATTACAAATTGGTCGTTTATTTGAATCGTCGCATGTTAATTACTTGGAGATTATAGTAGTTATAATCGTTTGCGACTTGACATCATGTTAGGCTAATAACTTGGATTGAAATGGAAATTGGATAAGAATTGATGTTGTAGTACTTCAAGTTAGCCGAATTGGCCTAGTAAGTTGTATTAATTTGATATCGTTTGTGGGGCGGAATTTTACACGTCTAGTAGGCGTGTAATCCCCTATTGTTGATTGCATTGATTGGGCCTTAAACATGGCGTGTTTGGTTATTGTATTCGGCCTTGAAAAAGGTGGCAAAGTAAGTAAAAACAAAGGAGGTGCTGTCCGATTTTCCGTAGAATTTAGTGACTTAGCTCTTAGAATATTCTACGTTTGAAGTAAGAGGTTAATGAACGTATTGTGACCATTATAGGTTGAAGTAGTAAGTATAGCGTATCCTACTTGGAGGATGGAATAGCTATCAAGGTTGGAGTACTTTGGAGCATTTTGCTACTTGTCGATAATCGTCGCGAGGTATGTGAACCTCTTCCTTTCTTTGGCATGATTCTATGTATGGAATATACCTATGGTATCATTTCATGTTTCCTTCTACTCTTAGAAGTTAAGAGGTAGTTGTGTGATTTACTCTATGTAGAACTTTTCCTATCTTTTGAGCATGACTAGTTGCACGTATGTAGTACGGTAGACGTACAACACCTTGATATCCTTTACTAGTTTTATGAATAGCCAAGTCGGGTGAGTTAGGAGATTAACTCACTTCTTTGAAAGTATTAAGGATGTCTAATGTTTTATTAAAGTTAAGGGACTTGAAGAGTTTTGAAGTATGTGATACTTGTTCCGTTTTAAACGTATAAGTCCCTTGGATAGGAAATTGTATTTGGCAAAGGTATAAAGTGAATATAACGACTTTATGGGAAGTTGGTTATATTTGCTTTATGGAAAGATAAATGACTTGATTTTAGTGAAAAGTCAACTTGATTTTAAGGCATCAATTGCCTAAGGTTTTATAATAAAAGGAGTCACTTGATTTCTAAAGGTCAAGAGACTAATGGTACTTTGAAAGTTAAGAGAATTGATTTGAAAGTATTTAATACTTGGTTTTAAAAAAAAGGTATAAGTCTCTTGGTTATAAAAGGAATGGGTTTGTCTAAAACCATAAAGGGTTATAACGGCTTTATGGGAAGTTGGTTATAACGGTTTTATGGAAGGTTAAGAGAATGGTTTTCTCTAATAATGTAATCAAAGAAATAATTTGATTTAAGGGTATCACTTGCTTAAAGCTTTAAGGTAAGGGTCACTTGATTTAGAAGCCGAGAAATGTATTTCTAAAAGTATAGTGACTTATGTGAAATGTACACAAGCCTTGATACTACGGGTGTTAGTATTTTGGGGTTTTATATTAAAATGAATCTTTTGAAAAGAATGTAAGCATGTAGTACTTGGGGTTAAATTCCCGGATTTTTATGTGTGAAACGGAAGTGCCATGAGTTTATAAAAATGGAAGTCTAAAGGTTTAATGAACTTGCCTGTATTTGCTTGTGATAGCTTTAAGTGCAAGTATTATATGTGTACGTGGTCGTGACTAGGGGTGTTCACCGGTCGAATCGACCGATGTCACGACCAAATCAGCCCGTGATCGTGCCTTACCGGGCACCCTAGTGACACAACATCAGAGTAATCAGCGGAACATAAAACAACAACATGAGATAACAGAAATATAAAACAATAATCTGTGAAAACTTGCCTTTCGGCATATATATATAACCATCAACTCTTTTACAAATGAACAGCTTAATCCTTTTTACCAACCCTGCCCACAACAAGATTACTGCACTTAAGAATGATACGACACAATGGCGGGACAGGGGCCGCCAAACCCCGAATGTAAACACTTACTACGAGGACTATACCATCGATAAGCCTCCGAGAAACGGAGCTTCCCAAACGCCGAATCGTGACACGAGAGCTAGGATCAACGCGATGTACCTCAACTGCGGCATGAACGCAGCCCCGGCGAGGTCGATAACATGTACCAAGTATGTGAAATCAGAAGTAATATCAGAATCAAATCATAGTAGTCTATATAAAGCGGGAGACATGTATGATAACCAAACTACGCTCACAACAACTAAGCGGTATGTCAAGTCGTGGACTCACGCCTCAAAGTCATCACAATAAGACCGTACGGGGTAAGTACGAAGGCATAGCCGACTACTAAGACCCCCAGTACCACAAATGCCACAAACTGTATCACGAGGTCTCTCTAGACCGCACCACAGATCGGCCGCCACCGCCCGCAGATCAATGTCGCGCGTCTATTCTCGAACTCTCGCGCTCGCATAGGTCACACATGCACCGCGCATAAGGTATTCCTCGAATCACGGTCCTAGACCACCCGAGGTATACCCCGTGATCGGCGACCTAACCTCAGATCCGCCCCGACTTCCGCACCGCATAGCCCTTCAAGGACCGCGTAGTCCTCGAGACCGCATAGAATTTCCCCGCATCGTGCTAAACACCGGAATGATCACCGATCTCGAGCATACCGCAGCCTCGCGTAGTCTCAAGGACCGTGATAGCCGATAGACCGCGTCAAGGGTGGCAAGCTCGGTATACATCGAGGGTAGGTGATATAATAACGACAATGGACTTACCTTTTAACAATGTAAGCCGCAAAGAATGACCCCTTACATAACAATCACAAGATACTAACACAAGTAGCATCCTAACATGTTTACTTATCACATCAACAAGAAAGTATTACAAGGCTATCACAAACCAATACAATCAAGTTATTCACCCAAGGTACTTTCTACTAACAAGTTCGAGTATCTAACCCCAACGATTTCATACATCAAATCTTTAAAAGATCTGCTATCACATAAGTCACACAATACGTAGTATAAAATCGAGGATCGTTTTTAAGTAAACCAAAACACTTACCTTTGTAAAACCAAGTAACAACATTATTTTCCAAACGCCCAAGTTTGCCTAATTTCAAATGCTCACGTTTCTTATTTTAGAAAGGTTTCAGAGTTCATAGTCTTATTCATTTAAGAATATAATTCTCTTTTAAACAACTGAGAAACATAAGCCTTATATGAGTAGGATATTCTTGTTTATAACAATCTTATTACAAAGCCATGATCTAGGAAATATCATTTTGTCTCATCTTAGCTTCTATGCGGATGGAAGTTTCTCCGTTTTAATAATACTTAATTATTCAAAACATTTCCTTTATTAACGCCGCAGATGGTTTGTCGATACACATCCCGATTTCCAACATCAAGAAACGTTCTTAAGCCGTTATACCTAACTTCCCATAAAGCTAGTATAACTCTTAAGTTCTCAAAACCAAGTATTACTTCTCTTTCAAAACGATTTGTAAATCTTTTGAAATACTTCAAGTTCTTTATAATCACACATCAAGCCAGTTATAAACAAATCATTTACCTTTTTAAAAACCACAAAGTGTTTTCTTATCTACATAAAGCTGTTATAACCAACTTCCCATAAAGCCGTTATAACACTTTATGTTTTAAACCCATCGAATACATTTAGCATACGTACGCTCACCGTATACATAGTTTACACATATCATGCTAGAGAGATAGGAAGAGGTTCACATACCTCGCGACGAGTATCGACTAATAGCAAAACGCTCCAAACAATGGCTACTCCTAAGTCAAGTGGATCATTCCACACGTAGCATTTCAACCTATAAGGCCACAAGGCGCTTATTAACATCGTAGAACATTCTACAGAAAATTCGACAGCACCTCCCCCCCCCGCAACAGCGTAAATCTCCTCCTCTAACGGGGCCGGCTATCAAGCCAACCAGGGGGGGGTTATACATCTAATCCGAACGGGTACAATTCTACTCCACAGTACTACTACACAAGTCTACTGTAATACAGTCCTATGTAAAAACAGTTCAGTTCTTCAGGCTTAAGTCCAAGGACATTGCCACAAGCTATGTTCGCTATACATATATAGTATACTTTAACTATATTTTCCTACAACATGTAATATCCAATTACAATAGGGGGACAAGATATTTACCTCGCTAAGCCCATAATTATCCAAATATAAAGTCGATCCTGGGCAATCGTTTAGCTCCAACTCCGAGCGCTCCAACCCGCTCTAAACCACCCTTAGAAGTTCTAACCAACTTCTTCACAATACTCCAACGGACTATGGAGATTTTCTAGGGTTTCGGTTTTTTGTGGTCGACGGAAGTATAATAGTATTCTGGCTTTTCAGATAGGTATAACCTTAGAATACAACAAGGTATACGGCTAAGGTAATTTGGGCATTATAACAATACTTTGAGAGTATTTCTATCAAGAGGGTATTATATGAAAACAAACTAGGCTAGGGGGGGCGTACCCCACGGCCACACCACAAAGGAGGTGGCTACCTCTACCTGCCACTGGGGAACTCTCGACAGGGGTCTCACGAAAAGGGGAGGAAGGCTCTCAAGACTTAGGCATTTTGGATGAAGTTCATCAAAGGAGAGGGGTATTTATAGCACAAGCGCCAACCAACGGCAAGATCTAGCCAAGTGCCTAGCAAGTGTAGGGCCAAGATTCACCCATGTGTCCTAGCCAACTTGCACACAAAATATCTTCCAAAATATCTCCCACTTGCACCCCCTTTTCGCCCAAGCCGCACCCTTCCACCAACGAGGGTGCCAGTGCGCCTCTCGTTGGTCCAAAACCAAATACGGGAATCCACCCCATTAACGAACCTTTTCCTTCACAAAACCGGAAACTTTTCCGTGGAAAATTCACTCTTTCTTCCTTTCCAATCTTTCGCCGTATTCTCGCACGTGCGTCCTCGCATACATACCACGGAACTACGGGTATAACATTCTTCCTTAGAAACATTCGCCCCGAATGTTCCTTCTAAGTCTCAAAGCGAACGCGTGCGATGATAGTCTTCACTACTATACGTACGAAACACTCCTGCCACAGCTGGCCATGGAAACACCTCCGCAAAACTTACATCTAAGTCCACGAGGAAACACCTCTACATCACCACAAATAATACTACTATTGTCACTTTGTCGCGAGCCTTGCTCCGACGACCCAACAAATGGTACCGCCGCACGCGATCACTCAAGGCTTGTACACTCTGATTCTTATCACATTTCGATAATCGCTTAGTATCCAAAACTGGGGTTACTATCTCTAACGTGGTCATCATTAATCGGAACATCCTGGATGGATCTTCGATACTTTCCTAACATAACAATACGAAAGATCGACGTCATGCCTCCTAAGTCGGACGGCAAAGCTAACATATAGGCAACCGGCCTATTCTTCACATGAACTCGTGCGGCCCCAAGTAACTCGGGCTAAGTTCCTTTGTTTCCAAAACTCGTCACACCCTAACCGGTGGTACTTTCAAGACCGACCGCCACAACTCGAACTCAAAGCGCCGCCGACACCCGCACGATTTCTCCGAGCCGCTGTAACTTCTTCTAGACAAGCCAGACTATCCACGATCGCCGGAACAAGCTCGAACCAACTATCTGAACCCCGCTAACATCGAACCAATCGGCCGGCAACTTGCATTTCGCTTCTACAAGGCGCCAAGTCGACATCCGAACATCAAATGGTAGCTTAAACACTTCAACCGAGACAACGATCCTCACGCCTACCCTCGAAATCAAAACATCGCCCGAGGCGAATGCGATACGGAGACTCACCAGTTCCTAGCCCTTCCCGTACAAACTCCCGAGAGAGAAACAGTGCCACTGGCTCCACTGTCGTCATAAGGTGAAGGTAGGCACCCGTGCAACCTCACAACCTTTTCGATAACATCAACACTGCCGAGGAACGACACGACCAAGAACACGATAGTCGCTTCATCGGCCCGACCACCGTCGAACGCATCCACGAACTTGCACGGCTAACTAAACATGGGCCTAACACCCTCGTGACCCTAACACAAAGAGGACCACCACAACCGACCCCACCACCAAACCTACTGGGTTGACCCAAGACGTAGCCTCAACCCGACCCGCAAGGGTGCAAAATACCATCTCCCCGAAGGAATGTCTTACTAAACATGTTACGAAAACCTAGCGGTCTTCTTAGCTCAACTACCCTCTTCATTTCATACTACTTGGGACTTATCCCAAAACACACCACGTGCACTATGCACTCCTATAAGTAGTCAAACATAAACATACGTCTCTACCCGAGATGGCCTTACCTCTAAGGTCTGCGTATAAAGCTCTAAGGCTCACACTTTCTATCCTCCAAAATCTTACTCGGTTAACCCACCATGATTTCTAATCACAACTAACACATCGCTATCGAACATAGCACTTAAGGTATACTCACCTTGAAAGTTACCGAAGGACTCTTCGCTCGCCCTCTTCTCGCCCGGTTAACCCGTCGATCTCTACGCTTCGGCCACGCGCATAAGCCCGCATACGTGCCATGCTCAAGCCTAATCAAGAATTACTCTTGCACAACCTCTTTAGATAGTCCTCAAGACTCGCGTACATCGTGATATTCTCTGGTAGCCAAATCTATAGCTAGTAATGTGGTTGTCCTTGGCAATCTATATTCTCTGCTCCGGCCGTGGAACCGGGTTCACATATCATGGCCGCAGAGAAACCGCCGTCGCCATGCTTAAACTCTTTGGGCTAGTGACGTCGCAGAAACCCCGAATGAAGCACTACCCTAGGTAATGATTTGGCTGTGCCTCGCCACCCTCTGCATTTACTCGCAGCCTCCTCGGCCGCCTTGCCCTCCTGGGCCCGGTTGCCTACGCGAGGCATAACGATAAGTGGAAATAATTTCGCCGAGGGTCCAACTTACAACACGCCTCTAAGGCACGATCTCGAGTGAGAAGAATAGAAACCAATCCTAAATATCCTATAGCCTCGATTATTGGTGTGGTGCACAACACCCGATAATCAAGACTTCACTGATACGGTGCAGAGACACTTTCCGAGGATTAATCGCTCGATACCACTTTTGTCACGACCAAATCGCCCGTGGATCGTGGTGCCTTACCCCGCACCCTAGTGACACAACATCGAGTAATCGAACATAAAACAACAACACGAGATCACAGAAATATACAACAATAATCTGTGAAAACTTGCCTTTCGGCATATATATATAACCATCAACTCTTTTACAAATGAACAGCTTAATCCTTTTTACCAACCCCGCCACAACAGATTACATGCACTCTAAGAATGATACGACACAATGGCGGGACGGGGCCCCGCCAAAACCCCCGAATGTAAACACTTACTACGACAGGACTATACCATCGATAAGCCTCCGAGAAACGAGCTTCCCAAACGCTGAATCGCGACTCGAGCTAGGATCAACGATCGATGTACCTCAACTGCGGCATGAACGCACTTCGGCGAGGTCGACAACATGTACCAAGTATGTGAAATCAGAAGTAACATCAGAATCAAATCATAGTAGTCTATATAAAGCGGAGACATGTATGATAACCAAACTACGCTCACAACAACTAAGCGGTATGTCAAGTCGTGACTCACGCCTCAAAGTCATCACAATAAGACCGTGACGGTAAGCACGAAGGCATAGCCGACTACTAAGACCCCAGCACCACAAATGCCACAAATCAGATCACGAGGTCTCTAGACCGCACCACAGATCGGCCGCCACCGCCCGCAGATCAATGTCGCGCGTCTATTCTCGAACTCTCGCGCTCCGCATAGGTCACACACGCACCGCATAAGGTATTCTCGAATCACGGTCCTAGACCACCCGAGGTATACCCCGCATCGGGCGCACTTAACCTCAGATCCGCCCCGACTTCCGCACTCGCATAGCCCTTCAAGGACCGCATAGTCCTCGTAGACCGTGATAGGAATTCCCAGATCGTGCTAAACACCCGAATGATCAATCGATCACGAGCATACCGCAGCCTCCGCATAGTCTCAAGGACCGTGATAGCCGATAGACCGCGTCAAGGGTGGCAAGCCCTGTATACACGATGGGGTAGGTGATATAATAACAAGATAACGGACTTACCTTTTAACAATGTAAGCACGAAGAATGACCCTTACATAACAATCACAAGATACTAACACAAGTAGCATCCTAACATGTTTACTTATCACATCAACAAGAAAGTATTACAAGGCTATCACAAACCAATACAATCAAGTTATTCACCCAAGGTACTTTCTACTAACAAGTTCAGTATCTAACCCCAACGCATTTCATACATCAAATCTTTAAAAGATCTGCTATCACATAAGTCACACAATACCCGTAGTATAAAATTGAGCGATCGTTTTTTTAAGTAAACCAAAACACTTACCTTTGTAAAACCAAGTAACAACATTATTTTCCAAACGCCCAAGTTTGCCTAATTTCAAATGCTCACGTTTCTTATTTTAGAAAGGTTTCAGTAGTTCATAGTCTTATTCATTTAAGAATATAATTCTCTTTTAAACAACTGAGAAACATAAGCCTTATATGAGTAGGATATTCTTGTTTATAACAATCTTATTACAAAGACCATGATCTAGGAAATATCATTTTGTCTCATCTTAGCTTCTATGCGGATGGAAGTTTCTACCGGTTTTAATAATACTTAATTATTCAAAACATTTCCTTTTATTAACGCTGCAGTTGGTTTGTCGATACACATCCCGATTTCCAACATCAAGAAAACGTTTCTTAAGCCGTTATACCTAACTTCCCATAAAGCTAGTATAACTCTTAAGTTCTCAAAACCAAGTATTACTTCTTTCAAAACGATTGTAAATCTTTTGAAATACTTCAAGTTCTTTATAATCACACATCAAGCCGCTTATAAACAAATCATTTACCTTTTAAAACCACAAAGTGTTTTCTTATCTACATAAAGTCGTTATAACCAACTTCCCATAAAGTCGTTATAACACTTTATGTTTTAAACCCATCGAATACATTTAGCACATGTACGTCACCGCATCACATAGTTTACACATATCATGCTGTAGAGATAGGAAGAGGTTCACATACCGCGACGAGTATCGACTAATAGCAAAACGCTCCAAACAATGCTACTCCTTAAGTCAAGTGGATCATTCCACACGTAGCATTTCAACCTATAAGGCCACGCGCTTATTAACATCGTAGAACATTCTACGTAAAATTCGACAAAGACTTCCCCGCAACAGCGTAAATCTCCTCTCTAACGGGCCGCTATCAAGCCAACCGTGGGGTTATACATCTAATCCGAACGGTACAATTCTACTCCACAAGATTACTACACAAGTTCATCAGAATACGCCCCTATGTAAAACAGTCGATTCTTGAGCTTAAGTCCAAGGACATCGCCACAAGCTATGTTCATTATACATATATAGTATACTTTAACTATATTTTCCTACAACATGTAATATCCAATTACAATAGGGACAAGATATTTACCTCGCTAAGCCCATAATTATCCAAATATAAAGTCGATCCCTGGCAATCGCTTAGCTCAACTCCGAGGCCCAACCCGCTCTAAACCACCCTTAGAAGTTCTAACCAACTTCTTCACAATACTCCAACTGACTATGGAGATTTTCCTGGGTTTCGGTTTTGTGACCGACGGAAGTATAATAGTATTTTCTGGGCTTTTCAGATAGGTATAACCTTAGAATACAACAAGGTATACTACTAAGGTAATTTGGGCATTATAACAATACTTTTGAGAGTATTTCTATCAAGAGTGGGTATTATATGAAAACAAACTAGGCAGTGGGTACCACGCCACACCACAGGAGGGGTGGCTACTCCTCCCGCCCCACTGTGGGGAACTCTCGCCAGAGGGTCTCACGGTGGAGGAAGGCTCTCAAGACTTAGGCATTTTGGATGAAGAAGTTCATCAAAGGAGAGGGTATTTATAAGCAAGCCAAGGCCAACCAATGGCCAAGATCTAGCCAAGTGCCTAGCAAGTGTAGGGCCAAGATTCACCCATGTGTCCTAGCCAACTTGCACACAAAATATCTTCCAAAATATCTCCCACTCACACCCCTTTCGCCCAAGCACGCCACCTTACCACCTGAGAGTGCCAAGTGCGCCCTCTCGTTGGTCCAAAACCAAATATGGGAATCCATTCCCATTAACGAACCTTTTTCCTTCACAAAACCGAAACTTTTCCGTGGAAAATTCACCTCTTTCTTCCTTTCCAATCTTTCATGCCGTATTCGCACGCACGCCTCGCATACATACCACGGAACTACGGGTATAACACCGACCGACCGAACCGGACCGACCGACCGAATCGAATGGACCGGGAACCGAATCGAAAATTTACGGGCCGAGGACCGACCGGAAAATTCGATCCGGTCGATTTTGGACCTATTGACCGGATTTTTTTTTTTTTTTTTGTTAAATGCAATTAAATTATAAATTTTTAAGAATGTGTTCGCTTATCAATCTCATTAAATATGTTTGTTTTTTCCTTATCCTTCAATAAACTTTATTTCATTAATATAACTAACTTAAAGAAAATCACCAATGTACGTTGATACGAACCATCTAACTACTCATTAATTAAAGTTACACACCACATTTATATTTTCTATTTTCTATTTGGAATTTGGACATTCTGAAACTAGGGTGCACAAAAGGTTAAAACCTAAGACCAAGACCGAATTACAGATTACTCGGACCGAATGGACCGAATGATTTGCCCCAATCCTCACCACCACCCCGCCAGCCCCCATCCACCTGCAGCCCCGCCAGCCCTCCCCATGGCCGGACGTATTGACATAAGAAATATAGGTTGTAAATTGATCAAACTTTATACGGTCATAACTTTGCGCTCGGACGTCCGCTTTACCTAATTTTTTTTTGATTTAGCGTATATTTTCGATACGGGTGGCCAAACTGCATAAGCGGTTTGATTCCTCCGATTTCTCCAAAACGTCCATCTTGCCTCTCAATTTCACTTTTCCCCAAATCGTTACATTTTTCCCTTTTCAAATCTAAATATCTCGCGATGTACAATTGATTTCAACGTAAAATTGCGTGGAACCGCATCCGAATGTCAATTTCAATATTGAAAATTCAATTTATAAAAAAAAAAAAAAATCCGGCCCGAAAAATTCGTTTTACGGACCGACCGAAACCGGAATCGACCATTTTGACGGACGAGGCGGACCGGAATCCACCGGTCCGGTCCGGTCCATTCGGTCCGGCCCGATTTTCGTCGGCCTGTTGTACACCACTGCGTGACTCTCGGTTGGAGGCGTGTCTTGTTATAAGTTTACTTGGACGCATCGACGATGATGTAGGATTCCACGTATGCTTCCATCATGATTGATCCGACATGCTTATACGATGTGGATTCCGGTATGTGACGAGACGCGTTAGATGCGACGCTTTATTGGACGTCACGGCGTGACGGGGATTTCACGTATGCTTCCATTGTGATTGATCTTGGCCATGCTTATACGATGAGGATGCCGGCATGCGGCGTGGATGCGGGTTAGATGCGCGTGATTTATTACTCACGGCCATGCTTATCGATGAGAATTAGGGCACGCGACCGTTATATTTTACTCCACGGCTAGCTCCCCAAGACCGCACCTACGATGAGGACGCCGAGGGCACGCGTTATGGCCATGCTTATACGATGTGGGATTAGGGCATGCGCGCGTTATATATATAGATATATATATGTGTTGTATATGTGTCTGTAGATGGTGAGGTGGGATGCCACTACGCGTCACGTGGTTATATTTTACACTTATAAGTCATCGGCGGTGATGTGGGATTCCACGCGGGAGATATATATATGTGTTGTGTATGTGCACGACAAATGAGGTGGGATGCCACGGGCGCGTCACATGGTTATAATTTACACTTATAGCTGTCGGCAGTGATGGGGGATTCCACGGGCACGTTTTGATATTTGTGTAACTTGATCGCTGTCACACCCCGAAAATCGGGCCCGTGACTGGTACCTTACCCCGGGCACCCTAGTGATATATACATCAGAGAAAATCAGCGGAACATAAAACATGAGTCATTAAACAAGAGATATAATAAATAAACAGGCCAACCAAAACAGTTGCCTTGGTGTATACATAAAACTCGACAGTTTAATCCTTTTACAACCCGCCACAACAGCATACATGCACTCTAAGATATACAACAACTATGACGGACAGGGTTCGCCATACCTCAATGTTCAAGAACCTACAACTCAGGGAAACATACCAAAGATAAGCCTCCAAGGAACAGACTTCGACACGCTGAAATGAGATCCTAGAGCGGGGATCCACGCATCGATGTACCTCTACTGCGCGCTTACGAACGCAGCCCCAAGGAGGCCGCATAACAGTATGTGAAGCTTGAAATCACAACATCGTAAATGAAATCATAATAGCCTAAAAGCGGGAGACATGTATGATAACCAAAATACGACGCAACATAAAAGCGCCAAGTCGTGGACTCACGCCTCAAAGTCGCCACTCAAATATAACTATGGGTCTCACGCCCACAACATCCATCATGTTCGCATCATGGCCGCATGCCCCCGGAATACTGCATCGGTGTAGACATGTCCATGATGAAACAATAATAACAAGGCCGCATTGCCACATGCCCCCGGAATACTGCCTCGGTGTAGACATGCCCATGTAACCTCAATAACAATATAATGGGTGATCAACCGCGCGCACGCCATGCCCCGGAATCTGCATCGGTGTAGACACGCCCATGTGACATCAACAAGACAAGAATCAAAATGGAAACATACCCGTGGAATTCTCCATCATCGCGGACGCTCCAAGTAAGTTCTCACAAGTCAACCGCCTCTATCGAGACGGTAATACGTAAATACCACACTTGCACAACAAAGGCTATCATCACAAGATAGGCAAGTTTCACAACAACAAGCATAGGCAAGTTTCACAACAACAAGCATAGGCAAGTTTCACATCACTCAAAGTACCTTCATTTTATGCCAAAGTCCGGTTTTAACCCAAAGTACTACGACGTTAAATTCTTTAAAAGAGATCCATTACTTTTATCAAAGTCACCCGACACGTAGTATTAGAATGACCAACCCACATTCCTTTTCAAAATCAAGTAACAACATTCTTTTCCTAAATTCCGGTTTGCCTAGTTTCAATTACTCAAGCTTCTCATTTTCAAATGGTTTCATAGTTCATAAACTTAATCACTGATTCCTTTTAGAACAATTGAGTAATATATGTCTCACGAGAGTAGGTTATTCTTGTTTACAACATTCTTATTACAAAGACCATGATCTAGAAAATGTAATATCATTTTGTCTCATCTTAGTTTCTATGCAGATGGAGGTTTCTACCGGTTTTAATACGATACATCATTATTCAATACATTTTCCTTTATTAACGCTGCGATGGTCCTGCCGATACACATTCGATTTCCAAATCAAGAAACATTATCCCTTTAAATAAAACCAAGTACTCATTACTCACGAATGAGGTTTCGCACAAACACCCACATTAAAACAAATAAGTTAAGTCTCTTATCTTTATAAGATCAAGTCTCTTAACTTCTAACATCAGTAAACCATTTTCTTTACCTCTCTTAAGACATTATACCTAACTCCCCATAAAGCTAGTATAACTCTTTTTAAAACCTTTAAAACCAAGTGTTACTCTCCCTTCAAAACGATTTATAACTCTTTTGAAATACATCAAGTTCTTTATTATAACTAGCCAGTTATAATTCACATCAGCTACCTTTTAAAACCACAAAGTATTTTCTTACCTACATAAAGCTGTTATAACCAACTTCCCATAAAGCCGTTATAACACTTTATGTTTTAAAAACAATCAAACACGCTTAACACACGACGCTCACCGCTACATAGTTCACACCTATCATGCTAGAAGAGATAGGAAGAGGTTCACATACCTCGCGACGATTATCGACAATAAGCAAAAAGCTCCAAGTACTACAACCTTGCTAGCCTTTCCACTCTCGAGTAGAATACGCTACTCTTAGTACTTTCACCTATAAAGGCCACAAACGTCTATTAAATCTTAAACACAAGTTCCCATCTTTCTACGTAAAATTCGCGGCACCTCCCTTTGCAATGGCAGCGTAAATCTCTCCTCCTCTATCGAGGCCTGGCCATCAAGCCAACCAGAGGGGTTATACGCCTAACCTGACGTATACAATTCTACTACACAATAATGCTACACAAGTCTACCGTCTGATCCTATGTAAATCTGATTCGATTCTTTTCTTTAAATTCAGCTTAAGTCAAAAGACATTGTCGTTACAATAATGTTGATTCTATATATAGTATACCTCAACTATATATTCCTACAACATGTAATCTCCAATTACAATAAGGGACAAGAATATTTACCTCGACAAGCCCAAAATTATCCAAGTTATAATGTCGATCCCGAGCAAGGTTTAGCTCCTACTCCGTGCGCCAATCCGCTCCAAACAACCCTTGAAGTTCTAACCAACTTACTCAAATACTTCAACCAACTGAAGATTTCCTTAGGGTTTCGGTTTGAGACTAAAAGGACAAAAGGTAGTATTTCCTGCTCTACGTATGAGGTAACTTTTGGAATACAACAAGGTAAAGGCTAAGGTATTTTGGGCATTATAACAATACTGAGAGTATTTCTACCAAGAGGGGGTGTATTATACGAAACAACTAGGCTAGGGGTACCACTGCTAGCACCACAGGGGAGGGGAGGCTCTCGGCCACAAGGCCACCTGGGGGAGGGGAAGGCTTGGGGACGAGAACACACTCAAAGGGAGGGAGAGGGACTCAAGACTTGGAAGATTTTTGGACGAAGAAGTCTTCAAGCTTAGGGGTATTTATAGCAAAACCAGGCCAACCAATGGCCAAGATCAAGCCATGTGCAAGGCAAGTGTAAGGCCAAGATCAAGCCAAGTGCACCCTAACCCCTACTCCACAAAACAAGCCACAAAACATTGCACAAAACATTGCACAAAACAATGCCACAACAAGGCACCAATCGGCCAAGGCCAACCGCCTTGGCGTCCACTGAGGTGACAAGTGTCACCTCTTGTTGGCCCAAAATGTTCCGCCGCGCGTAAAAATCCCCAAAAAAACAAAACCACATCGCCGCATTTTGCCCTTCCCATGTAACACAAACGGTTTCGACCAAAAACGACTCTAACCGGGTGTTGTGCACAAAGGTAACCGGCCAAACCACGAGCGGGGTGACACGTGTCACCCTCCTATTGGCCCTCATAAAACGTCTTCCGAAAAAATATCCACAATGGCCAAAATCTCGAAAACAAAGTGGGCCCCACAAAACCGTAAATTTCTCCCGTGGGCCCCACGTGACCATTTCCGAAAATAAAATCTCAAAATTCTAATATAATTTAAGAAGCCCATATTCCAAATCTGGGAACCCAATTCCCATCAACGAACATTTTTCTTTACAAAAACCGGAAACTTTTTCCGTGGAAAAATCACCTCTTTCTTCCTTTCCAATTTTTCTGCCGTACTCTCGTACGTACGTCCTCGCATACATACCCTGAGAATACGGGGTATAACAATCGCGTCCCAGATTGGACCGGGTAGTATATGCGCCCTTCTTTAAAGGGCCGGATTATGTTATGAAAGATAAGTAAGTTATATGGTAATGAACTTAATGATTTTTCCTAATCATGCACGTAAGAATGTGACTAACTTTTATTGAAAATGGGAAAAGATAATAAGGTATGATTAAGTTCATAAGTGGTAATGACACGGCAGGATCTGGTATGTATTTTTTTTATACTTGTCCCTGTCATTCTTTTATCTGATTATGATCATTTCAGTATGTTATTTCTTCCATATTCGGTGCAGTAATCGACCCCTTCGGGGGGCTGCGTTCATGCCCGCAGGTTTTAGGTACCCAGGTTGGTGATCCTTGCTCTTAGGATCTCGGTTCAGTTTTGGGAAAAAGCTCCATTTGCTCCGGAGGCTTATCTCTTGGTACGGTTTTCCCTGAGGTTGTAGATTTATGTATATTCAGGGGTATGGCGGGGCCCTGTCCCGCCACAGTTGTTATGTTAAAACTCTTAGAGGTCTGTAGTCACATATTGTGGGTCGATCAGAAAGGAAAGGAGGCAAATCGGTTGTATATATATGTCGGAAGGTAGCCTATCGGCTAACTCGTTGTTTTATTTTATAAGTTTCATGTATGTTATTGATTATCTCGATGTATAATCGTAAGTGGTGCCTGTGTAGGGCACGATCGCGAGCCCGGTCAGTCGTGACAAGAGTAACCAGCGGAATATAAATGTTACACCCCGTAAGTCCAAGACATGTATAAGAGAATGTATGTAAGAAATTAAGACTTAAAAATTGGTACGAAAGAAAGAATTGTTTTTACGACGGAAAATCTTCCGAACGTCGGAAAGGAAAAATGTTCGTTGTTGAGAATTGTATTCTCAAAATGCATTATTTGAAGAGTATGGAACTTATTAACATTATGGAAATTTATTTTTACGGATTTGGCCATGTGGGGCCACCCGAGGAATTTTACGTTTTGTGGGGCCCACGAGGGTTACGGAATTTTATGGACGAATGGGAGGGCGACACGTGACACCTCCCCCACTTGGTGTTGGACGAAATTGCAAGGTTAAAATGGTCATTGACGATGGAAGATGATAAGTCTTGCTAGCTTGATAATATTGACCACTTGTCCACTTGGCTATTTAATTAATGATCTTCATCCAAGCCACACATTTGTTATAATCTTGACCCTTCATTGTGTTATATATACCACAGTAGTGCAAGACTAGCTCTTCAACACTTAGAATTATTTCACACATTCTTGTTCTCTTTAAGAAGCTCACGGGTTCACCCTCATTCCCACAAGAAAATTTTGTAATTTTGTTCCATTATTCACAAGACTTAAACCCAAGGTCCCTAAGGGTATTGTAAGGGTATCTTAATAGAAATATTTCGGAAAAACGGCGTTTTCACGTTAGTCGCAAGGCGAAAACATAAGTAGTTTTCCTAGTTTTGGATTGGAGATGGAAGAGAAGTTGGTTGTGAACTTCTAAGGACTTCAAATAGCGGATTGGAGTGTAAAGGAAAGGAGCTAAGAATTGCTAAGAAGCGACTTTGAATCTTGGAAATTTTAAGGGCTTGTGAAGGTATAATTCTTGTCGTTTTAGTAATTAAGATTACTTATTGTTGTAGCTATGGATATTAGTAAGCATGAGATGTTTTTGTTATGTAGTTTGATAAGTATATCGGCTATTTGAACCCTAATCCGAAACTAGCATGTTTAGGCTTAAGATTACAATTCTAGTTGATTATAAGTATAAGTTGTCACATGTTATATAAAGAAGGAAATTGTAGTTGTTGAAGTTGTCTATGACTATATAACATGTTAGACCTAAGAACTTGGATTGAAAAAGAATTGGAAAGGACTTAGGATTGTTTATAAGTTGGCCGAGAATGGCTTGGATATTAAACTTACTTGGTATGAATTGTGGGGAGGAATTTTACACGTATTGTAAGGCGTGTAATCCCCTTTGGTTGGTTGGTATGTTGATCCTTAAATGTGGCATGTTTGGTTATTGTATTCGACCTTGAAAAAGGTGGCAAAGTAGGTAGAAACAAAGGAAGTGCTGCTCGATTTTCCGTAGAATAAGATATCGTATACTTAGTATTATTCTACGTTTGAAGCTAGAGGTTAATGGACGTATTATGGCCATTATAGGTTGAAGTACTACGAGTAGCGTATTCTACTTGAAGGGGTGGAAAATCTAGCAAGGATAAGGTACTTGGGAGCATTTTGCAACTTGTCGCTAGTCGTCGCGAGGTATGTGAACCTGTTCTTTCTTTGGCATGATCCTACGTATGAAATATCCATGTGATAGTATTTCATGATTCCTTCTACTCTTAGAAGTTAAGAAGTATTCACATTGTTGATTCTAAGTTAAAAGTATGTTTAAATTGTCCTAAGTCCTTACCAAGTCTTATGGGAGATGATGGTAAGAATGGTTAGGAAGTTATGAGATTTGATTTATTTAAAGTAAGCAAGTTGAATTTATATGTGAAAAGGGGATTGATTTTAAAAGTGGAGGTTATATGATTTTATAAGTATAAGTGGACTTTAAAGAATGTATGTTATGAAGTTTTAAGACTACGAACTTTGATTGTCTTTTAAGGATTATGAAGTTTTAAGCGATATGATTTTAAAGAGTATATGCTACGAGGGGTTAATACTATAAGCCTTGATTTTATGAGTGGAAATGACTAAACTTTAAAAAGTATGGCTTCTTAATCTATTTCAAAAGTTAAGAAGATGGTTTCCAAAAGAGTGTGTGACTTGAGCTTTAAAAAGAAAGGAGTTTTAAGATTCTTTTTAAGTATGTACGTAGTATTTTTGGGTCTAGTTTTCCAAATGTTGTAAGAATAAAAGTGTCTTAAGTTCTCTAAAATGAACGGTTGTTATAATAGCTTTATGGGAAGTTGTTATAACGACTTAAGAAGAAGTGAAAAGATGGTTTAAAAAAATGTTATGTAAGGAAAATCACACCGAGCCTACAAATAGGCCGGATTACGTTATGAAATACACCGAGCCTACAAATAGGCCGGATTACGTTATGAGATACACCGAGCCTACACATAGGCCGGATTATGCCATATTACCCCGAGCCTACACATAGGTTGGGTTACGTCATCATTACACCGAGCTCCACAGGCGGGCCGGATTATGCTACATGATTCCACGATTAGGCGAGCCCCACGGGCGGATTATGTCACATGATTCATCAGTACACCGTGTCCCGCAAATGGGTCGGATTACGTTATCACGTACGGATAATCAAAGTAAGCTCCTAAATAAGAAGTCCCTCCATAAAGGGTCGGATTATGTTATGTAAGTTATGTGGAAAAACTTGATTAAATCCTTAAAGTAAGTACGTAAGAATATGATGTTAATTCTCATTGAAAGAAGGAAAAGAACGGTTAATATACGATTGATTTCAGGAGTTAAAATGGCACGGTAGGATCTGGTATTTCATTTTTATACTTGTCCCTGTCATTTCTTTTATACAGTTATGATTTGGTTATTATACCTTGTTTTTGTTCCATACTCGGTACCTGTTGTACTGACCCCCTTCGGGGGGCTGCTTTCATGCCCGCAGGTGTTAGGTACGCAGTTTGGTGATCTGCAGGTGTAGGTGTCACGACCCGAACCCGGGCCCGTGACTGGTGCCTTACTCCGGGCACCCAAGTAGCCATACATCAGAGTAATCAGCGGAATATAAAACAAGACATGAATAAAGTGAAGTGAAAAACAGTTATCTGAGAAAAAATTGCCTTGCGGCATATATATATATACCAACTAGAACAGTTACATCCCTTTTTACAATTCTGCCCACAACAAGGCTGCACTTAAGAATGATACGACAACAATGGCGGGAGTACCGCCATACCTGAATGTAAGTACCTACTACGACAGGGGACTATACCACCGATAAGCCTCCGGAGAAACGGAGCTTCCCAAACGCTGAACTGTGACCCTAAGAGCGAGGATCAACGACTGGTGTACCTCTACCTGCGGCATGAACGCAGCCCCCCGAAGGAGGTCAGTACAACAGGTACCAAGTATGTGAAACTGAAAATACTGTAAATGAAATCATAGTAGTCTATATAAAGAAGGAGACATGTATGATAACCAAACTACAGTTCACAATAAATAAGCAGTCATGTCAAGTCAGGGACTCACGCCCTCAAAGTCATCACTCAATTATAACTATGGGTCTTACGCCCACAACATAAACAAGAGTGAAATAGATATACTGTAACTGGTCTTTTCTAGGCCGCTAATGATCGAAGCAAGGCTGATCGCCCATAGTATCATGCGTGCCTAATCTCGACTTCCGCACCGCATAGTCACACATAGACCGCATAGGTCGTATAGACCGCATCGGGGTAGCTAACCCCGCATTCTCCTCACGGACTCCATTGTTATACCCCGTAGTTCCAGGGTATGTATGCGAGGACGTACGTACGAGAATACGACATTGAAATTGGAAAGGAAGAAAGAGGTGATTTTTCCACGTAAAAGTTTCCGGTTTTTGTGAAGGAAAAAGGTTCGTTAATGGGAATTGGATTCCCAGATTTGGTATTCAGACTTCTTGGAATATTAGAGAATTATGGAATTTTATTTTCGGAAATGGTCACGTGGGGCCCACGGGAGAAATTTACGGTTTTGTGGGGCCCACTTTGTTTTCGAGATTTTGGCCATTGTGGATATTTTCGGAAGATGAAATATTTTGGACGAGTAGGAGGGCGACACGTGTCACCCCCCCCCTAGGTGGCTTGGCCGAATATTATTTGTGCACAACACCCGATTAGAGTCGTTTGTCGACGAAACGTTTTACACAACTCGCGTAGGATAAATTCCGGCTATGTCATTTCTAATTTTTGCGGATTTTTCCGAGAGACGAAACACTTTGGGCCAACGGGAGGGCGACACTTGTCACCCTCCAATTGATGGACTTGAGGCGTCCATTGGGACGAATTGGATAGCCATTTTTGTCTTGGAGTTGGTAGGATATTTTGTGTGCAAGTTGGCTAGGTACACTTGCCCAAATCTTGGCCTTACACTTGCCTTGCACTTGGCATAATCTTGGCCATTGGTTGGCCATCCCTTGACCTATAAATACCCCTCTTGTGATGAAGAGTTCTTCATCCACAAACAAACTTTCCAAGTCTAAAATCCTCTCCTCTCCCTTAAGCCTTTTCGTCCAACACACCTCCCCCCCCCCTTGAGAAGCTTAGCCGAGGCTAATCCCCCTCTAGCCTAGCCGAAATCTACCCCCCCTCTCTTGGTAGAAAAGTTGCCTTCTAGTATTGTTATAATACCCAAAATACCCTAGCCCAAATCCCTTAGTCCTTAGTAGAAGTTGTGAAGAACTTCTAAGGTTTTCTTAGCCTCTGGAGCGCAACATAGGAGCTAAACCTTGCTCAGGCGCGACTTTTATCTAGGATATTATTGGGCTTACCGAGGTAAATAACCTTATCCTCCTTTTGTAATTAGAATATACGTACTGTAGAAGTATAGGAATAAGTATTAATACTTAGAAGGATATTGAAGAATAGAATTGAACTGATATCACAGTAGAAGGGTTTAAAAGAAGAATAATAGAACTGTACTTACATAGGACTGTTTTCACAGTAGACTTGAGTAGCTCACCGGGTAGGGAAGTGCTGCCCAAATGTCCATAGAATAGCGAACCCTCTGCTTAGAGCTTTATGCTGATGCCTAGACGTTGATAGGCGATTTGGTATTATAGGTCGATTCTCTCGCGACATATTCAACTTGGCAGGTGGCTTTCGGCGAGAATGGATGTGATTCTTCCTATCCTCTTGAGCATGATATTTTAAAGAATATGTATATAGTACGGTAAACGTACGTGTGTTAAGTGAATAATAATTACGGCAATGTCTTCGGACTTAAGCCTGAATAATAAGTACGGCAATTTCTTTTGACTTAAGCCTGAATAAAAAGAATCTGAAGTAGTTCAAAAGAATTAAGAAATCTTTTTAAGAGTAACACTTGGTTTTAAAAGCTTAAGAGTTATACTAGCTTTATGGGAGGTTAGGTATAACGGCTTAAGAGTGATAAAAAGAATGATTTATTGATTTAAGAAAATAAGAGACTTGACTTAATTATACTAATGTGAAAAAGTGTGAAACCTCATTCGTGAGTAAATAGTATTTTTGGTTTTCAAAAGGAATGATGTTTTACCGATCAGAATGAATGTCGAACAAACCACAACAGCGCTAATAAAGGGAAATGTTTTGACTAATAAAGTATTATTAAAACCAGTAGAAACTTCCATCTGCATAGGAGCTAAGATGAGACAAAATGATATTACATTTCCTAGATCATGGCTGCTGTAATAAGATTGTTATGAACAATAATAACCTACTCACACATAAGGTATATGTTTCTCAAATTGTTTTAAAAGATTAAAACTATGAACTACGAAACCTTTCGAAAATGAGAAACTTGAGTAATTGAAAGTAGACAAACTTGAGCGTTGGGAAAAGAATGTTGTTACTTGATTTTACAAAGAGAAGTGTTCTGATTTACTTCAAAAGATAATCACTCTATTTTTATACTACGGGTATTGTGTGACTTTTGTGAAAGAAATGGATCTTTTAAAAGAGTAATACATGAAGTACTTTGGGGCTAAAAACCCGAACTTGTTAACATAATGTAGAAAGTACCTTGTGTGAATAACTTGATTGTATTGATTTGTGATAGTCTTGTAATACTTTCTTGTTGACTTGATAAGTAAACATGTTAGGATGCTACGTGAGTTAGTATCTTGTGATGTTTGTGTAAAGGGGTTTTCCTTGTTGTGCTTAGGTTGTTTAACGATAAGTCGTTATGTTAATATTATATCACCTATGATTCCGGTTAAGTCGCCTCCGATGCGGGTAGACTCGGAGGGTCTAGTGACCTATGATTCGAGAATACCTTATGCAGTGCAGATGGCCTTACGCGCGAATCGGAGTTCCGTGTTAGTATGCGCCCTTGTGGTCATGCGGTTGTGGCCACGCGGACGGCGAGTCCAGACAACGCCGGGAGTAGCTACCCTCGATGCGGAATACCTCATGCGGGCCATGGAGTGGCCCGTGCGAGCTACTGAAGTTCGGGGATAGACGCGCACATTAGATATCGCGCGAGTGGCCGCCTTTGATCATGTGACGGTGCAGACAGATCTCATGATACGCTTTATTTACCTTGTTTGTACCGTGGGTTTTAGTAGTCGGCTATGCCTTCGCATTACCCCGCACGTTTTATGATGACTTTGAGGCGTGAGTCCACGACTTGACGGATCGCTAATTATTGTGGAATCGTAGTTTTGGTTATCATACATGTCTCCCGCTTTGTATAGACTACTATGATTTCATTTACGATTTTCGCCACATACTTGGTACTTGGCTGCATCGACTCTTTCGGGCTGCGTTCATGCCGCAGGTAAAGTGTCACGACCCGAACCCGAGCCCGTGACTGGTGCCTTCCCCGGGCACCCTAGTGATACAACATCAGAGTAATCAGCGGAACATAACACAGCAACATAAAATAACAAGAAGTGTACAACAATTATCTTTAGAAAACTTGCCTTTCGGCATATATATAAATAACAACTCTTTCAAACCGAACAGTTTAATCTTTTACAAACCACGCCACAACAAGATTTACATGCACTTACGAATGATATGACAATCACGACGGGACAGGGCCCCGTCATACCCCTGAATATAAGCACCTACAACAACAGGGGACTATACCAAGATAAGCCTCCGGAGAAACGGAGCTTCCCAAACGCCGAATCGCGACTCCTAAGAGCGAGGATCAACGATCGTGTACCTTTACTACTGCGGCATGAACGCAGCCGAAAGAAGGTCGATAACAGTAAGTATGTGAAATCGAAATATCAGAATGAAATCATAGCGCTATATAAAGCAGAGACATGTATGATAACCAAACTACGCTCACAATAAATAGGCGATATGTCAAGTCGTGGACTCACGCCTCAAAGTCATCACTCAATATAACTATGGGTCTCATGCCCACAACATCAATCATGCCCGTGGAATACCTTCCATCACCGCCGCGATATGATAGAAAAGCACCAAGGAATACACACGAACACGTGTCCCACTGTGTCATCATAAAACCGTCACGGGGTAAATGCGAAGGCATAGCCGACTACTAGAACCTACGATAACAAGGTCATAAAGCGTATCATGAGATCTGTCTGACCGTCACATGATCAAAGCCGCCACTCGTCGCGATATCTAATGTGCGCGTCTAGCCCCCGAACTTCCGCACTCGTATAGGCCACTCCAATGGCCCGCGTGAGGTATTCCCGCGTCGAGGGTAGCTACTCCCGGCATCGCCCCGACTCGCGATCCGCGTGGCCACATGCACCGCATGACCTATAAAGGCCGCACACTAACCGGAACTCTCGTAGCTCGCGCGGCCCCGTGACCGCACGAGGTATTCTCGAATCACGGTCCTGCATCGCTGAGTCTACCCGCATCGGAGGCGCCAACCCGGAATCAAGGTGAGTGGTATAATACCAACATAACAGTTTATCGTTTAAACAACATAAGCACAATCAAGGGAATCCCTTTACACAAACATCACAAGATACTAACACACGTAGCATCCTAACATGTTTATTTATCAAATCAAACAAGAAAGTATTTACAAGGCTATCACAAACCAACACAATCAAATTATTCACACAAGGTACTTTCTACTATATGATTAACAATATCGGGTTTTTATCCCCAAAGTACTTCATACATTAACTCTTTAAGAGATATGTTCTTTCACAAATAGTCACACAATACTCGTAGTATATGAAAAATAGATTGATTATCTTTTGAAGTAAATCAAAACACTTCTCTTTGTAAAATCAAGTACAACATTCTTTTCCAAACGTTCAAGTTTTCCTAATTTCAATTACTCAAGTTTCTCATTTTCGAAAGGTTTCGTAGTTCATAGTTTTAATCCCTTAAAACAATTTGAGAAACATATACCTTATGTGTGAGTAGGTTATTCTTGTTCATAACAATCTTATTACAATGACCATGATCTAGAAAATTTAATATCATTTTGTCTCATCTTAGCATGCGGATGGAAGTTTCTACGGTATTAATAATACTTTATTAATCAAAACATTTCCACTTTATTAAGCCTTTGTGGTTTGTTCGACATTCATTCTGATTTCCGAAATCAGTAAAACATCATTCCTTTTGAAAACCAAGTACTCATTACTCACGAATGAGGTTTCACACTTTTTAACAAAATTCAATCAAGTCAAGTCTCTTATCTTTTAAGATCAAGTCTCTTAACTTTTATAATCAATAAATCATTCATTTTATCCTTCTTAAGACGTTATACCTAACTTCCCATAAAGCTAGTATTACTCTTTTTTTTTTTCAAAAACAGTTCTTAATACTTTTTGACATACTTCAAAGTTCTTTATCATTCAGGCTTAAGTCAAAAGACATTGCCGTACAACTACGTTCAATTAACACGCCGCTCTCGTACTATATATACTTCTTTAAAATATCATGCTCAGCGTATAGGAAGAGTCACATACCTCGCGGCGATTATCGACTATTAGCAATTCGCTCCACGGCTATAACCTGGCTTTGGTCCACCTTCTCAGTAGCACGCTACTCGCGAACATTCAACCTAAACAGTTATACAAGTCTATCAAAGTCTAGACTACTCGGTAGAATAAATCTAGATACAAGATCTTACGGAAAATCGGGCAAAGACTTCCTATCCACAAACTACACAAGTCTCATGTCAGATCCATGTAATTACGATTCGATTCTCTTCTATAGATTCAGGCTTAAGTCCAACGAAATTGCCTCAAAACTATGTTAAGTTCTATATATGTCATACTTCAAATACATATTCCTACAACATCAATATTCCAATTCCAATAGGGGACAAGATAATTACCTCGATACGCCCATCATTATCCAAGGATAGATGTCGAGCCTTTGCAACGCTTAGCTCCTACTCCGGGTGCTCCAACCCGCTCCAAACAACCCTTAGAAGTTCTACGCAACTTCTTCTTAATACTCCAACCAACTATGGAGATTTTCCTAAGGGTTTTGGTTTGAGACAAAAAGGACATACGGTAGTATTTCCGGGCTCTACGTATAGAGGTATCTTTGGAATACTACAAGGTATACGGCTAAGGTAATTTTGGGTATAACAATAATACTTTTGAGTATTTCTACCAAGAGGGGTATTTATACGAGACAACACCACAAGGGTGTGTACCTCGACCAACCACTAGGAGGGGTATTCTCGGCCAAGGGGGGGAGAGGGTGCTCTCGGCCAAAGGCCTCACAAAGGGGGAGAGGAACTCTCGGCCAAGACACTACACTAAGGGGGAGGAAGAAAGCTTTCAAGACTTAGAAGTTTTGGGATGAAGAAGTCTTCACAAGGGAGGGGTATTTATAGGGAGTTTAATGGACAAGATCAAGCCATGTGGGGGGCAAGTGGAGGGCCAAGATATGCCCAAGTGCCCCCTAGTCCCTACTCCTTAAAACCCTCACAAATATCTACACAAATATCTACCAACAACTTGCCCACCAATCGGCCTAAGCCACTACTGCTTCGATGTGAGGTGACACGTATCACCTCCGGTTGGACCAAAATGTTTCTTTTCTCGTAAAAATCCGAAAAAATAAGAAAAGACATAGCCGGAATTTTAACCTTGCAAGTTATTTAAACCGTTTCGTCGAAAAACGACTCTAACCGGGTGTTGTGCACAAAGAACTTTCGGCCAAGGGTGCCACATGGGGGTGACACGTGTCGCCCCCCGATTCGTCCAAAATATTTCGTCTTCCGAAAATATCCAAAATACAGTAAATCTCAAAAACAAAGCGGGCCCACAAAACCGTAAATTTCTCCGTGGGCCCAGTGACCATTTCAAAAATAAAATCCCAAAATTCTAATATAATCTATGAAGTCCAAAACCAAATCGGGAATCCAATTCCCATTAACGAACCTTTTTCTTCACAAAAACAGGAAACTTTTCCAGTGAAAACTCACATCTTTCTTTCTTTTCAAAATTTGCCGTACTCTGCGTGACGCCCTCACTAACATACCACGCAACTACGGGTATAACATAAAAGTACTCCTACCGTTGATCCCCGTTCTTAGGATCACCGCTTTCAATATTGGAAAAGCTCCGTTTCTCCGGAGGCTTAGCATTTTGGTATGGTCCCCTTTCGTTGTAGATATTTGCATTCAGGGGTATGGCGGGGCCCTGTCCCGCCATTGTTGTTTTAAACTCTTAGAGGTCTGTAGACCTGTTGTAAGGTTGGGATGTAACGGTTCATTTTGGGGTATTTATATACATATATGCCGAAAGGCAACTTTTTTCCCAGAAATTGTGTCTCATTTATCTTGTTTCATATCTTGGTTGTTTTATATTCACGATTTCTCCGATGTATGACTACTTGGGTGCGGGTAAGGCACTGATCCACGGGCCCGAACGGGTCGTGACAACAGATGGTATCGAGCGATTAATCCTCGGAAAGTGTCTCTGCACCGTATCTAGTAAGTCTTGATTATCGGTGTGTTGTGCACCACACCAATAATCGTGAGGCTATAGGATATTTAGGATTGGTTTCCATTCTTCTCACTCTGAGATCGTGCTTTAGAGTCGTGTTATAAGTTGGACCCTCTAACGTATTCCTTTCCTTTACGGTGATGCCTCGCGCCAGCTCGGGCCCAGAAGGAAAAGCGTGAGAGGCTGCGAGTGGAGTTCAGAGAGTTAGAAGGGAACAGGCCCAATCATCACCTGGGGTGATGCTTCATGCGGGAGTTACGAGGCGTCGCCAAAAGATCGAGTTTGGCATAGCGGCGATTCCCTCTGCGGCCATGACATCTGGACCTTCAGTTCCACGGCTTGGAGCAGAAAATATGGATTGGAAGGAGACGGCCCTGTTACTAGCAAGGGATTTGGCAGCCAGGGAGTATTTTATGTACCGGTATACCAAGGATATTGATGATTATCTAAAGAAGGGTTGTGAAGAAGTAGCTCTTCAGTCAGGAATGAGCCAGGCTTGCGTTCAGGATTATGTCTGTGGTGAGAGAGGTAGAGATCGGCAGTTAAACAAGATCGAAGAGGTCGATTGGCGGGATCATTTGGTAACTCTCGAGGCGAACCGCCTCGCAGAATTAGACATGCGCCTCGCCCGGTCTGAGTGTCCCTCTACAGGGTTCAGTTTTTCCTCAGTGTTCACAGTGTGGCAGGCGTCATCCCGGGAAATGCCGTCTTTTTACTGGTGCTTGTTTTACTTGCGGCCGTCAGGGCCATATGGCGAGGGAATGTTCTATGAGGAAGGATGCAAGTAGGAAGACTCAGCCTACCAGATCAGTTGCGGATTCAGTAGTGCGGAGAGGAAGAGGTGTTAGCCAGAGGAGGCCACCCCCACCTCGGTGTGGCCGTTGTGGTCGATGTCATCGTGGGGAGTGTCGTGCCGCGACAACTTGTTTTGCTTTGCGGCCAGCGGGCCATTTTGCGAGAAATTGTCCAACGAGTTGGCGGGGATGTAGACTCGGCCGTGATCGGTGGATAGTTCATCACATTCCCGACTATCGCCTACGGCGGGATTGATTAAAACGACCTAGGGAAGTCTGCGTGAATCTGGTATATCCTTAAACCTTTAGAGATTTATATGTGTAGTAAGATGCGAATATCTTAAGTATTGTTTTCGGTTAGCATGGTGTTAGTGTGATTAGAATTTTTTTAGTTAACCGGGTAAGATTGGGGGATAGAGAGAGTGGGAGCCTTAGAATATTATACGTAGAGACCTTAGGCGAGGCCATCTTTGGTAAAAGAATTATTTCGTGTTTGACCCTTATCGAGGTGCATAGTATACGTGAGATTTTTGGTGGGATGAATCCCTGAGTGATGTGAAATGAAAGAGGGTAGTTGAGCTTATAAGACTGCTAGGTTTCGTAACGTGATTAGTGAGATTGTTCGAATCGTGAGCTAGTGTTTCGCGCGTTGCGGGTCGGGTTGAGGCCATGTGGCGGGTCGACCGCGCCTGTATGGTGGTGGGGTCAGTTTGTGGTGGTCCCGCTTTGTGTTAGGGTCACGAGGGTGTTAGGCCCAGGTTTAGTTAACCATTGTACGAGTTCGTGGATGCGTTCGACCTGTAGTCGGGCCGATGAGGTCAGCCCATCTTATCTTTTAGTCAAACCGTGTACTCGGTAGTAAGTTGCGAGATGATTATTTCAGGAAGGTTGTAAGGCGGCACGGGGTGCCTACCTTCACCTTATGGCGCATGTGAAGCCCGTTACGGCTGTTTCTTTTCTGGAAGTTTTACCAGGCAAGGTTAGGAACTCAGGTGAGTCTCAGTGTCGCATTCACCCTCGGGCCAGTGTTTGGATTTCAGGGGTAGCTGTAAGGACTATTCGCCTTTGTTGAGTATGTATTATATAGCTACCGTTTCAGTATTCGGGTGTCGCCGTTTGGAGCCTTTTTATAAGCGCTAGTGTAAGATTGTCGATCGACTGATTCGATGTAAGCAAGGTGCAGATAGTTGGTTCGTACTTGTTCAGCAGGGCGTGGATAGGGTGGAGCTTATCCAGAAGAGGTTATTGGCAGCTCAGAGTCAGTGGGAAGCAGTACCAGAAACATGGTAAGTTTTGATAAAGAGTTCGAGGATACGAGAAGGGTACGACGAGTAAGGGAAGAAGCGAGCATGTATTACAGGCATAGGTGTGATCATTTCGTTTGTAAAGAGTAGGTGCGAAGGGAGTATCTTTTTAGACCTCGAGTAGGAGCTTTTGTGATAGAGGTGATTCCTCGTGGACTTGGAGATAAGTATGTGCACTTGTTGTGTTGTGGCCAGGTGTGGCACGGTTGTTTCGTAAGTATAGCGGTGAGGACTATCTGGCGCTGTTTATTTTGAGACTTAGAAGGAACATTGGACGAATGTTTCTAAGGAGGGAGAATGTTATACCCCGTAGTTCCGTGGTATGTATGCGAGGGCGTGCGTGCGAGAATCTGACATTGAATTGGAAAGGAAGAAAGAGGTGATTTTTCCACGAAGGTTTCGGTTTTGTGAAGGAAAAAGGTTCGTTAATGGGAATTGGATTCCCAGATTTGGTATTCGGACTTCTTGGAATATTAGAGAATTATGGAATTTTAATTTCGGAAATGGTCACGTGGGGCCCGCGGGAGAAATTTATGGTTTTGTGGGGCCCACTTTGTTTTCGAGATTTTGGCCATTGTGGATATTTTCGGAAGATGAAATATTTTGGACGAGTAGGAGGGCGACACGTGTCACCCCCCCCTAGGTGGCTTGGCCGAATATTATTTGTGCACAACACCCGATTAGAGTCGTTTGTCGACGAAACGTTTTACACAACTTGCGTAGGATAAATTCCGGCTATGTCATTTCTAATTTTTGCGGATTTTTCCGAGAGACGAAACACTTTGGGCCAACGGGAGGGCGACACTCGTCACTGTTATACCCCGTAGTTCCAGGGTATGTATGCGAGGACGTACGTACGAGAATACGACAGAAAGATTGGAAAGGAAGAAAGAGGCGATTTTTCCACGGAAAAGTTTCCGGTTTTTGTGAAGGAAAAAGGTTCGTTAATGGGAATTGGATTCCCATTTGGTGTCGGACTTCTGGAATATTAGAGAATTATGGAATTTTATTTTGGAAATGGTCACGTGGGCCCACGAGAAATTTACGTTTTATGCCCACTTTGTTTTGAGATTTTGGCCATTGTGGATATTTTTGGAAGATGTTTTATTTTGGGCCATTAGGAGGTGACATCCACGACCGAACCGGGCGTGGTCGTGCCTTACCCCGGGCACCCCAGTGATACAACATCAGAGTAATCAGAGGAACATAAAACAATACCATGAAGCCAAAGCAATAAGACAGTGAAATAAGAAGACAGTAACAAAAACGGTTACCTTCGGTATATATAAATAACAATTTGAGCGATTACATCCAACAACCACGCCACAGTACTACGCACTCACGAATGATATGACAACAACGACGGACGGGGCCGTCATACCCTGAATGTAAGCACCTACAACGAGGACTATACGAATAAGCCTCGGAGAAACGGAGCTTTCCCAAACGACGTGACCCTAAGAGCGAGGATCAACGGCGGTGTACATTTACTGCAGCGTGAACGGCCCGAAAGGAGGTCGATCTGGCCAGTACCAGTATGTGAAACAAAAAATCAGAAATGAAATCATAATAGTCTAAAAGCGGGAGACATGTATGATAACCAAACTACGCTCACAATAAATAACGGTCAGTCAAGTCGTGACTCACCTCAAAGCCATCACTCAAATGTAACTATGGGTCTCACGCCACAACATCAATCATGCGTGGAATACCTTCCTCACTGCCGGCAGTTTATGATATAAAAGCACCAAGGAATACACATGAACACCAGGTCCCACCTGTGTCCTCAAAAAACAGTACAGGGTAAGTACGAAGGCATAGCCGACTACTAACACCCATAGTACTAACAAGTTCATAAACTGTATCATGATATCTGTCTGCATCGCCACATGATCAAAGCTCGTCACTCGCGCAGATATCAAATGTGCGCGTCAGCCCCGAACTCTCGCACTCGCGATAGGCCAACCTCATAGGCCGCATGAGGTATTCCTCGACGAGGGTAGCTACTCCTGCATCCGCTGGACTCGCAGTCCGCATGGCCACAAAGACCGCGTGACCACGCGGGCGCATACTAACTCGAACTCCGTAGTTCGCATGGATCCCCGGACCGCATGAGGTATTCTCGAATCATGGTCCTGCATCACTGAGTCTACCCGCGTCGGAGGCGACAACCTCCGGAAACAAGTCAAGGTGAGTGGTATAATACCAACATAACGGCTGATCGTCAAACAACTTTAAGCGCAATCGAGGGAAAACCCCCTTTACACAAAACATCACAAGATACTAACACACGTAGCATCCTAGCATGTTTACTTATCAAATCAACAAGAAAGTATTACAAGGCTATCACAAACCAACACAATCAAGTTATACACACAAGGTACATTCTATTTTATGTCAACAGGTTCGGGTTTTTATCCCCAAAGTACTTCATACATTAACTCTTTAAAAAGATCCGTTTTTTTCACAAGAGTCACACGATACCCGTAGTATCAAAAATAGAGTGACTATCTTTTTAAGTAAACCAAAACAATTTCCCTATCTTCTTTTTGAACCAACTTAAGACAAAAGCACGTCTTCCTTTTTAAACGAAAACACTTCAATTTCTCAAGTCTTTGCCTTTTATAAATCAAGTCCTTACTTTGAAATTTTTAAGAAAATCAAAACTTGTTTATTAATGATCTTATTAAAGCAGTCGTGATCTAGGAAATGTAATACAATTTTGTCTTATTTTAGCTTCTATGCAGATGGAGGTTTCTACTGGTTTTACTAATACTTAATTAGTCAATACATTTTCCTTTATTAGCGCTGCAGTGGTTTGTTCGATACTTATTCTTATTTCTGAAATCAATACAAGGCTTTCATAAATAATTAAGTAAACCGTTCCTTTTATTTCTCTTAAGTCGTTATACCTAACTTCCCATAAAGCTAGTATAACTTAAGCTTTCAAAACCAAGTATTACTCTTCTTTCAAAACGATTCTTAATTCTTTTGAAATACTTCAAGATTCTTATTATTTAATACTCAAGTCAAAAGACATCGAAGTAAAACCACGTTCAGTTAACACACGTACGTCTACCGTACTATATATATATATTCTTTTTAAACTATCATGCTCAAGAGGATAGGAAGAATCACATACCTTCCCGGCGAAGTCCACCTGCCAAGTTGAATATGTTGCGCGCAGAGTATCAACCAAAGTTACACCGACACTCCAGAAAAAGAGGAGTGCTTCCAAAAGTCCGCTGAAATCTGCAACCTATTCACGTGGACCGTCGTTCTGACTGTGCAAACCTCGATAATAACGGGCCAACCCCTTCTTTTAATAATTACCAACCGGAACGTTGCTTGCACAACATTTGTAAAATGTTTTGCTCAAAGATGATCTGCTGGACGTTTTCAATTAGCAATGAATTGCTAGAAAGCTTAATAAATTCGCTGGAAAATTCGTTGGTCATCAATTCCCTCTTTGGTCTTAAGAGATTTTTGAATAAAGAGATATTTACTTAAAAGGAAATGAAATGTTTAAAAGGGAGTTTGCTGGATTGTTGCAGAATTTTCGAATGATTCAAGAATTCCCAAAGATCCTTACTTAAAAGAAATGTCACAAAGTTGCTGAATGCCTCAAATGATTCACAATTCCTCCTCTTTAAAAGATGCCTCCAAATTAGCATTAAATGCTCAGAATGATTTGGTCCCCCACTCCACTTTACTTAACGGTGGAGCATTGTAATGACGCCACATTGCTTTCACATGAACGGTCATTTAATTTAATTAAGTGACCTGTCTATCACACATAATTAATCAATTACACACCTATTTAATTCTAGATCTCACTTCATTTAAATCCTAAAAACTCATAAAATATTTGTATACTCAATGTCATAATTTGTAATATGACATTAGTCCAATACCTCTTTTGGGAATATACAATTATTATTATTAACCCTCATCGCCATACTTGTTGCATCCAAAAATTATTTCGGGATCGCATTCCTTGTATACTAATTTCCTTATTAGCATACGTAAATATAATTAAAAAAAAATCCCAACACTCGGATCCATTTTCTTCGTTTACATGCTCAAATTATTGTCCAAAATTACGAGTCGTTACAAAATCGTCCCAAGTCCGCCCCTCACGTCCGCAAATGAGAGGGTGCCAAGTGGCGCCCTCTTGTTGGTCCAACACGCTTCGCCTCTCGGAAAAATCCGCAAAATTAAAAATGACATAGCCGAATTTTCCTTCGCAAGTTATGTAAAACGCTTCGCCGAAAAACGACTCTAACCGGGTGTTGTGCACAAAATATTTCGCCAAACCACTTTAAAGTCCAAACTTTTCACGACGTCCCCACGTGCATACTGAAATACGGTATAACATTCTCCTCCTTAGAAACATTCGTCCGAATGTTCCTTCTAAGTCTCAAACAAACACGCGCGAAGATAGTCTTCACTACTATACTTACAAGAACAATCCTGCCACACCTGGCCACAGAAACACCTGCGCACAATTCTTACATCCAAGCCCACGAGGAAACACCTCTAACATCACCAAAGTAATGATCACATCTATGCTCGTAATACATGCTCTCTTCTTCCTTTACTTGTCGTACCCTTCTCGTACATTTGAACTCTTTCTCATAGCTTACCACATTTCTGTTACTTGATTTCCGTTCCTGAAATCTCTGGGTTACTATCTCCATTATGTTCATCATTAATCGAACACTCGAATGGATCTCCGATACTTTTCGCATAGCAACACGAAGACGGACGTCACGCCTCCTAAGTCGGACGGCAAATGCTAACATATAGGCAACCTGGCCTATCCCTCACATGAACTCAAAAGGCCCAAAGTAACTCAGGCTAAGTTTCCTCTGTTTTTCCAAAACTCGTCACACCCTATCCGGGGTGGTACCCTCAAGAAGACCGACCGTCAACCTGAACTCTAAGCGTCGTCGCCGCTTATCCGCACGATTTCTCTGAGCTGCCAAAAACCTCTTCTAGATAAGCCTCACCTATCCACGATCTGTTGGAACAAGCTCAACCAACTATCCGAACCTTGCCAACATCAGACCAATCGGCCAAGCACTTACACTTCGCCCCTGAGGCTTCATAAGGCAACATCCGAACAAATGGTAGCTTAAACACTCCTTCAACAGAGACAACCATCCTCGCAACTACCCTCGAAATCAAACATCGCCCGAGGCGAATGTGGTCTGAGACTCACTGAGTTCCTAACCTATGCGTAAAACTTCGGAAAAAGCGGTAGTAACACTGGCTCCATGCGACATAAGGTGAAGGTAGGCACCGTGCAGCCTTACAACCTTTCCCGATGCTACATCTCGCATAACCCTCGCCGAGTAAACGGTCGACTAAAAGATAAGACGGGCTGACCTCATCGGCGACCATCGGTCGACGCATCCACGAACTCGTATCTTTGGTTAACTAAACTCGGGCCTAACACCTCGTGACCTACCACAAGGCGGGACCACCTCAGACCCCACCATAAACAGTCGCGGGTTGACCCGCAACACGGCCTCAACCCGCCCCGTCAACGCAAAACACTAGCTCCCCGATCCGGAAAACTCTCACTAATCACGTTACGAAAACCTAGCGGTCTTCTTAGCTCAACTACCCTCTTTCATTCCACACTACTTAGGGACTTATCCCAGAAACATAGCTCTCGTGCACTATGCACTCCGATACGGGTCAAACGTAAAATACTTCTTTTACTCGAGATGGCCTTTCCTCTAAGGTCTCTACGTATAAAGCTCTAAGGCTCACACCTTCCCTTATCCCCAATCTTACCCTTATACTAACCATGATTTCTAATCACAACTAACATGCTGCTATAAGAACATAGCACTTATGACATACTCATCTTATCACACAATACTAATCTCCAGAGGGTTAAAGATATGCTGCGTCTCGCTTCACTCCCTTAGTCGTTCTAACCAAACTGCCTGTAGGCGCAGCTAAGGGAGGTGACGAACTACCACCGATCCTGAGGCGAGTCCTCCTACTAGGTCACCCATTCGATACATGGCCCTGACGGCCGCCGGTAAAACGAGCACCAACCAACAAAAAGACGACATTCCCTGGAATGACGTCTGCCACACTGTGAACCGGAAGATCTGGAGCTCTGACGAACTCCTGCATCCCGAACGTCCTGAACCCCGTGGAGGACCTCTCGCTTTCAGTGGATGTGCATAATCTAATCCGATGGTGAGGCGACTCGCCTCGAAAGTTACCAAAGGACCTTGCTGTTCTGGCCCTCTTCTGCTGTCCTCGGTTAACCCGTCGATCTCTACCTTTCTCGGCCTGCTGCGCATAAGCCCGTACACAGGCCATGCTCAAGCCTAACTGAAGAACTACTCTTGCACAACCCTCTCGTTGATATTCATCAAGACTCGCGGTACATCGGTATACTCTCTGGTCGCCAAATCCATAGCTAATGTGGTCGCCTTGCACCTACATTCTCTGTTCGGTCGTGGGCGAAGGTTCATATATCATGGCCGCAGTAGGAACTGCTGCCGCCGTGCTAAACTCTGCTGGGGCTGGTGACGTAGCATAACTCCCCGAATGAAGCACCTAACTCAGGTGATGGTTGGGCATGTGCCCTCGTAACCCTCTATACTCTACTCGCAGCTCCTCGGCGCCTTGCCTCACGGGCGGGTTTGCCTACGCGAGGCATAACGGTAAGGAAAGAAATACGTTAGAGGTCCAACTTACAACACGGCTCTAAGGCACGATCTCGCAGTGAGAAGAATGGAAACTAATCCTAAATATCCTATAGCCTCACGATTATTGGTGTGGTGCACAACACGCGATAATCAGAACTCTCTTGGATACGATGCAGAGACACTTTCCGAGGATTAATCGCTCGATACCACTTTTGTCACGACCGAACCTGGCGTGGTCGTGCCTACCGGGCACGGTGATACAACATCGGTAATCAGCGGAACATAAAACAATAACATGAAGCCAAAGCAATAAGGCAAATGAAATAAGAAGACAGGCTAACAAAAAGCAGTTACCTTCGTATATATAAATAACAATTTGAGCATTACATCCCATAACAACCACGCCACAGCGATTACTCTGCACTCTACGAATGATATGACAACAACGACGGGGCGGGGTTCGCCATACCACGAATGCACTTACAACAACAGGACTATACCAAGATAAGCCTCCGAGAAACGGAGCTTTCCCAACGCCGACGTGACCCTAGAGCGAGATCAACGATCGTGTACATTTACTGCAGCATGAACGCAGCCTCAGGAGAGTCGATACAAGTACAGTATGTGAAACGAAAAATCAGTAAATGAAATCATAATAGTCTAAAAGCGGGAGACATGTATGATAGCAAACTACAGTTCACAATAAATAACCGATCGAGTCAAGTCGGACTCACGCCTCAAAGCCATCACTCAAATGTAACTATGGGTCTCACGCCCACAACATCAATCATGCGTGGAATACCTTCCTCATCGCCGGCGCTTATGATATAAAAGCACCAAGGAATACACATGAACACGTGTCCCACTGTGTCCTCAAAAAAGCGATGCAGGTGAAATCTGAAGGCATAGCCAGGCTACTAACACCCATAGTACTAACAAGTTCATAAATCGTATCATGATATCTGTCTGAACCGTCACATGATCAAAGCCGGTCACTCGCGCGATATCAAATGCTGCGCGTCTAGCCACGAACTCTCCGACTCGCGTAGGCCAACCTCATAGGCCGCGTGAGGTATTCCTCGCGTCGAGGGTAGCTACTCCGGCATCCGCTGGACTCGCGATCGCATGGCCACAAAGACCGCGTGACCACAAGGGCGCATACTAACACGGAACTCCGTAGTTCGCATGGATCCACGGACCCGCGTGAGGTATTCTCGAATCATGGTCCCGCATCGCTGAGTCTACCCGCGACGGAGAGGCGGCAACCTCCGAAACAAGTCAAGGTGAGTGGTATAATACCAACATAACGGCTGATCGCCAAACAACTTTAAGCGCAATCGAGGAAAACCCCTTTACACAAAACATCACAAGATACTAACACGTAGCATCCTAGCATGTTTACTTATCAAATCAACAAGAAAGTATTACAAGGCTATCACAAACCAACACAATCAAGTTATACACACAAGGTACATTCTATTTTATGTCAAAGTTCGGTTTTATCCCCAAAGTACTTCATACATTAACTCTTTAAAAGATCCGTTTTTCACAAGAGTCACGATACGATAGTATATCAAAAATAGAGTGACTATCTTTTAAGTAAACCAAAACAATTTCCTATCTTCTTTTGAACCAACTTAAGACAAAAGCACGTCTTCCTTTTTAAACGAAAACACTTCAATTTCTCAAGTCTTTGCCTTTTATAAATCAAGTCCTTACTTTGAAATTTTTAAGAAAATCAAAACTTGTTTATTAATGATCTTATTAAAGCAGTCGTGATCTAGGAAATGTAATACAATTTTGTCTTATTTTAGCTTCTATGCGTATGGAGGTTTCTCTGGTTTTACTAATACTTAATTAGTCAATACATTTTCCTTTATTAGCGCTGCAGTGGTTTGTTCGATACTTATTCTTATTTCTGAAATCAATACAAGGCTTTCATAAATAATTAAGTAAACCGTTCCTTTTATTTCTCTTAAGTCGTTATACCTAACTTCCCATAAAGCTAGTATAACTCTTAGCTTTTAAAACCAAGTATTACTCTTCTTTCAAAACGATTCTTAATTCTTTTGAAATACTTCAAGATTCTTATTATTTAATACTCAAGTCAAAAGACATCAAGTAAAACCACGTTGTTAACACACGACGTCACCGCACTATATATATATATTCTTTTTAAACTATCATGCTCAAGAGGATAGGAAGAATCACATACCTTCCGCGAAGTCCACCGCCAAGTTGAATATGTCATACGCCTTGATATCAACCAAAGTTACACCGACACTCCGGAAAAGAGGAGTGCTTCCAAAAGTCCGCTGAAATCTGCAACCTATTCACGTGGACCGTCGTTCTGACTGTGCAAACCTCGATAATAACGGGCCAACCCCTTCTTTTAATAATTACCAACCGGAACGTTGCTTGCACAACATTTGTAAAATGTTTTGCTCAAAGATGATCTGCTGGACGTTTTCAATTAGCAATGAATTGCTAGAAAGCTTAATAAATTCGCTGGAAAATTCGTTGGTCATCAATTCCCTCTTTGGTCTTAAGAGATTTTTGAATAAAGAGATATTTACTTAAAAGGAAATGAAATGTTTAAAAGGGAGTTTGCTGGATTGTTGCAGAATTTTCGAATGATTCAAGAATTCCCAAAGATCCTTACTTAAAAGAAATGTCACAAAGTTCTTTGAATGCCTCAAATGATTCACAATTCCTCCTCTTTAAAAGATGCCTCCAAATTAGCATTAAATGCCGAATGATTTGGTCCCCACTCCACTTTACTTAACGGTGGAGCATTGTAATGACGCCACATTGCTTTCACGTGAGCAGTCATTTAATTTAATTAAGTGACACGCCTATCACACATAATTAATCAATTACCCACCTATTTAATTCTAGATCTCACTTCATTTACATGCTAAATGCTCCTAAAATATTTGTAGCCTCAATGTCATACTTTGTAGTATGACATTAGTCCAACACCTCTTTTGGGAATATACAATTATTATTATTAACCCTCATCGCCATACTTGTTGCGTCCAAAAATTATTTCGATCGCATTCCTTGTATACTAATTTCCTTATTAGCATACGTAAATATACTTAAAAAAACTCCCAACACTCGGATCCAGTTTCTTCGATTACATGCTCAAATTATTGTCCAAAATTACGAGTCGTTACAAAATCGTCCCAAGTCCGCCCCTAACGTCCGCAAATGAGAGGGTGCGAGTGGCGCCCTCTTGTTGGTCCAACACGTTTGTCTCTCGGAAAAATCCGCAAAATTAAAAATGACATAGCCGAATTTTCCGCCCGCAGTTATGTAAAGCGTTTGTCAACGACTCTAGCAAGGTGTTGTGCACAAAATATTTCGGCCAAACCACTTTAAAGTCCAAACTTTTCTCGCACGCCCCACGTGCATACTGCGGAAATACGGTATATACACGTGTCACCCCGCCAGTGGCTTCGCCGAATGGCATTTGTCAACACCCTGCTAGAGTCGTTTCGACAAACGCTTACATAACTGCGAAGGAAAATTCGGCTATGTCTTTTCTTATTTTTGCGGATTTTTCCGAGAGAAATGTTTTGGACCAACGAGGCGACACTTGTCACCCTGTTGGTGGAGTTGGACTGCCACCCTCGACGTTTGAAGGTCAAGTTGGTGAGATATTTTGTGAGGATTTGTGGAGTAGGGACTAGGGGCACTTGGGCACATCTTGGCCCTACACTTGCATAGCACTTGGCTAGATCTTGGCCTTGGTTGGCCTTTGCTTACCTATAAATAACCCTCCCTTTGAAGACTTCTTCATCCTCAAATCTCTAAGTCTTGAGAACCCTCTCCTCCTCTTGTTGACTCTCGTCCAAGAGCCTCCTCCCCTTTCATGTGGCCTTGTGGCAGAGCACCCTCTCCTTCCTAGTAGGCCGGCCGGTAGCACCCCCTACCTGGTGTTCTCAAAGTACCTACCCCCATGGTTGAGAAATACTCAAAAGTATTGTTATAATGCCCAATTACCTTAGCCAGATACCTTGTAGTATTCTAAGGTTATACCTATCTGAAAAGCCGGAAATACTATTATACTTCCCGCTACCACAAACCGAAACCCTAGGAAAATCTCCATAGTCAGATTTGGAGTATTGTGTAGAAGTTGGTTAGAACTTCTAAGGGTGGTTTAGAGCGGGTTCGAGCGCCGAGTTGGAGCTAAACGATTGCCCGGGATCGACTTTATACTTGGATAATTATGGGCTTATCGAGGTAAATATCTTGTCCTCTATTGTAATTGGAAATTACATGTTGTTAGAATATATAGTTAAAGTATACTATATATAGAACGCGTGGTTAGTTGGCAATGTCTTTTGACTTAAGCTCAAGAATCGAATCAATCAGACATGAGACTTGTGTAGTAATCTTGTGGAGTAGAATTGTACCCGTTCGGGTTAGATATATAACCCCCACGGTTGGCTTGGTAGCCGGCCCAGTTAGAGAGGAGATTTACGTCAGAAGCGGAGAGTCTTTGCGAATTTTCGTAGAATGTTCTACGATAAGATCTTAATGTTAATAAGCGCCTTGTGGCCTTATAGGTTGAAGTACTACGTGTGGCGCGTTCTACTGGCTTTAGGAGTAGCGGCGGTTGGGAGTACTTGGAGCGTTTGCTATTAGTCGATACTCGCCGCGAGGTATGTGACACTCTTCCTATCTCTTCTAGCTTGATATGTGTGAACTATGTAGTACTGTAGTCTTAAATGTACTAAATGTATTTGATTGGTGTAAAACATAAAGTGTTATAACGGCTTTATGAGAAGTTGGTTATAACGGCTTTATGTTGGTAAGAAAAATACAGTGGTTTTAAAAGGTAATCGATTCGAACTATAATCGGCTTGTTATGTGTTAATAAAGAACTTCAAGTATTTCAAAAGTTTTGAATCATTTTGAGAGAAGAAGTAATACTTGATTTGTTTTGAAAACTTAAGAGTTATACTAGCTTTATGGAAGGTTAGGTATAACGTCTTAAGAATGTTTTCTTGATTTTGGAAATCGAATGTGTATCGACAAACCACTGCAGGCGTTAATAAAAGGAAATGTTTTGTGATTAAGTATTATTAAAACCGGTAGAAACTTCCATCCGCATAGAAGCTAAGATGAGACAAAATGATATTTCCTAGATCATGGTCATTGTAATAAGATTGTTGTAAACAAGAATATCCTACTCACATATAAGACTTATGTTTCTCGGATAGTTTAAAAGAGAATTATATTCTTAAATGAATAAGACTATGAACTACTAAACCTTTCTAAATAAGAAACATGAACATTTGAAATTAGGCAAACTTGGACGCTTGGAAAATAATGTTGTTACTTGAGTTTTACAAGGAGAAGTGTTTTGATTTACTTCAAAAGATAATCACTATATTTTCATATACTACGTATTGTGTGACTTTTGTGAAAGTAACGATCTTTTAAAGAGTTAATGTATGAAGTACTTTGGGGATAAAACCCTAACTTGTTAGCATATAGTAGAAAGTACCGTGTGTATAACTTGATTGTGTTGGTTTGTGATAGCCTTGTAATACCTTCTTGTTGATTTGATAAGTAAACATGCTAGGATCTACGTGTGTTAGTATCTTGTGATGTTTGTGTAAAGGGGTTTTTCCTTTGTTGTGCTTATGTTGTTTAACGATAATTCGTTATGATAGTATTATACATCACTCATCTCTTGAGATGATTCCGGTTGCCGCCTCCGACGCGGGTAGACTCAGCGGTCGATGGACCTATGATTCGAGACTACCTCTACGCGGTCCAGGGGCCTATGCGGAATCGCGGAAGTTCCAGGTTGAGATCGCGGCCCTTACGGTCATGCGGTCCTTGTGGCCATGCGGACGGCGAGTCCAGACGCTGCCGGGAGTAGCTACCGATGCGGGGTTATACCTCATGCGGGCGATCGATTGGCCTACGCGAGTCGCGGAAAGTTCGTGGCTAGACGCGCATTAGATCTGCGGGCAAGTGGTCGGCTTTGATCATGTGGCGGTCTAGACAGATCTTATGATACGCTTCATGACCTTGTTGGTGCGTGGGTGTTAGTAGTCGGCTATGCCTTCGCACTTACCACGCGTGTTATTATGGCACAGTGGGACCCGTGTTCGTGTGTGTTCCTTGGTGCGTTATATCATAAATCGCAGCCGGCGAAGGTATTCCACGCATGATTGACGTGGTGGGCGTGAGACCCATTGTTATATTTGAGTGATGACTTGAGGCGTGAGTCCACGACTTGACACGCATTATTGTGGAATCGTAGTTTGGTTATCATACATGTCTCCGCTTTATAGACTATTATGATTTCATTTACGATTTTTAGTTTCACATACTTGCATTTTTGTTATCGACCTCCTTCGGGCTGCGTTCATGCCGCGAGTAAAGGTACACCGCTCATTGATCCTCGCTCTTAGGGTCACAATTCGGCGTGTGAAAGCTCCGTTTCTCCGAGGCTTATCGGTGGTATAGTCCCTGTTGTTGTAGGTGTTTACATTCGTGGTATGGCGGGGCCCTGTCCCGCCATTGTTGTCGTATCATTTCTTAAGTGCGTAATCTTGTTGTGTAGGCGGTTTGTAAAAAGGATTAAAACTGCTCATGTTGGAAAAGTTGTTATATATATATACGCCGAAGGCAAGTTTTCTCAGTTATTGTTTCATATTTCATAATATTTCTTGTATTGTTTTATGTTCCGATTACTGATGTTGTATCACTAGGGTGCCCTGGTAAGGCACGATCACGGGCCTTAATCGGGTCGTGTGATGACCCTCCAATTGATGGACTTGAGGCGTCCATTGGGACGAATTGGATAGCCATTTTTGTCTTGGAGTTGGTAGGATATTTTGTGTGCAAGTTGGCTAGGTACACTTGCCCAAATCTTGTCCTTACACTTGCCTTGCACTTGGCATAATCTTGGCCATTGGCTGGCCATCCCTTGACCTATAAATACCCCTCTTGTGATGAAGAGTTCTTCATCCACAAACAAACTTTCCAAGTCTAAAATCCTCTCCTCTCCCTTAAGCCTTTTCGTCCAACACACCCTCCCCCCCCCCCCCTTTTGAGAAGCTTAGCCGAGGCTAATCCCCCTCTAGCCTAGCCGAAATCTACCCCCCCTCTCTTGGTAGAAAAGTTGCCTTCTAGTATTGTTATAATACCCAAAATACCCTAGCCCAAATCCCTTAGTCCTTAGTAGAAGTTGTGAAGAACTTCTAAGGTTTTCTTGGAGCTACCGGAGCGTACAACTTATGAGCTAAACCTTGCTCAGGCGCGGCTTTTATCTAGGATATTATTGGGCTTACCGAGGTAAATAACCTTATCCTCCTTTTGTAATTAGAATATACGTACTGTAAAAGTATAGGAATAAGTATTAATACTTAGAAGGATATTGAAGAATAGAATTGAACTGATATCACAGTAGAAGGGTTTAAAAGAAGAATAATAGAACTGTACTTACATGATCGCTTTCACGATGAGACTTGAGTAGCTCACCGGGTAGGGAAGTGCTGCCCAAATGTCCATAGAATAGCGAACCCTCTGCTTAGAGCTTTGTACGATCTGATCTAGACGTTGATAGACGTGTTGATCGTATAGGTCGATTCTCTGCGCGACATATTCAACTTGGCGTGGATTTCAGAAGGTATGTGATTCTTCCTATCCTCTTGAGCATGATATTTTAAAGAATATGTATATAGTACGGTAAACGTACGTGTGTTAACTGAATAATAATTACGGCAATGTCTTCGGACTTAACCCTGAATAATAAGTACGGCAATGTCTTTTGACTTAAGCCTAATAAAAGAATCAAGTAGTTCAAAAGAATTAAGAAACCTTTTAAGAGTAACACTTGGTTTTAAAAGCTTAAGAGTTATACTAGCTTTATGGGAAGTTAGGTATAACGGCTTAAGAGTGATAAAAGAATGATTTATTGATTTAAGAAAATAAGAGACTTGACTTAATTATACTAATGTGAAAAGTGTGAAACCTCATTCATGAGTAAATAGTATTTTTGGTTTTCAAAAGGAATGATGTTTTACCGATCGAATGAATGTCGAACAAACCACAACAAATATTAATAAAGGGAAATGTTTTGACTAATAAAGTATTATTAAAACCAAGTAGAAACTTCCATCCGCATAGGAGCTAAGATGAGACAAAATGATATTACATTTCCTAGATCACGGTCATTGTAATAAGATTGTTATGAACAATAATAACCTACTCACACATCAGGTATATGTTTCTCAAATTGTTTTAAAGGATTAAAACTATGAACTACTAAACCTTTCAAAATGAGAAACTTGAGTAATTGAAAGTAGGCAAACTTGAGCGTTGGGAAAAGAATGTTGTTACTTGATTTTACAAAGAGAAGTGTTCGATTTACTTCAAAAGATAATCACTCTATTTTTATACTACTGTATTATGTGACTTTTGTGAAAGAAACGGATCTTTTAAAGAGTAATACATGAAGTACTTTGGGGCTAAAACCCGAACTTGTTAACATAATGTAGAAAGTACCTGTGTGAATAACTTGATTGTATTGATTTGTGATAGTCTTGTAATACTTTCTTGTTGACTTGATAAGTAAACATGTTAGGATGCTACGTGAGTTAGTATCTTGTGATGTTTGTGTAAAGGGGTTTTCCCTTGTTGTGCTTAGGTTGTTTAACGATAAGCTGTTATGTTAATATTATATCACTCATGATTACGGGTTAAGTGCCTCCGACGCGGGTAGACTCAGCGTCTAGTGACCTATGATTCGAGAATACCTTATGCAGGTCTGTATGGCCTATGCGGAACTGCGGGAGTTCCAGGTTAGTATGCGGCCCTTGTGGTCATTGTTATACCCCGTATTTCCAGAGTATGTACGTGAGCGCGTACGTATTATAATTTGAGCCTTAAAGTTGGCTAGTTTCGAAATTTGTACACAAGTGCCGAAAAGAGTCGTTTTCCGACGAAACGTTTCCACAGCTTTCGTAGGGAAAATTCCGGCTATGTCATTAATAATTTTTGCGGATTTTTCCGAGAGACGAAACATTTTGGACCAACGAGAGGGCGACACTTGTCACCCTCTAATTGGAAGGAGTGGACGGACGAAAAGGGGCAAGATGGCACGTTTTTTGTGCATTGTTTTTGGTCAAGGAGTTGGTAGGATATTTTGGGTAGATGGATAAGGTTGCACATGGCTTAATCTTGGCCCTACACTTGCATGGCACTTGGCTTGATCTTGGCCATTGGTTGGCCTTTGGTTAGCCTATAAATACTCCCTTACTTGAAGACTTTCTTCATCCAAAACTTGAGCAATCTATCTAAGTCTCAAATACTCCTCCTCTTGTCTTGCTATAGTCCAAAGCCCCTCCCCCTTGAGCAAGGCCCTGGCCGAGAGCCTCCTCCCCTTTGTGGTGCCCTAGCCAGAAGTACACCCCCTAGCCTTGTTGTCTCGTATAAATACCCCTTGTTGTGGTATAGAAATACTCTCCTAGTATTGTTATAATGTCCAAATACTCGCCCAAATACCTTGTAGTATTTCCCAAGGTTACACTTATACTAGCCTAAAATACCATTATACTTTCCTCACCACTAAAACGAAACCAAGTAAATCTTCACCCGTAGTTGAAGTTATAAGTAGAAGTTGGTTAGAACTCCTAAGGGTTGTTTGGAGCGGGTTGGAGCGCGAGTAGAGCTAAACCTTGCTCGGGATCGACATATAAACTCGGATAATTTTGGGCTTATCGAGGTAAACATTCTTAACCTTCGTTGTAATTGGAAATTACATGTTGTAGGAGTATATAGTTAAGTATACTATATATAGAACTGAACATAGTTGTGCGGCAATGTCTTTTGACTTAAGCTCGATTATACTTACTGCAATGTCTTGCGACTTAAGCCCTAATTTAAAGAGAATCGAATCAGTAATTACATAGGACTGTATTACATGAGACTTGTAACATTACTGTAGTAGAATTGTACACGTCAGGTTAGGCGTGTTAACCCCCGGTTGGCTTGGTAGCGGCCTCAGAGGAGGAGATTTCTGTTGTTGCGGGAAGAGTGTGAGTCTTCCAATTTTCTGGATATTCTCCATTGAGATCTAGATGTTAATAGGCGCCTTGTGGCCTCTATAGGTTGAAGTACTACGTTTGGCATGATCTACTTGGCTTAAGGAGTAGCCGACGGTTTGAGGTACTTGGAGCGTTTTGCTATTAGTCGATAATCGTCGCGAGGTATGTGAACCTCTTCCTATCTCTTCTAGCATGATATGTGTATAACTATGTAGTACGGTAGACGTACCTGTGTTTAATGTATTTGACTGGTTTGAAACATAAAGTGTTATAACGACTTTATGGGTAGTTGGTTATAACAGCTTTATGTAGGTAACAAAATGCTTTGTGGTTTCAAAGGGTAACTGATTTGACTTATAACGGATTTGATGTGTAGTAATAAAGAACTTGAAGTGTTTCAAAAAGACCTTTTTAAAAGAAGAGTAATACTTGGCTTTGAAAACATAAGAGTTGTACTAGCTTTATGGGAAGTTAGGTATAACGTCTTAAGAGTGATAAAAAGAATGGTTTACTGATTTCGGAAATCAGAATGAGTATCGACAAACCACTGCAGCGTTAATAGAGGAAAATGTATTGAATAATGAAGTATGGTATTAAAACCAGTAGAAACCTCCATCTGCATAGAAGCTAAGATAAGACAAAATGATATTACATTTCCTAGATCATGGCTGCTTAATAAGATTGATTATAAACAAGAATAACATACTCACATATAAGACATATGTTTCTCAAAACGTTTAAAGGAGAATTATGTTTTAAAGGATTTAAAACTATGAACTACGAAACCTTTTCTAAAATGAGAAACTTGAGCTTTTGAAATTAGGCAAACTTGAACGTTTGGAAAATAAGGTTGTTACTTGATTTTACAAAGGAAAGCATTTTGGTTTACTTAACAATGTTAGTCACTCTATTTTTATACTACTGTATCGGGTGACCTTCGTAAAAGAAATGGATCTTTAAAAGGAATTTAACGTCGTAATACTTTAGGGTTAAAATCCGGACTTTGACATAAAATGGAAGTACCTTGATTTGTGTATAACTTGCCTATGCTTTTGTTATGAAACTTGACCATGTTACGTGTGATAGCCTTGTTGTGCAAGTATTGTGTTCTACTCAACTACCGGTTCATCCGGGAATGTATTTCACCTGATTACCGGTTCATCCGGGAATGTATTTCACCTGATTACCGGTTCATCCGGGAATGTATTTCACCTGATTACCGGTTCATCCGGGAATGTATTTCACTTGATTACCGGTTCATCCGGGAATGTATTTCACTTGATTACCGGTTCATCCGGGAATGTATTTCACTTGACTACCGGTTCATCCGGGAATGTATTCCACACGTTTCTATATTGGGTCCATAAGATGGGCCGAGACCTGTTATACGTATCACATGATTTGTACCTAGACTGCCGGCAGTGAGGAAGGAGTTCCACGGGCATGAGGGATGACTTTGAGGGCGTGAGTCCCTAACTTGACATGACTGCTTTTATGTTGTGAACTGTAGTTTGGTTATCATACATGTCTCCTGTTTTATATAGACTATTATGATTTCATTTACAGTATTTTACAGTTTCACATACTTGGTACCTGTTGTACTGACCTCCTTCGGGGGGCTGCGTTCATGCCGCAGGTAAAGGTACATCGACTGTCGATCCCCGCTTATAGGATCACATTTCAGCGTGTTGGGAAGCTCCGTTCCTTCGGAGGCTTATCTTTGGTATGTTACCCTGAGTCTGTAGGTTCTTGTACATTCAGGGGTATGGCGGGGCCCTGTCCCGTCATAGTTGTTGTCACTTCTTAGAGTGCAGTAATCTTGTGTGGCGTAGTCCGTAAAAAGGATAACCGTTCGTATTTATGTATATATACCAAGGCAACCGCTTTGGTTGCTGTTTAGTTATCATGTCTCTTTATTCATGTTCATGTTTTTTATTTCCGCTGATTTTCTCTCGATGTTGTATCACCAGGGTGCCCGGTAAGGAACGATCCACGGGCCCGGTTGGTCGTGGCGATCATGCGGTCTTTGTAGCTACGCGACGGCGAGTCCAGACGCCGGGAGTAGCTACCCTCGATGCGGGAATACCTCACGCGGGCCATTGGAGTGGCCACGCGAGCTACGAAGTTCCAGGCTAGACGCGCACATTAGATCTGCGCGCGAGTGGCCGCCTTTGATCATGTGACGGTCTGCACAGATCTCATGATACGATTCTACGACCTTGTTTGTACCGTGGGTTTTAGTAGTCGGCTATGCCTTCGCATTTACCCCTGCACGGTTTTATGATGACCGAGGCGTGAGTCCCGACTTGACGCGATCGCTAATTATTGTGAATCGTAGTTTTGGTTATCATACATGTCTCCCGCTTTGTATAGACTACTATGATTTCATTTACGATTTTTAGTTTCACATACTTGTACTCTGTCACGACCTGCCCGCGTGATCGTGCCTTACCCCGGGCACCCTAGTAGCCATACAACATCAGAGTAATCAGCGGAACATAAAACACATACATGAAACCAATAAGGTACGAAACAGTAATCTGAGAAAAACTTGCCTTTCGGCATATATATAAATAACAACTCTTACAAATGAACAGTTTAATCCTTTTTACAAACCCTGCCCACAACAGTACTACAGACCTCTACGAATGATATGACAACAACGACGGGACAGGGCCCCGTCATACCCCTGAATGTAAGCACCTACAACAACAGGGGACTATACCAAGACAAGCCTCCGGAGAAACGGAGCTTTCCCAAACGCTGAACTGTGACCCTAAGCACGAGGATCAATGACTGGTGTACCTTTACCTGCGGCAGACGGCCCACTTCAAGGAGGTCGCATAACAGTAATTAGTATGTGAAAAAATATCAGAATGAAATCATAGTAGTCTATATAAAGCAGGAGACATGTATGATAACCAAACTACAGTTCACAATAAAAAAAACAGTCATATCAAGCCAGGGACTCACGCCCTCGAAGTCATCACTCAAATACATAAATATGGGTCTCACGCCCACAACATCAATCATGCCCGTGGAATACCTTCCCCACCGCCAGATCATGATATATAAAAGCACCAAGAGATACAAATGAACACCGTGTCCCACTGTGTCATAATAAAATCGTGACGGTAAGTATGAAGGCATAGCCGACTACTAAAACCCACCGTACCAACGAGGTCATAAACTGTATCATAAAATCTGTCTAGACCGTCACATGATCAAAGCTGGCCACTCGCCCGCAGTATCTAATGTGCGCGTCTAGCCCTGGAATTCCCGCAGCTCCGCATAGGCCACCCCAATGGCCCGCATGAGGTATTCCCCGCATTGAGGGTAGCTACTCCCCGGCATCCGCCTGGACTTCGCAGTCCGCATGGCCACATAGACCGCATGCCCATAAAGGACGCAAACTAACCTGGAACTCTCGTAGCTCGCATAGGCCCCCTCGGACCGCATAAGGTATTCTCGAATCATAGGTCACTAGACCTTCGAAGTCTACCGCGTCGGAGGGCGATTAACCTCCGAATGGCCAAAGTGAGTGGTACAATACCAACATAACTACCGATAGTGAAACTATTTAAGCGCAATCGTGGGAAACCCTTTACACAAATATCACAAGATACTAACACACGTAGCATCCTAGCATGTTTATTTAACAAATCAAGAAAGTATTACAAGGCTATCACAACCCAACACAATCAAGTTATACACACAAGGCACTTTCTACTATATGATTAACAAGATCGGGTTTTATCCCCAAAGTACTTCATACATTAACTCTTTAAAAAGATACGCACGCTCACAAAAGTCACACAATACCCGTAGTATATGAAAATAGAGTGATTATCTTTTGAAGTAAATCAAAACACTTCTCTTTGTAAAATCAAGTAACCACATTCTTTTCCAAACGCTTCAAGTTTGCCTAATTTCAATTACTCAAGTTTCTCATTTTCAAAGGTTTAGTAGTTCATAGTCTTATTCATTTAAGAATGTAATTTCTTTTAAACAATCTAGGAACATAAGCCTTATATGTGAGTAGGATATTCTTGTTTATAACAATCTTATTACATCACCATGATCTAGGAAATATCATTTTGTCTCATCTTAGCTTCTGGAGATGGAAGTTTCTCGGTTTCAATAATACTTAATTATTCGATACATTTTCCTTTATTAACGCTCGCAGTTGGTTTGTCGATACACATTTTTGATTTCCAAATCAAGAAACATTATTCCTTTTAAAACCAAGTACTCATTACTCACGAATGAGGTTTCACACGAAATTCATATCAATTCATTTAAGTTAAGTCTCTTATCTTACAAGATCAAGTCTCTTAACTTCTAAAGTAAATAAAGCGTTCGCTTTATCTCTCTTAAGCCGTTATACCTAACTTCCCATAAAGCTAGTATAACTCTTAAGCTTTTAAAACCAAGTGTTACTCTTTCTTTTAAAAAGCTTCTTAATTATCTTGAAATACTTCAAGATCTTTATTATTCTGCTTAAGTCAAAAGACATTGCCGCATAACTACGCTCAATTAACACACGACGCTTACCGCACTACATAGTTACACACATATCATGCTAGAAGAGATAAGAAGAGGTTCACATACCTCGCGACGATTATCGATCAAAGCAAATCGCTCACTCGCTATAACCCCGCTAGCCACGGTCCACCTTCTCAAGTAGCACATTCTACTCGCAGTAACATTCAACCTATACAGTTATACAAGTCTATCAAAGTCTAGACTACTCGGTAGAATAAATCTAGATGCAAGATCCTACGGAAATTGGGCACCTTCCCACAAACTACACAAGTCTACCACATACGATCCCATGTAATTACAGCTCGCTTCTCTTCTTTAATTCGTGCTTAAGTCCAAGGACATTGCCACAAAGCTATGCTCAGTTCTATATATAGTATACTTCAACTATATATTCCTACAACATGTAATTTCCAATTACAATAGGGGGACAAGATATTTACCTCGATAAGCCCATAATTATCCAAGTATAATGTCGATTCTTGGGCAACGTTTAGCTCCAACTCCGTGCGCTCCAACCCGCTCCAAACCACCCTTAGAAGTTCTAACTAACTTCTACATAACACTCCAACTAACTATGGAGATTTCCCTTAGGGTTTCGGTTTTGTGACTGACGGGAAGTATAATAGTATTACTGGCTTTTCAGATAGGTATATCCTTAATACCACAAGGTATACGGCTAAGGTAATTTGGGTATTGTAACAATACTTTGGAGAGTATTTCTACCAAGAGGAGGGTATTTATACGAGACAACACCACAAAAGGGGGGGTGTATACCCCTACTACCCACTGTGTGGGGTACTCTCGGCCAAGGTGGGGGGAAAGCTCTCGGCCAAGGGGGCCTCACAAGGGGGGAGGACGAGAACAACAAGAAGGGAGGGGGAGGATTTCTAAGACTTAGAACATTTTAGGATGAATAAGTCTTCAAAGGGGAGGGGTATTTATAGGTCTAGCAAAGGCCAACCAATGGCCAAGATCTTGCCAAGTGCAAGGCAAGTGTAGGGCCAAGATCTTGCCAAGTGCACCTTATCCATCTACCACAAAAATATCCTACCAACCCCTTGACCAAACAAGGCCAATTCGTCCCACTTGTACCGCCCACAACGTGCTCCAATGAGAGGGTGCCAAGTGGCGCCCTCTTGTTGGTCCAAAATGTTTCGTCTCTCGGAAAAATCCGAAAAAAATAAAAATGACATAGCCGGAATTTTCCCTACGAAAGCTGTGGAAACGTTTCGTCGAAAAACGACTCTAACCGGGTGTTGTGCACAAAATAATTCGGCCTAGCCACTTTAAAGCCCAAACTTTTCTACGTACGTCCTTACGTACATACTCTGGAAATACGGGGTATAACATTCTCCCCTCCTTAGAAACATTCGTCCCGAATGTTCCTTCTAAGTCTCAAAACAAACGTGCGCCAGTATAGTCTTCACTACTATACTTACGAAACAATCCTGCCACACATGGCCACAGAAACAACTAGCGCAGAATGCTTACATCCAAGTTCACGAGGAAACACCTCTAACATCACCACAAACACCACTCTCCGGGGTCTAGAATATACTTCCTTCGCACCTTCTCTTTATAAAAGAAATGATCACATCTATGCTCGCCATACATGCTCGCTTCTTCCCGATACCACTTTTGTCACTTTGCCGCGAGGTTCTAGTGTCACTCGGCGACCAACAAAGAGTACCGGTCAGATGCGATCCTCGAGGTCATTACACTTCTTGTACACTCGAACTCTTTCATAACCTACCACATTCCCGAGCATCGCCAGCCCAAAACTCGGTTACTATCTCTAACGTGGTCATCATTAATCGAACACTGATGGATCTCCGATACTTCCCGAACATAACAATACGAAAGACCGGACGTACTGCCTCCTAAGTCGGACGGCAAATGCTAACATATAGGCAACCTGGCCTATTCTTCACATGAACTCAAAAAGGCCCAAAGTAACTCGGGCTAAGTTTCCTCTGTTTTCCAAAACTCGTCACACCCTATCCGGGGTGGTACCTTCAAGAAGACCGACCGTCAACCTGAACTCTAAGCGTCGTCGCCGATAATCCGCACGATTTCTTTGAGCTGCCAAAAACCTCCTCTAGATAAGCTTCACCCTATCCACAGTCTGTTGGAACAAGCCTGAACCAACTACCTGAACCTTGCCAATATCAAGCCAACGACCGGCAACTTACACTTCCGCCCCTACAAGGCTTCATAAGGCGACATCCGAACACTGAAATGGTAGCTAAAAACACTCCTTCAACAGGAGACCACAATCCTTGCAACTACCCCTGAAAATCAAACACTGGCCCGAGGGCGAATGCGATTCTGAGACTCACCTGAGTTCCTAACCCTGCCTGGTAAAACTTTCAGAAAACGAAAATAGCCACAACCTGGGCTTCACTGTCTGTCATAAGGTGAAGGTAGGCACCCCGTGCAGCCTTACAACCTTTCTGATATAATCAACACTACTGAGTACACGGTCTTTGCTAGAAGACAAGACGGCTGACCTCCTCGGCCCGACTACTGGTCGAATGCATCCACGAACTCGTACGCTGGTTAACTAAACTTGGGCCTAACACCCTTATAACCCTAACCCAAAGCGGGACCACCACAAACTGACCCCACCACCATACAGGCCGCGGGTTGACCCGCAACATGGCCTCAACCCGACCCGGCAATGCGCAAAACACTAGCTCCCCGATCCGGAACAATCTCTCAAATCACGTTACGAAAACCTAGCGGTCTTCTTAGTCCAACTACCCTCTTTCATTCCACACTACTCAGGGACTTATCCCACAAACATAGCTCACGTGCACTATGCACTCCTATAAGGGTCAAACATAACACTACACCTTTACTCGAGATGGCCTTACCTCTAAGGTCTCTACGTATAACACTCTAAGGCTCACACCTTCTCTATCCCCCAAAATCTTACTCGGTTAACCCACCATAATTTCTAATCACAACTAACACACTGCTATCAGAACATAGCACTTAAGGTATACTCACCTTATCACATATACAAAACTCTAGAGGGTTAAAGATATGCCTGCATCTACTGCTTCACTCCCCTTAGTCATTCTAATCAAACCTGCCCCGTAGGGCGCATAGCTAAGGAAGATGACAAACTACCCACCGATCCTGAAGGCTAAGTCCTCCTACTAGGACACTCTTCCGACATCAGACCCTGACGGTCGTAGGTACAACAAGTACCCATCTAAAAAGATGACACTCCCCGGGATGACGTCTCCATCGTGAACTGAAGCCCGGAGTTCGACCAACTCCTCATACCGAACGCCCCGAAATCCGTGGAGGACCTCTGCACCGTGGGTGTGCATAATCTAATCTCCGTGAGGCTACTTGCCTCGAAATTTACCAAGGACATTGCCGCTCACGGCCTCTTCATCGCCCTTGGTTAACCCGTCGATCTCTACGTTCCTCGGCCTGCTGCGCATAAGCCCGTACACAGGCCATGCTCAAGCCTAACTGAAGAATTACTCTTACACAACCCTCTCTTTGATATTCATCAAGACTCGCGGTACATCGGTATACTCTCTGGTAGCCAAATCCATTGCTAGTAACAGGGTCGCCTCTTTGCAATCTATATTCTCTGTCCCCGGTCGGGGAACTGAAGGTTCAAATGTCATGGCCGCAGTAGGAACTGCCGCCGCCGTGCTAAACTCTGCTGGGGCTAGTGACGTCGCAGAACTCCCCGAATGAAGCACCTAACCTAGGTAAAGATTGGGCCTGTGCCCACGTAACCCTCTGTACTCAACTCGCAGCTCCTGGCCGCTTGCCGCTCGGGTCCGGTTGCCACACGCGGAGGCATAACGGTAAGGGAAAGAAATACGTTAGAGGGTCTAACTTACAACACAGCTCTAAGGCACGATCTCAGAGTGAGAAGAATAGAAACCAATCCTAAATATCCTATAGCCTCCTGATTATTGGTGTGGTGCACAACACACCGATAATCAAGACTCTACTGGATACGGTCTGTAGACACTTTCCGAGGATTAACTGCTCTGATACCACTTTTGTCACTTTGTCGCGAGCCTAGCTCGGACGACCCAACAAATGGTACCGGGCTACTGCGATCCTCGAGGCATGCCCTACGGCCCTTCTCGGGATGTGCCATACGGAGAGCCACGGTTCGGTCCGCTCCGTGGTAGAGCTCGCCTCTTATACGCCGCCCGAAGGAGGTCAAGATAACAGTGCAGAGTATGTGGCGAAAATCGTAAATGAAATCATAGTAGTCTATATAAAGCGGGAGACATGTATGATAACCAAACTACGATTCCACAATAAAAACAATCATATCAAGCGAGGACTCACGCCTCGAAGTCATCACTCAAATACATAAATATGGGTCTCACGCCACAACATCAATCATGCCTGGAATACCTTCCCACCGCGAGCTATGATATATAAAAGCACCAAGAGATACACATGAACACCGTGTCCCACTCGTGTCATAATAAAATCGTCTGGGGTAAGTATGAAGGCATAGCCGACTACTAAAACCCACCGTACCAACAAGGTCATAAATCGTATCATGAAATCTGTCTGCATCATTACATGATCAAAGCCGCCACTCGCGCGATATCTAATGTCGCGTCTTGCCCCGAACTTCCGCGACTCCGCATAGGCCACCCCAATGGCCCGCGTAGGTATTCCCACATCGAGGGTAGCTACTCCCGACGCCGACTTCGCGATCGCGTGGCCACATAGACCGCATGCCCATAAGGCGCAAACTAACACGGAACTCTCGTAGCTCCGCATAGGCCCACAGGACCGCGTGAGGTATTCTCGAATCATAGGTCACTAGACCGCTGAGTCTACCCGCGTCGGAGGCGACAACCTCCGAGCGATCGGGGTGAGTGGTACAATACCAACATAACGGTGATAGTGAAACTATTTAAGCGCAATCGAGAAACCCTTTACACAAATATCACAAGATACTAACACACGTGGCATCCTAGCATGTTTATTTAACAAATCAACAAGAAAGTATTACAAGGCTATCACAACCCAACACAATCAAGTTATACACACAAGGCACTTTCTACTATATGATTAACAAGATCGGGTTTTTATCCCCAAAGTACTTCATACATTAACTCTTTAAAAAGATACGTTACGTTCACAAAAGTCACACAATACCCGTAGTATATGAAAATAGAGTGATTATCTTTTGAAGTAAATCAAAACACTTCTTTTTGTAAAATCAAGTAACCACATTCTTTTCCAAACGTTTCAAGTTTGCCTAATTTCAATTACTCAAGTTTCTCATTTTCGAAAGGTTTCGTAGTTCATAGTCTTATTCATTTAAGAATGTAATTCTCTTTTAAACAATCGGAGGAACATAAGCCTTATATGTGAGTAGGATATTCTTGTTTATAACAATCTTATTACAATGACCATGATCTAGGAAATATCATTTTGTCTCATCTTAGCTTCTATGCAGATGGAAGTTTCTACTGGTTTCAATAATACTTAATTATTCGATACATTTTCCTTTATTAATGCTGCAGTGGTTTGTCGATACACATTTCTGATTTCCGAAATCAGTAAAACATTATTCCTTTTAAAACCAAGTACTCATTACTCACGAATGAGGTTTCACACGAAATTCATATCAATTCATTTAAGTTAAGTCTCTTATCTTACAAGATCAAGTCTCTTAACTTCTAAAGTAAATAAAGCGTTCGTTTTATCTCTCTTAAGCCGTTATACCTAACTTCCCATAAAGCTAGTATAACTCTTAAGCTTTTAAAACCAAGTGTTACTCTTCTTTTAAAAACAGTTCTTAATTATCTTGAAATACTTCAAGATCTTTATTATTCGGGCTTAAGTCAAAAGACATTGCCGCATAACCACGTTCAATTAACACACGTCGCCTACCGTACTACATAGTTACACACATATCATCTTTGGAAGAGATAAGAAGAGGTTCACATACCTCGCGGCGATTATCGATGAAAGCAAATCGCTCACGGCTATAACCTGGCACGGTCCACCTTCTCAAGTAGCACGCTACTCGCAGAACATTCAACCTATACAGGTTATACAAGTCTATCAAAGTCTAGACTACTCGGTAGAATAAATCTAGATGCAAGATCCTACGGGAAATTGGGCAGCCCTTCCCTACCCGTCAAACTACACAAGTCTACTGTCATACAGTCCTATGTAATTACAGTTCAGTTCTCTTCTTTTAATTCAGGCTTAAGTCCAAGGACATTGCCACAAAGCTATGTTCAGTTCTATATATAGTATACTTCAACTATATATTCCTACAACATGTAATTTCCAATTACAATAGGGGGACAAGATATTTACCTCGATAAGCCCATAATTATCCAAGTATAATGTCGATTCCTGGGCAACGTTTAGCTCCAACTCCGTGCGCTCCAACCCGCTCCAAACCACCCTTAGAAGTTCTAACTAACTTCTACATAACACTCCAACTAACTATGGAGATTTCCCTTAGGGTTTCGGTTTTGTGACTGACGGGAAGTATAATAGTATTACGGGGCTTTTCGTATAGGTATATCCTTAGAATACCACAAGGTATACGGCTAAGGTAATTTGGGTATAGTAACAATACTTTTGAGAGTATTTCTACCAAGAGGAGGGTATTTATACGAGACAACACCACAAAAGGGGGGGTGTATACCCCTCGGCCTACCACTGGGGGTACTCGGCCAAGGGAAAGCTCTCGGCCAAGGGGGCCTGCGAGGGGAGGACGACAACACCCAGAAGGGCGGGGGAGGATTTCTAAGACTTAGAACATTTTAGGATGAATAAGTCTTCAAAGGGGAGGGGTATTTATAGGTCTAGCAAAGGCCAACCAATGGCCAAGATCTTGCCAAGTGCAAGGCAAGTGTAGGGCCAAGATCTTGCAAAGTGCACTTTATCCATCTTCCACATATTATCCTACCAACCCCTTGACCAAACAAGGCCAATTCGTCCCACATGCATCGCCCACAACGCGTGCTCCAATGAGAGGGTGCCATGTGGCGCCCTCTTGTTGGTCCAAACTGTTTCTTAGCTCAGAAAAATCCGAAAAAATAAAAAAAAGACATTGCCGGAATTTTCCCTACGAAAGTCGTGGAAAGCGTTTAGTCAACGACTCTAACCGGGTGTTGTGCACTAATTATTTCGGCCTAGCCACTTTAAAGCCCAAACTTTTCTACGCACGCCCCACGCATACTGGAAATACGGTATAACAATGTCGCATCGACCTCCTTGGGGCCGCGTTCATCCGCAGTAAAGGTACTCCTGTTGATCCCCGTTCTTAGGATCACCGTTTCAGCGTTGGAAAAGCTCCGTTTCTCCGGAGGCTTAGCATGTTGGTATGGTCCCCTGTCGTTGTAGATCTTGGCAGTCAGGGGTATGGCGGGGCCCTGTCCCGCCATTGTTGTTTTAAACTCTTAGAGTGCATGAACCATTGTAAGGTTGGGATGTAATCGTCATTTTGGGGTATTTATATACATATATGCCGAAAGGCAACTTTTCCCGTAAGCGTGTCTCATTTATCTGTTTCATATCTTGGTTGTTTTATATTCCGATTTCTCGATGTATGACTACTTGGGTGCGGGTAAGGCACCGATCCACGGCCGAGCGGTCGTGACACCCGCAATCCGCATAGTCTCAATAGACCGCATAGTCACACAGACCGCATAGGGCATCCCCCGCATCGGGATAAAACACCCGGAATGATCAATCCTGGAGCATACCGCTGCTCCGCATAGTCACATAGACCGCATAGGCCGTATAGACCCGCATCAAGGGTGGCAAGCCCTCGGTATAACAAGTCAAGGGGGTATGTGATATAATAACAGTACAACGGGCTTAAAGTTCAACAACGTAAGCACAACAAGAATATCACAAGATACTAACACACGTAGCATCCTAACATGTTTACTTATCAAATCAACAAGAAAGTATTACAAGGCTATCACAGACCAATACAATCAAGTTCTTCACACAAGGTACTTTCTTCTTTATGTTAACAAGTTCGGGAATTTATCCCCAAAGTACTTCATACATTAACTCTTTAAAAGATCCGTTTCTTTCACAAAAGTCACACAATACCCGTAGTATAAAAATAGAGTGACTATCTTTTTAAGTAAACCAAAACACTTCCCTTTGTAAAATCAAGTAACAACATTATTTTCCAAACGTTCAAGTTTTCCTAATTTCAAATGCTCAAGTTTCTCATTTTCGAAAGGTTTCGTAGTTCATAGTTTTAATCACTTAATGATATAATTCTCCTTTAAAACAATTTGAGATACATATGCCTTATATGTGAGTAGGTTATTCTTGTTCATAATCAATCTTATTTAAGCAGCCATGATCTAGGAAATGTAATATCATTTTGTCTCATCTTAGCTTCTATGCAGATGGAGGTTTCTACTGGTTTTAATAATACTTTATTAGTCAATACATTTCCTTTTATTAGCGTTGCTGTGGTTTGTTCGATACTTATTCTCATTTCCGAAATCAGTAAAACATTATTCCTTTTACAAACCAAGTACTCATTACTCACGAATGAGGTTTCACACAAAAACTCATATTAATTTACTTAAGTCAAGTCTCTTATCTTTTAAGATCAAGTCTCTTAACTTCTAAAATTAATAAACCATTCTTTTTATCTCTCTTAAGTCGTTATACCTAACTTCCCATAAAGCTAGTATAACTCTTAAGCTTTTAAAACCAAGTATTACTCTTCTTTCAAAAAGGTTTCTTAATTCTTTTGAAATACTTCAAGATTCTTATTATTAGCTTAAGTCAAAAGACATTGCCGCATAACTACGTTCAGTTAACACACGTCGCTTACTATATATATATTCTTTTAAAATATCATGCTCAAGAGGATAGGAAGAATCACATACCTCGCGACGATTATCGACTATTAGCAAAACGCTCCATGGCTATAACCCGGCTAGCCTTGTCCACCTTTCAAGTAGTACATGCTACTCGCAGAACATTCAACCTATAAAGGTTAAACAAGTCTATCAATGACTAGACTACTCTGTAGATTATTCTTCTGATGTGATTTCAGTTCAAGTCTTTTCTGTAATATCCTTCTATTACAGTTCAATTCTCTTCTATGAATCTTATATTCATTTCTATGCTACAGCAGTATGTAATTTCCAATTACAATATAAGGACAAGAGTATTTACCTCGATAAGCCCAAAATTATCCAAGTTTAATGTCGATCTTGAGCAACGTTTAGCTCCTACTCCGGGTGCTCCAACCCGCTCCAAACAACCCTTAGAAGTTCTACGCAACTTCTTCTTAATACTCCAACCAACTATGGAGATTTTCCTTAGGGTTTCGTTTTTGCGACTGAAGGAAGTATAATAGTATTTCTGGGCTTTTCGTATAAGTGTAACCTTGGAATACTACAAGGTATTTGGGCCAAGGTATTTTGGGAATAGTAACAATACTTGGAGAGTATTTCTACCAAGAGGGGGGTAGTATTTTACGAGAACAACTAGGCGGGGGTACTCTCGGCCAAGGCTACTAGGAGGGGTGTACCCACCGGCCAAAGGCCTACTCAAAGGGGAGGGGAGGTTTGGATGAAACACTACAAGAGATGGGTAAATGTTTTCAAGACTTACGGATATTTGTGGATGACTAAGTCAGCACAAAGGGGGGGTATTTATAGGTCCAGCAATGGCCAACCAATGGCCAAGATGAAGCCAAGTGCAAGGCAAGTGTAGGGTCAAGATTCATCCATGTGTACCTTATCCATCTACCACACCAACTAACACAAAATATCCTACCAACTCCCACTCTCCAATCGTCCAAATTGACGCCCACAAGTCCACCAATTAGAGGGTGACAAGTGTCGCCCTCTCGTTGGTCCAAAATATTTCGTCTCTCGGAAAAATCCGCAAAAATAATAAATGACATAGCCGGAATTTTCCCTACGCTTTGGAAGGCGTTTAGTGGAAAATGATTCTTTTTGTACGTGTGCACAAAATTTCGTCCTTGCCTAATCTTAAGGCTTAAATTTTATACGTACGCCCTCACGTACATACTCTGGAAATATGGGGTATAACATTCTCCCCTCCTTAGAAACATTCGTCCCGAATGTTCCTTCTAAGTCTCAAAACACACAAGCGCCCGTATAGTCTTCACTACTATACTTACAAAAACAAACATGCCACACCTGGCCACAATACAACCTGCGCAAATACTTACATCCAAGTCCACGAGGAATCACCTCCATCACTACAAAAGCTCCCACCCAAGGGCTAAAAGATACTCCCTCCGCACCTTTTCTTTACAAACGAAATGCTCACTTCTTCCCTTACTCGTCGTACCCTTCTCGTACACATGAACGCCTTCTCATAACTTACCATATTTCTGTTACTGCATCAATTTCAAAAATCTCTGGGTTACTACCTCCAACTTGATCATCATAACTGGGAATACTCTGGATGGATCTTCGATACTTTTCCGAACCTAACAACATGAAGGACCGGACATACTGCCTCCTAAGTCGGACGGCAAAAGCTAACATATAGGCAACCTGGCCTACTCTTCACATGACCTGAAAAGGCCCAAAGTAACTCGGGCTAAGTTTCCTCTGTTTTCCGAATCTCGTCACACCGCCGGGTGGTATCTTGAAGACCCACCGTCGGCACGAACTCCAAGCGTCGCCGCCGATCATCCGTCACGACTTACGGTGATTACGAGTGCCGATAACCTCTCCTGGATAGGCTTCACCCTATCCCCATCCTGCCGAAACAAGGATGAACCCACTATCTGAACTTTGCCAACATCGAACCAATCGACCCACAACTTACACTTCCGCCCCTACGAGGCTTCGTAAGGCGATATCCGAATACTGAAATGGTAGTTATAAAAGCACTCCCTCAGCGAGGCAACAATCCTCATAGCTACCCACAAATCCAAACACGGGCGAGGCGAATGCATCTTGAGACTCACGAGTTCCTAACCTGCTGGTAAAACCTCCGAGAAAAAGCAGTAAATGGCGGGCTCCACTGCCTGTCATAAGGTGAATGTAGGCACCCCGTGCAGCCTTACAACCTTCCTGATGTAACATCTCGCATAACCCTCTGCCGAGTAAAACGATCTTGAATGAAAGACAAGAGGGGCTGACCTCATCGGCCCGACTACTGGTCGAATGCATCCACGAACTCGTACGATGGTTAACTAAACTTGGGCCTAACACCCTCATGACCCTATCACCTGGCGGGACCACCCCGAACTGACCCCACCACAAAACAGGCCGCGGGTTGACCCGCGGTTGGTCCTCAACCCGACCCGCTATCGCGCAAAAACTCTTGTTCCCCGATCCGGAACGATCTCACTAATCAAGTCACGAAAACCTAGTGGTCTTCTTAGTTCAACTACCCTCTTTCATTCCACACTACTCAGGGACTTATTATACAACTATATCTCACGTGCACTATGCACTCCGATAAGGGTCAAAACACATAATAAAAAAAATACATCTTTTACTCGAGATGGCCTTACCTCTAAGGTCTCTACGTATAAAACTCTAAGGCTCACACTTCCTCTATCCCCCAATCTTACCCTTATTACTAACCATGATTTCTAATCACAATTAACACTTATGTTACCTGAACATAACACTTAAGATATACTCATCTTATCACACTAGTCTCTAGAGGGTTAAGGATACACCTGTATCTACTGCTTCACTCCCCTCTGTCGTTCTAATCAGTCACCTTACTGCGTAGCGAACAAGCTGTCGAAGAAGTATGACACTCTCCACGATGACACTTACCACCACGGCCACGTCGAGGTGGGGGTGGCCTCCTCTGGCTAGCACCCTTCCTCTCAACCCGAATCCGAATCGATGCGGTAGTGCGAGTCCTCCTACTTGCATCCTTCCTACTAGGACATCCTTTCGACACATGGCCCTGACGGCCGCAGGTAAAACAAATACCAACAAAAAGACGACATTCCCCGGGATGACGCCTGTCATACTGTGAACACTGGGGAAAAACTGAATCTGGCTGGCTAGAACCTATGTAAATCTGTGAACGAAACCACAGGTTCGACCAACTCCTAAATACCTGACGTCCCGAACACCGTGAAGGACCACTGTTCGGCGGGCGCATATCGATCTGCTTTGAGGCGATTCGCCTCGAAAGTTACCAAAGGACCCTGCCGATCTGGCCCTCTTCTGCTGATTTTGGTTAACCCATTGATCCCTACGTTTCTCGGCCTGCTGCGCATAAGCCCGTTGTTATACCCCGTATTTCCATAGTATGTACGTGAGGGCGTACGTATAAAAATTTAAGCCTTAAGGTTGGCAAGGTTCGAAATTTGTACACAAGTGCCGAAAAGAATCGTTTTTTCGACGAAACGTTTTACAAGACTTGCGAAGGGAAAAATACAGCTATGTCATTTTTAATTTTTGCGGATTTTTCCGAGAGACGAAACATTTTGGACCAACGGGAGGGTGACATGTGTCACCCTCACATTGGAAGAGATTGTGGGCGGCTTGGACGATTTGGGGTCAAGGGAGTTGGTAGGATATTTTGTGATATTTTGGTGGTAGATGGATAAGGTCCACATGGTTAAATCCTAGCCCTACACTTGCCTAACACTTGGATTGATCTTGGCCATTGGTTGGCCATTGCTTGACCTATAAATACCCCCCTTAGTTGATGAACTTCTTCATCCAAAATTGTTCTAAGTGTTAAAATCCTCCTCATAGAAAGGTTCTCGTCCAACCTTGGAGAGACCTTGGCAAACCCCCTTTGCCTAGTTGGTTTCAGATAATACCCCCTTTTGTGGTATAGAAATACTTCTCCAAGTATTGTTATAATGCCCAAATACCTTGGCCCAAATACCTTGTAGTATTCCCAAGGTTACCTCTATCTAAAGGCTTAAAATACTATTATACTTCCTTTAGCCACTAAACGAAACCCTAAGGAAAATCTTCATAGCCGGTTGAAGTATTAAGTAGAAGTTGCGTAGAACTTCTAAGGGTTGTTTGGAGCGGGTTGGAGCACCCGGAGTAGGAGCTAAACGTCGCTCAGGATCGACATATATACTTGGATAATGTTTGGGCTTATCGAGGTAAATAATCCTATCCTTCTATTGTAATTGGAAATTACATACTGTAGTTGTATAGAAATGAATATAAGATTCATAGAAGAGAATTGAACTGTAATAGAAGGATATTACAGTAAAGACTTGAACTGAAATCACATCAAAAGAATATTAAGTAGAAGATTAATCTGTACTTACATAGATATTTGTCTGATGGTGATAACCTTTATTGGTTGAATGTTCTGCGAGTAGCATGTCCTACTTGGAAGGTGGACAAGGCTAGCCGGGTTATAGCCGAGGAGCGTTTTGCTAATAGTCGATAATCGTCGCGAGGTATGTGATTCTTCCTATACTCTTGAGCATGATATTTAAAAGAATATATATATATAGTACGGTAGACGTACGTGTGTTAACTGAACGTAGTTGTCACGACCCGAACCCGGGCCCGTGACTGGTGCCTTACCCCGGGCACCCTAGTGATACAACATCAGAGTAATCAGCGAAACATAAAGACAATACATGAAACCAATGTAATAAGACAGTGAAATAAGACAAAGCAACTAAAACGGTTACCTTCGGTATGTATATAAATAGCAATTTGAACAGTTACAACCCTCTTACAATTTCTGCCCACAACAGTACTACAGACCTCTACGAATAATATGACAACAACGACGGGACAGGGCCCTGTCATACCCCTGAATGTGGCACCTACCACAACAGGGACTATACGAAGATAAGCCTCCGAGAAAGCGGAGCTTTCCCAACGCTGACTGACCTAAGAGCGAGGATCAACGATCGGTGTACCTTTACTGCGGCATGAACGCAGCCCCGGGCGAGGTCGATAACAAAGTAGTATGTGAAATCAAATAAATATCGTAAATGAAATCATAGTAGTCTATAGAAAGCGGAGACATGTATGATAACCAAACTACGATTCATAATAAATAAGCATGTCTACAGTCGGGACTCGCGCCTCAAAGTCATCACTCGATATAACAATGGGTCTCACGCCACAACATCAATCATGCGTGGAATACCTTCCTCACCGCTGGCGATCAATGATAGAAAAGCACCAAGAAATACACATGAACAGCGGGTCCCACTGTGTCCAAATAAAGCGATGCGGGTAAATGCGAAGGCATAGCCGACTACTAACACCTACGAGACTAACAAGGTCATAAAGCGTATCATGATATCTCTGAGACCGTCACATGATCAAAGCTGGTCGCTCGTCCGCAATATCAAATGTGCGTGTCTAGCCCTGGAACTCCCCGCAGCTCCGCATAGGCCAATCTCATAGGCCCGCATGAGGTATAACCCCGCATCGAGGGTAGCTACTCCCGGCGTCGCCCTGGACTCGCCCGCGTGCCACATAGACCGCGTGACCATAAAGGCCGCGCACTAACCGAACTCGTAGCTCCGCATAGGCCCCCAGGACCCGCATGAGGTATTCTCGAATCATGGTCCCAGACCGCCTGAGTCTACCCCGCATCGGAGGGCAGCTTAACCCCCGGAAACACGGTGAGTGGTATAATACCAACATAACAGTTTATCGTTTAAACAACATAAGCACAATCAAGGGAAAACCCCTTTATACAAATATCACAGAATACTAACACACGTAGCATCCTAATATGATTACTTATCAAATCAACACGAAGGTATTACAAGGCTATCACAAACCAATACAATCAAGTTATTCACACATAAGGTACTTTCTACTATATGATTAATGAGATCGGGTTTTTATCCCTAAAGTACTTTATACAATAACTCTTTAAAGATATGTTACTTTCACAAAGGTCACACAATACCCGTAGTATATAACAATAGAGTGATTATCTTTTTAAAGTAAATCAATTACTTCTCTTTGTAAAATCAAGTAGCAACCTTCTTTTCCAATGTTCAAGTTTGCCTAATTTCCAATGTTCAAGTTTGCCTAATTTCCCATGTTCAAGTTTCTTATTTTAGAAAGGTTTCGTAGTTCATAGTCTTATTCATTTAAGAATATAATTCTCTTTTTAAGCTATCTGAGAAAAATAAGCCTTATATGTGAGTAGGATATTCTTGTTTATAACAATATTATTACAGCAGCCATGATCTAGGAAATATCATTTTGTCTCATCTTAGTTTCTATGCAGATGGAAGTTTCTACTGGTTTTAATAATACTTAATCTGTCAAAACATTTCCTTTTATTAACGCTGCAGTGGTTTGTCGATACACATTCTGATTTCCGAAATCAGTAAAACATTCTTAAGCCGTTATTACCTAACTTCCCATAAAGCTAGTATAACTCTTAAGTTTTCAAAAACCAAGTATTACTTCTTCTTTCGAAATGATTCAAAAATCTTTTGAAATACTTCAAGTTCTTTGTTAACACATAATAAGCCGGTTATAGTTCAAATCAGTTACCTTTTAAAAACCACAAGTATTTTCTTACCAACATAAAGCTGTTATAACCAACTTCCCATAAAGCCGTTATAACACTTTATGTTTTAAACCAATCAAATACATTTAGCACATGTACGTCTACCGTACTACATAGTTCACACATATCATGCTAGAAGAGATAGGAAGAGGTTCACATACCTCGCGACAGTATCGACTAATAGCAAAACGCTCCAAGTACCTCGCCGCTGGCCACTCCTTAAGCCAAGTAGATCGCGCCACACGTAGTACTTGACCTATAAGGCCACGCGCTTATTAACATCTAGATCTTATCGTAGAACATTCTACGTAAAATTGGCAGACCTCCCCAACAGCAGAAATCTCCTCCTCTATCTGGCCGCTACCAAGCCAACCGGGGGGGGGTTATACGTCTAAACCGGACGTGCACAATTCTACCTCACAGAAAAGCTACACAAGTCTCATCTGATACACCCTATGTAAATACAACAAGACTCTTCTTCGAAAAGGTTTCTTATTATTCAGGCTTAAGTCAAAAGACATTGCCGATAACTACGTTCAGTTCTATATATAGTATACTTCAACTATATAATCATACAACATGTAATTTCCAATTACAATAGAGGGACAAGATATTTACCTCGATAAGCCCATAATTATCCGAGTTTAAATGTCGATCCTGAGCAAGGTTTAGCTCCTACTCCGTGCGCTCCGACCCGCTCCAAACAACCCTTAGAAGTTCTAACCAACTTCTACTTATTACTCCAACTAACCATGGAGATTTTCCTTAGGGTTTCGGTTTTGTGACGGAAAGGAAGTATAATAGTATTTCTGGGCTTTTCGTATAAGTATAACCTTAGAATACTACAAGGTATACGGCTAAGGTAATTTGGGCATTATAACAATACTTTTGAGAGTATTTCTACCAAGAGGGGGGGTATTATACGAAAACAACTAGGCTAGGGGGGGTACCCCACGGCTAGCACCCCTGCCGAGTGGAAGGGCTCTCGCCAAGGGGAAGGGCGAGGCTCTTGGCCGAACTCTACACTAAGGGGAGGGAGGAGGATTTAACACTTAGAAATATTTTAGGAATGGATGAAGAAGTCTTCCAAAGGGGGGGTATTTATAGGTCTAGCAAAGGCCAACCAATGGCCAAGATCATGCCAAGTGCAAGGCAAGTGTAGGGCCAAGATCTTGCCAAGTGCACCTTATCCATCTACCACAAAATATCCTACCAACTCCAAGACAAAAAGCCAACCCATTCGTCCACTCCACCGCCCAAGACGTCTTCCAATGAGAGGGTGCCAAGTGGCGCCCTCTTGTTGGTCCAAAATGTTTCGTCTCTAAAAATCCGCAAAAATTAAAAATGACATAGCCGGAATTTTCCCTACGAAAGTCGTGGAAAACGTTTTCGAAAAACGACTCTAACCGTGTTGTGCACAAATAAATTTCGCCAAGCCACTTTTATACAAGTTCAAATTTTCTCGCACGCCCCACGTACATACTGGAAATACGGTATAACATTCTCCTCTCTTAGAAACATTCGTCCGAATGTTCCTTCTAAGTCTCAAAACAAGCGTGCGCCAAGATAGTCTTCACTACTATACTTACGAACAATCGCCACACCGCCACGAAACATCCGCGCAAATACCTCCATCCAAGTCCACGAGGAAACACCTCTAACATTACCACAAACACCTCTCTCCGGTCTAAAATATACTTCCTTCGCACCTTCTCCTTACAAAAGAAATGATCACATCTATGCTCGCCATACATGCTCGCTTCTTCCCGATACCACTTTTGTCACTTTGCGCGAGGTTCTAGTGTCACTCGGCGACCAACAAAATGGTGCCGACTACATGCGATCCCTGAGGATGTCGTACACTTCTTGTACACTCGAACTCTTACCATATTTCTGTTACCGCTTCAGTTTCCAAAACTCGTGGTTACTATCTCTAATGTGGTCATCATTAAGCGAACACTGGATGGATCTCCGATTTCTTGAACATAACACGAAGATCGACGACGCTTCCTAAGTCGGACGGCAAATGCTAACATATAGGCAACCCGCCTATCCTCTCTCATGAACTCAGGCCCAAGTAACTCGGGCTAAGTTTCTCTTACACCCTATCCGGTGGTACCTTCGAAGACCGACCAACTGAACTCTAAGCGTCGCCGATAATCCGCACGATTCCTCCGAGCTGCCAAAACCTCTTACGGATAAGCTTCACCCTATCCACGTCTGCCGAACACGTATGTACCAACTATTCGAACCTTGCCAACGTCGACCCAATCGGCCAAGCAACTTACACTTCCGCCCCCACAAGGCGTCACAAGGCGATATCCGAACACTGAAAAGGCAGCAATAAAACACTTCCCCAACAGGAGATAACAATCCTCACAACTACCCCTGAAATACAAACACTAGCCTAACCCTGCCTGGTAAAACTTCCCGAAAGAAACAGCCGTAACCTGGGCTCCACTGTCTGTTCATAAGGTGAAAGCAGGCACCCCGTGCAGCCTTACCACCGTTCTGATATATCATCGCCAAGCAACGGTCACGATGAAAACACGATGGCTGACCCATCGCCCGACCATCGGGTCGAACGCATCCACGAACACGTATCTTTGGTTAACTAAACTTGGGCCTAACATCCTCGTGACCCTACCACGGCGACCACCACAACCGACCACCACCAAACAGGCCGCGGGTTGACCCGCAACATGGCCTCAACCCGACCCGGCAATGCGCAAAACATTAGCTCCCCGATCCGGAACAATCTCTCAAATCACGTTACGAAAACCTAGCGGTCTTCTTAGTTCAACTACCCTCTTTCATATCACGCTACTCAGGGACTTATCCCTAAAACATAGTGTTATACCCTGTATTTCCAGAGTATGTACGTAAGGACGTACGTAGAAATTTGAACTTGTGATTTAGGCTTGGCCGAATTCTTTTTGTTCACAACACCGGATTTGAGTCGTTTTTCGACGAAACGTTTCCACAGCTTTCGTAGGGGAATTTCCGGCTATGTCATTTTTAATTTTTGCGGATTTTTCCAAGAGACGAAACATTTTGGACCAACGGGAGGGTGACATGTGTCACCCTCACATCGAAGCGCGGGCGCAACCCTGGCCGAATTGGGCTACTTTATGGCCTTGATTTGTGCCTTGTTTTGTGCCTTGTTTTGTGGAGTGTTTTGTGGAGTAGGGTTAGGGTGCACATGGCTTGATCTTGGCCCTACACTTGCTATGCACTTGGCAAGATCTTGGCCATTGGTTGGCCTTGGCTTGTGCTATAAATACCCTCTCCCTTTGATGAATTCTTCATCCTTTCCACAAATCTTCTAAGTGTTAAAATCCCTCCCTCTCCCTCTTGTTGACTCTCGTCCAAGAGCCCTCTCCCTTGAAAGGCCCTGGCCGAGAGCCCTCTCCCCTCCTAGTAGTGTGGCCGTGGGTACCCCTAGCCTAGTTGCTTTCGTATAATACCCCCCCCTTTGTGGTGTAGAAATACTCTCAAAAGTATTGTTATAATGCCCAAATTACCTTAGCCGTATACCTTGTAGTATTCTACGGTTATACCTATACGAAATGCCCGGAAATACTATTATACTTCCCGTCAGTCACAAAACCGAAACCCTAGGAAAATCTCCATAGTCCGTTGGAGTATTGTGTAGAAGTTGGTTAGAACTTCTAAGGGTGGTTTAGAGCGGTTGAGCGCCTGAGTCGAGCTAAACGATTGCCCAGATCGACTTTATACTTGGATAATTATGGGCTTATCGAGGTAAATATCTTGTTCCTCTATTGTAATTGGAAATTACATGATTGTTAGACTATAGTTGAAGTATACTATATGTAGAACTGAACGTTGTTGTCGGCAATGTCTTTTGACTTAAGCCTGAATAATAAGAAATCTTTTCGAAAGAAGAGTACTGAACTGTATTTACATAGATCAGACATGAGACTTGTGTAGCTTTTCGTGAGTAGAATTGTACCCATTCGGGTTAGATGTGTAACCCCGGTTGGCTTGGTAGCACCTCGATAAAGGAGGAGATTTACGCTGTTGCGGGGGGGGGGAGGTGCTGCCGAATTTTCGGTAGAATGTTCTGCGATGAGGTCTAAATGTTAATAAGCGCCTTGTGGCCTTATAGGTTGAAGTACTACGTGTGGCGCGATCTACTGGCTAAGTAGCCGACTTGGAAGTACTTGAGCGTTTTGCTATTAGTCGATACTCGTCGCGAGGTATGTGAACCTCTTCCTATCTCTTCTAGCATGATATGTGTGAACTATGTAGTACGGTGAGACGCATACGTGTTAAATGTATTTGATTGGTTTGAAACATAAAGTGTTATAACGGCTTTATGGGAAGTTGGTTATAACGACTTTATGTAGGTCCAAAATACTTTGTGGTTTTTAAAAGGTAAATGATTTGTTTATAAGCGGCTTGATGTGTGATAATAAAGAACTTGAAGTATTTCAAAAGATTTCTAAATCGTTTTGAAAGAAGAGTGATACTTGGTTTCTTTTGAAAACTTAAGAGTTATACTAGCTTTATGGGAAGTTAGGTATAACGGCTTAAGAATGTTTTACCGATTTTGGAAATCAGGATGTGTATCGACAAACCACCGCAAATACGTTAAAAGGAAATGTTTTGAATAATTAAGTATTATTAAAACCAGAGAAACTTCCATCCGCATAGAAGCTAAGATGAGACAAAATGATATTTCCTAGATCATGGTCTTGTAATAAGATTGTCATAAACAAGAATATCCTACTCACATAAGACTTATGTTTCTCAGTTGTTTAAAAGAGAATTATATTCTTAAATGAATAAGACTACGACTACTGAAACCTTTCTAAAATAAGAAACGTGAACATTTGAAATTAGGCAAACTTGGGCGTTTGGAAAATAATGTTGTTACTTGATTTTACAAAGGTAAGTATTTTGGTTTACTTAAAAAGATAGTCACTCTATTTTTATATACTACGGTATTGTGTGACTTTTGACGCACTTTTAAAAGAGTTATTGTATAAAGTACTTTGGGGATTAATTCGAACTTGTTAACTTAAAGTAGAAAGTACCTTGTGTGAATAACTTGATTGTATTGAATTGTGATAGCCTGGTAATACTTTCTCGTTGCTTTGATAAGTAATCATGTTAGGATGCTACGTATGATAGTATCTTGTGATGTTTGTGTAAAGGGGTTTTCCTTGATTGTGCTTCTTAACTATCGGTCGTTATGATAGTATTATGCCACCATCGTGACATATTCCGAGGTTAAGTCGCCTCCGACGCGGGTAGACTCAAAGGTCGATGGACCTATGATTCGAGAATACCTTACGCGGTCTCAGGGCCTATCGCGGAATCGCGGAGTTCCGTGTTAGTGTCGCGCCCTTGTGGTCATGCGTCCTTGTGGCTACGCGACGGCGAGTCCAGACGCCGCCGGAGTAGCTACCTCGATGCGGGTTATACCTCACGCGCCTATGAGTTTGGCCTATGCGAGTCGCGGAGTTCCAGGTTAGACGCGACATTGATATTGCGCAAGTGGCCAACTTTGATCATGTGACGGTCTAGACAGATCTTATGATACGCTTCATGACTGTTGGTACTGTGGTTTTTAGTAGTCGGCTATGCCTTCGCATTTACCCCGCACAGTTTTTATGACACAGTGGGACCCGTGTTCATGTGTGTTCCTGGTGCTTTATATCATAGATCGCGGCGGAAAGGTATTCCACGCATGATTGATGTTGTGGGCACGAGACCCATTGTTATACTTGAGTGATGACTGAGGCGTGAGTCCCCGACTTGACATGATCGCTTTGTAAAGCGTAGTTTGGTTATCATACATGTCTCCCGCTTTATATGATCGCTATGATTTCATTTACTGATTTATTTTCGCCACATACCTGCACTGTTAGATCGACCTCCTTCGGGCCGCGTTCATGCCGCAGTAAAGGTACACCGCCGTTGATCCTCGCTCTTAGGGTCACAGCTGCTTGGGAAAGCTCCGTTTCTCGAGGCTTATCGCAGTATAGTCCTGTTGTTTTAGGTGCTACATTCGTGGTATGACGGCCCCGTCCGTCGTTGTTGTCAGATCATTCGTAGAGGTCGGTAGTACGGTTGTGGGCAGGGTTTGTAAAAGGGACTAAACTGATCATTTGTAAGAGTTGTTATTTATATATATGCCGAAAGGCAAGTTTTCTCGACATCGTTTTGTACTTCATTTCTTTCATGTATGTGTTTTATGTTCCGATTACACGATGTTGTATCACTAGGGTGCCCGGTAAGGCACCATCACGCCCAGTTCGGTCGTGACAAAAGTGGTATCGTGAGCGCTTAATCCTGAAAGTGTCTGCATCGTATCCGAGAGTTTGATTATCGCTGTTGCGCACCACACCAATAATCGCGAGGCTATAGGATATTTAGGATTGGTTTCTATTTCTTCTTACTCGAGATCGTGCCTTAGAGTCGCTGTAAGTTGGACCTCTAACGATTTCTTTCCCTTACCGATATGCCTCCGCGTAGGCAAAACCCGCCAGAGGCAAGGCATGAGGGAGCCGCGAGTAGAGTTCGTGAGGGTTACGTGGCACAGCCCAATCATTACCTAGGTAATGCTTCATTCGAGATTTCGCGACGTCACTAGCCCCAAAGAGTTTAAGCACGGCGACGGCAGCTCCTCGCGCCATGATATTGAACCTTCGCCCACGATCGAACAGAGAATATAGATTTCAAGGAGGCGACCGCATTAACTATGGATTTGACTACCGAGAGTATACCGATATACCGCGAGTCTTGATGAATATCAACGGTGCGTTGTGCAAGAGTAAGTTCTTCGAGTTTCGAGCATGGCACGTACGGCTTTTGCGCAGCAGTCGAGACGCAGAGATCGACGTTAACGGGCGACAGAGAAGAGGCCGAGCAACAAGGTCCTTTGGTAACTTTCGAGGCGAGTCGCCTCACCAGCAGATTAGATTTGCACATCCACCAGTGCAGAGTGGTCTTCCACGGATTTCAGGGCGCTCGGTACGCAGGAGTTGGTTAGAACCCGTGGCTTCCGTTCATTGGTTGACGCACGTCATCCCGGAATGTCGTTTTTAGTCGGGTACTTGTTGTACCTATGACCGCCGTGGTCCGATGTCGAAAGAGTGTCCCGCAAGGACTTAGCCTTCAGATCGCGGTAGTTCGTCACCTTCCTTAGCTATGCGCCTGCAGGCGTTTGATTAGAACGACTAAGGAGTGAAGTGAGATATAGATATATCCTTAACCTCTGAGATCTCAGATATGTGATAAGGTGAGTATACCTTAAGTGCTATGTTCGATAGCGATGTGTTAGTTGTGATTAGAAATCATGATGGGTTAACCGAGTAAGATTTTGGGGGATGTAGGTGTGAGCCTTAGAGTTTTATACGTAGAGACCTTAGAGGTGAGGCCATCTCGAGAAAAGGTGTAGTGTTATGTTTGATCCAGATCGGAAGTGCATAGTGCACGTGAGCTACGTTTGGGATAGGTCCCAAGTAGTGTGGATTGAAGGGGGTAGTTGAGCTAAGACCGCTAGGTTTTCGTAGCGTGATTAGTGAGAGTTTTTCTTCGCGAGCTAGCATTGTGCGCCGCCTGGGTTGAGGCCACGCCGGGTCAACCCGCGCAGTGCTGGGCGCGGGTCGTTGTGGTGGTCCCGTCTTGTGTTAGGGTCACGAGGGTGTTAGGCCCAAGTTTAGTTGACCAGCGTACGAGTTCGTGGATGTGTTCGACCAGTGGTTGGGCCGATGGGGGCAGCCCATCGTGTTCTTCGGTCGAGACCGTTCACTCTGCAGTTGTTGTTTTAACGTAAAGGTTGTAAGGCTGCACGGTGCCTACCTTCACCTTATGGCGCATGGAGCCAGTGGTACGCTGTTTTTGTTTCTCGAAGTTTTACCAAACATGTGTTAAGAACTCAGCGAGTCTCGACCGCATTCGCCTCCGCCGCTGCTTGATTTCGTGGATAGTTGTGGGATTGTTGTCTCTGTGGAGGAGTGTTTAGGCTACCATTTCAGTGATCGGAAGTCACCATATGAATCCTTGTAGGGGCGTAAGTGTAAAGTTGCCTGTCGATTGGTTCGATGTTGGCAAGGTTCGCATACTGTTCAGCTTGTTCCAAAGCAGATGGATAGTGTGAAGCTTGTCTAGAAGAAGTTCTGGCAGCTCAGAGGAATCGTGCGGATGATCGGCGACGACGCTTAGAGTTCAGGTTGACGGTCGGTCTTCTTGAAAGTACCACCCCGGACAGGGTGTGACGAGCTTTGGAAAACAGAGGAAACTTAGCCCGAGTTACTTTGGGCCTTTGAGAGTTCATGTGAAGAATAGGCCAGGTTGCCTATATGTTAGCATTTGCCGTCCGACTTAGGAGGCGGGGCGTCCGATCTTCGTATTGTTATGTTCCGGAAAGTATCGAAGATACATACAGAATGTTCCCATTTAAGTATTCCAACGTAAAGAGATAGTAACCCCGAGTTTTGGAAACTAAAGCAGTATCAGAAATGTGGTAAGGGTTCGAGTGTACGACAGCTTCAGTGATCGCATGCAGCCCGGTACCATTTGTTGGGTCGTCGGAGCAAGGCTCGCGACAAAGTGACAAAAGTGGTATCATTTTGGTGATGTTAGAGGTGTTTCCTCGTGGACTCGATGTAAGTTTTTATGCGCGGTGTTTCGTGGCGGATGTGGCAGTTGGTTCTCGTAAGTATAGTAGTGAAGACTATATCGCGCACGTTGTTTTGAGATTTAGAAGGAACATTCGACGAATGTTTCTAAGGAGGAGAATGTTATACCTCGTATTTCCGCAGTATGTGCGTGGGGCGCACGTAGAAATTTGAACTTGTGATTTAGGCTCGCCGAATTCTTTTTGTTCACAACACCCGATTTGAGTCGTTTTTCGACTAAACGTTTCCACACTTTCGTAGGGGAATTTCCGCTATGTCATTTTTAATTTTATGATTTTTCCGAGAGACGAACATTTTGGACCAACGGGAGGTGACATGTGTCACCCTCACATCGAAGCGCGGCGCAACCCTGGCCGACCGGGCTACTTTATGGCCTTGATTTGTGCCTTGTTTTGTGCCTTGTTTTGTGGAGTGTTTTGTGGAGTAGGGTTGTGGTGCACATGGCTTGATCTTGCCCTACACTTGCTATGCACTTGGCAAGATCTTGGCCATTGGTCGCCTTGGCTCAGGCTATAAATACCCTCTCCCTTTGATGAATTCTTCATCCTTTCCACAAATCTTCTAAGTGTTAAAATCCCTCCCTCTCCTCTTGTTGACTCTCGCCCAAGAGCCCCTCTCCCTTGAAAGGCCCCTGGCCGAGAGCCCTCTCCTCCTAGTAGTGCCGTGGGTACCCCTAGCCTAGTTGCTTTCGTATAATACCCCCTCAGGTGTAGAAATACTCTCAAAAGTATTGTTATAATGCCCAAATTACCTTAGCGTATACCTTGTAGTATTCTAAGGTTATACCTATACTAAAAGCCCTAAATACTATTATACTTCCCGTCAATACAAAACCAAAACCCTAGGAAAATCTCCATAGTCCGTTGAGTATTGTGTAGAAGTTGGTTAGAACTTCTAAGGGTGGTTTAGAGCGGTTGGAGCGCTGAGTCGAGCTAAACGATTGCCCAGATCGACTTTATACTTGGATAATTATGGGCTTATCGAGGTAAATATCTTGTTCCTCTATTGTAATTGGAAATTACATGATTGTTAGACTATAGTTGAAGTATACTATATGTAGAATCAACGTTGTTGTCGGCAATGTCTTTTGACTTAAGCCCAATAATAAGAAACCTTTTCGAAAGAAGATCGAATCAGATTTACATAGGATCAGACAATGAGACTTGTGTAGCTTTTCTCAGGAGTAGAATTGTACCCGTCGTTAGATGTATAACCCCCAGTTGGCGTGGTAGCCGGCCTCGATAAAGGAGGAGATTTACGCTGTTGCGGGGGGGGGAGGTGCTGCCGAATTTTCGGTAGAATGTTCTGCGATGAGGTCTAAATGTTAATAAGCGCCTTGTGGCCTTATAGGTTGAAGTACTACGTGTGGCGCGTTCTACTTGGCTTAAGGAGTAGCCGACAGTTGGAAGTACTTGGAGCGTTTTGCTATTAGTCGATACTCGTCGCGAGGTATGTGAACCTCTCCCTATCTCTTCTAGCATGATATGTGTGAACTATGTAGTACGGTAGACGTACATGTGTTAAATGTATTTGATTGGTTTGAAACATAAAGTGTTATAACGGCTTTATGGGAAGTTGGTTATAACAGCTTTATGTAGGTCCGAAAATACTTTGTGGTTTTTAAAAGGTAAATGATTTGTTTATAACTGGCTTGATGTGTGATAATAAAGAACTTGAAGTATTTCAAAAGATTTCTAAATCGTTTTGAAAGAAGAGTGATACTTGGTTTCTTTTGAAAACTTAAGAGTTATACTAGCTTTATGGGAAGTTAGGTATAACGGCTTAAGAATGTTTTACTGATTTTGGAAATCAGGATGTGTATCGACAAACCACTGCAACGTTAATAAAAGGAAATGTTTTGAATAATTAAGTATTATTAAAACCAGTAGAAACTTCCATCTGCATAGAAGCTAAGATGAGACAAAATGATATTTCCTAGATCATGGTCATTGTAATAAGATTGTTATAAACAAGAATATCCTACTCACATAAGACTTATGTTTCTCAGATTGTTTAAAAGAGAATTATATTCTTAAATGAATAAGACTACGAACTACGAAACCTTTCTAAAATAAGAAACGTGAACATTTGAAATTAGGCAAACTTGGACGTTTGGAAAATAATGTTGTTACTTGATTTTACAAAGGTAAGTATTTTGGTTTACTTAAAAAGATAGTCACTCTATTTTTATATACTACGGTATTGTGTGACTTTTGACGTACCTTTTAAAAGAGTTATTGTATAAAGTACTTTGGGATTAATTCCGAACTTGTTAACTTAAAGTAGAAAGTACCTTGTGTGAATAACTTGATTGTATTGAATTGTGATAGCCAGTAATACTTTCTCGTTGCTTTGATAAGTAATCATGTTAGATGCTACGTATGATAGTATTGTGATGTTTGTGTAAAGGGTTTTCCTTGATTGTGCTTCTTAACTATCGATCGTTATGATAGTATTGTGCCACTCATCGTGACATATTCCGAGGTTAAGTCGCCTCCGATGCGGTAGACTCAAAGCGTCGATGGACCTATGATTCGAGAATACCTTACGCGGTGCAGTAGGGCCTATGCGAATCGCGGAGTTCCGTGTTAGTGCGCGCTTGTGGTCACGCGTCCTTGGCCACGCGGACGGCGAGTCCAGACGCCGTCGGAGTAGCTACCCTCGATGCGGGTTATACCTCACGCGCCTATGAGTTTGGCCTATGCGAGTCGCGGAGTTCCGTGGTTAGACGTGTACATTGATATCGCGGGCAAGTGGCCGCCTTTGATCATGTGACGGTCTAGACAGATCTTATGATCTGATTCATGACTGTTGGTACTGTGGGTTTTAGTAGTCGCTATGCCTTCGCATTTACCCCGCATAATTTTTATGACACAGTGGGACTGGTGTTCATGTGTGTTCCTTGGTGCTTTTATATCATGATCGCCAGATGAGGAAGGTATTCCACGGCATGATTGATGTTGTGGGCACGAGACCCATTGTTATACTTGAGTGATGACTGAGGCGTGAGTCCACGACTTGACATGATCGCTTTGTTGTAAATCGTAGTTTGGTTATCATACATGTCTCCCGCTTTATATGATCGCTATGATTTCATTTACTGATTTATTTTCAGCCACATACTGCACTGTTGTATCGACCTCCTTCGAGGCCGCGTTCATGCCGCAGTAAAGGTACACCGCCGTTGATCCTCGCTCTAGGGTCACAGTTGCGTTGGGAAAGCTCCGTTTCTCCGGAGGCTTATCGTGGTATAGTCCCCTGTTGTTTTAGGTGCTTACATTCAGGGGTATGACGGGGCCCTGTCCCGTCGTTGTTGTCATATCATTCGTAGAGGTCTGTAGTACTGTTGTGGGCAGGGTTTGTAAAAGGGATTAAACTGTTCATTTGTAAGAGTTGTTATTTATATATATTCCGAAAGGCAAGTTTTCCTCAGATTACTGTTTTGTACTTCATTTCTTTCATGTATGTGTTTTATGTTCCGCTGATTACTCTGATGTTGTATCACTAGGGTGCCCGGGGTAAGGCACCAGTCACGGGCCCAGGTTCGGGTCGTGACACATAGCTCACGTGCACTATGCACTCCGATAAGGATCAAACATAACACTACACCTATACTCCAGATGGCCTTACCTCTAAGGTCTCTACGTAAAAACTCTAAGGCTTACACCTTCTCTATCCCCCAAATCTTACTTGGTTAACCCACCATGATTTCTAATCACAACTAACACACTGCTATAAGAACATAGCACTTGAGGTATACTCACCTTATCACACATACAGATCTCTAGAGGGTTAAGGATATATCTATATCCACTGCTTCACTCCCCTTAGTCGTTCTAATCAAACCTGCCCCGTAGGGCGCATAGCTAGGGGAGATGACGAACTACCCACCGATCCTGAAGGCTAAGTCCTCCTGCAAGGACACTCTTTCGACATCAGACCCTGACGGTCATAGGTACAACAAGTACCATCTAAAAGACGACATTCCCTGGGATGACGCCTGCCACACTGTGAACACTGGGAAAAAAAAAACTGAACCCGGCTGGCTGGAACCTACGTGTAGCTGTGAACCGGAAGCTCTGGAGCTCTGACCAACTCCTGCATACCCCGAACGTCCTGAACCCTGTGGAGGACCTTTCTGCACTGGTGGATGCGCATAATCTAATCTGCTGGTGAGGCGACTCGCCGCAGTTACCAAAGGACCTTGCTACTCGCCTCTTCTCGCCCTTCGTTAACCCGTCGATCTCTACGTTTCTCGGCCTGCTGTGCATAAGCCCGACCACAGGCCATGCTCAAGCCCAACTGAAGAATTACTCTTGCACAACCCTTTCTAAGATATTCATCAAGACTCGCGGTACATCGGTATACTCTCTGGTAGCCAAATCCATAGCTAGTAATGTGGTCGCTTTTTGCAATCTATATTCTCTGTTCGATGGCCGTGAACCAAGGTTCAAACATCATGGCCGCAGTAGGAACTGCTGCCGCTGTGCTAAACTCTGCTGGGGCTAGTGACGTCGCAAAACTCCCCGAATGAAGCACCACCCCAGGTGATGATTGGGCCTGTGCCCACGTAACCTCTCAGACTCTACTCGGCTCCTACCGCCTTGTCCTCCCGGGTTGCCTCTGCGAGGCATAGCGGTAAGGAAAGAAATACGTTAGAGGGTCCAACTTATCACACAAACTCTAAGGCACGATCTCGTAATGAGAAGAATAGAAACCAATCCTAAATATCCTATAGCCTCACGATTATTGGTGTGGTGCACAACACACCGATAATCAAGACTTCATCGGATACGCGTAGACACTTTCCGAGGATTATCTGCTCTGATACCACTTTTGTCACGAGCCGTTACTGGGCCCGTGACTGGTGCCTTACCCCGGGCTCCCTAGTGACACAACATCAGTGTTATCAGCGGAACATAAAGACATTACATGATTCCAATGTAATATGACGGTGAAATAAGACAAAGCTAACCAAAACGGTTACCTTGGTATGTATATAAATAGCAATTTGAAGTTACAACCTCTTACAATTTCTCGCCACAACAAGATTTCTGCACCTCTACGAATAATATGACAACAACGACGGGACAGGGCCCCGTCATACCCCTGAATGTAAGCACCTACCACAACAGGGGACTATACCAAGATAAGCCTCCGGAGAAACGGAGCTTTCCCAAACGCTGAACTGTGACCCTAAGAGCGAGGATCAACGACTGGTGTACCTTTACCTGCGCAGATGAACGCAGCCTCGAGGAGGTCGATAACATGTACCGAGTATGTGAAATCGAAATAAATCAGAAATGAAATCATAGTAGTCTATAGAAAGCAGGAGACATGTATGATAACCAAACTACAGTTCACAATAAATAAGCAGTCATGTCTAGTCAGGGACTCACGCCCTCAAAGTCATCACTCCAATATAACAATGGGTCTCACGCCCACAACATCAATCATGCCCGTGGAATACCTTCCTCACTGCCGGCAGTCAATGATAGAAAAGCACCAAGAAATACACATGAACAGCAGGTCCCACCTGTGTCCAAATAAAACGAGACAGGTAAGTAAGGCATAGCCGACTACTAACACCTACGCCTTCCAAAGGGGGTATTTATAGGTTCAGCAAAGGCCAACCAATGGCCAAGATCATGCCAAGTGCAAGGCAAGTGTAGGGCCAAGATCTTGCCAAGTGCACCTTATCCATCTACCACAAAATATCCTACCAACTCCAAGACAAAAAGCCAACCCATTCGTCCACTCCACCGCCCAAGACGTCTTCCAATGAGAGGGTGCCACGTGGCGCCCTTGTTGGTCCAAAATGTTTCGTCTCTCGGAAAAATCCGCAAAAATTAAAAATGACATAGCCGGAATTTTCCCTACGAAAGCTGTGAAAACGTTTCGTCGAAAAACGACTCTAACCGGGTGTTGTGCACAAATAAATTTCGGCCACTTTTATACAAGTTCAAATTTTCTACGTGCGCCCTTACGCATATACTGGAAATACGGTATAAAAGATGGTTATGCGGCAATGTCTTTGACTTAAGCTAATAATATATATATATATATATATATAGTACGGTAGACGTACGTGTGCTAACTGAACGTAGTTGTACGGCAATGTCTTTTGACTTAAGCCTGAATAATAAGAATCTTGAAGTATTTTTTGAAAGAAGAGTAATACTTGGTTTTGAAAACATAAGAGTTATACTAGCTTTATGGGAAGTTAGGTATAACGTCTTAAGGGAGGTAAAATGAAGGGTTTATTGATTTTAAAAGTTAAGAGACTTGATCTTAAAAGATAAGAGACTTGACTTAAATGAATTAATATGAATTTTGTGTGAAACCTCATTCGTGAGTAATGAGTACTTGGTTTTAAAAAAAGAAAAAGAAGGAATAATGTTTTACTGATTTCGGAAATCAGAATGAGTATCGACAAACCACTGCAGCGTTAATAAAGGGAAATGTAATGACTAATGAAGTATTATTAAAACCAGTAGAAACCTCCATCTGCATAGAAGCTAAGATGAGACAAAATGATATTACATTTTCTAGATCATGGCTGCTTTAATAAGATGGTTATAAAAGAATAAAACTGCTCACACATATGGCATATGTTACTCAATGGTTTTAAAAGAGATTAAGACATTGAACTATGAAACTTTTCTAAAATAAAGAGACCTGAGTAATTGAAATTAGGCAAACTGGAACTTTGGGAAAAGAATGTTGTTACTTGATTTTAAAGAAAAAGGAAGTGTTCTGGTTTACTTAAAAATGTGAGTCACTCTAATTTTATACTACGGGTATCGGGTGACTTTTATAAAAGGAATGGATCTCTTTAAAAGGAAGTTAACGTACGTAGTACTTTAGGGTTAACACCCGGACTTTGACATAAAATGAAAGTACCTTGAGTTGTGTATAACTTGCCTATGCTTGTTGTTGTGTAAATTGCCTATGCTTGTTGTTGTGTAACTTGCCTATGCTTGTTGTGATAGCCTTTGTTGTGCAAAAATTGTGTTTCTATACTACCGCGTCTCTCGATGGAGGGTCGGTTGACTTATTGAGAACTTACTTGGACGTACCGGCAGTGACGGAAGATTCCACGGGTATGCTTCCATTATTATTGTTACATGGGCATGTCTACACCGATGATTGATTCTGTGGACATGTGACCATTATGGTTATTTATGGCGAAGTATCGTGACTTACGGTTGTGATCTGGTGCTTAGCCGATTCACTTTCCCCGTCGGCACGTGGCGCGAGGAGGAGGCTGGTGGAGGCTAGTGCACTTGCCGCGTGTCGCAGCTTGAGTCGGTGTTTGGATGGAGCTTCGTGACTTACGGTTGTGATCAGTGCGTGGTGATTCACTTGCCCCGTCGGCTACGTGGCGCGAGGAGGGGTGGAGGCTATTGCACTTGCCACGTGTCGGCTTCATGATATGGTTGTACGATATTATTAGTGCGGTCGGATCTGGTAGTTATACTTGCCGTCACGGTTTTTATGACCTGGTGGGACACGGTGTTCATGTATACTCCTTGGTGTTGGTTATATCATAGGCTGGCGGTGAGGAAGGAATTCCACGGGCACAGTGATGATTTGGAGGTGTGAGTCACGACTTGATATAACTATTTATACGAAGTGCGTAGTTTGGTCATCATACATGTCTCCCGCTTTATATAGACTATTATGATTTCATTTACGTATTTCGGTTTCACATACTTGGTACTGTTGTCTTGACCTCCTTGCTCATGCGTTAAGTGAGGTACATCACCGCCGATCCCCGCTTATAGGATCACATTTCAGCGTATCGGGAAGCTCCGTTCCTTCGGAGGCTTATCTTTTGGTATGTTACCCTGAGTCTGTAGGTTTTTGTATATTCAGGGGTATGGCGGGGCCCTGTGATGTGGGATTCCACGGGCAGGAGATATGTATGTGTTGTGTATGTGTACGCCGACAGTGAGGTGGGATGCCACGGGCGCGTCACATGGTTATATTTTACACTTATAGCTGTCGACAGTGATGGGGATTCCACGGACACGCTTTGATATTTGTGTGACTTGATCGCGTCCCAGTTGGTAGGGTAGTATATGCGCCCTCCTAAAGGGCGGATTATACTTATGAAAGATAAGTTAAGTTATATAGTAATGAACTTAATGATTTTTCCTAATCATGTGTGTAAGAATGTGGCTATAACTTTTATTGAAAATGGGAAAAGATAATAAGGTGCGATTAAGTTCATAAGTGGTAATGACACGGCAGGATCTGGTATGTATTTTTACACTTGTCCTTGTCAGTCTTTTGTACAGTTATGATCTGTTTCTTATGCGTTATTTACATTCCATATTACATTACTGTTGTCTTGACCCCGCCCGGCTGCGTTCATGCCGCAGTTTAGGTACCAGGTTGGTGATCCTTACTCTTAGGATCTTGGTTTAGTCTTTGAGAGAAAGCTCCATTTGCTCCGGAGGCTTAGCTCTTGGTACGGTTTTTCCCTGAGGTAGTAGATTCATGTATATTCAGGGGTATGGTGGGGCCCTGTCCCGCCACGATTATTATTCCTAGAGTGCAGTATTCACATATGTGGTTGGGTAAGAACCGAGTTATCTGATTGTACTTTTGATTATGTTATTAGTATGGAAGGCGGCCTTATCGGCCAGCCTGTGTTGTCTTTTGTTTACACATATGTTTAAGTTGTGTATGTTCCGCTGCTATTCTCTGATGTATACCTGAACAGGGTGCCCAGGTAGGGCACCAGTTGCGGCCCGGGGTCGGGTCGTGACAAAAGTGGTATCATAGCAGTTAGTCCTCGGAAAGTGTCTACAGACTGTGTCTAGTAGAGTCTTGATTATCGGTGTGTTGTGCACCACATCTATAATCAGGAGGCTGCAGGACACTTAGGATTAGTTTCCATTCTTCTCACTCTAAAATCGTGCGATAGAGCTGTGTTGTTTGGGTCGTCTCTCCCTAACGAGTTATGTTGATTGCGACGAGAAAGGCGTGATGACCGGGAAGGACTATGTGGATTGCGTATCGTGTTGGTAATGATTATAGTATAGTTGGTATTGTGACATACATCTATACGGAGTTATGTATGAAGTCGGGCAGCGTGTTGCCTAGAATGATTTTAGATTACCAGGAATTGGTAAAGACTAACTAGATACCGGGAAGGTATGGAATAGTTAATGAATTTTCGCCAAGGTTTTGTGTTTTAATTCGAGATGATTGGGAAAGGATGAGGTATGCGATAGGGTAGTGAACCCTTAGAAGCCATGTTAAGGAACCTAGCGAATGTCATGTTAATAGATTAAGCTGCGTAGTAGGCTTAAGAGAATTGTACGGATGAGGTCCGCATAGAGTGAGTAATGGTTGTGGTGATCGAGACCACATGGTTTTGGTTTTATGAGAAGTTTTTGTACCCGTTTACGGGGAGGCTGATAAGATAGGCTTGGAGCATGGAAATTGCGAGCCTAAGAATGTTGAAGACCGCTGAGACCTTAGATGTACAAGGTCTTCTCGGGTAGAAAGATTTATTATAGACCAAGAATAAGAGTTAAGTGCGACGGGTCGGGGTGGGGACTGTTACGGTCTCCCATGGCTGGAATGGAGTGGGATCAGTTGGTAGTAGTTCTCTACGTGGACAGTCACGAGCGCAAGGCAAGTCTAGTTTATTGTTTCTTGGTTCGTGGACGCGTTCCCACCGTTCCAGTCGTGAAAGCCGAAATGGCCTTATATTGTTTTTTTAGTGACTCCAAAGATTGGAGGCCAGATCGATATGGAAGTTATGTATACTAGTGTGAGTTGGAAATACGGAAGAATGCGACCCGTAAGAAAGATAACAACCAAGTGTAAAGGAATAGAGCACGAATCCATAAGAACCTTTCGAGGTAACTACACCCGTGAGTGTGTGAGGGTGGTAGGCGGCGGGAATATGAGGTTTTCCGGTGATGATACAATCGTCGGACCTAGTAGACCTAGTAGAGAGGATTATGACGACAGGGAGGTCATTATAAGTATGGGCTAGTTGGCTTCGTGAGTGCCAAGGTTGTGACTTAGGATAAATATTGTTATGTGGCCGGGTGGCATATGTCGTAGAAGGGTATAGTATGAGGAGACTATGTCGCTAATTATAAAGATTGACTCCGAAAGAACATTCGGGGACGAATGTTTCTAAGGGGGGAAGAATGTTACACCCCGTATTTACAGGACATGTTTTAAGAACATACGTAAGAACTCATAGGTGTCAAGATTTGAGACTTGTAAAAATTTATCGGAATTATGAAATTGTCGGAAAACGTTTTATTTTGACGAATGGGAGGGCGACACGTGTCACCCCCCCTTATGATGCCTTGGTCGAATTTAGGCATGGCTAATATGGTCATTTACCATAAGTCTTGGATGACTAATGTCTTGCAAGTTGTGGCATGAGAAAGTTGACTAAGTCAAAGGTCAATTAGTCTTGATTTTTAGTAAGACTTCATCTAAACCACCCATTTGGTTACATCTTAACCCTCCATGCCCCTTTATTACACTACTAGTAGCAAGAGTGTGTCATTACACTTAGAAAAATTTCCACAAAATTGAAGAACTCAAGGAGGAGCTCTCGGCTTCCCTCCACTTTCAAAAGGAAAATTTTTCGTTTCTTGTCCATTAAGCCCCACACTTTAAACCAAGGTTCATGAGGGTATTGTAAGTGTATCTCAATAGAAAAACCCCGGGAAAAGAGAGTTTTTGTATTAGTCGCAAAGTGAAAACCTAGTGGCTTTCTAGGTTTTGGATTGGAGGTTTGAAGGAAAGTTGTTGGTGTGGCTCTAGGGTCTCGAGAGGCGGATTGAGGTGTCTTGATGAGGCTCTAGGTTGCTAAGGAGCAACTTCGGTTTTGAAGATTGGATTACAATTCGTTGAGGTATAATCTTGTTCTTTGAAAGTGTTACAAGATTATTTATATTGTTGTTGTTAGCTTTACATGTTGCTAGCATGAAGTTGTTAAGTTGAAGTTTATAAGTATTATGGATTACTTGTAGCTTAAGTTCGAAATGAAAAGTAAGTCATGTTAAGTTGGAATACAAATTGATCGTTTATTAGAAATCGTCGCATGTCACTTACTTAAAGATTATGGTTGTTATAATCAAATGCAACTTGATATCATGTTATGCTACCAATTTGGATTGAAATGGAAATTGAATAAGAATTGGTATTGTTGAACTCAAGGTGGCCGAATTTGTACTTGTGATTTGTAATAGTTTGCTATTCATATGTATTGGACTACCTTCTATATTGTGGTGAGCCAATTGGGGCTGTATAGTTAATTATTTGTATTGGACTACCTTATAGATTGTGGTGAGCCAATTGGGGCTGTTTGGTTATTGTATTCGGCCTTGAAAAAGGTGGCAAAGTAAGTAAAAACAAAGGAGGTCTTGTCCGATTTTCCGTAGAATTTAGCGACTTAGCACCTGAATATTCTACGTTTGAAATAAGAGGTTAATGGACGTATGGTGACCATTATAGGTTGATGTACTAAGTATAACGTATCCTACTTGAAGAATGGAATAGCTCAAGGTTGAAGTACTTTGGAGCATTTTGCTACTTGTCGACAATCGTCGCGAGGTATGTGAACCTCTTCCTTCCTTTGGCATGATTCTATGTATGGAATATACCTGTGGTATCATTTCATGTTTCCTGTTACTCTTAGAAGTTAAGAGGTAGTTGTGTGATCTACTATATGTAGAACTTTTCCTATCTTTGAGCATGACTAGTTGCACGTATGTAGTACGGTAGACGTACAACACCTTGATATCCTTTACTAGTTTGGGAATAGCCAAGTCGGGTGAGTTGGGAGATTAACTCACTTCTTTGAAAGTATAAAGGATGTCTTAAGTTTTATTAAAGTTAAGGGACTTGAAGAGTTTTAAAGTAGGTGATACTTGTTCTGTTTTAAACATATAAGTCCCTTGGATAGGAAATTGTTTTTGGCTAAGGTATAAAGGGAATATAACGGCTTTATGGGAAGTTAGTTATATTTGCTTTATGGAAAGATAAGTGATTTGATTTTAGTGAAAAGGCCACTTGTGTTTAAGGCATTAATTGCCTAAGGTTTTATAATAAAAGGAGTCACTTGTTTTCTAATGGTTAAGAGACTAATTGTATTTTTGAAAGTTATGAGAATTGATTTGAAAGTATTTAATACTTGGTTTCAAAAAGTAGAAGTCTCTTGGTTATAAAAGGAACGTGTTGGTCTAAACCATAAAGGGTTATAACGGCTTTATGGGAAGTTGGTTATAACGGCTTTATGGAAGGTTAAGAGAATGGTTTCCCTAATAAAGTAATCAAAGAAATAACTTGTGTTAAGGAAGGGCATATTGTTTTAAAGGTACCAATTGCTTAAGGTTTTTAATAAGGAAGTCACTTGATTTAGAAGCCGGTAATTGTATTTCTAAAAATGTATTGTGACTTGTCTTGAAAGGTGGATAGGACTTGATACTACGGTTGTTAGTATCGGGGAAGTTTTATTTGGAAAGGAGTCTTTTGAAAAAAATGTACGTACGTAGTACTTTGGCCTGTTTAATTGAGAATAATTCTAGGTGATGCCTTGATTAGTACTTTGGCTTGATAAATTGGGAATTTGTCTAAGTGTGCCTTGATAAGTACTTTGGCTTGTTAAATGAGAATTATTCTATGTGATGCCTTGATTAGTACTTTGGCTTGATAAGTTGAGAATTTGTCTAAGTGTGCCTTGATAAGTACTTTGGCTTGTTTAGTTGAGAACTGTCTATGTGTGCTGGAAATAGCCGGTTGTGTGCTATTGGTATATCAGTCGTTTCGGGGTCATTCCCCGGGTTTGTGGCATTTGCAGATTTCGTGGAATTGCTACCCACGATGCGAGGAATACCTCATGCGGGTCCGTAAGGACTTATGCGGGTGAAATAGTCCCATGCGGGCGGGTCCGACCTATCGCGAGAATACCTCATGCGAGTCTGTAAGGGCTTATGCGGGTGAAATAGTCTCATGCGAGGAATACCTCACGCGGGTCCACGCGGCCTATGCGGGTGAAATAGTCTCAGGAATAGGATGGTTAAATGATACTGCGGGTGGATGATCCTGTTTTGATCATGATCTTCCTATTTTATATCAGAAAGACACTAATCGCTACTCTCACCACTGTACTTGTTAGTAAGGCACAATGTGTTGTAATTTGATTATCATATATGTCCCGGATTTGGTTGTGTTACCTTATGGTCATGCTTTAGTGATGTGGGATTCCAGCGGGAGATATATGTATGTTGTGTATGTGTCGGTGAGGTGGGATGCCACGCGTCACACGGTTATATTTTACACTTATAGTCGCGGTGATGTGGGATTCCACGGGAAGATATGTATGTGTTGTGTATGTGTACGCGACGGTGAGGTGGGATGCCACGCGCGCGTCACATGGTTATATTTACACTTATAGTCGGCGATGATGGGGATTCCACGGACACGCTTTGATATTTGTGTGATTGATCGCCCCGATCAGTAGGTAGTATACGCGCCTCCTTAAAGGGCGGATTATACTTATGAAAGATAAGTTAAGTTATATAGTAATGAACTTAATGATTTTTCCTAATCATGTGTGTAAGAATGTGGCTATAACTTTTATTGAAAATGGGAAAAGATAATAAGGCGCGATTAAGTTCATAAGTGGTAATGACACGCGAGATCTGTATGTATTTTTACACTTGTCCTTGTCGGTCTTTGTACGATTATGATACATTTCAGACGTTATTTCTGCTCCATATTAAATTACTGTTAATCGACTTCTTCGGGTGCGTTCATGCCCGCAGTTTTAGGTACCTGTGGTGATCCTTTCTCTTAGGATCTTGGTTCAGTCTTTGAGAGAAAGCTCCATTTGCTCCGGAGGCTTAGCTCTTGGTACGGTTTTTCCCTGAGGTAGTAGATTCATGTATATTCAGGGGTATGGCGGGGCCCTGTCCCGCCACAGTTGTTATTCCTGTGAGGTCCGTATTCACATACGTGGTCAGGGTAAGAACCGAGTCAGTTGTACTTTTGATTATGTTATTAGTATGGAAGGCGGCCTTATCGGCCAGCCTGTGTTGTCTTTTGTTTACACATATGTTTAAGTTGTGTATGTTCCGCTGCTATTCTCTGATGTATACCAACAGGTGCCCGTGTAGGGCACCGGCCGCGCCGGTCGGGTCGTGACATACGACCGACGCGAGGAGCGGAGAGATCGACGGAATGACCGAGATCAGCAGAAGAGGGCCAGAACAGCAGGGTCTTTTGGCGACTTTCGAGGCGGACCGCCTCAGCAGCAGACTAGTTATGTACCTCCGCCAGTACCAAGTGGTCCCCCACCGTCGTCGGGACGTATGGGATATTCAGGAGCAGGTCAGGGCTCCCAGGTTTCAGATTTTCAGGGGAGTAGAAGTGCTCGCCGGATGAGGCCACCCGTATCTCAGTGTGGTCGTTGTGGTAAAGCCCATAGGGGGGAGTGTCGTACTGGTTTGGGAGATTGCTATACTTGTAGCCGACTGGACCATTTGACGAGAGACTGTCCGACCAGGGGTGGCACTGGTAGGATAGCACAGACTACTAGATCAGTTGCGGGTTCTTTACCTTCCATAGCTAGGCAGGATGTTCATACACCGGCAGGCCACGGTAGAGGTCGCGGTGGAAGTTCCCGGTTTTAGCGGTCCTTTGAACCGCCTATTTTCAGGTATATCCTTAACCCTCTAGAGATTTGTATGTATTGATGTTATGATGATGTGTTTAGTGTTATGTTCGGATAGCTTTATGCTAAAATGTGATTTAGACGCCTGGTTAGTGAAAAGTGTAAGCCTGGGGGTGAGAAAATGATGAACCTTAGAATATTACAGTTGAGACCTTAGATGTAAGGCCGTCTTGAGTACAAGATTTTGCGGGTGATCCTTGTCAGAATGAATAGGTATACGTGGAGTAATTGTGGAAAAATTCCTTGGGTGGTGTAAAATGGAAGTGGTAGCTTTCATGACCTGTATAGGTATGATTGTTCCGGATCGGGAAACAAGAGCTTGATGCGTTAAGTGGGTCGGGTTGGGGCCATGTTGCGGGCCAACCCGCGGCCTGTTTCGAGGTGGGATCAGCTCTGGGTGGTCCCGCCAGGTGGTAGGGTCACGAGGGTGCTAGGCCCAAGTTTAGATGACCATCGTATGAGTTCGTAGATGCGTTCGACCAGAATCGGTTCGTGAAGGCCGGGAATGGCCTTAGAGGAAAGTGAAGCTAGTAAGATGACCAAGTTTGGAGGTAGTGACTCCTAAGTTTCGGCAACAGAATTGTTGACTGAAGTGTGGTACGTGTACTAAGAAGAGTTCGAGTGTTCAAGAAGGGTACGACGAGAAAGGAAAGAAGTGAACTTGTCTTAGAAAGATGGGAGTAATCATTTTTGTGAAATGAATGCGAAGGAGTATCCTTTGGACCGAAGCGAGTTGGTATCGTTTTGCATCGTCGAGGTGATTCCTCGTTGGCTTGGATTTAAGTATTTGCGCGCGTGTTATTCTGTGACCATGTGCGGCATTTGCAAACCGGTTAAGCTATGAGGAACTTGATCGTTATCTGTCTTGAAAAGGAACATTCGACGAATGTTTCTACGAGGAGAATGTTATACCCCGTATTTCCAGAGTATGTACATGAGGGCGTACGTATAAAAATTTAAGCCTTAAGGTTGGCAAGGTTCGAAATTTGTACACAAGTGCCGAAAAGAATCGTTTTTTCGACGAAACGTTTTACAAGACTTGCGAAGGGAAAAATACGGCTATGTCATTTTTAATTTTTGCGGATTTTTCTGAGAGACGAAACATTTTGGACCAACGGGAGGGTGACATGTGTCACCCTCACATTGGAAGAGATTGTGGGCGGCTTGGACGATTTGGGGTCAAGGGAGTTGGTAGGATATTTTGTGATATTTTGGTGGTAGATGGATAAGGTCCACATGGTTAAATCCTAGCTCTACACTTGCCTAACACTTGGATTGATCTTGGCCATTGGTTGGCCATTGCTTGACCTATAAATACCCCCCTTAGTTGATGAACTTCTTCATCCAAAATTGTTCTAAGTGTTAAAATCCTTCCCCCCCTATTAGAAAGGTTCTCGTCCAACCCTTGGAGAGACCTCGCCGAAACCCCACCCCTCATGAGCCCTAGCCGAGGCAAACCCTCCCCTTTTTGCCTAGTTGGTTTCGTATAATACCCCCCTTTTGTGATATAGAAATACTTCTCCAAGTATTGTTATAATGCCCAAATACCTTGTAGTATTCCCAAGGTTACCTCTATACGAAAAGCCCGGAAAATACTATTATACTTCCTTTAGCCACTAAACGAAACCCTAAGGAAAATCTTCATAGCCGGTTGAAGTATTAAGTAGAAGTTGCGTAGAACTTCTAAGGGTTGTTTGGAGCGGGTTGGAGCACCCGGAGTAGGAGCTAAACGTCGCTCAGGATCGACATATATACTTGGATAATGTTTGGGCTTATCGAGGTAAATAATCCTATCCTTCTATTGTAATTGGAAATTACATACTGTAGTTGTATAGAAATGAATATAAGATTCATAGAAGAGAATTGAACTGTAATAGAAGGATATTACAGTAAAGACTTGAACTGAAATCACATCAAAAGAATATTAAGTAGAAGATTAATCTGTACTTACATAGGACTGTATTTACAGTAGACTGATAACCTTTATTGGTTGAATGTTCTGCGAGTAGCATGTCCTACTTGGAAGGTGGACAAGGCTAGCCGGGTTATAGCCGAGGAGCGTTTTGCTAATAGTCGATAATCGTCGCGAGGTATGTGATTCTTCTTATACTCTTGAGCATGATATTTAAAAGAATATATATATAGTACAGTAGACGTACGTGTGTTAACTGAACGTAGTTGTACGGCAATGTCTTTTGACTTAAGCCTGAATAATATATATATATATATATAGTACGGTAGACGTACGTGTGCTAACTGAACGTAGTTGTACGGCAATGTCTTTTGACTTAAGCCTGAATAATAAGAATCTTGAAGTATTTTTTGAAAGAAGAGTAATACTTGGTTTTGAAAACATAAGAGTTATACTAGCTTTATGGGAAGTTAGGTATAACGTCTTAAGGGAGGTAAAATGAAGGGTTTATTGATTTTAAAAGTTAAGAGACTTGATCTTAAAAGATAAGAGACTTGACTTAAATGAATTAATATGAATTTTGTGTGAAACCTCATTCGTGAGTAATGAGTACTTGGTTTTAAAAAAAGAAAAAGAAAGAATAATGTTTTACTGATTTCGGAAATCAGAATGAGTATCGACAAACCACTGCAGCGTTAATAAAGGGAAATGTAATGACTAATGAAGTATTATTAAAACCAAGAGAAACCTCCATCCGCATAAGCTAAGATGAGACAAAATGATATTACATTTTCTAGATCATGGCTGCTTTAATAAGATGGTTATAAAAGAATAAAACTGCTCACACATATGGCATATGTTACTCAATGGTTTTAAAAGAGATTAAGACATTGAACTATGAAACTTTTCTAAAATAAAGAGACTTGAGTAATTGAAATTAGGCAAACTGGAACTTTGGGAAAAGAATGTTGTTACTTGATTTTAAAGAAAAAGGAAGTGTTCTGGTTTACTTAAAAATGTGAGTCACTCTAATTTTATACTACGGGTATCGGGTGACTTTTATAAAAGGAATGAATCTCTTTAAAAGGAAGTTAACGTACGTAGTACTTTAGGGTTAACACCCGGACTTTGACATAAAATGAAAGTACCTTGAGTTGTGTATAACTTGCCTATGCTTGTTGTTGTGTAAATTGCCTATGCTTGTTGTTGTGTAACTTGCCTATGCTTGTTGTGATAGCCTTTGTTGTGCAAAAATTGTGTTTCTATACTACCGCGTCTCTCGATGGAGGGTCGGTTGACTTATTGAGAACTTACTTGACGCGTCTGCGGTGTGAAGATTCCACGGGTATGCTTCCATTATTATTGTTACATGGGCATGTCTACACCGATGATGGATTCTGTGGACATGTGACCATTATGGTTATTTATGGCGAAGTATCGTGACTTACGGTTGTGATCTGGTGCTTAGCCGATTCACTTGCCCCCGTCAGCTACGTGGCGCAGGGAGGAGCTGGTGGAGGCTAGTGCACTTGCCACGTGTCAGCTTCGAGTCGGTGTTTGGATGGAGCCGTGACTTACGGTTGTGATCTGCGTGGCGATTCACTTGCCCCGTCGGCCATGGCGCAGGAGGAGCCGCGAGGCTATTGCACTTGCCACGTGTCAGCTTCATGATATGGTTGTACAGTATTATTGGTACGGTCGGATCTGGTAGTTATACTTGCCCCGTACGGTTTTTATGACACAGGTGGGACCTGGTGTTCATGTATACTCCTTGGTGTTGGTTATATCATAGACTGCCGGCAGTGAGGAAGGAATTCCACGGGCACGAGTGATGATTTGGAGGGTGTGAGTCCCTGACTTGATATAACTATTTATATGAGGGTACTGTAGTTTGGTCATCATACATGTCTCCTGCTTTATATAGACTATTATTATTTCATTTACGATTTTCGGCCACATACTGTACTGTTGATCGACCTCCTTGAATTGTGTTCATGCCGCAGGTAGAGGTACATCAGCTGTCGATCCCCGCTTATAGGATCACATTTCAGCGTATCGGGAAGCTCCGTTCCTTCGGAGGCTTATCTTTTGGTATGTTACCCTGAGTCTGTAGGTTTTTGTATATTCAGGGGTATGGCGGGGCCCTGTCCCGTCATAGTTGTTGTAAAAATCTTAGAGGTCTGTAGCACTGTTGTGGGCAGGGTTGTAAGGATTGTAACTGTTCAAATGCCGATATATATATATATATTTGCAGAAAGGCAACCATTTTGGTTGGCCTATTATCTTTTATCTTGATCCATATCTATTTGTATGTTTAAGTTTTTATTTCCGCTGGTTTTTCTCTGATGTTGTATCACTAGGGTGCCCGGGGTAAGGCACCAGTCACGGGCCCGGGTTCGGGTCGTGACACCCGTACACAGGCCATGCTCAAGCCTGACTGAAGAGCTACTCTTGCACATCCTTTCTTTAGATAGTCATCAAGACCCGTGATATATCGGTGCACTCTATATTCTCTGGTTGCTAAAATCCTAGCTAGTAACAGGTCCATTCCTTTTAATCCATATTCTTTGTTCCTGGTCGTGGAACTGAAGGCTCATACATCATGGCCGCAGTGGGAACTGCTGCCGCCGTGCTAAAACTCTCTTTGAAGTGGTGACGTCGCAGAACTCCCGAATGAAGCACCACCTCAGTGATGATTGGGCTGCGCCTCGTGAACCCTCTCAGACTCAACTCGCGGCTCCTCATTGTCTTTCCCTACTGGGCCCGGGTTGCCTTGCGCGGAGGCATAACAGGTATGGGAAAGAAATACGTTAGAGGGGTCCAACTTATAACACAGCTCTAAGACACGATCTCAGAGTGAGAAGAATGGAAACCAATCCTAAATATCCTATAGCCTCCTGATTATTGGTATGGTGCACAACATACCGATAATCAAGACTCTACTAGATACGGTCTGTAGACACTTTCCGAGGATTAACTGCTCTGATACCACTTTTGTCACGACCCGAACCCGGGCCCGTGACTGGTGTCTTACCCCGGGCACCCAAGTAGCCATACATCAGAGTAATCAGCGGAATTGTTATACCCCGTATTTCCAGAGTATGTACGTGAGGATATACGTAGAAAATTCAAGCCTTAAGATTAGGCAAGGACCGAAAATTTTGTGCATAACACATGAAAAGAGTCGTTTTTCGACGAAACGTTTTACTAAACTTGCGAAGGAAAAATACGGCTATGTCATTTATAATTTTTGCGAATTTTTCCGAGAGACGAAACATTTTGGACCAACGGGAGGGTGACATGTGTCACCCTCACATTGGACGTGAGATTGGGCGGTAATGGACGAAAGGGTGGGCTTGTAGTTGGTATGATATTTTGTGCAGGTTGGTGTGGTAGATGGATAAGGTACACATGGTTAAATCCTAGCCCTACACTTGCCTAACACTTGGATTGATCTTGGCCATTGGTTGGCCATTGCTTGACCTATAAATACCCCTCTAAGTTGAAGACTTTCTTCATCCACAAATAGTTTCTAAGTGCTAAAATCCTCCCCCCCCCCTCTTGAAAGGTTCTCGTCCAACCCTTGGAGAGACCTTGGCCGAAACCCCTCACCCTTGTGAGCCTAGCCGAGGGAACCCCCCCCCCCCCTAGCCTAGTTGTTTTCGTATAAATACACCCCCCCTCTTGGTAGAAATACTCTCCAAGTATTGTTATAATGCCAATACTCTAGCCCTTATACCTTGTAGTATTCCCAAGGTTACCTCTATACGAAAAGCCCAGAAATACTATTATACTTCCCCTCAGTCACTAAACGAAACCCTTTGGAAAAATCTCCATAATTGGTTGGAGTACTTAGTAGAAGTGTGTAGAACTTCTAAGGGTTCTTGGGGCGAATTGGAGCGCACGGAGTAGGAGCTAAACCTTGCTCAGGATCGACTTTTATCTCGGATAATTTTGGGCTTATCGAGGTAAATAATCTTGTCCCCCTGTTGTTATTGGAAATTACATGTTGTAGGAATATATAGTTGAAGTATACTATATATAGAACTGAACATAGTTTTGCGGCAATGTCTTTTGACTTAAGCCTGAATTTAAAGATAGAGAACTGTAATTACATAGATCAGACATACGAGACTTGTGTAGCATTCGTGAAGTAGAATTGTACACGTCCGGTTAGACGTATAAACCCCCCCCCCCTGGTTGGCTTGGTAGCCGGCCTAGATAGAGGAGGAGATTTACGCGGTTGCGCGGGGGTGCTGCCGAATTTTCTGTAGAATATTCTACGTTGAGATCTAGATGTTAATAAGCGCCTTGTGGCCTTTATAGGTTGAAGTACTACGTGTGGCGTGATCTACTTGGCTTAAGGAGTAGCCGACGGTTTGAGGTACTTGGAGCGTTTTGCTATTAGTCGATAATCGTCGCGAGGTATGTGAACCTCTTCCTATCCTTTCTAGCATGATATGTTTGTAAACTATGTAGTACGGTAGACGTACATGTGCTAAATGAATTTGGTCGGTTTAAAACATAGGGTGTTATAATAACTTTATGGGAAGTTAGTTATAACGACTCTATGTAGGTAAAAGAATGGTTTATTGATTGTAGAAGTTAAGAGACTTGATCTTGAAAGATAAGAGACTTAACTTAATTGACTTGATATGTATCTTGTTAAAGAGTTGTGAAACCTCATTCGTGAGTAATGAGTACTTGGTTTTAACAAATAATGTTTTACTGATTTCGGAAATGAGAATAAGGGTCGAACAAACCACTGCAGCGCTAATAAAGGAAAATGTATTGACTAATGAATTATATTAAAACCAGTAGAAACCGCCATCTGTATAGAAGCTAAGATGAGACAAAATGATATTACATTTCCTAGATCATGGCTGCTTTTATAAGATTGTAATAGACAAGAACAACCTACTCACACATAAGGCATATGTTTCTCAAATTTGTTTTAAAGGAGAATTATATTCTTAAGTGATTAAAACTATGAACTGCGAAACTTTTCGAAAATGAGAAACTTGAGCATTTGAAATTAGGCAAACTTGAACGTTTGGAAAATAATGTGTTACTTGATTTTACAAGGGAAGTGTTTTGGTTTACATAAAAGATAGTCACTCTATTTTTATACTACGAGCATTGTGTGACTTTTGTGAAAGAAACGTATCTTTTTTTAAAAGAGTTAATGTATGTAATACTTTAGGGTCAGAACCGGGATTTTGGCATAAAATGATAGTACCTTAAGTTGTGTGTAACTTGCCTATGTTTGCGTGTGATAGCCTTGTTGTGCAAGTACTATATTTTACTCGACTACCGCGTTCATGGGATGAACCGGGAATGTATTTCACTCGACTACCGTTCGTAGGATGAACCGAATGTATTTCACTCGACTACCGCGTCACGGGATGAACCGAATGTATTTCACTCGACTACCGCGTTCATGGGATGAACCGAATGTATTTCACTTGACTACCGCGTTCATGGGATGAGCCGAATGTATTTCACTCGACTATCGTCCACGGATGGGCCGAATGTATTCCATCCGACTACCGAAGTTCATGAGATGAGCAGGAATGTATTCCACACGTTTCTATCGGGTCCATGAGATGGCCGAGACATGTTATACGTATCACATGGTTTGTACCTAGACCGCCAAGGCGGGCGAGTTCCACGCATGAGGATGACTTTGAGCGTGAGTCCACGACTTGACATGATCGCTGTTATGATGTGAATCGTAGTTTGGTTATCATACATGTCTCCGCTTTATATAGACTATTATGATTTCATTTACGTATTTTACGCCACATACTTGGTACTGTTGTCGACCTCTTCGGGACCGTTCATGCCGCAGTAGAGGTACATCGACCTCGATCCCCGCTATAGGATCACATTTCACGTATTGGAAGCTCGGTTCTTCGAGGCTTATCTTTTGGTATGTTACCCCGAGTCCGTAAGTTCTTGTACATTCGGGGTATGGCGGGCCCCGTCCCGCCATAGTTATCATTTCATTCTTAGAGGTGCATGTAGTAATCTTTTAAGTGTGGTTGTAAAAAGGATTAAACTATTCGGGTTTTTATGTATATATATACAGAAGGCAACTGTTTTGGTTGGCCTGTTTGTTTATCATGTCTCTTGTTTCATATGTATGTTTTATGTTCCGCTGATTTTCTCTGATGAATCACTACTTGGGTGCCCGGGTAAGGCACCAGTCACGGGCCCCGGATCGGGTCGTGACAAAAGTGGTATCAGAGCAGTTAGTCCTCGAAAAGTGTCTACAGACCGTGTCTAGTAGAGTCTTGATTATCGGTGTGTTGTGCACCACATCTATAATCAGGAGGCTATAGGACATTTAGGATTGGTTTCCATTCTTCTCATTCTGAGATCGTGCCTTAGAGCCGTGTGATAAGTTGGACCCCTCTGACGTATTCCTTTTTTTACCGATTATGCCTCGCGTAAGGCAACCGGGCGAAGGGCAAGAAACGAGGAGGCGTGAGTAAGCACGGAGGTTCTGAGGCGAAGGCCGGTCGTTACCGAGATAGTGCTTGACGGCGAGTTTTGCGCCGCCCGGCCGGCGAGTTTAGAGCGCGGCGATGGCTGCGAGACTCTGATACTGAGCCTCGGTCCACACTGGAAGCGAGATGAGATAAGTACAAGGAGATGGCGATTCGGCGAAGTCGTGGCAGATATGAGAGGCGGATCGCAGCAGTTCGATCCAGTATCACCGTAGTTCACCCCGGCGAGCGATTTGAGACTACGGGACTTTACGAGTTGTAGCCCGCCGGTGTTCTATGGATCGAGGCGAGGATGACCCTCGGGAGTTTATCAAGCATTCTGACGGATCATGAGTGATCCAGTCTCGAGCGAGTCGGTGGTATTGGGTTCGCATCGGTGCGTGATCTGCGATCGGCCGTTTGATTCATGGGAGCTGTCGGGAGAGCATGCACTTCCGGCCGTTTGGGGCGAAGTTCTCGAGGATTTTCTTGCACATTTCTTGCCCCAGATGAGAGGGCTCGGGCGCAATTTTTGGCGTTGAGCGGGGCAGGCGGGCGGTTAGAGAGTACAATGTGGAGTTCGACTCATTAGCTCGGTATGTTCAGCCGTGGTAGGCGATATGGAGGGCCAGTACACCGCTACGTCACGGGCTAGATGATTACTTGGCGAGGCTTGTGCGGGTGCTTCACCGGGCATGGACATTGCCGCATGCAAGCTCATGCACTAGGATGTGAGGCACGGAGAGGTCGGCGGAATGACCGGAGATCGCGAAGAGGCGAGCGGCGAGGTCCTTTGGTAACTTTCGAGCGGGCGCCTCGTGCCAGAACTAGTTATGTACCTCCGCCCGGTCAGTGGTCCTCCGCGATCTTGGGGCGTTCGGTATTCGGGAGTTGTTCAAGGCTCCAGGCTTCGTGCGCGGTATACGTGAGTTCTAGCGGCGAGATTCATGTCCCCCGGTGTGCCGCGATGTGGCGGCGTCATCGGGAATGTCGTCTTTTACTAGTGCTTGTTTCACTGCGGCCGTCGGGGCCATGTGGCGAAGCGTGCTTATAGGAGAGTACCGCGGCATGGCGCCTCACCTAGGATCGATGGCGAGTTCATCGCCTTCTACAGCTATGCGCCCTGCAGGGCAGGCCTATGATTAGAGTGAAGCGGTAGATACAGGTATATCCTTAACCCTCTAGAGTTTTGTTTGCGCGATATGATGATCTTATTATTGTGTGCTATGTACGGATAGCGTTGTGTTATTTGTAAGTTAGAAAACATGGTTAGTTGGAAGGATAAGTGTGGGGGCATGGAAAGTGTGAACCTTAGGATATTTCTGATTGAGACCTTAGATGTAAGGCCGTCTTGCGTACAAGATTTTTTTTGCGGGTGATCCTTGTCGGAAGGTATAAGTATACGTGGGGTAATTGTGGGAAAAATTTCCTTGGGTTGTGTAAAATGGAAGTGGTAGCTTTCATGACTTGAATAGGTAAGATTGTTCCGGATCGGGGAACAAGAGTTTGGCGCGGTTATGGGGTCGGGTTGAGGACCATTTGCGGGTCAACCCGCAGCCCGGTTTGTGGTGGGGTCAGTTCGAGGTGGTCCCGCCAGGTGGTAGGATCACGAGGATGCTAGGCCCAAGTTTAGATGACCATCGTATGAGTTCGTGGATGCGTTCGACCATAATCGGTTCGTGAAGGCCGGGAATGGCCTTAGAGGAAAGTGAAGCTAGTAAGATGACCAAGTTTGGAGGTGGTGACTCTAAAGTTTTGGGAACTGAAGCGATGACTGAAGTGTGGTACGTATACTAGAAGAGTTCAAGTGTTCGAGAAGGGCACGACGAGTAAGGAAGGAAGAGAACGTGTGTTATTTCATGGCCAGGTGTGGCGTTAGCAACTTGTTAGAAGAACTTCATCGTTATCCGTCTTGAGAAGGAACATTCGGGACGAATGTTTCTAAGGAGGGGAGAATGTTATACCCCGTATTTCCAGAGTATGTACGTGAGGACATACGTAGAAAATTCAAGCCTTAAGATTAGGCAAGGACCGAAAATTTTGTGCATAACACATGAAAAGAGTCGTTTTTCGACGAAACGTTTTACTAAACTTGTGAAGGGAAAAATACGGCTATGTCATTTATAATTTTTGCGGATTTTTCCGAGAGACGAAACATTTTGGACCAACGGGAGGGTGACATGTGTCACCCTCACATTGGACGTGAGATTGGGCGGTAATGGACGAAAGGGTGGGCTTGTAGTTGGTAGGATATTTTGTGCAAGTTGGTGTGGTAGATGGATAAGGTACACATGGTTAAATCCTAGCCCTACACTTGCCTAACACTTGGATTGATCTTGGCCATTGGTTGGCCATTGCTTGACCTATAAATACCCCTCTAAGTTGAAGACTTTCTTCATCCACAAGTAGTTTCTAAGTGCTAAAATCCTCCCCCCCCCCCTCTTGAAAGGTTCTCGTCCAACCCTTGGAGAGACCTTGGCCGAAACTCCTCCCCCTTGTGAGCCTAGCCGAGGCAAACCCCACTAGCCTAGTTGTTTTCGTATAAATACACCCCCCCTCTTGGTAGAAATACTCTCCAAGTATTGTTATAATGCCAATACTCTAGCCCTTATACCTTGTAGTATTCTCAATGTTACCTCTATACGAAAAGCCCAGAAATACTATTATACTTCCCCTCAGTCACTAAACGAAACCCTTTGGAAAAATCTCCATAATTGGTTGGAGTACTTAGTAGAAGTGTGTAGAACTTCTAAGGGTTCTTGGGGCGAATGGAGCGCCGCAGTGGGAGCTAAACCTTGCTCGGGATCGACTTTTATCTCGGATAATTTTGGGCTTATCGAGGTAAATAATCTTGTCCCCCTGTTGTTATTGGAAATTACATGTTGTAGGAATATATAGTTGAAGTATACTATATATAGAACTGAACATAGTTTTGCGGCAATGTCTTTTGACTTAAGCCTGAATTTAAAGATAGAAGCGATCAGTAATTACATAGGGGCGTATTACGAGACTTGTGTAGCATTCGTGAAGTAGAATTGTACACGTCGGTTAGGCGTATAAACCCCACTGGTTGGCTTGGTAGCGGCCTCGATAGAGGAGGAGATTTACAGTTGCGGGAGGTCTTTGCGAATTTTACGTAGAATATTCTACGTTGAGATCTAGATGTTAATAAGCGCCTTGTGGCCTTTATAGGTTGAAGTACTACGTGTGGCGTGATCTACTTGGCTTAAGGAGTAGCCGACGGTTTGAGGTACTTGGAGCGTTTTGCTATTAGTCGATAATCGTCGCGAGGTATGTGAACCTCTTCCTATCCTTTCTAGCATGATATGTTTGTAAACTATGTAGTACGGTAGACGTACATGTGCTAAATGAATTTGGTCGGTTTAAAACATAGGGTGTTATAATAACTTTATGGGAAGTTAGTTATAACGACTCTATGTAGGTAAAAGAATGGGTTATTGATTGTAGAAGTTAAGAGACTTGATCTTGAAAGATAAGAGACTTAACTTAATTGACTTGATATGTATCTTGTTAAAGAGTTGTGAAACCTCATTCGTGAGTAATGAGTACTTGGTTTTAACAAATAATGTTTCTTGATTTGAAAATGAGAATAAGTCGAACAAACCATGCGGCGCTAATAAAGGAAAATGTATTGACTAATGAATTATATTAAAACCGGTAGAAACATGATGCATAGAAGCTAAGATGAGACAAAATGATATTACATTTCCTAGATCATGGCTGCTTTTATAAGATTGTAATAGACAAGAACAACCTACTCACACATAAGGCATATGTTTCTCAAATTTGTTTTAAAGGAGAATTATATTCTTAAGTGATTAAAACTATGAACTATGAAACCTTTCGAAAATGAGAAACTTGAGCATTTGAAATTAGGCAAACTTGAACGTTTGGAAAATAATGTGTTACTTGATTTTACAAGGGAAGTGTTTTGGTTTACTTAAAAGATAGTCACTCTATTTTTATACTACGAGCATTGTGTGACTTTTGTGAAAGAAACGTATCTTTTTTTAAAAGAGTTAATGTATGTAATACTTTAGGGTCAGAACCGGGATTTTGGCATAAAATGATAGTACCTTAAGTTGTGTGTAACTTGCCTATGTTTGCGTGTGATCGCCTTGTTGTGCAAGTACTATATTTTACTCGACTACCGCGTTCATGGGATGAACCGGGAATGTATTTCACTCGACTACCGCGTTCATGGGATGAACCGGGAATGTATTTCACTCGACTACCGCGTTCATGGGATGAACCGGGAATGTATTTCACTCGACTACCGCGTTCATGGGATGAACCGGGAATGTATTTCACTTGACTACCGCGTTCATGGGATGAACCGGGAATGTATTTCACTCGACTACCGCGTCCATGGGATGGACCGGGAATGTATTCCATCCGACTACCGAGTTCATGAGATGAACCGGGAATGTATTCCACACGTTTCTATACTGGGTCCATGAGATGGGCCGAGACATGTTATACGTATCACATGGTTTGTACCTAGACTGCCGGCAGTGAGGAAGGAGTTCCACGGGCATGAGGGATGACTTTGAGGGCGTGAGTCCCTGACTTGACATGACTGCTGTTATGATGTGAACTGTAGTTTGGTTATCATACATGTTACACCCCGTATTTACAGGACATGGTGTAAGAACGTACGTAAGAACTCACAGTGTTAAGATTTTGAGACTTGTAAAAATTTATCGGAATTATGAAATTTTCGGAAAAACGTATTATTATGACGAATGGGAGGGCGACACGTGTCACCCCCCCTTAGTATGCCTTGGTCGAATTGGGCATGTCCCTAATGGTCATTTACCATAAGTCTTGGATGAACAAGTCTTGCAAATGTAGCTTGATAATATTGACTAAAGTCAAAGGTCCCACAATGGTCTTGATATTTAATAAGACTTCATCTAAACCACCCATTTGGTTACATCTTAACCCTCCATGCCCCTTTATAAAACTACTAGTAGTGAGACTAGTTCCATACTTAGCCAAATTCACAAAAAAATTGGATGAACAAGAGGAGGTGCTCTCGGCTTCTTCAACAAGAAGAAAGAAAATTTTCGTTTCTTGTCCATTAAGCCCCACACTTTAAACCAAGGTTCATGAGTGTTATGTAAGTGTATCTCAATAGAAAAATCCCGGAAAAAGAGAGTTTTCGTATTAGTCGCAAAGAGGAAAACCTAGTGGCTTCTCTAGGTTTTGGTTAGAAGTTGAAGGAAATTTGTTGGTGTTGTTCTAAGGGTCTCACAAGCGGATTGAAGTGTCTTGGAGGCTCTAAGCTACTAAGGAGCGACTTCGGATTTGGAATTGGATTAAAAATCGTTAAGGTATAATCTTGTCCTTTAAGGTGTTACAAGATTATATTTTTTTTTTTATTGTTGTTGTTAGTTTTACATGTTGATAGCATGAAGTTGGTATGTAGAAGTTTATAAGGATTATGGATTGATTGTAGCCTTGGAAATCCGAAAATGTAATATAAGCCATGTTAAGTTGGATTACAATTTAATCGTTGTTAGAATCGTCGCATGTTATTGACTCGAAGTTTATGGTAGTTATAATCAAATGCGACTTGATATCATATTATGCTACCAATTTGGATTGAAATGGAAATTGGATAAGAATTAGTATTGTTGAACTCAAGGTGGCCGATTTTGGACTTGTAGTTGTATTAATTTGGTTTTTCATTATATTGGACTACCTTCTATATTGTTGTGAGCCAATTGGGGCTGTTTGGTTATTGTATTCGGCCTTGAAAAAGGTGGCAAAGTAAGTAAAAACAAAGGATGTGTTGTCCGATTTTCCGTAGAATATAGAGACTTAACACTTAGAATATTCTACGTTTGAAGTAAGAGGTTAATGGACATATTGTGACCATTATAGGTTAAAGTACTAAGTATAGCGTATCCTACTTGGAGAGTGGAATAGCTATCAAGGTTGAAGTACTTTGGAGCTTTTTGCTACTTGTCGACAATCGTCGCGAGGTATGTGAACCTCTTCCTTCCGTTGGCATGATTCTATGTATAGAATATACCTGTGGTATCATTTCATGTTTCCTTCTACTCTTAGAAATTAAGAGGTAGTTGTGTGATGTACTCTATGTAGAACTTTTCCTATCTTTTGAACATGATTAGTTGCACGTGTGTAGTACGGTAGACGTACAACACCTTGATATCCTTTACTAGTTTTATGAATAGCCAAGTCAGGTGAGTTAGGAGATTAACTCCCTTCCTTGAAGGTATAAAGGATGTCTAAAGTTTTATGAAAGTTAAGGGACTTAAAGAGTTTTAAAGTATGTGATACTTGTTCCGTTTTGAACGTATAAGTCCCTTGGATAGGAAATTGTTTATGGCTAAGGTATAAAGTGAATATAACGGCTTTATGGGAAGTTAGTTATATTTGCTTTATGGAAAGATAAATGACTTGACTTTAGTGAAAAGGCAACTTGATTTTTAAGGCATCAATTGCCTAAGGTTTTTTTTATAAAAAGGAGTCACTTGTTTTCTAAAGGTTAAGAGACTTATTGTATTTTTGAAAGTTAAGAGAATCGATTTGAAAGTATATAATACTTGGTTTCAAAAAGTAGAAGTCTCTTGGTTAAAAAAAAAAGGAATGAATTTGTATAAGACATAAAGAGTTATAACGGCTTTATGGGAAGTTGGTTATAACAACTTTATGGAAGATTAAAAGAATGGTTTTCTTCAGTAATGTAAGCAAAGAATAATTTGAAATAAAGAAGGGCAATTGTTTTAAAGGTACCAATTGCTTAAGGTTTTAAAGAAAGAAGTCACGTGATTTAGAAGCCGGTAATTGTATTTCTAAAAAGTATTGTGACTGGTCGTGAAAAGTAGATATGACTTGATACTACGGTTATTAGTATCTTGGAAGTTTTATTTTAAAAGAGAATCATTTTAAAGGACTAGAGGCACGTAGTACGTTGGGTTAAATTCCCGGATTTTATAATGACATGATTAGTGCCTTAAGTAAACAAAAATGAGAGTGTATATGAACAAGCTAATAAGAAGTTAGGGGATTTCTTAACTTGCTTATGTTATGTATGGTAAGCCGGTGGTGCTTATGTTATGTATGATAAGCCGGTGGTGCTTATGTTATGTATGATAAGCCGGTAGGGCTTATGTTATGTATGATGGCCGGTTGAGTTAGGGTAAGAGTATAAATGAGGGGTAAACCCCCAAGACGTTATACCACCTTCTTCAGGGTAAGAGTATAAATGAGGGGTAAACCCCCAAGACGTTATACCACCTGTTCCGTGGATTTGCTACCCATGATGCGAGGAATACCTCATGCGAGTCCTTATGGGCTTATGCGGGTGAAATAGTCCCATGCGGGCGGGTACAGCCTATGCGAGGAATACCTCATGCGGGTCCACAGGATCTATGCGGGTGAAATAGTCCCAGGAGTAGGACTGCTTAATGATACTGCGGGCGGGTGGCCCTGCTTGATCATGAGCCTCCTATGTTTATGCAGTATACCTTCATGGGCAGACTTATGTGATTTTATCGCGTCCCAGATTGGGCCGACAGTATAGGCGTTCCTCCATAAAGGGACGGATTAGGTTATGCAAGATACGTAAGTTATATGTTTATGAACTTGATGAGTTTTCTTAAGTATGTACGTAAGAATTTGACTATACTTTTATGGAAAAATGGGAAAAGATAATAAGCTACGATTAAGTTCATAAGTGGTAATGACACGACAGGATCTGGTATGTATTTTTATATTTGTCCTTGTCATTCTTTTTATGCGATTATGATCTGCATATTGACGTTATATTTCTATTCCATATTCGCAATTTTTGTTATCGACCCCTGGCCGCGTTCATGCCGCAGTTTAGGTACATAGTTGTGGATCGCGAGCTTAGGATCGGTTCAGAAGTCGAGATGGCTCCAGTGTTCCGAGTTGTCACGTTTATGTTTATTCAGGTGCGGCGGGGCCTTGTCATACGCTTGTTATGTTAAAACTCTTAGAGTGCAGTAGTCACATATCGTGGGTCAGCAAAGAAAAGGAGCAAGCTTCCGTTTATGTATGTACGTCGGGAAGGTAGCCCTATCGGCTAACTCGTTGTTTTATTATCTGTTTTATTTTATAAGTTTCATGTATGTTCCGATTATCTCGATGTTTACTCGTAAGGGTGCCTGTAGGCACCGATCACGCCCGGTCGGGTCGTGACAATACATGTCTCCTGCTTTATATAGACTATTATGATTTCATTTACGTATTTCTGATTTCACATACTTGGTACTGTTGTCTTGACCTCCTTGAAGCTGCGTTCATCCGCAGTAGAGGTACATCGGTTGTCGATCCCGCTTATAGGATCACATTTCAGCGTATTGGGAAGCTCGTTCCTTGAGGCTTATCTTTTGGTATGTTACCCGAGTCAGTAAGTTCTTGTACATTCAGGGTATGGCGGAGCCCTGTCCGCCATAGTTATCATTCATTCTTAGAGTGCAGAAAATCGTGTGGCGTGGTTGTAAAAAGGATTAAACTGTTCGGGTTTTTATGTATATATATACAGAAGGCAACTGTTTTGGTTGGCCTGTTTGTTTATCATGTCTCTTGTTTCATATGTATGTTTTATGTTCCGCTGATTTTCTCTGATGAATGACTACTTGGGTGCCCGGGTAAGGCACCAGTCACGGGCCCCGGATCGGGTCGTGACAGGAATATAAAACAAGACATGAATAAAGTGAAGTGAAAAACAGTTATCTGAGAAAAACTTGCCTTGCGGCATATATATATATATATCAACTAGAAACGATTATATCCCTTTTACAATTACGCCCAATAAGCATTACTGCACCTCTAAGAATGATACGACAACAATGGCGGGCGTGGCCCGCCATACCCCGAATGTAAGTACCTACTACGACAGGGACTATACCACCGATAAGCCTCTGAGAAACGGAGCTTCCCAACGAATCGTGACCCTAAGAGCGAGGATCAACGATCGGTGTACCTCTACTCGCGGCATGAACGCAATTCCGGGAGGTCGATAACAGTACCAAGTATGTGGAAAATATCAGAAATGAAATCATAGTAGTCTATATAAAGCAGAGACATGTATGATAACCAAACTACAATTCACAATAAATAAGCGATCATGTCAAGTCGTGACTCACGCCTCAAAGTCATCACTAATTATAACTATGGGTCTCACGCCCACAACATAAACAAGAGTGAAATAGATATCAGAATCGGTCTTTTCTAGGCCGCTAATGATCGAAGCAAGGCCGATCGCCCATAGTATCATTATGCGTGCCTAATCCTGGAATTCCCGCATCCCGCATAGGTCACACATAGACTCGCATAGGTCGTATAGACCGTCGGGGTAGCTAACCCCGCACCCTCCCGACTCCACAATCCGCATAGTCTCAATAGACCGCATAGTCACATGCATCGCGTAGGGCTTCCCGCATCGAGATAAAACACCCTAATGATCAATCTCGAGCATACCGCTCCGCATAGTCACATAGACCGCATAGCCGTATAGACCCGCATCAAGGGTGGCAAGCCCTCGGTATAACAAGTCAAGGGGGTATGTGATATAATAACAGTACAACGGGCTTAAAGTTCAATAACGTAAGCACAACAAGAATATCACAAGATACTAACACACGTAGCATCCTAACATGTTTACTTATCAAATCAACAAGAAAGTATTACAAGGCTATCACAGACCAATACAATCAAGTTCTTCACACAAGGTACTTTCTTCTTTATGTTAACAAGTTCGGGAATTTATCCCCAAAGTACTTCATACATTAACTCTTTAAAAGATCCGTTTCTTTCACAAAAGTCACACAATACCCGTAGTATAAAAATAGAGTGACTATCTTTTTATGTAAACCAAAACACTTCCCTTTGTAAAATCAAGTAACAACATTATTTTCCAAACGTTCAAGTTTGCCTAATTTCAAATGCTCAAGTTTCTCATTTTCGAAAGGTTTCGTAGTTCATAGTTTTAATCACTTAATGATATAATTCTCCTTTAAAACAATTTGAGATACATATGCCTTATATGTGAGTAGGTTATTCTTGTTCATAATCAATCTTATTTAAGCAACCATGATCTAGGAAATGTAATATCATTTTGTCTCATCTTAGCTTCTATGCAGATGGAGGTTTCTACTGGTTTTAATAATACTTTATTAGTCAATACATTTCCTTTTATTAGCCATTGTGGTTTGTTCGATACTTATTCTCATTTCAAATCAAGAAACATTATTCCTTTTACAAACCAAGTACTCATTACTCACGAATGAGGTTTCACACAAAACTCATATTAATTTACTTAAGTCAAGTCTCTTATCTTTTAAGATCAAGTCTCTTAACTTCTAAAATTAATAAACCATTCTTTTTATCTCTCTTAAGTCGTTATACCTAACTTCCCATAAAGCTAGTATAACTCTTAAGCTTTTAAAACCAAGTATTACTCTTCTTTCAAAAAGGTTTCTTAATTCTTTTGAAATACTTCAAGATTCTTATTATTCAGGCTTAAGTCAAAAGACATTGCCGTACAACTACGTTCAGTTAACACACGCACGCTCACCGTACTATATATATATTCTTTTAAAATATCATGCTCAAGAGGATAGGAAGAATCACATACCTCGCGACGATTATCGACTATTAGCAAAACGCTCCACGGCTATAACCCGGCTAGCCTTGTCCACCTTTCAAGTAGTACATGCTACTCGCAGAACATTCAACCTATAAAGGTTAAACAAGTCTATCAATGACTAGACTACTCTGTAGATTATTCTTCTGATGTGATTTCAGTTCAAGTCTTTTCTGTAATATCCTTCTATTACAGTTCAATTCTCTTCTATGAATCTTATATTCATTTCTATGCTACAACAGTATGTAATTTCCAATTACAATATAAGGACAAGAGTATTTACCTCGATAAGCCCAAAATTATCCAAGTTTAATGTTGATCCTGAGCAACGTTTAGCTCCTACTCCGGGTGCTCCAACCCGCTCCAAACAACCCTTAGAAGTTCTACGCAACTTCTTCTTAATACTCCAACCAACTATGGAGATTTTCCTTAGGGTTTCGTTTTTGATCAAGGAAGTATAATAGTATTTCGGGCTTTTCAGATAAGTGTAACCTTGGAATACTACAAGGTATTTGGGCCAAGGTATTTTGGGAATAGTAACAATACTTGGAGAGTATTTCTACCAAGAGGGGGGGTAGTATTTTACGAGAACAACTAGGCAAGGGGGGGGGGGGCACTCTCGGCCAAGGCTACTAGGAAGAGGGGTGTACCCCTCGGCCAAAGGCCTACTCAAAGGGGGAGGGGGGAGGTTTGGACGAACCACTACAAGAGAGGGGGAAAGGTTTTCAAGACTTAGGGATTTTTGTGGATGAAGAAGTCTTCACAAAGGGGGGGTATTTACAGGTCAAGCAATGGCTAACCAATGGCCAAGATGAAGCCAAGTGCAAGGCAAGTGTAGGGTCAAGATTCATCCATGTGTACCTTATCCATCTACCACACCAACTAACACAAAATATCCTACCAACTCCCACTCTCCAATCGTCCAAATTGACGCCCACAAGTCCACCAATTAGAGGGTGACAAGTGTCGCCCTCTCGTTGGTCCAAAATATTTCGTCTCTCAGAAAAATCCGCAAAAATAATAAATGACATAGCCGGAATTTTCCCTACGCAAGCTTTGGAAGACGTTTCGTCGGAAAATGATTCTTTTCGGTACTTGTGCACAAAATTTCGTCCTTGCCTAATCTTAAGGCTTAAATTTTATACGTGCGCCTCACGTACATACTGAAATACTGGTATAACAGTAGGACCTGCCGTAGTTTTTGGATAGCTCCATCTGTTCAGGAGTTTATCTTTTTAGTATAGATCCTTCAGTACATGCTTTTGTACAGTTATGGGTACGGCGGGGCCTTGTCCCGTCATAGTTCAGTAAAACTCTTAGAGGTTTGTATTCATATGTGGGATTGGACTCATGTACAGTGTAGTGTCTTTTTATTATGTATATTATATGGCAGCCTTGTCGGCTTTGCCCTTGCACGTATGTTGGTTTTAAAAAAAATGAGGTGTTATTTAAATTATGTTGTTTACTTGTGTTGTTAAGGTAGTAGGGTGCCCAGGTAGGGCACCAGTCACAGGCCCGGGGTTCGGGGCGTGACAGAGTGGTATCAGAGCAGTCAGTCCTCGGAATATTTACAGACCGTGTCTAGTAGAGTCTTGATTATCGGTGTGTTGCGCGCCACACCCATAAACAGGAGGCTACAGGACATTTAGGAGTTGGTTTCTATTTTTCTCACTCTAAGATCGTGCCATAGAGCTGTGTTAGTAAGATAATTCCTCTCTGACGTATTTTTGTGTTACAGCCATGCCTCCAAGGAGGGCAACAGTCGCCCAGAAGGGCAAAGGGGTAGCAGGAACTACCAGTCAGACTCAGAGAGTTGATAGGGCTTATGCCCAGGGTATACCTGTTATACCCCGTATTTCCAGAGTATGTACGTGGGGACGTACGTAGAAATTTTCGAACTACAAAGTGGCTTGGCCGAATTTATTTTGCTCACAACACCCGATTAGGGTCGTTTTTCGACGAAACGGTTTCACAGCTTTCGTAGGGGAATTTCCGGCTATGTCATTTCTAATTTTTGCGGATTTTTCCGAGAGACGAAACATTTTGGACCAACGGGAGGGTGACATGTGTCACCCTCACATTGGAAGGCTTGGACGGCAACCATGGCATGTGTTGGACGATTTTGGTCCACTTTAGTTGGTAGGATATTTTGTGCAAGTTGTGTGGTAGATGGATAAGGTAGCACATGGCTAAATCTTGGCCTTACACTTGCTATGCACTTGTCTTCATCTTGGCCATTGGTTGGCCTTCACTTGACCTATAAATACCCCATTAGTTGATGAGTTCTTTCATCCACAAATTGCCTAAGTCTTGAAAACCCCTCTCCCTCCCTCTTGAGAATTCTCGTCCTAGCCCTCCCTTTCCCCCCTTGGCCGAGAGCCACCCCCCCTCCCCTTGGTGGTGTTTTGCCGTGGGGTACCCCCCCCCCCTAGCCTAGTTGTCTCGTATAAATACCCCCTTTGTGGTATAGAAATACTCTCCAAAGTATTGTTGTTATGTCCAAATACCTTGGCCCAAATACCTTGTAGTATTCCCAAGGTTACACTTATACTAGCCCAGAAAATACCGTTATACTTTCCCTTAGTCACTAAACGAAACCCTAAGTAAATCTTCACCCGTAGTTGAAGTATTAAGTAGAAGTTGTGTAGACACTTCTAAGGGTTGTTTGGAGCGGATCGAGCACTCGAGTAGGAGCTAAACCTTGCTCAGAGCGACATTAAACTCGGATAATTTTGGGCTTATCGAGGTAAATATCTTGTCCCCTATTGTAATTGGAAATTACATAAGTGTTGAATATATAGTTGTCAGATACTATATATAGAAATCAACTTAGATCGTGGCAATGTCTTTTGACTTAAGCCCAAGAATTAAGAATCGAATCAATCAGAATTACATAGGATCAGACATGCGAGACTTGTAGTAGTACCGTGGAGTAGAATTGTACCCGTTAGGTTAGATGTATAACCCCTGGTTGGCTTCGATAGCCTCTGCAGAGAGGAGATTAACGCCGCCATGGTGAGGTGCCAATTTTCTCAGAGAATATTCTACGTTGTGGTCTAGATGATAATAGGCGCCTTGTGGCCTTATAGGTCAAGTACTACGTGGCGCGATTTACTTGGCTTAAGGAGTAGCCGATCGTTTGGAGCGCTTTGCTATTAGTCGATACTCGCCGCGAGGTATGCGAACCTCTTCCTATCTCTTCTAGCATGATATGTGTGAACTATGTAGCGGTAGACGTACATGTGTGAGTTGTATTTGATTGTTGTAAAACATAAAGTGTTATAACGGCTTTATGGGAAGTTGGTTATAACAGCTTTATGTAGGTAAGAAAATACTTTGTGGTTTTAAAAAGGTAACTGATGTGAATTATAACTGGCTTGTTATAATAAAGAACTTGATGTATTTCAAAAGATTTATAAATCGTTTTGAAGGAAGAGTAACACTTGGTTTTAAAGGTTTTAAAAAGAGTTATACTAGCTTTATGGGGAGTTAGGTATAATGTCTTAAGAGAGGTAAAGAAAATGGTTTACTAATGTTAGAAGTTAAGAGACTTGATCTTATAAGATAAGAGACTTAACTTATTTGTTTTAATGTGAATGTTTGTGTGAAACCTCATTCATGAGTAATGAGTACTTGGTTTTATCTAAAGGGATAATGTTTTACTGATTTCGGAAATCAGAATGTGTATCGGCTGCACCACTCGCAATGTTAATAAAGGAAAATGTATTAAATAATGATGAATTGTATTAAAACCAGTAGAAACCTCCATCTGCATAGAAACTAAGATGAGACAAAATGATATACATTTTCTAGATCATGGCTGCTGTAATAAGAATGTTGTAAACAAGAATAACCTACTCTCATGTAAGACATATATTACTCAATTGTTCTAAAAGGAATCAAGTGATTAAGTTTATGAACTATGAAACCATTTGAAAATGAAGCTTGAGTAATCAAACTAGGCAAACCGAACTTAGGAAAAGAATATTGTTACTTGATTTTGAAAAGGAACGGGTTGGTCATTCTAATACTACGTATCGTGACTTTATAAAAGTAATGGATCTCTTTAAAAGAACTTAACGATGTAGTACTGGGGTTAAAACCCGACTTTGGCATAAAATGAAAGTACTTTGAGTTGTGTGATACTTGCCTATGCTTGTTATCGTGAAACGCGCCTATGCTTGTTGTGATAGCCTTTGTTGTGCAAAACGTTGTATTTCGTGTTATCGCGTCTCGATGGAGGGTCGGTTGATCGTTGAGAACTTACTCGACGTCGGCATTGACGAGAAATTCCACGCACGCCTGCTGATAGTATTATTGTTGTTAATCGCTTTGGACATACCGACACGATGCGTAGCGCATCGCATGTTTCATTTTGATTATCGCTTGTGATTTCCTTTTGGACATACCGACCGACGCGTAGCGCACGGTATGCGCCCATTTGGAATGCTGTCCTATTGTTTCCTTCGACATATCGACGCGTAGCGCATTTGTATGCGCCCATTTGGAATGTTGCCTTATTGTTTCCCTTTCGACATACCGACGATGCGTAGCGCATTTGTATGCGCCCATTTGGATTGTTATCTTGTTTATTATTGTTGCATCATGGACATGTCTACACCGGCGCAGATTCGGGGCACGCGCCATGATGCGAACATGATGGATGTTGTGGGCGTGAGACCCATAGTTATATTTGAGTGGTGACTTTGAGGCGCGAGTCCCCGACTTGATCGCTTTATGTCAGGAATCGTAGTTTGGTTATCATACATGTCTCCCGCTTTATATAGATTAGTATGATTTCATTTACGTGATTTTACGCTTCACATACTGTACCGTTGCATCGACTTCTTCGGGGCCGCGTCATGCCGCAGTAAAGGTACATCGACCGCCGATCCCCGCTTATAGGATCACATTCGCCAGGGAAGCTCCGCTTCCCGAGGCTTATCTTATTGGTATGTGTTCTCGAGTTGTAGGTTCTTGTACATCTGTGGTACGGGCGGCCCCGCCCCGCCATAGTTGTTGTAAATCTTAGAGGTCCGTAGAATCACAAAGTGTGGTTTGTAAAAGGATAACCGTCGTATTTATGTATATATGATGAAGGCAATCGCTTTGGTTGGCCTGCTTATTTATCATGTCTCTCATTTCATGTTTAAAGTTGTTATTTCCGCCGGTTTTCTCGATGTCAGATCGCTAGTGCCCGGTAAGGCACCGCGACGCCCGTTCGGGCGCTACAAAAGTGGTATCGAGCGCTTAATCTCTGGAAAGTGTCTACGCACCGTGTTCTAGTAGTCTTGATTATCGTGTGTTGTGCACCACATCTATAATCGTGAGGCTATAGGACATTTAGGATTGGTTTCCATTCTTCTCATTCCGAGATCGTGCCTCAGAGTCGTGTTGTAAGTTGGACCCTCCGACGTGTTTCGCTTTACCGCTTATGCCTCGCGAAGGCAACCAGTGGCCTGAGCGGCAAGGCAGCCGAGGAGCTGCTAGTGATTCAGAGGAGTACGAGGCGCAGCCCGGCCAAGACTGAGGTAGTGCCCGACGGCGAAGTTTTGTGACGCCGCCAAAGACCAAAGCAGAGTTTAGAGCCGCAGCAGCCGGGTCGAGACTACAAGACCGAGCCTCCACCCCACACCGAGCGGGAGACGGGTCATGCGAGACGGGCTCAGTTATTGGCCAGGGTTGTGGCCAGATATGAGGATAGGCTGGACGCAGCAGCCTAGCCCAAAGAAGACTGTAGAAGGCACCCGAGGCGCATACTGAGGCTACGGGATTTCCTGAGTTGCAGTCCGCCGAAGTTTTACGGGTCCAGGCCTGAGGATGATCCACATGAGTTCATCCGCCGCTGCAGAGGATCACGCGTGATCAAGGCTTCAGGATCGAGTCTGTGATATTTGTTCGTGACGGCCGCGTGACACCGCAATGATCGTTTGACTCGGGAGCTTTCCCGGGAGAGCATGCACTTCCACCGCTTGGGACGAAGTTTTCGGGCCTTCCCGGCACATTTCTTGCCTCCACAAACGGCGAGGGCTCGGCCGATGCATTTTTGATGTTGAGGCGAACCGCGCATAGCCTCGAGTACAATGTGGAGTTCGACTCATCGTCTTGTGATGTTCCGCATTAGTAGCTAGTATGGAGGATCGAGTGCACCGATATGTTACGTGGCTCGATGATTACCTAGCGTAGAGTTGTTCGGTGTTTCCTTCACCGCATGGACATTGCCCGCATTCGTGCTCATGCACTGCGCGGCGAGCGCAGATCGACGGCGGACCGCCACAGGTTAAGGCCAAGACGGCCGGATATTTTGGCGACTTTCGAGGCGGACCGCCTCAGCAGCAGGCTAGTTATGTACCCCCACCAGTACAGAGTGGTCCTCCACCATCTTCAGGAGCAGGTCAGGGCTCCAAGGGTTCAGATTTTCGGGAGAGCAGGGGTGTTAACCAGCTGAAGCCACCCCTACCTCGTTGTGACCGTTGTGGTAGACTCCATTTTGGAGAGTGTCGTGCTAGATTGGGAGTTTGTTTTGCATGCGGCCAGCAGGGCCATTTTGCGAGGAACTGTCCGACCAAGGGAAGCGCGAATGTTACGACTCAGCCTTCAGGATCTGTGGCTGGTTCATCACCTTCTACAGCTATGCGCCCTGCAGGGCAGGCCTATGATTAGAGTGGAGCGGTAGCTTCAGGTATATCCTTAACCCTCTAGAGTTTTGGTATGCTTGTTATGATGATCTCATTATTGTGTGCTATGTACGGATAGCATTGTGATATGTGTGACTTAGAATACATGGTTAGTTGGGAGGTTACGTATGGGGGCATGGGTAGTGTGAGAATGGAAGTGGTAGCTTTCATGATGTGAATTAGTAAGACTGTTCCGGATCGGGGAACAAGAGCTTGGCACGGTTGGGGGTCGGGTTGAGGGCGTGTTGCGTGTCAACCCGTAGCCCGGATTGAGGTGGGGTCAGCTCTGGGTGGTCCCGCCAGGAGGTAGGGTCACCAGGGTGTTAGGCCCAAGTTTGTATGACCATCGTATGAGTTGGTGGATATGTTCGACCAGAAGTGGATCGTGGAGGCCGGGAACGGCCTTAGAGAAGATCGAAGTTAGTCAGATGACCAAGTTTGGAGGTAGTGACTCCAAGGGTTGGAAACAGAAGCGTTGACAGAAGTGTGGTACGGATACTAGAACGAGTTCGAGTGTTCGTGACGAGTTCTACGAGAAAGGGGAGAGGTGAACGTGTATTTTTGTGGCCAGGTGTGGCATGATTGTTTTCGTACGTATAGCAGTGAAGACTATACTGACGCCTGTTTTGTTTTGAGACCTTGAAGGAACATTCGGGACGAATGTTTCTAAGGGGGGAAGAATGTTATACCCCGTATTTCCAGAGTATGTACGTGGGGACGTACGTAGAAATTTTCGAACTACAAAGTGGCTTGGCCGAATTTATTTTGCTCACAACACCCGATTAGGGTCGTTTTTCGACGAAACGGTTTCACAGCTTTCGTAGGGGAATTTCCGGCTATGTCATTTCTAATTTTTGCGGATTTTTCCGAGAGACGAAACATTTTGGACCAAACGGAGGGTGACATGTGTCACCCTCACATTGGAAGGCTTGGACGGCAACCATGGCATGTGTTGGACGATTTTGGTCCACTTTAGTTGGTAGGATATTTTGTGCAAGTTGTGTGGTAGATGGATAAGGTAGCACATGGCTAAATCTTGGCCTTACACTTGCTATGCACTTGTCTTCATCTTGGCCATTGGTTGGCCTTCACTTGACCTATAAATACCCCATTAGTTGATGAGTTCTTTCATCCACAAATTGCCTAAGTCTTGAAAACCCCTCTCCTCCTCTTGAGAATTCTCGTCCTAGCCCTCCCTTTCCCCCCTTGGCCGAGAGCCACCCCCCCTCCCCTTGGTGGTGTTTTGCCGTGGGGTACCCCCCCCCCCTAGCCTAGTTGTCTCGTATAAATACCCCCTTTGTGGTATAGAAATACTCTCCAAAGTATTGTTGTTATGTCCAAATACCTTGGCCCAAATACCTTGTAGTATTCCCAAGGTTACACTTATACTAGCCTAAAATACCGTTATACTTTCCTTAGTCACTAAACGAAACCCTAAGTAAATCTTCACCCGTAGTTGAAGTATTAAGTAGAAGTTGTGTAGACACTTCTAAGGGTTGTTTGGAGCGGATCGAGCACTCTGAGTAGGAGCTAAACCTTGCTCAGAGCGACATTAAACTCGGATAATTTTGGGCTTATCGAGGTAAATATCTTGTCCTATTGTAATTGGAAATTACATAAGTGTTGAATATATAGTTGTTGTATACTATATATAGAACTGAACTTAATCGTGGCAATGTCTTTTGACTTAAGCCTCAAGAATTAAGAATCGAATCGAATCAGTAATTACATAGACTCAGACATGCAGACTTGTGTAGTAGTACCGTGGAGTAGAATTGTACCCGCTAGGGTTAGATGTATAACCCCCGGTTGGCTTGATAGCCGCCTCTGTAGGAGAGGAGATTAACGCCGATGCGGGGAGGTGTCGCCAATTTTCTGTAGAATATTCTACGTTGTGGTCTAGATGATAATAGGCGCCTTGTGGCCTTATAGGTCAAGTACTACGTGTGGCGCGATTTACTTGGCTTAAGGAGTAGCCGATCGTTTGGAGCGTTTTGCTATTAGTCGATACTCGTCGCGAGGTATGTGAACCTCTTCCTATCTCTTCTAGCATGATATGTGTGAACTATGTAGTACGGTAGACGCATACGTGTGAGTTGTATTTGATTGTTGTAAAACATAAAGTGTTATAACGGCTTTATGGGAAGTTGGTTATAACACTTTATGTAGGTAAGAAAATACTTTGTGGTTTTAAAAGGTAATCATGTGAATTATAATCGCTTCTAATAATAAAGAACTTGAAGTATTTCAAAACAATTATAAATCTTTTTCAACGAAGATAAAAAATTGTTTTAAAAGGTTTAAAAAACATTAATACTAGCTTTATGGAGAGTTAGGTATAATGTCTTAAGAGAGGTAAAGAAAATGGTTTACTAATGTTAGAAGTTAAGAGACTTGATCTTATAAGATAAGAGACTTAACTTATTTGTTTTAATGTGAATGTTTGTGTGAAACCTCATTCATGAGTAATGAGTACTTGGTTTTATCTAAAGGGATAATGTTTTACTGATTTCGGAAATCAGAATGTGTATCGGCAGACCACTGCAGCGTTAATAAAGGAAAATGTATTAAATAATGATGAATTGTATTAAAACCAGTAGAAACCTCCATCTGCATAGAAACTAAGATGAGACAAAATGATATACATTTTCTAGATCATGGCTGCTGTAATAAGAATGTTGTAAACAAGAATAACCTACTCTCATGTAAGACATATATTACTCAATTGTTCTAAAAAGGAATCAAGTGATTAAGTTTATGAACTATGAAACCATTTGAAAATGAGAAGCTTGAGTAATCAAACTAGGCAACCGAACTTAGGAAAGAATATTGTTACTTGATTTTGAAAAGGAATGTGGGTTGGTCATTCTAATACTACGTATCGGGTGACTTTTATAAAAGTAATGGATCTCTTTAAAAGAACTTAACGTATGTAGTACTTTGGGGTTAAAAACCCGGACTTTGGCATAAAATGAAAGTACTTTGAGTTGTGTGATACTTGCCTATGCTTGTTATTGTGAAACGTGCCTATGCTTGTTGTGATAGCCTTTGTTGTGCAAAACGTTGTATTTCTGTGTTATCGCGTCTCAATGGAGGGTCGGTTGACTGGTTGAGAACTTACTTGGACGTGTCGGCATTGACGGAGAAATTCCACGGGTACGTTCCTGTTGATAGTATTATTGTTGTTAATCGCTTTGGACATACTGACACGATGCGTAGCGCACGGGTATGTTTCCATTTTGATTATCGTCTTGTGATTTCCTTTTGGACATACTGACCCGATGCGTAGCGCACGAGTATGCGTCCATTTGGAATGCTGTCCTATTGTTTCCCTTTGGACATACTGACCCGATGCGTAGCGCACGAGTATGCGTCCATTTGGAATGTTGCCTTATTGTTTCCTCGACATATCCGACCACGCGTAGCGCATTTGTATCGTCCATTTGGATTGTTATCTTGTTTATTATTGTTGCATCATGGACATGTCTACACCGATGCAGTATTCCGGGGGCATGCGGCCATGATGCGAACATGATGGATGTTGTGGGCGTGAGACCCATAGTTATATTTGAGTGGTGACTTTGAGGCGCGAGTCCACGACTTGATCGCTTTATGTTGTGAATCGTAGTTTGGCTATCATACATGTCTCGCTTTATATAGATTAGTATGATTTCATTTACGATTTTGATTCACATACTACTGCAATTGTCAGATCGACCTCCCGGGGCCGCGTTCATGCCGCAGTAAAGGTACATCGATCGCCGATCCCCGCTTATAGGATCACATTCAGCGTGTTGGGAAGCTCCGCTTTCTCCGAGGCTTATCTTATTGGTATGTGTTCCTCGAGTTGTAGGTTCTTGTACATTCGTGGTATGGCGCGGCCCCGCCCCGTCATAGTTGTTGTAAATCTTAGAGGTGCAGAGAACTGTGCGCGTGGTTTGTAAAAGGATAATCGTCGGGTATTTATGTATATATGATGAAGGCAATCGCTTTGGTTGGCCTGCTTATTTATCATGTCTCTCATTTCATGTTTAAAGTTGTTATTTCCGGTTTTCTCGATGTTGTATCGCTAGGTGCCCGGTAAGGCACTGATGCCGACGGTTCGGGCGCATAATACCGGATGTTGTGTCGCAGTCGGCGAGTTCTTCTGCGCCAGGTATTGAGGCCCCAGCACCAGATCCTCCAGTTTCTCAGTTAGGAGAAGACTATAGGGTCATGAGGAAAGCAGTTATGTTATTGACCAAGATAGCAGTCGTAAGTGATAGTACCCCTAGAGGTAGGAATACTTTGATTAGTAAAGTGAAAAGTTAAGATTGTTGACAAGAATAGTAAGTGAACTGAGACTATAGTTGTGTAGAGTTCACAAGTTGAAATTGCCCCATAACAGTGTAAGACCGATAGGGAAAAATGTACAGTAGAAATACTTTGGCTTATGTGGCGAACCTCTAGTGAATAGGGGGATAGGGTAAGAAGTACCTTGAGATAAGAGAAAGATTTATTTCAGACTAAGAATGAGAAGTTAAGTATGACGATGAGTCGGGTTATGGACTCATTTCAGGTCAGCCGATAGTACGAAATGGGGTGATGTCCGTTAGAAATGGTTCCGCTATGTGATAGGGTCACGAGGATGCAAGGCCCAAGTCTAGTTGATCGTTGTACGAGTTTGTCGATGCGTTCCACCGGAATCATGTCGTAAGGACCGAGAAGAGCCTTAGCGGAAATTCAAGTAGTATATGGCCAAGTTTGGTTAGTAACTCCAAGGATTGGAGAACAGAAACAATATTTGAAATTTTGTACGTATGCTAAATAAGTTTGGAAGTACGAGAAAGTATGACAAGTAATAAAATAAAGGAACCTCTAAGGATCTCGTGTTTGAGAAGACTGTAACCTTCGAGTATTGTGATAAGGGGCCATGGACGGAAGGTCCATTGTTATGTCTACGTATGTTATGTGGTGGCCATGTGTGGCATCGTTAGTCTTGTGGAGTATTGATTGATTGGCATAGTAAAGAGACTGTGCCGGAGTTTGTATAGCTTAACAACCGACTAAGAACATTCGGGGACGAATGTTTCTAAGGGGGGAAGAATGTTACACCCCGTAAGTCCAGGACATGTATAAGAGAATGTATGTAAGAAATCAAGACTTAAATATTGGTACGAAAGAAAGAATTGTTTTTACGACGGAAAATCTTCCGAACGTCGGAAAGGAAAAATGTTCGTTGTTGAGAATTGGATTCTCAAAATGCATTATTTGAAGAGTATGGAACTATTAACATTATGGAAATTTATTTTTACGGATTTGGCCATGTGGGGCCCACCCGAGGAATTTTACGTTTTGTGGGGCCCACGAGGGTTACGGAATTTTATGAACGAATGAGAGGGCGACACGTGGCACCTCCCCCACTTGGTGTTGGACGAAATTGCAAGGTTAAAATGGTCATTGACCATTGAAGATGATAAGTCTTGCTAGCTTGATAATATTGACCAAGTCAACTTGTCCACTTGGCTATTTAATTAATGATCTTCATCCAAGCCACACATTTGTTATAATCTTGACCCTTCATTGTGTTATATATACCACACTAGTGCAAGACTAGCTCTTCAACACTTAGAATTATTTCACACATTCTTGTTCTCTTTAAGAAGCTCACGGGTTCACCCTCATTCCCACAAGAAAATTTTGTAATTTTGTTCCATTATTCACAAGACTTAAACCCAAGGTCCCTAAGGGTATTGTAAGGGTATCTCAATAGAAAGATTTCGGAAAAACGGCGTTTTCACGTTAGTCGCAAGGCGAAAACCTAAGTAGTTTTCCTAGTTTTGGATTGGAGATGGAAGAGAAGTTGATTGTGAACTTCTAAGGACTTCAAATAGCGGATTAGAGCGTAAAGGAAAGGAGCTAAGAATTGCTAAGGAGCGACTTTGAATCTTGGAAATTTTAAGGGCTTGTAAAGGTATAATTCTTGTCGTTTTAGTAATTAAGATTATTTATTGTTGTAGCTATGGATATTAGAAAGCATGAGATGTTTTTATTATGTAGTTTGATAAGTATATCGGCTATTGGAACCCTAATCCGAAACTAGCATGTTTAGGCTTAAGATTACAATTCTAGTTGATTATAAGTATAAGTTGTCACATGTTATATAAAGAAGGAAATTGTAGTTGTTGAAGTTGTCTATGACTATATAACATGTTAGACCTAAGAACTTGGATTGAAAAAGAATTGGAAAGGACTTAGGATTGTTTATAAGTTGGCCGAGAATGGCTTGGATATTAAACTTACTTGGTATGAATTGTGGGGCGGAATTTTACACGTATTGTAAGGCGTGTAATCCCCTTTGGTTGGTTGGTATGTTGAGCCTTAAATGTGGCATGTTTGGTTATTGTATTCGACCTTGAAAAAGGTGGCAAAGTAGGTAGAAACAAAGGAAGTGCTGCCCGATTTTCCGTAGAATAAGAGACCGTATACTTAGTATTATTCTACGTTTGAAGCTAGAGGTTAATGGACGTATTATGGCCATTATAGGTTGAAGTACTACGAGTAGCGTATTCTACTTGAAGGGGTGGAAAATCTAGCAAGGATAAGGTACTTGGGAGCATTTTGCAACTTGTCGCTAGTCGTCGCGAGGTATGTGAACCTGTTATTTCTTTGGCATGATCCTACGTATGAAATATCCATGTGATAGTATTTCATGATTCCTTCTACTCTTAGAAGTTAAGAAGTATTCACATTGTTGATTCTAAGTTAAAAGTATGTTTAAATTGTCCTAAGTCCTTACCAAGTCTTATGGGAGATGTTGGTAAGAATGGTTAGGAAGTTATGAGATTTGATTTATTTAAAGTAAGCAAGTTGAATTTATATGTGAAAAGGGGATTGATTTTAAAAGTGGAGGTTATATGATTTTATAAGTATAAGTAAGTGGACTTTAAAGAATGTATGTTATGAAGTTTTAAGACTACGAACTTTGATTGTCTTTTAAGGATTATGAAGTTTTAAGCGATATGATTTTAAAGAGTATATGCTACGAGGGGTTAATACTATAAGCCTTGATTTTATGAGTGGAAATGACTAAACTTTAAAAAGTATGGCTTCTTAATCTATTTCAAAAGTTAAGAAGATGGTTTCCAAAAGAGTGTGTGACTTGAGCTTTAAAAAGAAAGGAGTTTTAAGATTCTTTTTAAGTATGTATGTACGTAGTATTTTTGGGTCTAGTTTTCCTAATGTGGTAAGAATAAAAGTGTCTTAAGTTCTCTAAAATGAACGGTTGTTATAATAGCTTTATGGGAAGTTGTTATAACGACTTAAGAAGAAGTGAAAAGATGGTTTTAAAAAATGTTATGTAAGGAAAAATCACACCGAGCCTACAAATAGGCCGAATTACGTTATGAAATACACCGAGCCTACAAATAGGCCGGATTACGTTATGAGATACACCGAGCCTACACATAGGCCGAATTACGCCATATTACCCCGACCTACACATAGGCCGGGTTACGTCATCATTACACCGAGCTCCACAGGCGGGCCGGATTATGCTACATGATTTTACAGTACACCGAGCCCCACAGGCGGGCCGGATTATGTCACATGATTCATCAGTACACCGTGTCCCGCAAATGGGCCGGATTACGTTATCACGTACGGATAATCAAAGTAAGCTCCCAAATAAGAAGTCCCTCCATAAAGGGCCGGATTATGTTATGTAAGATATGTAAGTTATGTGGAAAAACTTGATTAAATCCTTAAAGTAAGTACGTAAGAATATGATGTTAATTCTCATTGAAAGAAGGAAAAGAACGGTTAATGTACGATTGATTTCAGGAGTTAAAATGTCACGGTAGGATCTGGTATTTCATTTTATACTTGTCCCTGTCATTTCTTTTATACAGTTATGATTTGGTTACTATACCTTGTTTTTGTTCCATACTGCACTGTTGTAATCGACTTCTTCTGGCTGCGTTCATGCCCGCAGGTGTTAGGTACGCAGTTTGGTGATCTGCAGGTGTAGGACCCTGCTCAGAGTTTTTGGATAGCTCCATCTGTTCAGGAGTTTATCTTTTTAGTATAGATCCTTCAGTACAGGCTTTTGTACAGTTATGGGTACGGCGGGGCCTTGTCCCTTCATAGTTTAGTAAAACTCTTAGAGGTCTGTATTCATATGTGGGATTGGACTCATGTACAGTGTAGTGTCTTTTTATTATGTATATTATATGGCAGCCTTGTCGGCTTTGCCCTTGCACGTATGTTGGTATTTTTAAAAAAATAAGGTGTTATTTAAATTCCGCTGTTTACTTGTGTTGTTAAGGTAGTAGGGTGCCCAGGTAGGGCACCAGTCACGGGCCCGGGGTTCGGGGCGTGACAATAAACATGCAAACATGAAACAGTGTAAAATAAGAACAGTCAATCCAAAGGAAAGTTGCCTTTTGGCATGTATATAAACACCAAAAGTGAACGGTTACATCCCAACTTTACAACAGGACTACAGACCTCTAAGAAGGTGTAAACACTATGACGGGACAGGGCACCGTCATACCCCTGAATGTACAAAACATCTACAACACCAGGGAGAACCGTACCAAAAGTCGAGCCTCCGGAGAAATGGAGCTCCTGACACCTGAGTAAAGATCCTAAGAATGAGGATCCACCACCTGCTTCCCTTACTCGCGCATGAACGCAGCAAGGAGGTCGATAACAGTACCAAGTATGTGAAAGCAGTAAAGTACGATATATATAATTATAACATATTAAAACCAATTCACAAATATGTACGAAACAACTAAGTTAACTGCATAGTGACACATCATAAACAAGAGCAAAAATAGATATAATGTAACTGGTCTTTTCTAGGCCGCTAATGATCGAAGCAAGGCCAATCGCCCATAGTATCATTATGCGAGCCTAATCCTGGAACTCCCGCAGTCCGCATAGGCCCCTTAGGCCCGCATGAGGTATTCCTCGCATCGGGGGTAGCTAACCCGCGACATCATCCTGGACTCCCGCAGTCCGCATGCCCACATAGACCGCATGAGGTATTCCTCGCATCGGCGTAACACACCCGGAGTGATCATCCTGGAACTCCCGCAGCTCCGCATAGGTCTCATAGACCCGCATAAGGCATTCCTCACATCGGGGGAGGCTAACCCACGGCATCGTAACAAGTCAGGAGGGTGAGTGATATAATACTAACACAACGGCTTATCGTTAAACAACATAAGCACAACAAGAATAACCTTCTTACACAAGCGTCACAAGGTACTAACACACGTAGCATCATAACATGTTTATCAAACCAACTTACCATACCTTCAAACATCATTTCAAGCATTTGATAAACAAATAATTAAACTGTTTCTTATCTTTCTTAAGTCGTTATAGCTAACTTCCCATAAAGCTAGTATAACACTTAAACTTTTTTATGAAAACCAAGTATTACTTTTCTTCCAAAATGATTCATAACTCTTTTTGAAATATTCAAGATTCTTATTAATTAGAACTCAAGTCCAAAGACATCAAAGTAAAGCCAAATTTAGTTTAACGCACGACGCTCACCGTACTATATATATTTCACAAATATCATGCTCAAAGGGATAGGAAGAATCACATTCCTCCTCGGCTAAATCCACTTGCCAAGTCGGATATGTCGCGCGCAGAGTGTCAACCTATAATAGTCAAAACACGCCTATCAACTTCTAGTTTTACGTGGGATTCTTCTAAGTAAGATTTCTCTTAGTCTACGAAAAATCGGCAAAGACTCTCCCGCTTTACTCAATTCTCCACCTTTTCAAGGCCCGATAATAGTAACCAACATGCCATAAATAAGGTGCAACAATTCCGAAATTTAAAGAAGGGGATCACACGCCCAAACAGAACGCGATTAACAATCTTCCCCTTAACAACAACAATAATTAAAGAAGGGGATCACACGCCCAAACGGAACGCGATTAACAATCTTCCCTTAACAAAACAATAATTAAAGAAGGATCACACGCCCAAACGAACACGATTAACAATCTTCCCTTAACAACAACAATAATTAAAGAAGGATCACACGCCAAACTAACGCGATTAACAATCTTCCCCTTAACAACAATGTAAATACAGTCCAAAGTAAATACAGTCCAAAGTAAATACAGTCCTTAAGTTGGGGTCCTTGGCCAACTTTTACAATTTTACTTATCCAATTACTTCATTAGTCTTCCAACTTATATTCCAATCTTTATATAAGTTATAGTTTCTTTGTTGTTAACTTCTTAGTAAGTAATGGATACATTTTTACCATTTTAATGGCTAATATGCCAATTCTCCTTTTAACATCTTAACAAGATCCAAATCTTTCCTTATATCTCATACTTCATAATATACTTCCAATATATGTATAATATCCAATATACATAATAATCAACTTCACAAAGAGGTTAAGGTTCATTACCTCAATTTAGCCCAAAAATATCCAAGAAATTAAAGTCGTTCCTAAGCAAGTTTTAGCTCCAAATATTTGTGTTCCAAACCACCACAAGTCACCTTTAGAAGTTCCTAACCAACTTCTATTCAAGAATTAACTCCAAAAAGTGAAGAACACTAAGGCTCCATTTTTGGCATGCTCTCGGCCAAGGGGGGTTTTTAGAGGCTAGGGTGTGAAATCTTGTCTAACTCTTGGTTACTAATCTTCCTAATACATTAAGGAAGAACACTTAGAAGTTTAAGAATTATTGGACAACAATTGCTCAAAAATTGGGGCTTTGGACGAGAACACTAGGAAAGGGAGAGAAAATATTTTCAAGTCTTGAAATGTTCTAAGTGTGGAAGATTTTCATCAACTAGAGGGGTTTATATAGGACAACCAAGGGCTAGGATTGAAACATGTGTATGGTATAGATTGAGGACATGTGTTTGTGTGGGTCCCTTTGTCCACCACCTCACAAATACCATGCAAGACTTTTGGCCACTTGTCTTGCCCACTAACTTGCAAAAAACCGTCCACTATGCCATGCAAGACTTTGGCCACTTGTCTTGCCTACTAGTCTTGAAAAACTTCCACCCATGTCCACTTGGGGTGACACATGTCGCCCTCCTATTGGTCCAAAATATTTATCTCTCGGAAAAAAAATTCATAATTGGAAAAAAGAAATATTGAAAATGTAAAATTTCCTTCACAAGGTTCGGAATATTTTCCGTCGGAAAACAATTCTTTCATTCTTACCCTAAATAGGGTTTATACATTCGTACGTACCTCCTTACATACATACTCCGGAACTATGGGGTATAACAAAAATCTTAAAATCTTGTTGTCTTAATCACAACAACTTTAATTACTCCATACCATTATTATTCACATTATCACTTAAGCATACAACACAGCTTAATCTAACAACATGGTATGCTCTCAAATAAATAAAACATGATCTCTTTTAAGAGTCTATCACAATCTCAGACCGTTTATTACCTTCTGACAATTCCAAGTCAGTACATACATAAAGCCTAGGTGTGGATTAAATAAACTGTTTCACACCTTTCAAGTATTTATCAAGACTTTACCAACTTATGGTAACTCATAGTCATTCTAGGCAACACACATATGAACCCAAGTAAATACGCTCGTACATATATACATCATCTAAATACCATCTATACGATAATTTTACCAACCTGGATACGCAACCCCTATAATCCTTTCTGGGCCACCGTTGTCTTTCTCATAGCTGCAACCACAATAACACGTTAGGGAGAGACTACCCTAACAAAATAGCTCTATCGCACGATCTCAGAGTGAAAAGAAGGGAAACCAATCCTAAATATAGTATAGCCTCCTGTTTATAGATGTGGTGCACAACACACCGATAAACAAGACTCTACTATACACGGTCTGTAGACATTCCGAGGACTAACTGCTCTGATACCACTCTGTCACACCCCGAAACCCGGGCCCGTGACTGGTGCCCTATCTGGGCACCCTCCTAACCATACATCGTAAGTAAAACGCAGAAGATAAATATCACTTTTTTTTTAAAACAAAGGCAAAGCCGATAAGGCAGCCACCATACGTACATACATGACAACAGAACTTACGTCTTTTCAAAGTACAACCCACATACATGACTGCAGACCTCTAAGAGTTTGACATAACAACTAGGACAGGGCAGGGCCCCGCCATACCTCTGAATGTACATAAATCTACAACAACAGGGATTCGTACCAAAATAATAAGCTTCCGGAGTAAATGGAGCTTTTTCCCAAAACTGAACAGAGATCCTAAGAGCAAGGATCACCAACCTTTGTACCTAATACCTGCGGGCATGAACGCAGCCCCCCGAAGGGGTCATTACAACAGGTACCGAGTATGGAATGAAAATAAGGTACAGTAAGCAATCATAACTGTACAAAAGAATAACAGGGGCAAGTATAAAAAAGTAAATACCAGATCCTACCGTGCCATTACAACTCATGAACTTTAATCATACATTATTACCTTTTCCCATTTTCAATAAGAGTTATAATCGACTTCTTACATACATACTTAGGAAAAAAATCATCAAGTTCATAAACACATAACTTACGTATGTTGCATAACATAATACGACCCTTTATGGAGGGACGTCTCATTTTGGAGTTCACTGATTATCATCACACGACCCCGGGCGATCGTGCCTACAGGCACCCTTCGATACATCGAGAATAGCGATGAACATACACAACTTATAAAATGCTAAAACATAAAATAACAACAGCTAGCCGATAAGGCCACCTTCCGTAAAATATACGTAATAGAAAGATTTTTTTTACAACCCAATCCTGAAGCATACTACTGCACTCTAGGAATAATAACCGGCGGGACAGGCGCGCCATACCCCGAATGTACAACAACCGACAATACCAACGATAAGCCTCCTAATAAAGGAGCTTCTCAACAACACCATCCTAAGAGCGAGGATCAAGAATCAGACTTACTCACTGCGGATGAACGCACTTCCCAAGGAGGTCGATAACATGTACCAAATATGTGAAACTGAAAGATCAGAATGAAATCATAAGTCTATAATAAAACCGAGACAGTATGATAACTCAAATAACGACACAAAGGCCTTACTAACAATGAGAGTAATCAAAAGTATGGGTAGCAAATCCACGGAAACAGGTGGTATAACGATCTTGGGGATTTACCCCTCATTTATACTCTTACCCTGAAGCAGGTGGTATAACGATCTTGGGGATCTACCCCTCAGATATACTCTTACCCTGAAGAAGGTGGTAAAGCAGGTGGTATAACGATCTTGGGGAGCTACCCTGAAGAAGGTGGTATGACGATCTTGGGGCTTGCCCCTCATTCATACTCTTACCCTGGAGAAGGTGGTATAACGATCTTGGGGCTTGCCTCTCATTTATACTCTTACCCTAGCTCAAACGGTCATCATACATAACATAAGCCCTACCGGCTTATCATACATAACATAAGCACTACCGGCTTATCATACAATAAATAAGCAAGTTAAGAAATCCCCCTAACCTTTTATTAGTCTTATTCATATACACTCTCATTTTGGTTTACTTAAGGCACTAACATGACATTATAAATCCGGGAGTTTAACCCAAAGTACTACGTACTTCTATTCTTTTAAAATGACTCATTTTCAAATAAAACTTCCAAGATACTAATAATCGTAGTATCAAGTCATAACTCCATTTTAAGACAAGTGACAATACCTTTTTAGAAAATACATTTTCGGGCTTCTAAATCAAGTGACTTCTTTCTTTTAAAACCTTAAACAATTGATGCCTTTAAATCAATTTGCCTTTCGTTATTTCAAGTCATTTAACATACTTAAATTACTTAGAGTAAACCACTCTTTTTATCTTTCCATAAAGCTATTATAACCAACTTCCCATAAAGCCGTTATACTAGCTTTATACATTAGCAACTTACATACTTCTTTATAACCAAGAGACCTAAACTTTCCAACAAAACAAGTATCAATAATACTTTCAACATACTTAAAGTCTCTTAACTTTTGAAAACCAAGATATCCTTAATATTTAAACAAGTGAGTTAACTCCCTAACTCAATCAATTTGGACATTCTTAAAATAAGCCAAGGATATCAAATGGACCTAGATTGTCAAAATCTTGTACGTCTACCGTACTATACATTTACAACTTATTCATGCTCAAGAGATAAGAAAGTTCCACATACCTCTTCGGTTTAATCCACTTGCTAAGTCCAATTCGCGTCGTAGTATGTCAACCTATAATGACCATAGTACGCCTATTAACTTCTTACTTCAAACGTAGAATATTCCAAGTGCAAAGTCACTAAATTCTACGGAAAATCTGGACAAAGACTTCCTTTGTTTCTACATACTTTGCCACCTTTTTCAAGACCGAATTCAATAACCAAACACGCCACATTTAAGGCTCAACAAAGTAGTTAACAATAGGGGATTACACGCCTATAAGACGTGTAAAATTCCGCCCCACAATTGATATCACACAAGTCCAAAATACAATGTCCATTCGGCAAATTAGGGACAACAATACAAATTCGTTTCCAATCCCTTTTCAATCCAAGTGGTTTAATATAACATGTTATCTAGCCACAATTGATTATAACTACTACAATCCTCAAGTAGGTAAACATGCGACGATTTTAATTATCGACCAATTTGTATTTCAATTTCAAATGGCTTACCATGTCATTTTCGGATTTGAGCTTCCAAATTTCCATAACACTTATCAATCTTCATAACACATATCACATGATCATTTCTAACTTATAATAACATGGAATCTTCAATTACAAAAGTAAGACGAAGATTATACCTCATTTAGCCCAAAAATGCTCCAAGATTACAAGTCGATCCTTAGCAACTTTAGCTCATCTTTTTGAAATTCTTCTTCCCGCTAAAATCATCTCTACTAATCCCCTACAAGCTTGCCAACATATTTCCTTCTTGTTGCATTTCCAAAAATCTCATTTAGGCCTAGGGTTTTAACCATTTGAGAGAGAAGAGAAGAGAAGAGAAGAGAAGAGAAGATTTGGGTGAAGTCTTGCAAATGATTTAAATCTAGCAAGACATGTCTTATATAGCCTTTATCTTGTTCCACAAGTTGGGGGGACACTTGTCACCCACCCAGGGGTCCTTTACAACAAATATCTTCAATTTTTACCCTATTTCCATAAAAATCCCGCAGCCGCCTCAGCGGCCAGCCAGCCGCGCGCTGCACTTCGGCAATTTCAGCTTTCCGCGCTCGCGCGCTGCACTGTGCCGCGCGACCGACCTGTCTGCTCACACCGATATTGTAACGTCCATAACTTTCTACTCCGATGTCCTATTGACGAGCGGTTTGTTGCGTTGGAAACTAGACTCAATGAAATTCATATTAGGATTTTGAAACACCTAAAAACCTGTTATACCCCATATTTCCAGAGTATGTACGTAAGGACGTACGTACAAAAGTTTTAGCCTTAAAGTTAGGCATAGGACGAAATTGGTGCACAACCCACTAAAAGAACCGTTTTCTGATGAAACGTCTTCCAAAGTTTGCGTAGGGAAAATTACGGCTATGTCATTTAAAATTTTTGCGGATTTTTCCGAGAGATGAAATATTTTGGACCAACGAGAGGGTGACACTTGTCACCCTCATATGGACGGCAAAGAGGGCTTGGATGGCACGATTTTGGGGCTTGTTTTGTGGCCTAAAACTTGGGTCAATGTTTGTGAGGGATTTGTGGAGTAGGATAGGGTGCACTTGTGCAAATCTCCACCTTACACTTGCCTACCACTTGGCTTCATCTTGGCCATTGGTTGGCCTATAAATACCCCTTTAGTTGATGAGTTATTTCATCCACACTTAGACATTTTCCAAGTCTTGAAACCCCTCTCCCCCTTTGAGAGTTCTCGTCCACAGCACCCCTCCCCCTTTGTAGTGTTCTAGCCGAGACTACCCCCCCCCCCCTACCTAAAGTTGTTCTCGTAAAATACCCCCCCCTCTTGGTAGAAAATACTCTCCAAGTATTGTTACTATACCAAAATACCTTAGCCTTATACCTTGTAGTATTCCAAAGATACCTCTATACGTAGAGCCCGAAAATACTACCTTATGTCCTTTTTGTCTCAAAAACGAAACCCTAAGGAAAACCTTCATAGTCGGTTGAAGTGTTAAGTAGAAGCGAGAACTTCTAAGGGTTGTTTGGAGCGGTTGAGCGCCTGCAGTAGGAGCTAAACGTTGCTCAGGATCGACATTTAATCTTGGATAATTTTGGGCTTATCGAGGTAATTATCTTGTCCCCCTTTTTTTTTAATTAGAGTTTACACACTGTTGAAGTATAAGAATTAAGTATAAGTTATATACAAGGAAGGTATATAAGAAGAGATTTGAAATGTACTTACATATGACTGTATTTACAGTAGACTTGTGAAGTTTGACGGGTAGGGAAGTGCTGCCCAATTTTCTGTAGAATCTTGTATCTAGATTTATTCTACCGAGTAGTCTAGACATTGATAGACTTGTATAACCGTTATAGGTTGAAGTACTGCGAGTAGCGTAGTCTACTCAAAGGGTGGAAAAGGCTAGCAGGATTACATTACTTTGGAGCTATTTGCTAATAGTCGATAAATCGTCGCGAGGTATGTGATTCTTCCTATCCTCTTGAGCATGATATTTTAAAAGAATATATATATAGTACGGTAGACGTACGTGTGTTAACTGAACGTAGTTTTACGGCAATGTCTTTTGACTTAAGCCTGAATAATAAGAATCTTAAAGTATTTCAAAAGAGTTAAGAAACCTTTTTGAAAGAAGAGTAACACTTGGTTTTAAAAGTTTTAAAAGCTTAAGAGTTATACTAGCTTTATGAGAAGTTAGGTATAACGACTTAAGAGAGATAAAAGAATGGTTTATTGATTTTAGAAGTTAAGAGACTTGATCTTAAAAGATAAGAGACTTGACTTATTTTGAATTAACATGAATTATTGTTAAAAAGTGTGAAACCTCATTCGTGAGTAATGAGTACTTGGTTTTTAAAAGGAATCATATTTTACTGATTTCGAAATCGAATAAGTATCGAACGAACCACGCAGTTAATAAAGGGAAATGTATTGACTAATAAAGTATTATTAAAACCAGAGAAACCTCCATCCGCATGTAAGCTAAGATGAGACAAAATGATATTACATTTCCTAGATCATGGCTGCTTTAATAAGATTGATTATGAACAAGAATAACCTACTCACATATAAGGCATATGTTTCTCAAATTATTTAAAAGAGAATTATATTCTTAAGTGATTAAGACTATGAACTACGAAACCTTTCTAAAATAAGACACTTAAGTACTTGAAATTAGGCAAACTTGAACTTATGGAAAAGAATGTTGTTACTTGATGGTGAAAAGGAAAGTGTTTTGGTTTACCTAAAAATGTGAGTCACTCTATTTTAATACTACGGGTATCGGGTGACCTTTATAAAAGAAATGAATCTTTTAAAAAAAGAATTTAACGTACGTAATACTTTGGGGTCAGAACCTGGACTTTGGCATAAAATAACCTTGAGTTGTGTATAACTTGCCTATGTTTGCGCTTGATAGCCTTGTTGTGCAAGCATCGTATTTCTATACCACCGCGTCTCGATGGAGGGCCGCTGATTTGTTATGAACGATTCTTCACCGAGTCTCATGAGATGGGGCGACACGATTCCATCCGATTCTTCACCGAGTCCCATGAGATGGGTCGACACGTATTCCATCCGATTCTTCACCGAGTCCCACGAGATGGGCCGACACGATTTCATCCGATTCTTTACCGAGTCCCACGAGATGGGCCGACACGATTTCATCCGATTCTTTACCGAGTCTAATGGGATGGGCCGGGACATGTATTCCATACTTCACCGAGTCCCACAGGATGGGTCGGGACATGTACACCACACGAGTCCACCTCTATCCACATGGGATGAGCCGAGACATGTTGTACGTATAATACGGTTTATATCCGCATCGCCAGCGGCGGCGAGCTCCACGCATGATGGATGACTTGAGGCGCGAGTCCCCGACTTGATGGATCGCTTATGTTATGAACTGTAGTTTGGTTATCTTACATGTCTCCTGTTTTATATAGACTGTTATGATTTCATTTACTGATTTTTCGCCACATACTTGGTACTGTTGAGATCGACTTCTGGGCCGCGTTCATGTCGCAGTATAGGTACATCGGCCAGGATCCTCGCCATAGGATCACGCAGCAAGATTGGGAAGCCCTGCTCTCCGGAGGCTTATCTTTTGGTATGTTACCCTGAGTCTGTAGGTTCTTATGCATTCAGGGGTATGGCGGGGCCCTGTCCCGTCATAGTTGTTGTTGTAAAACTCTTAGAGGTCTGTAGTACTGTTGTGGGCAGAGTTGTAAAAAGGATAACTGTTCGGGTTTTTATGTATATATATACAGAAGGCAACTGTTTTGGTTGGCCTGTTTATTTATCATATCTCTTGTTTCATGTTTATGTTTTATTTCCGCTGATTTTCTCTGATGTTGTATCACTAAGGTGCCCGGGGTAAGGCACCAGTCACGGGCCCGGGTTCGGGTCGTGACAAAAGTGGTATCAGAGCAGTTAATCCTCGGAAAGTGTCTACGCATCGTATCTAGCGAGTCTTGATTATCGTGTTGTGCACCACACCAATAATCGAGGCTATAAGATATTTAGGATTGGTTTCATTCTTCTCATTCCGAGATCGTGCCTTGTAGAGTGGTGATAAGTTGGACCCTCCGACGTATTCCTTTCCTTTACCGCTATGCCTCCGCGTAAGGCAACCCGGCCCTGATGGCAAGGCAGCCGAGGAGTCGCGAGTAGAGCACGGAGGTTACTGTGGCGCAGGCCCGCCGTTACCCGAGATAGTGCTTCGTGACGACGAAGTTTTGCGACGCCGCCAAGACCAAAGAAGCTTTAGAGTCGCAGCAGTGGGCCGAGACTACAAGACTGAGCCTCCACCCCACACCGGAGCAGATGAGACGGGCATGAGATGGCGCCATCGCCGTGGTCGTACGATATGAGGATAGGCCGATGCAGCAGCTAGCCCCGAGAGCACCCGTAGTTCACCCCGAGCGCATACGAGACTACGGACTTTCTCGAGTTGTAGCCCGCCAGTTGTTCTATGGATCGAGCCGAGGATGAACTCGTGAGTTTATCCGACAAACACGATCATGAGAGTGATCGAGCCTCGCAGGCGTAGTCGGTGGTATTGGGTTCGTGATCACCGCGTGATACCGCAATGATCGTTTGATTCGCGAGCCGCCCCGGAGAGCATGCACTTCCACCGTACGGACGAAGTTCTCGGCGGCATTTCTTGCACATTTCTTGCCCTCACTGATGGCGAGGGCTCGCCGCAATTTTTGACGCTGAGGCGACGCGGACGGTTAGAGAGTACAATGTGAGTTCGACTCATTAGCCTCGTATGTCCCCAATCAGAGTAGCCGATATGGAGGACAGAGTACACCGCTACGCCACCGGCAAGATGATTACCGCGAGGCTTGTTCGGTGTAGCTCTTCACCGCATGGACATTGCCCGTGACGCAGCTCATGCACTCAGGATGTGAGGCACGAGAGGTCGACGGAATGACCGGATCACCGTAAGAGGGCTGCAATAAAGCAGGTCCTTGGTAACTTTCGAGGCAGCCGCCAGAAGCAGACTAGTTATGTACCTCCTCCAGCAGAGTGGTCCTACACGCCTTCGTGACGCTCGGTATTCGAGCCGGTCGTGGCTCTGTGGCTTCGTTCACTGTGCATACGGGTTCTAGCCACCGGATTCATGTTTCTCGGCAGGCACGATGGCGACGCCATTCCGGAATGTCGCTTTTTATCGCGCTTGTTTTTCCGCGCCGCCGTGGCCATATGACGAGAAACCGCCCTAATAGGAAGGATGCAGCGTAATGACTCACCACCGGTCGGGCGTGTTCATCGCCTTCTATAGCTATGCAACCGCAGGCAAGATTACGGTTAGAGCGACGGGCGGAAAATGAAGGTTGATACACGATATTCTTACCCTCTGAGACTAGTATGCGTTGATGATATGATGATGTGCTAAGTATTATGTTCAGATAACATTATGTTAAATTGTGATTTAAAGGCCTGGTTAGTAAAGGGTAAAGTTGGGTACCTAGAAATTGTGGGCCTTAGAATATTATACGCGGAGACCTTAGATGCAAGGCCGTCCTGAGTAAAAGATTTTGTTTACAATTGACCTTTGTCGGAGTGCATAGTATACGTGGGGTATACTTGTGTGATAAGTCCTCGAGCGGTGTGAAATGAAAGAGGTAGTTGAGCTAAGAAGACCACTAGGTTTTCGTGAATTTGATTAGCGAGATTGTTCCGATCGGGAACAAGAGTTTTTGCGTGATAGCGGTCGGGTCATGGACCGACGCGGTCAACCCGCGCCCGTATTGTGGTGGGGGTCGGTTAGAGGTGGTCCCGCTGTGGTAGGGTCACGAGGGTGTTAGCCCAAGTTTAGTTAACCATCGACGAGTTCGTGGATGCGTTCGACCGCAGGTCGGCCGATGAGGTCAGCCTCTTGTCTTCAACAGATCGTACTCGGCAGAGGTTACGCGAGATGTTATATCGAAGGTTGTAAGGCTGCACGAGGTGCCTACTTTCACCTTATGACAGCAAGTGGAGCCTGTGTTACGCTTATTTCTTTTCTCGAAGTTTTACCAGCAGGTTAGGAACTCAAAGTGAGTCTCAAGACGCATTCGCCTAGGCCGTGTTTGGATTTCGTGGTAGCCGTGAGGATTGTTGTCTCCTATTGAGGAAATGTTTTATAGCTACCATTTCGAGATTCGATGTCGCCTATGAATGCCTTGTAGGCTGTAGTGTAGGTTTCCGCCGATTGGTTCGATGTTAAAGGCGTTCAGATAGTTGGTCCGCATTTGATCCAGCAGACGTGGATAAGCGGTTTATCCGTAAGAGGTTATTTGCACTGTAGCAATGTAAGTCGTATGGATAATCGCGCCGACACTTGAGTTCAGCCGTGGGTCTTCAAGGTATCACCCTGGCGGCGTGATGAGATTTTGAAACCAGCAATAAACAGAATGCCGTAAGTTTATTAGGAAGAGTTCGAGCATACGGCGAGGGTAAGCAGAGTATCTTTTAGACTGGGTGGAAGCTTGTGTGAGGTCGAGGTGATTCCTCGTGGATTTGGATTTAAGTTTTACAGATGTTATTTTTTGTGGCCATGTGTGGCATTGGCAACTTGTTTAAGTTAAAGAGAACTTTATCGTTATCCGCCTGGAAGAAACATTCGACGAACGTTTCTACGAGGGGAGAATGTTATACCCCGTGATTTGCAGTATGTACGTAAGGACGTGCGACAAAAGTTTTAGCCTTAAAGTTAGGCATAGGACGAAATTGGTGCACAACCCACTAAAAGAACCGCTTTCCGACTAAACGCCTTCCAAACTTTGCGTAGGAAAATTACGGCTATGTCATTTAAAAGTTTTGCGGATTTTTCCGAGAGATGAAATATTTTGGACCAACGAGAGGGTGACACTTGTCACCCTCATATGGATGGCAAAGAGGGCTTGGATGGCACGATTTTGGGGCTTGTTTTGTGGCCTAAAACTTGGGTCAATGTTTGTGAGGGATTCATGAGTAGATAGGTGCACTTGTGCAAATCTCCACCTTACACTTGCCTACCACTGCTTCATCTCGCCATTGGTTGGCCTATAAATACCCCTTCAGTTGATGAGTTATTTCATCCACACTTAGACATTTTCCAAGTCTTGAAACCCCTCCCCTTTGAGAGTTCTCACCCACAAAGACTCCTCCCCTTTGTTGTTCTAGCCGAGACTACCCCCTACCTAAAGTTGTTCTCGTAAATACCCCTCTTGGTAGAAAATACTCTCCAAGTATTGTTACTATACCAAAATACCTTAGCCTTATACCTTGTAGTATTCCAAAGATACATCTATACGTAGAGCCCGGAAATACTACCTTATGTCCTTTTTGTCTCAAAAATGAAACCCTAAGGAAAACCTTCATAGTCGGTTGAAATGTTAAGTAGAAGTTGCGTAGAACTTCTAAGGGTTGTTTGGAGCAGTCGAGCGCCTGCAGTAGGAGCTAAACGTTGCTCAGATCGACATTTAATCTTGGATAATTTTGGGCTTATCGAGGTAAATATCTTGTCTTTTTTTTTAATTGTAGTTTACACAATCGCAAGTATAAGAATTAAGTATAAGTTATATATACAAGGTGTTATACCCGTATTTCCGCAGTATGTACGTAGTGAATACGCATAAAAGGTTAGCCTTAAAAGTTAGGCTCGACGAAAATTATCACAACTCACAAAACGATTGGTTTTCCGACAAACGCTTTCCACGCCTTTCATAGGATAAATTCGCCATGTCATTTCTTATTTTTATGATTTTTCCGGAGACGAACACTTTGGACTAATGAGAGGCGACACTTTCCACCCTCTCATTGGTGGACTTGTCACGCAATAGGTCGCATTGGATGACAACTTGTCATAAAGTCGATAGATATTTTGTGTGCAAGTTGGCAGGTACACTTGCCCTAATCTTGACCTTACACTTGCCTAGCACTTGGCTAAATCTTGGCCATTGGTTGGCCATGTCTTGACCTATAAATACCCTCTTGAGATGAAGAGTTCTTCATCCACTAAAGCTTTCAAGTCTTGAAAATCCTCCTCTCCCTGTGAGCAATTCGGCCCAAACACCCTCCCCTTTGAGTGAAGTTTTGGCCGAGGCCCTTCCCTCTAGCCTAGCCTAAACCTACCCCTCCCTTAGGTGGGAAAGTTGCCTTCTAGTATTGTTATAATGCCCAATTTAACCTAGCCCAAATTCCTTAGTACTTAGTAGAAGTTGTGGGAAACTTCTAAGGATTCTGGAGTGCCTTGAGCTTTGGATTGTGAGCTAAACCTCGCTCAGATCGACTTTTACTTGGATATTATTGGGCTTATCGAGGTATATAATCCTAACCCTCTTTGTAATTGTAGAGAATGCATACCTGTATATTGAAATAAGTATAAATACTTAGGAGGTTATTAAGAATAGAATTGAATCGTAACACCTTAAGGGTATAAAAGAAGATTATACGAACTGCATTTTTACATGTGATCTGCTTTCACGAGACTTATATAGCTCACCGTAGGGTTGCATGCCCGACTTTCCGTAGAATCGAGGACCCTCTGCTTAGAACGACCTGGAATAGTTCAGACTTTGATAGATGTCCGTGACTATTATAGTCGATTCTCTCTGCGACATACCGACTTGGCGTGGATTTCACGAAGGTATGTGATTCTTCCTATACTCTCGAGCATGATATTTTAAGTATATATAGTACGCAGACGACATATTATAATCGCAATGTCTTTTGACTTAAGCCCAATAATAAGAACCTCAAGTATGTCAAAAGAATAATGAATCATTTTTAATGTAAGAGTAATATTTGGTTCTAAACAAAAAGCTAAGAGTTATACTTCAGCTTTACGGGAAGTTAGGTATAATAACTTAAGAATGATAAAAGGAACTGCTTACTTGTTTGTTTATAAAAGCCTCAGATTGATTTCTAAGTGTAGTAAGATTGGTTGATAGGTAGACATACTATGATACCGCATGGTTAATTGGCTTGTAATGTCGTGAAAGGGTCATTCTTTGCGGCTTACGCTGCTAACCTGAAGTCCGTTGATCGTTATCAGATCACCTACCCTCGACTTGTTATACCGAGGGCTTTCCACTCGGGACGCGTCTATACGCCTACGCGGTCATGACTACGCGAGTCGCGGCATGCTCCAGATTGATCATTCGGCGATTAGCCCACGCGGGATGCCCATGCGGTCCATGGACTACGCGGTTTGAGGCTACGCGGATCGCGAAGTCCGGGGAGGGTACCGGTTAGCTACTCGACGCGGGAATACCTCATGCGGTCCTGTGCGGACCTATGCGGATCGCGAAGTCCAGACTAGGCACGCATGATACTACGGGCGGTCAGCCTTGCTTCGATCATTCGCGCCCAGACTAGACTGATACGCTTTTCCTATTATCGTTATTATCAGGATGCGGCACTATGTGCAATTGAATCAATGTATTTGTGAAAAGGTTTTAAATACTTTAATTTCATTTAAAGTACTTTATAGTTTCACATACTTGGTACCGCAGATCGACCTCTTCGGGCCAAGTGCTCATGCCGCAGTTCTGTGAGGAAAGCAGTGCTAGATCCACATCCTTAGATCTCTACGCTGGTGTTAGGGAGCTCCACTCTCTCCGAGGCTCTACTTTAAATGATCTCCCAATGTAGATAGTTTTGTACAGACAGGTAAGAGTGGCGGGCCCCGTCCCGCCATAGTTGTTATTTCAGAGGTCCAGAGTCCCGCAGACATTGGGATGTAATCGCAAAAACTTGGTTTATGATATACGCCGAAGGCAATCTTTTCATCGATAAAATGTTCTAGTTATATCATGTTTCATGTCTTGCTTTATATTCCGATTGTTCTCTCGATGTGATGACTACTGGGTGCCCTGGGCACTACCACGCCCCGAACGGGTCGTGACAAAAGTGGTATCGTGAGCGCATCCTCGAAAGTGTCTACAGACTGCATCTAGTTCTTGATTATCGCTGTCAGGCACCACACCAATAATCGTGAGGCTATAGGATATTTAGGATCGGGTTTTCATTCTTTTTACAGCTTATGATTTGCTTCATCAGATCTACTTTTCCTGCTCCATATTCTGCACTGTTAGATCGACTTCTTCTCGGGCCATCGCGCTCATGTCCGCTAGTTAGGTAATAATGTACAGGATCCGCGAGATTGCCAGATCCCCGTCTTCAAAGATTTGCAGACGTGCCCAATGTTCCGTGAGTTGTCATGGCTATGTATATTCGTGGTACCATGCAAATCCTTGTCCCGCCATGCATTTGCTGAAATCTTATGTCCGTATTCATCCGCGTCGACTCGTTGGGGAAGTTGTTCGACATTGTTACAACAGAAGTAGGATTCTTTCTTGTGTAATTTTACGTTATGGCAATGACGTTCCGGCCAGCCTTAGTTTTTTTTAAAAAAAGAGTGTTAGTTTATCTTCCGCGCTTATTACGCGTTACAGATGATTATAAGTGGTGCTCGTGTAGGGCACTGGGCCGCGTCTCGGTTTCCGTCGCGAGCGCCAAAGCGTGGGCCCGCAATGCAGTACAAAACGCCGTGACTCGCAGATCACGGGTAGCAAATCCATGGAATTCGTAGAACCCGTGACTTTACCCCGTAATAATAACATATAACCAGCACAACCTAGCTTTATCATATATAAATAAGCACTCACGCTTATCATACATATAAAAATAAGCGCCACCGCTTATCACGGCAACATAACATGCTGATCATACGCTTATCATACAAGTAATACAAGCAAGTTAAGAAATCCCCTCAACTTCTTATTAAATCTTATTCATATACACTCTCATTTTAGTTTACATTTAAGGCACTAATACATGTCATTATAAAAAAATCCGAATTTAACCCAAAGTGCTACGATTTACTCTCTTTTAAACGACTTTTTCATATAAAACTTCCAAGATACTAATAACTCAGAAGTATCAAGTCTATAGCCTACTTTTCAAGACAAGTCACAATACCATTTAGAAATATACATTTATAGGTTTCTAAATCGTGACTTCTTTCTTTTTAAAACCCTAAGTAACTGATGCCTTTCAAATCAATTTCCGTTTTCATTATTTCGCAAGTCATTTGTCATTATTTACATTACTTGTAGTAAACCACTCTCTATTAAACTCCTTCCATAAAGCTATTGTTACAACTTCCCATAAAGCCGTTATACTACTTTCTTTATACTTTAGAAACTTACATTCTTCTTTATAACCAAGAGATCAGTATAACTTTTCAAACAAAAACAAAGATCATATACTTTCAAAATACTTTAAGTTTCTTAACTTTTAGAAACTAAGATATCCTTAATATTTTAAACAAATGTTTGTTAATTCCCTAACTCAACCAATTTGGACATTCTCAAAATAAGCTCAAGGATATCAATAAATGAATCCAGATTCTTGCTTCAAAACCTCAGACGCCTACCGCATCTATATATTTACAACTATCTGTATGCTCAGCAGGATGCGGAAAATTCCACATACCTCTTCTGTTCAATCCAATTTTCATAAGTCCAATTACCACGTAGTATGTCAACCCATAATGACTCATAATACGCCTATTAACTTCTAGCGCTCAAACGAGAATATTCCAAGTGCAAAGTCACTAAATTCTACTAAAATCTGACAAAGCACTTCCTTTGTTTATATATTTTTCCACCTTTTTTCTGGGCGTCCGGAATCAATAACCAAACACCACATTTAAGTGCCCAACAATTCAATACAGTGATTACACGCCTACCAGTGACGCAAAAATTGCCAGCCCCACAATTGATATCAAACTAGTCCAAACGACATAAATGCTATTTCGCCAAAAGGTAATACAACATATCTTCCTTTCCAATTCCTTTTTCAATACAAGTCATTAGTGGCAATATGTTATAAAGCCAATCGATTATAACAACTATAATTTCAAGAGATAACATGCGACGAGAAGTTATCGACCAAATTGTATTTCAATTTCAAATGGCTCAACATACTACTGGATTTTAGGCTTCAAATATCCATAACACTTATCAATATTTAATACATAAAACTTCACGTTAGTCAACAAAAGTTAATACAGGTAATCTTATAACACTTAAGTAGAACAACATTGTTAATTTTAGCGAGCCTTAATCCACTTTCAAGATCCAAAGCCCCTAGCAACTTGTGAGTCCCTCCTCGACACTCCAATCCGCCACTCAAGCCCTTAGAAGATCACAACAACTTCTCTTTAAGTTCCTTAATCCAAACCTAGGAAAGTGACTAGGTTTTCACTCTCATGTATCAATACGAAACGCTAATTTTCCGAATCTTTCTATTGAGATACCCTTACAATAATTCTTAGAACCTTGGTTTAAACAGGAGATTATTGACAACAAATGTAATTTGTGGTCTTGCAAAATTTCTCAAACCCAGAGCTCCTCTTTGCTCTTCAACTTTCTAATTTTTCTTAAGTTATTCGGCATTGCCTCGTACAAGTGGATTACCATATAACCAAACCGGGAGGGTTAAGATTAGAACACTCGAGACCGATGAAATTTATTTTAATAAAAGATCTAAATAATCGCTCTTGATTTATCAAATAACTCGCTCAGCCTAAAGACTGCTCATCTTAAAGATGTCAACTGACTACCTATCCATGTCCATTTCGTCCACATCACTAAGCGGGCGACACGTGTCGCCTCCCGTTCGCCGCGAATACTCGCTTTTCCGACATTTCCATAATTCCGCAAATTTACTAGTCCCAAATCTTAACATTTTGAAGTTTTACGACGTCGGTAAAATACGCCCCGAATTACTGGTGTAACATTCTTCCTTAAAACATCTGGCCCCGAATGCCTTCGTAGTCAATCTTATAGTAATGACATAGTCTCCTTTTACAACCCCTACATACCAATAATGCCACACATGGCCACATAACAATACTTTATACCAAAACGTCAACCAACCTGCCATTACGATCACCGTGATAAGACTTCTCGCGACTGGCGCCGCACAGACTCCGATGTTTCACCTATCCACACCGAATCAAGCCTCGCCAACTAACTGCACTACCAATGAGAACCAACCAATCGACAAACTCACACTTCCGCCTACAAAAACCTCTTCACACGCATCCGAACGTAAGAATGGTAGTCATTGCGGTGTTTAGAAACTCAACAAGAGGCAAGTACTTTTCCAAACTAATCAAATCAATAACACCGCCCGCAACTATTGTTATACCCCGTATTTAAAAGAGGATGTACGTAAGGGATCGCATTTTTGAGAAAATTTGAACTTGAGAAAGTTAAGGTTGGCCGAAATTTATTTCACACAACACCCGCTAGAGTCGTTTTTTTTTTGACTAAACGCTTTCACACTTTTGGGGAATTTCCGCTATGTCATTTTTAATTTTTATGATTTTTCCGAGAGGCAAACATTATGGACCAACAAGAGGGTGACACTTGTCACCCTCTCACTGGAACACCTCGGAAATTGTGTTGGCCGAAAGTGTGGCTTTGTGGTCGGAGGTTGGTAGGATATTTTTGTGTTAGTTGGCTAGTGTGCACTTGGCAAGATCTTGGCCCTACACTTGCTATGCACTTGGCAAGATCTTGGCCATGGTTGGCCTTGGCTTACACTATAAATACCCTCTTAGGATGACTTCTTCATCCATTCCAAATATTTCCTAAGTTGTTAAATCCTCCCTCTCCCCTCTTGTTTGACTCTCGTCCAAGAGCCCCTCCCTAGATAGGCCTTTATGGCCGAGCCTCCCTCTCCCTGGGGTGTGGCGTCAGTACCCCAGCCTAGTGTTTTCGTATAAATACCTCTCTCGTAGAAATACTCTCAAAAGTATTGTTATAATGCCCAAATTACTTAGCCATATACCTTGTTGTATTCTAAGGTTATACACATCTGAAAGCCTAAAATACTATTATACTTCCCACAATACAAAACCAAAACCCTAGAAAAATCTCCATAGTCCATTTGGAGTATTGTGTGTGAAGTTGGTTAGAACTTCTAAGGTGGTTTAGAAATGGTTGGGCGCCAGAGTCGAGCTAAACGATTGCCCAGATCGACTTTAAGCTAGATAATCATGGGCTTATCGAGGTAATTATCTTGTCCTCTATTGTAATTGGAAATTACATGTTGTTAGATTATATAGTTGAAGTATATCAGTATATAAAACTGAATGTAGTTATCGGCAATGTCTTTTGACTTAAGCTCGAATAAAACTTACGGCAATGTCTTGACTTAAGCCCGAATTTAAAGAAGAATACGAATCAGTAATTACATAGGCCGTATTACATGAGACTTATTGTAGTACTGTGGAGTAGAATTGTACCGTTAGGGTTAGATGATAACCCCCGTTTGGCTTGGCCAGGCCTCGATAGAGAGAGATTTACGCAATATGGGGGGAGGTGTCAGCTAAATTTCAGAGAAAGTTCTACGATGAGACCTAAATGTTAATAAAGCGCGTGGCCTTATAGCGAAGTACTACGTGTGCGCGATCTGCTTGGCTTAAGGAGTAGCGACGGTTGAGCGTTTTGCTATTAGTCGATACTGCGTCGTGAGGTATGTGAACCTCTTCCTATCTCTTCTAGCATGATATGTGTGAACTATGTAGTGCGGAGACGATATGTGCTAAATGTATTTGATTGATTTAAAACATAAAGTGTTATAACGGCTTTATGGGAAAAGTCGTTATAACGCTTTACGTTAAAAGAAAATACACGTGGTTTTAAAAGGTAATCGATTTGAACTATAAGCGCTTGTTATGTGTTAATAAAGAACTTGAAGTATTTCAAAAGATTTTTGAATCATTTTGAAAGAAGAAGTAATACTTGGTTTGTGAAAGCTTAAGAGTTATACTAGCTTTATGGGAAGTTAGGTATAACGGCTTAAGAATGTTTTACGATTTGAATCGAACGTGTATCGACATACCCTCGGCGTTAATAAAAAGGAAATGCTTTTGACTAATTAAGTATTATTAAAACCAAGAGAGACTTCCATCCGCATAAGCTAGATGAGACAAAATGATATTTCCTAGATCATGGCACATTCATAATAAGATTGTTATAAACAAGAATATCCTACTCACATATGAGACTTATGTTTTTCAGATAGTTTTAAGGAGAATTATATTCTCAACCGAATAAGACTATGAACTACTAAACCTTTTTCTAAAATGAGAAACTTGAGCATTCGAAATTAGGCAAACTTGAGCGTTTGGAAAATAAGGTTGTTACTTGATTTTACAAAGGAAAGCATTTTGGTTTACTTAACAATGTTAGTCACTCTATTTTTATACTACGGTATCGGGTGACCTTTGTAAAAGAAATGGATCTTAAAAAGGAATTTAACGGACGTAGTACTTTAAGGTTAAAATCGGGACTTTGATATAAAATGAAAGTACCTTGAGTCGTGTGTAACTTGCTTATACTTGTTGTTATGAAACTTGACCATGTTACGTGTGATAGCCTTGTTGTGTAAGTATTGTATTTCACTCGACTACATCGGGAATGTATTTCATCCGAATGTATTTCACTTGAGGACGGGTTCATCCGGAATGTATTCAACTTGAGGACAGGTTCATCCGAATGTATTTCCACCACGGTTCATCCGAATGTATTTCACTCGACTACGGTTCATCCGAATGTATTTCACTTACTCACGGTTCATCCAGGAATGTATTTCACTTGAGGACCAAGTTCATCCGGAATGTATTCCAACGAGGACCGGTTCATCCGAATGTATTTCACTTGACTACCGTTCATCCGAATGTGTTCCACTCGACTACCGGTTCGTAGGATGAACCGAATGTATTCCACCCTTTTCTATATTGGGTCCATAAGATGGGCCGAGATCGATTATCGTATCACATGATTTGTACCTAGATCACGCGGTGAGGAAGCGAGTTCCACGTACGTGAGGGATGACTTTTAGGGCGTGAGTCCTCGACTTGATACGATCGCTTGTTGTAAATCGTAGTTTGGTTATCATCATGTCTCTCGCTTTATATGAGCGCTATGATTTCATTTACAAGATGTATTTTCGGGCCATACTCTGCACTGTCTTGACCTCATTCGAGGCCGCGTTCACGCCGCAGTTAGAGGTACACCCGCCGTTGATCCTCGCCTTAGGGTCACGTCAGCGTGTGAAGCTCCGTTCCTCGGAGGCTTATCATGGTATAGTCCTCGTTGTTGTAGGTGCTACATTCGTGGTATGGCGGGCCCCATCCGCCATCGTTGTCGTATCATTTCTTAGAGTGCAGCATCTTTGCAAGGCGTGGTTTGTAAAAAGGATTAAAATGTTCATTTGTAAAAGTTGTTATTTATATATGCCAAAGGCAAGTTTTCCTCGACATCGTTTTGTACTTCACTTGTTTCATGTATGTGTTTTATGTTCGCTGATTACTCGATGTTGTGTCACTAGGGTGCCCGGTAAGGCACGATCCACGCCCGGTTGGTCGTGACAAAAGTGGTATCAAGCGCTTAATCCTGAAAGTGTCTGACAAGTATCGATTCAGAAGTCTTGATTATCGCGGTGTTGTGCACCACATCAATAATCGCGAGGCTATAGGATATTTTAGATTGGTTTCTATTCTTCTCACTGAGATCGTGCCTTAGAGCCGTGTTGTAAGTTGGACCTCTAACGTATTTCTTTCCCACCGATATGCCTCCGCATTAGCAACCCGAGCCTGGAGGGCAAAGCGCCGAGGAGGCTGCGAGTAGAGTACGAGGGTGGCGAGGGCACAGCCCAATCATTACCTAGGGTAGTGCTTCATTCGGGATTTCTGCGACGTCACTAGCCCCGGCAGAGTTGCACGGCGGCGGCGGTCCTGCTGCGGCCATGATATATGAACCTTCGCCTAGGGACAGAGCATTTAGATTGCAAAGAGGCGACCCGTTGCTAGCTATAGATTTGGCTACCGAGAGTATACTGATGTACCGCGAGTCTTGAGGACTATCTAAAAGGGTTGTGCAAGAGTAATTCTTGATTTAGGCCGAGCACGGCTCGGTACGCTTATGCGCTGTGGCCGAGACGTAGAAATCGCATGTGTTAACGAAGGACACCGGAAGAGGCCGAGCAGCAAGGTCCTTTAGTAACTTTCGAGGCGAGTCACCTCACCAAGAGATCAGATTATGCACCTCCGCGGTCAGAGTGGTCTTCCACGAGTTCGTGACATTCGGGGTATCGCAGGAGTTGGTTAGAACTCCGAGCTTGGCTTCCGCTCACGATGAGGACGTCATCCCGAGAATGTCATCTTTTAGGTTGGTACTTGTTGTACCTATGACCGCTGTGGTCAGTGTCGAAGAGTGTCCTTGTAGGAGGACTTAGCCTTCGTGATCGATGGGTAGTCGCCACCTTCCTTATGCGCTCTGCAGGCGGGTTTGATTTGAACGATTAAGGAGTGCAAGCGGTAGATATAGATATATCTTTAACCCTCTAGAGATCGATATGTGATAAGGTGAGTATACCTTAGGTGCTATGTTCGATAGCGGTGTTAGTTGTGATTTGAAATCATGGTTGTTTAGCCGAGTAAGATTTTGGGGATAGAGAAGGCGCGAGCCTTAGAGCTTTTACGTAGAGACCTTGAGGTGAGGCCATCTCGAGAAAAGGTGTAGTGTTATGTTTGACCCTTATCGAGTGCATAGTGCCACGTGAGTTATGGTTGGGATAGGTCCCTAGTAGTGTGGAATGAAAGGGGGGCGTTGAGCTAAGAAGACCGCCAGGTTTTCGTAACGTGATTAGTGAGGCTGTTAGAATCGGGAACTAGTGTTGTGCTCGTTGACGGTCGGATTGAGGCCATGATGCGGGTCAACCCGCGCCTGTTTGGTTAGTGGGGTCAGTTTGGTGGTCCCGCCTGGTAGGGTCACGAGGTGTTAGGCCCATGTTCGATTAACGACGAAGTTCGTGGATCGTTCGGCCGGTGGTCGGTCGATGGGGGCAGCCCATGCGTGTTCTTCGTTCGACCGCTTACTCGGCTGTGTTGAGTTATCGAAGGGTTGAAAGGCTGCACGGGTGCCTACCTTTACCTTATGTCAGACAGTGAAGCCCAGTTGTGGCTATTTTCGTTTTCTAAAAGTTTACCAGGCAGGGTTAAGAACTCAGGTGAGTCTCAGAATCGCATTCGCCTCGCCGGCGGTCGTGATTTCGTGTAGTTGTGAGGATTGTTGTCTCTGTGGAGGTAGTGTTTGATCTACCATTTCGGTGTTCGGATATCACCTTATGAAGCCTTGTAGGCGGAAGTGTAAGTTGGGCCGATTGGTTCGAGGTTGGCGTTCGCATTGGTTCAGCTTGTTCCGGCGATTGTGGATAGTGAAAGCTTGTCTAGAAGAAGTTACGGCATTTCGGGAATTGTGCGGATAATCGGTGGCGACGCCAGAGTTCGAGTTGACGGCCGATCTTCTTGAAAGTACCACCCTTTGGGTGTACGAGTTTTGGAAAACAGAGGGAACTTAGCCCGAGTTACTTTGGGCCTTTGTGAGTTCATGTGAAGGATAGGCCAGGTTGCCTATATGTTAGCATTTGCCGTCCGGCGTGGGAGGCAGTGCGTCCGGTCTTTCGTATTGTGATGTTCGGGGAAGTATCGGAGATCCATCCGCAGTGTTCCCACTTAATGATGACCACGTTAGAGATAGTAACCCGAGTTTTAGATATCGCCGTATCGTAATGTGGTAAGAGTTTGAGTGTACGACATCCTCCGATCGCGGCAGCCCGGTACCATTTGTTAGGTGCGTCGAGCAAGGCTCGCGACAAAGTGACAAAGTGGTATCTACGACGAGTAAAGAGAGAAGCGAGCATGTATGGCGGCATAGATGTGATCATTTCTTTTGTAGAGAGAAGGCACGGGCGAAGTATATTTTAGACCACGGAGAGAGTGGTTGTGGTGATGTTAGAGGTGTTTCCTCGGACTTGGATGGGTATTTGCGGTTGTTTCTATGGCCATGTGTGGCAAGGATTGTTCTCGTAAGTATAGTAGTGAAGTATATCTTTGGCGCGCGTTAGTTTTGAGACTTAGAAGGAACATTCGACGAATGTTTCTAAGGAGGGAGAATGTTATACCGTATTTCGGTATGCGTGGGACGACGTAGAAAATTTGAACTTGAGAAAGTGGCTTGGCCGAAATTTATTTGTGCACAACACCCGGTTAGAGTCGTTGACCTAAACGCTTTCCACGACTTTTGTAGGGAATTTCCGGCTATGTCATTTTTAATTTTTAGGATTTTTCCGAGAGGCGAAACATTATGGACCAACAAGAGGGTGACACTTGTCACCCTCTCATTGGAACACCTGGCGGAAATTGTGGTAGAAAGTGTGGCTTTGTGGTCAAGGGTTGGTAGGATATTTTGTGTTAGTTGGCTAGTGTGCACTTGGCAAGATCTTGCCCTACACTTGCTATGCACTTGGCAAGATCTTGGCCATTGGTTGGCCTGGCTTACACTATAAATACCCCCTCAGATGACTTCTTCATCCATTCCAAATATTTCCTAAGTGTTAAATCCCTCCTCTCCTCTTGTTTGACTCTCGTCCAAGAGCCCACTCCTAGATAGGCCTTTATGGCCGGTAGCCTCCCTCTCCCTGGGGTGGCCGTACCCCCCTAGCCTAGTGTTTTCGTATAAATACCCCTCTCTGGTAGAAATACTCTCAATAGTATTGTTATTATGCCCAAATTACCTTAGCCATATACCTTGTTGTATTCTAAGGTTATACCTATACTGAAAAGCCCGTAAAAATACTATTATACTTCCCACAATACAAAACCAAAACCCTAGGAAAATCTCCATAGTCCGTTGGAGTATTGTGTGTAAGTTGGTTAGAACTTCTAAGGGTGGTTTAGAGCGGGTTGAGCGCTCGAGTTGGAGCTAAACGATTGCCCGGGATCGACTTTAAGCTAGGATAATTATGGGCTTATCGAGGTAATTATCTTGTCCTCTATTGTAATTGGAAATTACATGTTGTTAGATTATATAGTTGAAGTATATCGTATATAAAACTGAGCGTAGTTATCGCAATGTCTTTTGACTTAAGCTGAATAAAACTTACAGCAATGTCTTGCGACTTAAGCCTGAATTTAAAGAAGAATCTGAATCGTAATTACATAGGATTCTGATGGAGACTTGTAGTAATCTTTGGAGTAGAATTGTACAGATTAGGTTAGATGTATAACCCCTGGTTGGCTTGGCCGGTCTCGATAGAGAGGAGATTTCTGCTATTGCGGGGGAGTGTTAGAAATTTCGTAGAAAGTTCTACGATGAGACCTAAATGTTAATAAGCGCTGTGGCCTTATAGGTGGAAGTACTACGTGTGGCGCGATCTGCTTGGCTTAAGGAGTAGCCGACGGTTGAGCGTTTTGCTATTAGTCGATACTGTCAGTGAGGTATGTGAACCTCTTCCTATCTCTTCTAGCATGATATGTGTGAACTATGTAATACGGTGAGCGTACATGTGCTAAATGTATTTGATTGATTTAAAACATAAAGTGTTATAACGGCTTTATGGGAAGTGGTTATAACGACTTTATGTTGGTAAGAAAATACACGTGGTTTTAAAAGGTAACTGATTTGAACTATAAGCGGCTTGTTATGTGTTAATAAAGAACTTGAAGTATTTCAAAAGATTTTGAATCATTTTGAAAGAAGAAGTAATACTTGGTTTGTGAAAGCTTAAGAGTTATACTAGCTTTATGGGAAGTTAGGTATAACGGCTTAAGAATGTTTTCTTGATTTGGAAATCGTAATGTGTATCGACATACCAACTGCTACGTTAATAAAAGGAAATGCTTTTGACTAATTAAGTATTATTAAAACCGGTGAGACTTCCATCCGCATGAAGCTAAGATGAGACAAAATGATATTTCCTAGATCATGGTCAGTAATAAGATTGTTATAAACAAGAATATCCTACTCACATACGACTTATGTTTTGAGATAGTTTTAAGGAGAATTATATTGTCAATAATAAGACTATGAACTACGAAACCTTTTTCTAAAATGAGAAACTTGAGCATTGAAATTAGGCAAACTTGAGCGTTTGGAAAATAAGGTTGTTACTTGATTTTTACAAAGGAAAGCATTTTGGTTTACTTAACAATGTTAGTCACTCTATTTTTATACTACGAATTATCGGGTGACCTTTGTAAAAGAAATGGATCTTAAAAGGAATTTAACTGACGTAGTACTTTAAGGTTAAAATCGGACTTTGATATAAAATGAAAGTACCTTGAGTCGTGTAACTTGCTTATACTTGTTGTTATGAAACTTGACCATATTACGTGTGATAGCCTTGTTGTGTAAGTATTGTATTTCACTCGACTCTAGGTTCATCCAGAATGTATTTCACTCGACACCGGTTCATCCAGAATGTATTTCACTCGACTCTGGTTCATCCGGGAATGTATTTCACTTGAGGACCGGTTCATCCGGGAATGTATTTCACTTGAGGACCGGTTCATCCGGGAATGTATTTCACTCGACTACCGGTTCATCCGGGAATGTATTTCACTCGACTACCGGTTCATCCGGGAATGTATTTCACTCGACTACCGGTTCATCCGGGAATGTATTTCACTTGAGGACCGGTTCATCCGGGAATGTATTCCACTTGAGGACCGGTTCATCCGGGAATGTATTTCACTTGACTACCGGTTCATCCGGGAATGTGTTCCACTCGACTACCGGTTCATGGGATGAACCGGGAATGTATTCCACCCTTTTCTATATTGGGTCCATAAGATGGGCCGAGATCTGTTATACGTATCACATGATTTGTACCTAGACTGCCGGCAGTGAGGAAGGAGTTCCACGGGCATGAGGGATGACTTTTAGGGCGTGAGTCACGACTTGACATTGCTGTTGTAGCGTAGTTTGGTTATCATACATGTCTCTCGCTTTATATGATCGCTATGATTTCATTTACGATGTATTTTCGCACATACTCTGTTGTCTTGACCTTCATTGGGCCGTTCATGCCGCAGTTGAGTACACCGCCGTTGATCCTCGCTCTTAGGGTCACGATTCAGCGTGGAAGCTCCGTTCCTCGAGGCTTATCATGGTATAGTCCCCTGTTGTAGAGTGCGTACATTCAGGGGTATGGCGGGGCCCTGTCCCGCCATTGTTGTCGTATCATTTCTTAGAGGTCTGTAGTACTGTTGTGGGCAGGGTTTGTAAAAAGGATTAAAATGTTCATTTGTAAAAGTTGTTATTTATATATGCCGAAAGGCAAGTTTTCTCGACATCGTTTGTACTTCACTTGTTTCATGTATGTGTTTTATGTTCCGATTACTGCGATGTTGTGTCACTAGGGTGCGGGGTAAGGCACGATCCACGGGCCGGTTGGTCGTGTGATCCGATGGTTACGTGGTGTATTGTGATCGTCGAGCATCGGGTTGGGATGATGTTGATGCAGCGGCGAGTTATAGCATACGCGTCCCGACACTTAAGATACACGAGAGGAACTACCCCACCCATGATTTGGGTGGCGTGTGATTCACGCTTTAAAGATGCGGAGGCACTATTTGTAATGGGTTCACGTGGATATTTATACAGACCACAAGAGCCTCCGGTATATCTTGACCAGGAGTGAACTTACGGCGAGCGGTGGTTAGAGTTGCTTAAGGATTATGGCGTCAATATCTGTACCACCGGGAAGGCCAATGTTGTGGCGGTCTCTTAGTCGTAGGTCGATGGGAGTCTATCGAGGTGCGGCAGAGGAGGGCATGGTTCGTGATTTGCATCGATTAGCGAGCCTTGGTGTCCGTTTGATTGATTCCGATAGCGATGGGGTTAGAGTTCGTGAGGTTGCCGAGTCTTCCATCGTCGGCGAGGTGAAGAGGCAACAGCTCGAGGATCCGTTTTGCACGTTATCGTGATCTGACTCTTCGTGAGGCAAGGGTCCTTTTGAGGTAGCACGATGAGGCGCTAAGGTTTGAGGGCAGGTTGTGTGTTCCGGATGTTTGAGGACTTGCGGAGTTCAGGGAAGCACACAAGCGCGTTACTCTATCCGTCCAAGGTCGACCAAGATGTACCACGACCTTAGATCCGTGTATGGTGGGATGGTTTGAAGAGGGACGTTGCGAGTTCGTAGCTCGATGCCCGTGTTGTCGCAGTGAAGGTAGAGCACCGAGGCACGGTGGTTTATTCTGAACGATAGAGATCCCGACACGGAAGTGGGAGGTGATCAACGTGGACTTCATCACGAGATTGCCTCGCACTCAAAGGAGACATGATTCTATATGGGTTATCGTCGGCGGTGAAGCAGCCCACTTTCTTCCGTCGGGGCGACTTTCTGGAGGATTATGCCGGACTTTACATCCGAGAGGTCGTCGATCGCATGAGTCCCTATTTCGATCATATCGCATGAGGAGCCCGATTTACGCTAACCGGAGGTCCTTCCAGGGGTTTAGGGGCGAGTGAGCACAGTCATCGCATTTCATCCACGCATGACGGACAGCAGAGCGCACTATCCGGACTCTTGAGATATCTGCGAGCCTGTGTTATTGACTTCAGAGGTAGGGAGGATCACTTGCGGGTAGAGTTCGCGTATAATAACGGCTACCACTCTAGCATTCGATGGCGCGTATGAGGCTTTGTATGGGAGGAAGTGCAGATCGCGATAGCATGGTTCGATGTGGGCGAGATGCGATTAGTGGGACCGGACTTGGCAGCAGCGATGGATAAGGTGAAGCTTATCCGAGGCGCTATTGGCGGCCGAGTCGGCGTATCACGGATCATCGGCGTCGACATCCGAGTTCGCATTGATGATTGGGTTTTCTGAAGGTGTCACCCATGAAGGGTGTGATGAGATTCGGAAGAAGGAAAACTTCACCAAGGTACATTGGGCGTTTGAATTGTCGGTGGTATCAGGTTGCCTATGAGTTGGATCTGCCGTCCGTCGGAGGCGATCATCCCAGATTTCACGTATCTACTTTGAGGAGATGTGTCGGGATCCATCTAGTGGTACACCCGATTGACGATGTCGGTGTGACCGAGGTTATCGTATGAGGAGATTCCCATAGCGATAGTCGATCGTCGGAGTTAGGCGTCATGACCGGGCGTAGCCAGTCAAAGTTTTGTGGCGAGCAGGCTTAGGAGGAGATGGCGTGGGAGCAGAGAGGACATGAGGCGGAGATACCTCACCTATTCCCACACCTCCGGGTAACCTACTTTCCTACTTATTGATTCAATTGACTTATGTGCTAAGTGTTTTTTGCGAATCGCTTAGGTTGTTAAGAACCTTATCTTTAATCTTGGGAAGGAACATTCGGACGAATGTTTCTAAGGAAGGGAGAATGTTATACCCAGTATTTCCAGTATGTACGTAAGTGAATACGCATAAAATGTTAGCCTTAAAAGTTAGGCTTGGGCGAAAATTATTGGGCACAACTCACAAAGCGATTGGTTTTCCGACGAAGCGTTTCCACGGCTTTCATAGGATAAATTCCGCTATGTCATTTCTTATTTTTGCGGATTTTTCCGAGAGGCGTAACACTTTGGACCAATGAGAGGCGACACTTTCCACCCTCTCATTGGTGGACTTGTCACGCAATAGGGCGATTGGATGACAATCCTTGTCATAAAGTTGGATAGATATTTTGTGTGCAAGTTGGCTAGTACACTTGCCCTAATCTTGACCTTACACTTGCCTAGCACTTGGCTAAATCTTGGCCATTGGTTGGCCATGTCTTGACCTATAAATACCCCTCTTGAGATGAAGAGTTCTTCATCCACTAAAGCTTTCAAGTCTTGAAAAATCCTCCCTCTCCCTTGTGAGCAATTCGTCAAACACCACTCCCCTTTGAGTGAAGTTTTGGCGAGGCCCTTCCTCTAGCCTAGCCAAAACCTACCCCCTCCCTTGGTAGGAAAGTTGCCTTAGTATTGTTATAATGCCCAATTTAACCTAGCCCAAATTCCTTAGTACTTAGTAGAAGTTGTGGAAACTTCTAGGATTCTGAGCGCTTGGAGCTTTGGATTAGGAGCTAAACCTCGCTCGGGATCGACTTTTACTTGGATATTATTGGGCTTATCGAGGTATATAATCCTAACCCTCTTTTGTAATTAGAGAATGCATCTGTAGAAGTATTGAAATAAGTATAAATACTTAGGAGGTTATTAAGAATAGAATTGAATAACACCTTAGAAGGGTATAAAGAAGATTATACGAATGTACTTACATGGATCAAGTTTCACGATGAGACTTATATAGCTCACCGTAGGGTTGTGCTGCCCGACTTTCCGTAGAATTGAGGACCCTCTGTTTAGAGCGACCTACGAATAGTCTAGACTTTGATAGATGTCTGTGACTATTATAGTCGATTCTCTCACGACATACCGACTTGGCGGTGGATTTCGCCGAGAAGGTATGTGATTCTTCCTATACTCTTGAGCATGATATTTTAAGTATATATAGTACGGTGAGGCGTCACATATGATAATCGGCAATGTCTTTTGACTTAAGCACGAATAATAAGAACCTTGAAGTATGTCAAAAGAATAATGAATCATTTTTAACGGAAGAGTAATATTTGGTTCTAAACAAAAGCTTAAGAGTTATACTAGCTTTATGGGAAGTTAGGTATAACAACTTAAGAATGATAAAAGGAACTTTACTTGTTTGTTTATAAAAGCCTTGTATTGATTGTTAAGTGTAGTAAGATTGGTTGATAGGTAGACATACTATGATACCGCATGTTAATTGGCTTGTAATGTTGTGAAAGGGGTCATTCTTGCGTGCTTACGTTGCTAACCGTAAGTCCGTTATCGTTATTGTATCACCTACCCTTGACTTGTTATACCGAGGGCTTGCCACCTTGATGCGGTCTATACGGCCTATGCGTATATGAGACTATCGCGAGTCGCGCATGCTCGGGATTGATCATTCGGGTGATTAGCCCGTCACGGAGATGCCCTATGCGGTCCATAGGACTATGCGGTCTTTTGAGGCTATGCGGACTGCGGAAGTCCAGGAGGGTACCGGGGCTAGCTACCCCCGATGCGGGGGAATACCTCATGCGGGTCTGTGTGTGACCTATGCGGATCGGAAGTCGGGACTAGGCACCTTGCGAATGATACTATGGGCGGTTGGCCTTGCTTCGATCATTCGCGCCTAGACTAGACTTCTGATTTCCTATTATCGCTATTATTGTGATGTGGCACTATGTGCAATTGAACTGAATGTATTTGTGAAAAGGTTTTAAATACTTTAATTTCATTTAAAGTACTTTATAGTTTCACATACTTGGTACTGTTGTTATCGACCTTCCTTGGGCCGTTCATGCCGCGAGTTCTAGAGAAGCGGTGCTAGATCCACATCCTTAGGATCTCTACGTTGGTGTTAGGAGCTCCACTCTCTCCGAGGCTCTACTTTTGGGTATGATCTCCTGTTGTAGATAGTTTTGTCTGACGAGGTATGGCGGGCCCTGTCCGCCATAGTTGTTATTTCCTTAAGTGTCAGTAGTCACTGTGCAGTTGGGATGTATCGCAAAAACTTGGTTTATGCGTATATGCCAAAGGCAATCTTTTCATCGATAAAATGTTCTAGTTATATCATGTTTCATGTCTTGTTTTATATTCCGTGATTGTTCTCTGATGTATGACTACTTGGGTGCGGGTAAGGCACGATCCACGAACCTAACGTCGTGTGTAAGGTATATAAGAAGAGAATTGAACTATACTTACATAGGACTGTATTTACAGTAGACTTGTGAAGTTTGACGGGTAGGGAAGTGCTGCCCAATTTTTCGTAGAATCTTGTATCTAGATTGATTCTACCGAGTAGTCTAGACATTGATAGACTTGTATAACCGTTATAGGTTGAAGTACTGCGAGTAGCGTAGTCTACTCAAAGGGTGGAAAAGGCTAGCAGGATTCTGATTTGGAGCTATTTGCTAATAGTCGATAAATCGTCGCGAGGTATGTGATTCTTCCTATCCTCTTGAGCATGATATTTTAAAAGAATATATATATAGTACGGTAGACATACGTGTGTTAACTGAACGTAGTTTTACGGCAATGTCTTTTGACTTAAGCCAGAATAATAAGAATCTTAAAGTATTTCAAAAGAGTTAAGAAACCTTTTTGAAATAAGAGTAACACTTGGTTTTAAAAGTTTTAAAAGCTTAAGAGTTATACTAGCTTTATGGGAAGTTAGGTATAACGACTTAAGAGAGATAAAAATAATGGTTTATTGATTTTAGAAGTTAAGAGACTTGATCTTAAAAGATAAGAGACTTGACTTATTTTGAATTAACATGAATTATTGTTAAAAAGTGTGAAACCTCATTCGTGAGTAATGAGTACTTGGTTTTTAAAAGGAATCATGTTTTACTGATTTCGGAAATCAGAATAAGTATCGAACGAACCACTGCAGCGTTAATAAAGGGAAATGTATTGACTAATAAAGTATTATTAAAACCAGTAGAAACCTCCATCTGCATAGAAGGTAAGATGAGACAAAATGATATTACATTTCCTAGATCATGGCTGCTTTAATAAGATTGATTATGAACAAGAATAACATACTCACATATAAGACATATGTTTCTCAAATTGTTTAAAAGAGAATTATATTCTTAAGTGATTAAGACTATGAACTACGAAACCTTTCTAAAATAAGAGACTTAAGTACTTGAAATTAGGCAAACTTGAACTTATGGAAAAGAATGTTGTTACTTGATGGTGAAAAGGAAAGTGTTTTGGTTTACCTAAAAATGTGAGTCACTCTATTTTAATACTACGGGTATCGGGTGACCTTTATAAAAGAAATGAATCTTTTAAAAAAAGAATTTAACGTACGTAATACTTTGGGGTCAGAACCTGGACTTTGGCATAAAATAACCTTGAGTTGTGTATAACTTGCCTATGTTTGCGTTTGATAGCCTTGTTGTGCAAGCACTGTATTTCTATACCACCGCGTCTCTCGATGGAGGGCCGGCTGATTTGTTATGAACGATTCTTCACCGAGTCCCATGAGATGGGCCGGGACACGTATTCCATCTGATTCTTCACCGAGTCCCATGAGATGGGCCGGGACACGTATTCCATCTGATTATTCACCGAGTCTCATGAGATGGGCCGGGACACGTATTTCATCTGATTCTTTACCGAGTCCCATGAGATGGGCCGGGACACGTATTTCATCCTATTCTTTACCGAGTCCCATGGGATGGGCCGGGACATGTATTCCATACTTCACCGAGTCCCACGGGATGGGCCGGGACATGTACACCACACGATTCCACCTCTATCCCCATGGGATGAGCCGAGACATGTTGTACGTATAATACGGTTTATATCCAGACTGCCGGCAGTGAGGAAGGAGTTCCACGGGCATGAGGGATGACTTGAGGGCGTGAGTCCACGACTTGAGCGGATCGCTTTTATGTTATGAATCGTAGTTTGGTTATCATACATGTCTCTGTTTATATAGATCGTTATGATTTCATTTACGATTTTTCGCCACATACTTGGTACTGTTGTCTTCGACTCTCGTGGCTGCGTTCATGCCGCAGGTAGAGGTACATCGGTTGTGGATCCTCGCTCATAGGATCACAGTTCAGCGTGTTGGGAAGCCCCGTTTCTCCGGAGGCTTATCTTTTGGTATGTTACCCTGAGTCTGTAGGTTCTTATGCATTCAGGGGTATGGCGGGGCCCTGTCCCGTCATAGTTGTTGTTGTAAAACTCTTAAGTGCAGATCTTGTTGTGGGCGAGTTGTAAAAAGGATAAGCTGTTCGGTTTTTATGTATATATATACTGAGGCAAATTATTTTAGTTGACTGTTTATTTATCATATCTCTTGTTTCATGTTTATGTTTTATTTCCGCTGATTTTCTCTGATGTTGTATCACTAAGGTGCCCGGGGTAAGGCACCAGTCACGGGCTCGGGTTCGGGTCGTGACATGTATTTACAGTAGAATTGTATAGTTTGACGGGTAGGGAAGTGCTGCCCAATTTTCCGTAGAATAAGGAATCTGTACCTAGAATTATTCTACAGAGTAGTCTAGACGTTGATAGACTTATATGACCATTATATGTTGAAAATGAGTAGCGTATTCTACTCGAAGGGTGGAAAGGGCTAGCCGGATTACAGTACTTTGGAGCTATTTGCTTATAGTCGATAATCGTCGCGAGGTATGTGATTCTTCCTATACTCTTGAGCATGATATTTTAAAAGTATATATATATTATAGTACGGTAGATGTTACGGCAATGTCTTTTGACTTAAGCCTGAATATATATACTTTTGCCGTAAAACTACGTTCAGTTAACACACGTACGTCTACCGTACTATAATATATATTCTTTTAAAATATCATGCTCAAGAGGATAGGAAGAATCACATACCTCGCGACGATTATCGACTATTAGCAAAACGCTCCAAAGTACTGTAGTCCTGCTAGCCTTTTCCACCCCTGAGTGGAATACGCTACTCGCAGTACTTCAACCTATAATGGTCATACAAGTCTATCAATGTCTAGACTACACTGTAGAATAATTCTACGGAAAATTGGGCAGCACTTCCTTACCCGCCAAACTACACAAGCTTCATCAAATACAGTCATATGTAAGTACAGTTCACTCTTCTTCTTTAATATTCTTCTGATGTGATTTCAGTTCAATTCTTTTCAATATTCAATCTATATATAGTATACTTCAACTATATATTACTACAACATGTAATTTCCAATTACAGTAGGGGGACAAGATTATTTACCTCGATAAGCCCAAAATTATCCAAGTTTAAAGTCGATTCTGAGCAAGGTTTAGCTCCTACTCCGTGCGCTCCAACCCGTTCCAACCAACCCTTAGAAGTTCTAACCAACTTCTACTCAAATACTTCAACCTACTATGAAGATTTCCTTAGGGTTTCGTTTTGTGACTGAAGGGAAGTATAGTAGTATTTCTGGGCTTTTTGTATAGGGGTAACCTTGGAATACTACAAGGTATTTGGGCCAAGGTATTTGGGATTTATACAACAATACTTGGAGAAGTATTTTTCTACCAAGGGAGGGGTATTTCACGAAAACAACAAGGCAAGGGGAGGAGGGGTGTACTTCGGCCGAGGGCCTCACAAAGGGGGAGGGTGTGGCGGACGAAAACACTAGAAGGGAGGGAGGGATTTTTGCCTTGGAATTTATCAAGTGAGGATGAAGAATAAGTCTTCAACTAAGGGGGTATTTATAGGAAAACTAATGGACAAGATCAAGCCAAGTGGTAGGCAAGTGTAGGGTGAGGATTTGCACAAGTGCACCCTAGCCGTCTACTCCACAAATCACTCCAAACATTGACCCTTGTTTTAGGCCTCAAAATCGTCCAAGCCAAGCCCTTGTTGCCGTCCACCTTGAGGGTGACAAGTGTCGCCCTCTCGTTGGTCCAAAATATTTCATCTCTCGAAAAAATCCGCAAAAATTATAAATGACATAGTCGTAATTTTCCCTACGCAAAGTTTGGAAGACGTTTCGTCGGAAAACGGTTCTTTTAGTGGGTTGTGCACCAATTTCGTCCTATGCCTAACTTTAAGGCTAAAACTTTTGTACATACGTCCTTACGTACATACTCTGGAAATACGGGGTATAACATTCTCCCCTCCTTAGAAACATTCGTCCCGAATGTTCCTTCTCAAGACGGATAACGATAAAGTTCTCTTTAACTTAAACAAGTTGCCAATGCCACACATGGCCACAAAAAAAAAAAATATCATACGCGCAAAACATAAATCCAAATCCACGAGGAATCACCTCTAACATCACACAAGCTTCCACCCAAGGTCTAAAAGATACTCCCTTCGCACTTTTACTTCATAAAGAAATGATCACTTCTATTCTCTTTTAACACATGTTTGTTCCTTCCCTTGCTCGTCGTACCCTCCTCGTATACTCGAACTCTTCCTAATAAACTTACCACATTTCTGTTATTGCTTCAGTTTCCAAAATCTCATCACGCCCTTCCGGGGTGATAACTTCAAGAAGACCCACCGTCAACCTGAACTCCAAGTGTCGACGCCGATTATCCGCACGACTTCTGTTGCTTCTGAGCTGCAAATAACCTTTTCTGGATAAGCTTCACCTTATCCACATCCTCACTGGATCAAATGCGGACCAACTATCTCAACCTTGCCAACATCGAACCAATCGACCGCAACCTACACTACCGCCCTACAAGGCATTCATAAGGCGACATCCGAATCGAAATGGTAGCTATAAAACATTTCCTCAATAGGAGACAAAAATCCTCAGCCTACCCCCAAATCCAAACACCGGCCCGAGGCGAATGCGACATCGAGACTCACCAGTTCCTAACCCTGCTGGTAAAACTTCCGGAAAAGAAATAAGCGTAACACAGGCTCCATCGTCATCATAAGGAGAAAGTAGGCACCTCGTGCCGCCTTACAACCTTCCTGATATAACATCTCGCATAACCCTCTGCCGAGTACACGGTCCTGACTGAAAGACAAGAGGGGTTGACCTCATCGGCCCGACTACTGGTCGAACGCATCCACGAACTCGTACGATGGTTAGCTAAACTTGGGCCTAACACCCTCGTGACCCTACCACCTGGAGGGACCACCTCGAACTGACCCCACCACAATACAGGCCGCGGGTTGACCCGCGATCGGTCCGCAACCCGACCCTCTATCACGCAAAAACTCTTGTTCCCCGATCCGGAACAATCTCACTAATCAAGTTACGAAAACCTAGTGGTCTTCTTAGCTCAACTACCCTCTTTCATTTCACACCGCTCAGGGACTTATCACAAAAGTATACCCCACGTATACTATGCATTCCGACAAAGGTCAATTGTAAACAAAATCTTTTACTCAGGACGGCCTTGCATCTAAGGTCTCCATGTATAATATTCTAAGGCCCACAATTTCTAGGTACCCAACCTTACCCTTTACTAACCAGGCCTTTAAATCACAATTTAACATAATGTTATCTGAACATAATACTTAGCACATCATCATATCATCAACACATACTAGTCTCTAGAGGGGTAAGAATATACCTGTATCAACTGCTCCATTTTCCCTTCGTCGCTCTAACCATAATCACGCCTGCGGCATAGCTATAGAAGGCGATGAACACGCCATCGACGGTGGTGAGTCATTCTGTCTGCATCCTTCCTATTAGGACAGTTTCTCGTCACATGGCCCTGACGGCGGCGGCAGGAAAAACAAGCACCGATAAAAGATGACATTCCCGGGATGGCGTCGCCGCATCGTGCCGAGGGAAACATGAATCGGTGGCTAGAACCGTGTATATCGTGAACGAAGCCTGGAGCCACGACCCGGCTCGAATACCCGAGCGTCACGAAGGCGCGGAGGACCACTCTGCAGCGGAGGTACATAACTAGTCTGCTTCTTGGCGACCCTCGCCGAAAGTTACCAAAGGACCTGCTGTTGCGGCCTCTTCGCGATCCGGTCATTCCGTCGTGCTCTCCGTGCCTAACATCCTAGTGCATGAGCTGCGCACGGGCAATGTCCATGCCGGTGAAGAGCTACACCCGAACAAGCCTCGCGGTAATCATCTAGCCGTGGCGTAGCGATGTACTTTGTCCTCCATCGGCTACTCTGACGGGGACATACCGAGCTAATGAGTCGAACTCACATTGTACTCTCTAACCGTCCGCGTCACGCCTCAACGTCAAAAATCTGCCGGCCCAGCCTCCTCATCTGGGGCAAGAAATGTGCAAGAAATGCCCTTGAGAACTCGTCCCATACAATGGAAGTGCATGCTCTCCCGGGACGGCTCACGAATCAAACCGATCATTTGCGATATCACGCGCGGTGATGCGAACCAATACCACCGACTACGCCTCGAGGCTCGATCACTCTCATGATCCATTGTAGTTGTCGGATAAACTCACGAGGTCATCCTCGCTCTCGATCCATAGAACAGCGGGCTCTGACTCGAGAAAGTCGTAGTCTAAAATTGTGCGCTCGGGGTGAACTACGTGCTCTTGGGGAAGGCTGCTGCGTCGCCTATCCTCATATCGCCACGACTGCGGCGATGGTGGAACCATCTCCTTGTACCCCATCTCATCTGCTCCAGGCTGTGGGACTGGAGGCTCAGGTACTGTAGTCTCAGCAGCCACTGCTGCGGCTCTAAACTCTGCTGGTGCTGGCGGCGTCGCAAAACTCGCCGTCTGAAGCACTATCTCAGGTAACGACTGGGCCTCTGCCCTGGTAACCCTCCGTGCTCTACTCGCAGCTCCCTCGGCTGCCTTGCCCTTCTGGGCCCGGGTTGCCTTATGCGGAGGCATAACTGGTAAAGGAAAGGAATACGTCAGAGGGGTCCAACTTATCACACAACTCTAAGGCACAATCTCAGATTGAGAAGAATGGAAACCAATCCTAAATATCTTATAGCCTCCTGATTATTGGTGTGGTGCACAACACACCGATAATCAAGACTCTACTAGATACGGTCTGTAGACACTTTCCGAGGATTAACTGCTCTGATACCACTTTTGTCACTGTCACGACCCGTTCGGGCGTGGTCGTGCCTACCGGCACACCTAGTGATACAACATCGAGTAATCAGTGGAACATAAAACACATACATGAAACAAATGAAGTACAAACGATGTCGAGGAAAACTTGCCTTTGGCATATATATAAATAACAACTTTTTCAACATGAACAGTTTAATCCTTTTACAAACCCACACTTGTGATTACCTGCACTCTAAGAAATGATCGACAACAATGGCGGACGGGGCCCCGCCATACCACGAATGTAAATACCTACAACAACGAGGACTATACCAGATAAGCCTCGGAGAAAGCGGAGCTTTCCCCAAGCGCTGTGACCCTAAGAGCGAGGATCAATGGCGGTGTACCTTTACCTGCGGCATGAACGCGGCCCCGAAGGAGGTCGATCTGGCAGTACAGTATGTGGCGAAAATAAATCAGTAAATGAAATCATAGTAGTCTATACAAGCGGAGACATGTATGATAACCAAATTACGATTCTGATAAATAAGCGATCATGTCAAGTCGAGGACTCACGCCTCAAGTCATCACTCAAATTTAACAATGGGTCTCACGCCCACAACATCAATCGTGCGTGGAACACATTCCTCACTTGGCGATCTATGATATGAAAGCACCAAGGAACACACATGAACACGTGTCCACTGTGTTATAACAAAAGCATGCGGGTAAATGCGAAGGCATAGCCGACTACTAAAACCCACGGTACCAACAAGGTCATAAATTGTGTCATGATATCTGTCTGAGCCGTCACATGATGAAAAGGTCACTCGCCCGCGATATCAAATGTGCGCGTCTAGCCTGGAACTCTCGCGACTCCGCATAGGCCAACCTCATAGGCCCGCATGAGGTATAACCCCGCATCGAGGGTAGCTACTCCGGCGTCGCCTGGACTCGCGATCCGCGTAGCCACAAAACCGCGTGACCACAAGGGCGTAAACTAACCTCGAACTCCGTAGTTCCGCACGGATCCCTGGACCCGCGTAGGTATTCTCGAATCATGGTCCCGCATCGCTGAGTCTACCCGCGTCGGAGGCGGCAACCTCGGACACAAGTCAAGGTGAGTGGTACAATACCAACATAACGGTGATAGTCAAACAACTTTAAAGCGCGATCGAGGAAAACCCGCTTTACACTAACATCACAAGATACTAACACGTAGCATCCTAACATGTTTACTTATCAAATCAACAAGAAAGTATTACAAGGCTATCACAAACCAATACAATCAAGTTATTCACACAAGGTACTTTCTATTAACAAGTTAGTATCCATCCCCAAAGTACTTCATACATTAAATCTTTAAAAGATCCGTTCCTTCCACATAAGTCACACAATACTCGTAGTATAAAATAGAGTGGTATCTTTTAAGTAAACCCAAAACACTTACCTTTGTAAAATCAAGTAACAACATTATTTTCCAAGCGTCAAGTTTGCCTAATTTCAAAAATGCTCAAGTTACTTATTTTAGAAAGGTTTCATAACTCATAGTCTTAATCTCTTTTAAAACATTTGAGTAACATAAGTCTTATGAGTGAATAGGTTATTCTTGTTTATAATAATCTTACTACAATGACCATGACCTAGAAAATGTAATATCATTTTGTCTCATCTTAGTTTCTATGCAGATGGAGGTTTCTCTTGGTTTTAATAATACAACTCATTAGTCGAGACATTTTCCTTTATTAACGCTGCAGTGGTTTGGCGATACACATTCTGATTTCCGAAATCAGTAAAACATTCTTAAACCGTTATACCTAACTTCCCATAAAGCTAGTATAACTCTTATGTTTTCAAAAACCAAGTATTAATCTCCCTTCAAAACGATTTATAAATCTTTTGAAATACATCAAGTTCTTTATTATAACAAGCCAGTTATAATTCACATCAGTTACCTTTTAAAACCACAAAGTATTTTCTTACCTACATAAAGCTGTTATAACCAACTTCCCATAAAGCCATTATAACACTTTATGTTTTAAAAACAATCAAACACGATTAACACGTATGCGTCACCGTACTACATAGTTCACACATATCGTGCTAGAAGAGATAGGAAGAGGTTCACATACCTCGCGAGTATCGACAATAAGCAAAATGCTCCAAGTACTACAACGCACTTAGCCCTTTCCACTCCTCAGTAGAATACGCTACTCTTAGTACTTTCACCTAAAAGGTCACAAACGTCTATTAACTTCAAAACACAAGGTTCCATTTCTCTCTGAGAAAATTCGGCACCTCACACATGAGCGTAAATCTCCTCCTCTATCGAGGCCACCAAGCCAACCAGGGGGTTTATACGCCTAACCGGACGTGTACAATTCTACTCGATGTACTACACAAGTCTGCTGTCTGATCACATGTACAAACGATTGATTCTTTTCTTTATTCTTCAGCTTAAGTCAAAAGACATTGCGCGATTAAGCTTAGTTCTATATATAGTATGCTTCAACTATATATTCTAACAACATGTAATTTCCAATTACAATTAGAGGACAAGATAATTACCTCGATAAGCCCATAATTATCCAAGTATAAATGTCGATCCTTAGCAACGCTTAGCTCTACTCCGGTGCTCGACCGCTCCAAACAACCCTTAGAAGTTCTAACCAACTTCTACTTAAATACTTGATCAATCAACGAAGATTTCCTTAGGGTTTCAGTTTGAGACAAAAGGACATCTGATAGTATTTCTGACTCTACGTATAGAGGTTTCTTTGGAATACTACAAGGTATACGGCTAAGGTAATTTGGGTATAGTAACAATACTTTTGAGAGTATTTCTACCAAGAGGGGTATTTATACGAGACAACACCACAGGGGGTGTATACCCTCGGCCTACCCACTGGGGAAACTCTCGGCCAAGGGGAGGTGCTCTCGGCCAAAGGCCTCACAAAGGGGAGGACTCTCGGCCAAGACACTACACTAAGGGGAGGAAGAAGCTTTCAAGACTTAGAGATTTTGGGATGAAGAAGTCTTCACGAGGAGTATTTATAGGTCAAGCAAAGGCCAACCAATGGCCAAGATCTAGCCAAGTGCTAGGCAAGTGTAGGGCCAAGATATGCCCAAGTGCCCCTAGTCCCTACTCCTTAAAACCCTCACAAATATCTACCAAAAATATCTACCCGACACCCTAGATCGTCCAGTGCGCCCACTTGCTTCGATGTGAGGGTGACACATGTCACCCTCCCGTTGGTCCAAGATGTTCCGCCTCTCGGAAAAATCCATAAAAATAAGAAAAAGACATAGCCTAATTTTCCCCATGAAGTTATGTAAAGCGTTTAGTCGAAAAACGACTGCTAGAGGTTGTTGTGCACAAATGTCATTCGGCCGAGCCACTGGCGGGGTGACATGTGTCACCCTCCTATTGGCCCAAAATAAAACATCTTAGAAAATATCCACAATGGCCAAAATCTCAAAACAAAGTGGGCCCACAAAATCAGTAAATTTCTCCGTGGGCCCACGTGACCATTTCCGAAAATAAAATTCCATAATTCTCTAATATTCCAGAAGTCGAATACCAAATCGGGAATCAAATTCCCGTTAACGAACCTTTTTCCTTCACAAAACCGGAAACTTTTCCGTGGAAAAATCACCTCTTTCTTCCTTTCCAATCTTTACGTATTCTCGTGCGTCGCCCTCGCATACATACCTGGAACTACGGGGTATAATGATCCACGACCGAACCGGGCGATCGTGCCTTACCCCGGGCACCTTAGTGATACAACATCAGAGAAAATCAGCGGAAATAAAATATAAACATGAAACAAGAGATATGATAAATAAACAGGCCAACCAAAACAGTTGCCTTCTGTATATATACATAAAAACTCGAACAGTTATCCTTTTTACAACTCTTCCTACAACGATTACTCTGCACCTCTAAGAGTTTTAAAACAACAACTATGACGGACGGGGCCGCCATACCTGAATGCATAAGAACCCTGACTCGGGGTAGCATGCAAGATAAGCCTCAGGAGAAGCGGGGCTTCCCAACCTGTTGAGCGTGATCCTATGGTGAGGATCCACAACCGATATACCTCTACTGCGGCATGAGCGCAGCCCGAAGGAGTCGATCTGGCCAGTACAGTATGTGAAATCGAAAAATCGTAAATGAAATCATATGATCATATAAAGCAGAGACATGTATGATAACCAAACTATAGTTCATAACATAAAAGCAGTCACGTCAAGTCAGGGACTCACGCCCTCAAGTCATCCCTCATGCCGTGGAACTCCTTCCTCACTGCCGCGATGCGGATATAAACCATATTATCGTCTAACATGTCTCGGCTCATCCCGGCGGGATAGAGGTGGAATCGTGTGGTGTACGTGTCGACCCATCCGTGGGACTCGGTGAAGTATGGAATACATGTCGGCCCATACCATGAGACTCGGTAAAGAATCGGATGAAATCGTGTCGGCCCATCTCGTGGGACTCGGTAAAGAATCGGATGAAATCGTGTCGGCCCGTCATCTCGGGACTCGGTGAAGAATCGGATGGAATCGTGTCGGCCCATCTCGTAGGACTCGGTGAAGAATCGTTCATAACAAATCAGCCGGCCCTCCATCGAGAGACGCGGTGGTATAGAAATACAGTACTTGCACAACAAGGCTATCAAACACAAACATAGGCAAGTTACACACAACTCAAGGTTATTTTACGCCAAAGTCCAGGTTCTGACTCCAAAGTATTACGTATGTTAAATTCTTTTTTAAAAGATCTATTTCTTTTATAAAGGTCACCCGATACCCGTAGTATTAAAATAGAGTGACACACATTTTTAGGTAAACCAAAACACTTTCCTTTTCAACATCAAGTAACAACATTCTTTTCCATAAGTTCAAGTTTGCCTAATTTCAAGTACTTAAGTCTCTTATTTTAGAAAGGTTTCGTAGTTCATAGTCTTAATCACTTAAGAATATAATTCTCTTTTAAACAATTTGAGAAACATAAGCCTTATATGTGAGTAGGTTATTCTTGTTCATAATCAATCTTATTAAAGCAACCATGATCTAGGAAATGTAATATCATTTTGTCTCATCTTAGCTCCTATGCAGATGGAGGTTTCTACTGGTTTTAATAATACTTAATTAGTCAATACATTTCCCTTTATTAACGCTGCGATGGTTCGTTCGATACTTATTGCGATTTAGAAATCGGAAACATGATTCCTTTTAAAAACCAAGTACTCATTACTCACGAATGAGGTTTCACACTTTTTAACAAAATTCATGTTAATTCAAAATAAGTCAAGTCTCTTATCTTTTAAGATCAAGTCTCTTAACTTCTAAAATCAATAAACCATTCTTTTTATCTCTCTTAAGTCGTTATACCTAACTTCCCATAAAGCTAGTATAACTCTTAAGCTTTTAAAACTTTTAAAACCAAGTGTTACTCTTCTTTCAAAAAGGTTTCTTAACTCTTTTGAAATACTTCAAGATTCTTATTATTCAGGCTTAAGTCAAAAGACATTGCCGTAAAACTACGTTCAGTTAACACACGTACGTCTACCGTACTATATATATATTCTTTTAAAATATCATGCTCAAGAGGATAGGAAGAATCACATACCTCGCGACGATTATCGACTATTAGCAAAACGCTCCAAAGTACTGTAGTCCTGCTAGCCTTTTCCACCCCTGAGTGGAATACGCTACTCGCAGTACTTCAACCTATAATGGTCATACAAGTCTATCAATGTCTAGACTACACTGTAGAATAATTCTACGGAAAATTGGGCAGCACTTCCTTACCCGCCAAACTACACAAGTATACTGTCAATACAGTCCTATGTAAGTACAATTCACTCTTCTTCTTTAATATTCTTCTGATGTGATTTCAGTTCAATTCTTTTCAATATTCAATCTAGTATACTTCAACTATATATTACTACAACATGTAATTTCCAATTACAGTAGGGGGACAAGATTATTTACCTCGATAAGCCCAAAATTATCCAAGTTTAAAGTCGATCCTGAGCAAGGTTTAGCTCCTACTCCGTGCGCTCCAACCCGTTCCAACCAACCCTTAGAAGTTCTAACCAACTTCTACTCAAATACTTCAACCTACTATGAAGATTTCCTTAGGGTTTCGTTTTGTGACTGAAGGGAAGTATAGTAGTATTTCTGGGCTTTTTGTATAGGGGTAACCTTGGAATACTACAAGGTATTTGGGCCAAGGTATTTGGGATTTATACAACAATACTTGGAGAAGTATTTTTCTACCAAGGGAGGGGTATTTCACGAAAACAACAAGGCAAGGGGTGGAGGGGTGTACTTCGGCCGAGGGCCTCACAAAGGGGGAGGGTGTGGCGGACGAAAACACTAGAAAGGAGGGAGGGATTTTTGCCTTGGAATATATCAAGTGAGGATGAAGAATAAGTCTTCAATTAAGGGGGTATTTATAGGAAAACCAATGGACAAGATCAAGCCAAGTGGTAGGCAAGTGTAGGGTGAGGATTTGTACAAGTGCACCCTAGCCATCTACTCCACAAATCACTCCAAACATTGACCCTTGTTTTAGACCTCAAAATCGTCCAAGCCAAGCCCTTGTTGCCGTCCACCTTGAGGGTGACAAGTGTCGCCCTCTCGTTGGTCCAAAATATTTCATCTCTCGGAAAAATCCGCAAAAATTATAAATGACATAGTCGTAATTTTCCCTACGCAAAGTTTGGAAGACGTTTCGTCGGAAAACGGTTCTTTTAGTGGGTTGTGCACCAATTTCGTCCTATGCCTAACTTTAAGGCTAAAACTTTTGTACGTACGTCCTTACGTACATACTCTGGAAATACGGGGTATAACAATACAGTCCTATGTAAGTACAGTTCAGTCTTATTCTTTAATATTCTTCAGATGTGATTTCAATTCAATTCTCTTCTGTAATATCCTTCTACTACAGTTCAATTCTCTTCTGAAATATCCTTCTATGTATCTTATATTTATTTTCTATACCACTACAGTATGTAATCTCCAATTACACTAGAAGGATAGGATTATTTACCTCGATAAGCCCAAAATTATCCAAGATTAAATGTCGATCCTGAGCAAGGTTTAGCTCCTACTCCGTGCGCTCCAACCCGCTCCAAACAACCCTTAGAAGTTCTACGCAACTTCTACTTAATACTTCAACCGGCTATGAAGATTTCCTTAGGGTTTCGTTTTTGTGACTTAAGGGAATATAGTAGTATTTCTGGGCTTTTAGTATAGGTGTAACCTTGGAATACTACAAGGTATTTAGGCCTAGGTATTTGGGAATAGTAACAATACTTGGAGAGTATTTTTCTACAAAGGGGGGGGGGGGTATTTTACGAGAACAACTAGGCAAGGGGGGGGGGTACTTCTCGGCCAAGGCCTCTCAAAGGGGGGAGGGGGAGGCTTTGGACGAAAGCCTATCAAAGGGGGAGGGGAAATTTCAAGACTTAGAAATTAATTTGTGGATGAAGAAGTCTTCAACTAAGGGGGGTATTTATAGGCCAATCAATGGCCAAGATCAAGACAAGTGGGGGGCAAGTGGAGGGTGAGGATTTGGGCAAGTGTACCTTATCCATCTACCACCAAAAATATCCTACCTAATCCTTGACAAAACACAAGGCAAAAAACGTGCCAACTCAAGCTCTTTTGCCGTCCACTTTGAGGGTGACACATGTCACCCTCCCGTTGGTCCAAAATATTTCATCTCTCGGAAAAATCCGCAAAAATAATAAATGACATAGCCGTAATTTTCCCTTCGCAAAGTCCGGAAAACGTTTCGTCGGAAAACGATTCTTTTCGCTAGTTGTGCACAAAATTTCGTCCCTTAGTCTACTTTAAGGCTTAAACTTTTGACGCACGCCTCACGCATATACTGGAAATACGGGGTATAACATTCTCCCCTCCTTAGAAACATTCGTCCCGAATGTTCCTTCTCAAGACAGATAACGATAAAGTTCCTCATAACTTAAACAAACTGCCCAGGCCACACCTGGCCACAAAATAACACACGCGCAAATACTTAACCCAAGTCAACGAGGAATCATTCCTACATCACAAAATCTTCCACCCTTGGTCTAAAAGATATCCTCTTCGCACCTTTTCTTCACAACAAAATGATCATTTATATTTTCTTAGCACATGTTCACTTCTTTCCTTACTCGTTGTACTCTTCTCGAACACTTGAACTCTTTCTAGTATACGGACCATACTTCAGTCATCAAAAAATTTCTGGAGTCACTACCTCCAAACTTGGTCATCTTACTAGCCTCAAATTCCTTTAAGGCCATTCCCGGCCTTCACGATCCGATTCTGGTCGAACATATCCACGAACTCATACGATGGTTACCTAAATCTGGGCCTAGCACCCTCGTGACCCTACCACCTGGCGGGACCACCTCGAACTGACCCCACCACATTACAGGCCGCGGGTTGACCCGCGATTGGTCCTCAACCCGACCCGCTATCGCGTTAAACACTTGTTCCCCCGATCCGGAACAATCTCACTAATCAAGTCATGAAAACCTAGTGGTCTTCTTAGCTCAACTACCCTCTCATTTTATACCACTCAGGGACTTATCACGCAAATATATCCCACGTATACAATGCACCCCGACAAAGGTCAACATAAACATAGATCTTACTCAAGATGGCCTCGCATCTAAGGTCTCTACGTAAAAACTCTAAGGCTTACACTTTCTCTGTCCCCAAACTTACCCTTCTAACTAACCATGTTTCTAATCACCATTTTAACATAATGCTATCTGAACATAATAATTAACACTTCACCATAATATCAACGCATACTAATCTCTAGAGGGGTAAGAATATATCTGTACCATCTGCTCCACTCTAATCATAGGCACACTGCAGTGCATACCGCAAGGCGATGATCCTCGCCATCGACCCGGTGGGCGTCATTCGCTTGTACCTCCTATAAGCACGCTCTCGCCACATGGCCCGACGCCGCAGTGAAACAAGCACCGCGATGAAGGCGACATTCCCGGGATGGCGCTTGCCACATCGTGCATGACCGGAGGACATGAATCCTGGCTAGAACCCGTATATTCAGAACCGAAGCCACGGAGCTCGACCAGGCTCGAATACCGAACGTCACGGCCGTGGAGGACCACTTTGTACTGGCGGAGGTACATAACTAGCATGCCTTCCGAGGCGTCCGCCTCGAAAGTTACCAAAGGACCTCGCCGCCCGCCCTCTTCGCCGATCTCGGTCATTCCGCCGACCTCTCCGCTCACATCCTAGTGCATAAGCTGCGTGCGGGTAATGTTCATGCCCTACCAAGAGCTACACCCGAACAAGCCTCGCAAGTAGTCATCGAGCCCGGTGGCGTGGCGGTGCACTCGTCCTCCATGTCGGCTACCGATGCGGGACGCGTCTGGAGCCAATGAGTCAAACTCCACATTGTACTCCGAACCATACGCCGGTGCGCCTCAACGCGTCAAAAATCGCCGCCGAGCCCTTCTCATCTGTGGAGGCAAGAAATGTGCAAGAAATGCCCACGAGAACTCGCTCCATACTACCGGAAGTGCATACTCTCCCGACAGCTCGCGAATCAAAACCGATCATTGCGGTATCACGCACCGATGCGAACCTAAGACCACCGACTCGGTCTCCAAGCCTTGATCACTCTATGATCCGTCAGAATCGCCGAATGAACTCCTGCGGATTATCATGAGGCCTCGACCCGTAGAACTCTGGTGGGCTACAACTCAGAAAGTCCCGTAGCCTCAAACTATCCGATCTTGGGTGAACCACGGTACTCTTCGAACTGGAACTGCGATCGGCTATCCTCATGTCTTGCCACTATCCCGCCAATAATCGGGCCATCTCTTTGTACCCAACTCCTCTGCTCCAGCCGTGGACCGAGGCTCGTCTTGTGGTCTCGGCAGCCACCGCTGCGCCCTAAACTTCGCTGGCCGGGCGCGTCGCAAAACTCGCCCGTCTGAAGCACTATCTCGGTAAAGATCGGGCTGCGCCCCGTACTCTCTGTATCCTACTAGCCTCCTCTGCCTTTCCCATCTGGGCCCGGTTGCCTTGCGGAGGCATAAGCGTAAAAATGAAATACGTCGGAGGTCCAACTTATAACACACTCTAAGGCACGATCTCGGAATGAGAAGAATGGAAACCAATCCTAAATGTCCTGCACCTCCGATTATAGATGTGGTGCACAACACATCGATAATCAAGATCGCCGCACTCGAACCGGGCGTGGATCGTGCCCTACTGGGCACCTTCTACCTTAACAACACAAGTAAATCGCGAAATTAAATAACACCTCATCTTTTATTTTTCTTTTAACCAATGTATGCGTGCAAGGCAAAGCCGAGTGCCCGTATATACACAAACAAAAGACACTACACCGCATACGAGTCCAATCCCACATATGAATACTGCACCTCAAGAGTTAAATCGAATTATGACGGACAAGGCCCCGCCGTATCCATAAGCGTACAAAGCACGTAATGAAAGAACTTATACCAAAAGATAAACTCCAACGGAAGGAGCTATCCAACAACTACGGCGGTCCTACACTGCCGATCACCAAATCACAGACCTAAACTGCGGCATGAACGCACTTCCGAGGAGGTCAGTACAAAGAATATACCAAGTATGTGAACAGTAAGTACTATAATAAAATCATAATAGTCTAAACAAACAGAGACATGTCGATAGCCAACCTACGAGACATAACACATAAGGCCATATCAAGTCGTGGCGCGAGCCCTCAAAGTCACTACTCAAATATAACTATGGGTCTCACGCCCGTAATATCAATCATGCGTGGAATCCTTCCTCACCGCCAGCCCATGATGTAATAACACCAATAAGGATACATGAACACCAAGTCCCACCTGTGTCCTAAATGCCTCGTGGTCTCATGCCCTAATCCCACATCGTAAAGCATGACCATAGGGTAACACAACCAAATCCGGGACATATATGATAATCAAATTACAACACATTGTGTCTTACTAACAATGAGAGTAAGCGAGTATCTTTACAATATAAAATAGGAAGCTCATGATCAAACAGACCATCCGTCCGCGGATCATTTAACCATCCTACTCTTGGGACTATTTCACCCGCGTAGCCGCGTGGACCCGTGAGGTATTCCTTGCATGGGACTATTTCACCCGCGTAAGCCCCATGGACTCGCGAGGTATTCCTCGTGATAGTGGACGCCCGCGTGGAACTATTTCACCCGCATAAGTCCTTACGACCCGCATGCAGGTATTCCTCGCATCGTGGGTAGCAATTCCACGGACCGCAAATGCCACAAACCCGGGAATGACCAAACGATCGATATACCAATAGCACACAACCGCTATTTCCAGACACATAGGCGCTTCAACTTAAATGTCACGACCAACCGGGCGTGATCGTGCCTACCTGCACCCCAAGAGTCATACATCGAGAAAATCAGCGGAACATAAATCAATAACATAAAATAGCAGTATAAACAATAACCTGTGGAAAACTTGCCTTTCGGCATATATATAAACAACAACTCTTTCAACACGAACAGTTTAATCCTTTTACAAACCACGCCACAGCGGTTCTGCACTCTACGAATGATATGACAACAACGGGACAGGGGCCGTCATACCACAGATGTAAACACCTACAACAACGGGACTATACGAAGATAAGCCTCCGAGGAACGGAGCTTCCCAAACGCTGAATCTGTGACTCCTAAGAGCGAGGATCAACGGCGGTGTACCTTTACTGCGGCATGAACGCAGCCCCGGGCGAGGTCACATGGCAGTACCAAGTATGAAACATGAAGATACTGTAAATGAAATCATAGTAGTCTATAGAAAGCAGGAGACATGTATGATAACCAAACTACCGTTCACAATAAATAAGCAGTCATGTCTAGTCAGGGACTCACGCCCTCGAAGTCACCACTCGATATAACAATGGGTCTCACGCCCACAACATCAATCATGCCCGCGAATACCTTCCTCACCGCTGCCAATGATAGAAAAGCACCAAGGAATACATACGAACAACGGTCCCACCGTGTTCAAATAAACGATGCAGAAATGCGAAGGCATAGCCGACTACTAACACCTACAGTACTAACAAGGTCATAAAGCGTATCATGATATCTGTCTGCACCGTCACATGATCAAAGCTGTCGCCGCTTCGCAATATCAAATGCGCGTCTAGCCACCGAACTCCCCGCACTCGCGTAGGCCAATCTCATAGGCCCGCATGAGGTATAACCTCGACGAGGGTAGCTACTCCCGGCATCGCCCGACTCGCATCCGCACGCCACATGCATCGCGTGACCATAAAGGCCGCACACTAACTGGAACTCGTAGCTCCGCATAGGCCCCGGGACCCGCATGAGGTATTCTCGAATCATGGTCCTGCATCGCTGATCTACCCCGCGTCGGAGGGCGGCTTAACCCCGGAAACACGGTGAGTGGTATAATACCAACATAACGGTTTATCGCTTAAACAACATAAGCACAATCGAGGGAAAACCCTTTACACAACCATCACGAATACTATCACACGTAGCATCCTACTATGAGTACTGATCCAATCAACACGAACGTATTACAAGGCTCTCCCAAACCAAAACAATCAACTGATTCACACATCAGGTACTTTCTACTATATGATTAACGAGATCGGGTTTTATCCCCAAAGTACTTTATACAATAACTCTTTAAAGATATGTTACTTTCACAAAAGTCACACAATACGTAGTATATAACAATAGAGTGATTATCTTTTGAAGTAAATCAAAACACTTCTCTTAGTAAAACCAAGTAACAACATTCTTTTTCAAGCGCCCAAGTTTGCCTAATTTCAAATGTTCACGTTTCTTATTTTAGAAAGGTTTCAGTAGTTCCTAACCTTATTTATTTAAGAATATAATTCTCTTTTAAACCATCCGAGAAACATAAGCCTTATATGTGAGTAGGATATTCTTGTTTATAACAATCTTATTACAATGACCATGACCTAGGAAATATCATTTTGTCTCATCTTAGCTTCTATGCGGATGGAAGTTTCTCCGTTTTAATAATACTTAATCTGTCAAAACATTTCCTTTTATTAACGCTGCGGTGGTTTGTCGATACACATTCGATTTCCAAATCAAGAAACATTCTTAAGCCGTTATACCTAACTTCCCATAAAGCTAGTATAACTCTTAAGTTTTCAAAACCAAGTATTACTTCTAGTTCTTTATTAACACATAACAAGCCGATTATAGTTCAAATCGTTACCTTTTAAAACCACAAGTATCTTTTCTACCAACATAAAGTCATATAACCAACTTCCCATAAAGCCGTTATAACACTTTATGTTTTAAACCAATCAAATACATTTAGCACATGCGTCTCACCGTACTACATAGTTCACACATATCATGCTAGAAGAGATAGGAAGAGGTTCACATACCTCGCGGCGAGTATCGACTAATAGCAAAACGCTCCAAGTACTTCCAACCGCTTACTCCTTAAAAGTAGATCGCGCCACACGTAGTACTTCAACCTATAAGGTCACAAGGCGCTTATTAACATCTAGATCTCTTCGTAGAACATTCTACGTAAAATTCGGCGCCTCCCGCATGGCAGAAATCTCCTCCTCTATCGGGGCCGCTACCAAGCCAACCGCGGGGGTTATCGTCTAATCCGACGCGTACATTTCTACCTCACGTAAAAGCTACACAAGTCTCTTTGTACTGTCCTATGTAATTCTGATTCGATTTTTCTTTCAAAAGGTTTCTTATTATTCAGGCTTAAGTCAAAAGACATTGCCGATACTACGTTCAGTTCTATATATAGTATACTTCAACTATATAGTCTAACAACATGTAATTTCCAATTACAATAGGGGGACAAGATAATTACCTCGATAAGCCCATAATTATCCAAGTTATAATGTCGATCCTGAGCAAGGTTTAGCTCCTACTCCGGGCGCTTCAATCCGCTCCAAACAACCCTTAGAAGTTCTAACCAACTTCTACTTAAATAATTCAACCAACTATGAAGATTTCCTTGTGGTTTCGGTTTGGTGACCGACGGAAGTATAATAGTATTTACGGGCTTTCAGATAAGTATAACCTTAGAATAGTACAAGGTGTACGGCTAAGTTAATTTGGGCATTATAAAAATACTTTGAGAGTATTTCTACCAAGAGGTGTATACCTCTACTACCCCACTAGGGACTCTCGGCCAAGGGGGGGAAAGGGTGCTCTCGGCCAAAGGCCTTTCTCAAAGGGTGAGGGGAGTGACGAACCACTACAAGGAGAGGGGAAGGCTTTCAAGACTTAGAAACTTTGTGGAATGGATGAATAAGTCTTCCAAAGGGGGGGGGGGGGGGGGTATTTATAGTAAAAGCCAAGGCCAACCAATGGCCAAGATCTAGCCAAGTGCTATGCAATTGTGGGGCCAAGATCAAGCCATTTGCAACCTTATCCATCTACCCAAAAATATCCTACCAACTCCTTGACCAAACAATGGCCAATTCGGCCCAAGCCAACCGCCCACAACGTTCCAATGAGAGGTGACAAGTGTCGCCTCTTGTTGGTCCAAAATGTTTCTTCTCTCGCAAAAATCCGCAAAAATTAAAAATGACATCGCCGTATTTTATCCTACGAAAGCTGTGGAAACGTTTCGTCGAAAAACGACTCTAACCGTGTTGTGCACAAAGTAAAATCGTCCAAGCCTATTTGAAGGTTCAAATTTTCTACGTACGTCCTTACGTACATACTCTGGAAATACGGGGTATAACATTCTCCCCTTCTTAGAAACATTCGTCCCGAATGTTCTTTCTAAGTCTCGAAACAAACGCGCGTCAGTATAGTCTTCACTACTATACTTACGAGGACGATCCTGCCACACCTGGCCACAGAAACATCTGCGCAAATTCTTACATCCAAGTCCACGAGGAATCACCTCTAACATAACCACAACCACCTCTCCGGTCTAAAACATACTCCCTTCGCAGCTTCTCTTTACAAAAGAAATGACTTTTGTCACTTTGCCGCGAGTTTCTAGTGTCACTCCGGCGACCCAACAAATGGTACCGGGCTGCATGCGATCCCTGAGGCTGTCGTATACTGAACTCTTCCCACATTTGATATCGCCGGGTTCCAAAACTCGTTACTATCTCTAACGTGGTCATCATTAACAGGAACACTGCGGATGGATCTCCGATACTTTCCGAACATATCAATACGAAATCTGGACGTATTTCCTCCTAAGTCGAACGACAAAGCTAACATATGTGCAACCCGCCTATTCTTCACATGAACTCGTGCGGCCAAAGTAACTCGGGCTAAGTTCCTCTGCTTTCCAAAACTCGTCATACCCAACCCGGTGGTACTTTCAAGAAGACCGGCCAACTCAACTCTGCCGTCGACATTATCCGCACGATTTCTCCGAGCCGGAACCTCTTCTAGACAAGCTTTACCTATCCACGTTGTCACGACCCAAATCGGCCCGCGGATCGTGCCTTACCCCGCACCCTAGTGACACAACATCGAGTAATCGAACATAAAACACATACATGAAATGCAGTAGTACAAAACAAGATGTCGAGGAAAACTTGCCTTTCTAAGATATATAAATAACAACTTTACAAATGAGCAGTTTAATCCTTTTTACAAACCTCGCCCACAACAAGATTACATGCACTTCTAAGAATGATATGACAACAATGGCGGACGTGGCCCCGCCAAACCCCGAATGTAAACACTTACTACGACAGGACTATACCACCGATAAGCCTCCGAGAAACGGAGCTTCCCAAACGCCGAATCGTGACTCGAGAGCTAGGATCAACGATCGTGTACCTCAACTCGCGGATGAACGCACCCGAGGAGGTCGATAACAACCGAGTATGTGAAACTAAAAATACTGTAAATGAAATCATAGTAGTCTATACAAAGCAGGAGACATGTATGATAACCAAACTACAGTTCACAATAAATAAGCAGTCATGTCAAGTCAGGGACTCACGCCCTCAAGTCATCACAAAAGAACATAACAGTGGGTCTCACGCCCACAACATCAATCGTGCCCGTGGGACACATTCCTCACTGCCGACGCTTTATGATATAAAAGTTCCAAGGAACACACATGAACACCGTGTCCCACTGCGCCATAATAACACCGCACGGTAAGTACGAAGGCATAGCCGACTACTAACACCTACGCACCAACAAGGTCATGAATCAGATCATAAGATCTGTCTGCACTCACATGATCAAAGCCGCCACTTGCCCGCAGTATCTAATGCGCGTCTAGTCCTCGAACTTCCCGCACTCCGCGTAGGCCAATCTCATCGCCCGCATGAGGTATCCCCGCATCGAGGGTAGCTACTCCCTAGCATCGCCCCGACTTTCGAGTCCGCGTGGCCACGCGACCGCATGCCCATAAAGGACGCACACTAACCCGAACTCTCGTAGCTCGCATAGGCCCTCAGACCCGCATGAGGTATTCTCGAATCATGGTCCTGCATCACCGAGTCTACCCCGCGGAGGCGACTTAACCCTAATCATCTCAAGAGATGAGTGATGTAAAATATTAACACAACAAACTTATCGTTAACCAACATAAGCACAACAAAGGAACACCCTTTACACAACATCACAAGATACTAACACACGTAGCATCCTAACACGCTTACTTATCAAAGCAACAAGAAAGTATTACAAGGCTATCACAAACCAATACAATCAAGTTGTTCACACAAGGTACCTTCTACTATATGATTACAAGATCGGGTTTTTATCCCCAAAGTACTTCATACATTAACTCTTTAAAAGATACGTTACTTTCACAAAAGTCACACAATACGTAGTATACTGAAAATAGAGTGATTATCTTTTTAAGGTAAATCAATTACTTACCTTTGTAAAATCAAGTAGCAACATTCTTTTCCAATGTTCAAGTTTGCCTAATTTCCAATGTTCAACTTTGCCTAATTTCCAATGTTCAAGTGTCTCATTTTAGAACGGTTTCAGTAGTTCATAGTCTTATTCATTTAAGAATATAATTCTCCTTTAAACAACTGAGAAACCTAAGCCTCCTATGAGTAGGATATTCTTGTTTATAACAATCTTATTACAAAGACCATGATCTAGAAATATCATTTTGTCTCATCTTAGCTTCTATGCAGATGGAGGTTTCTACTGGTTTTATTAGTACTTAATTAGTCAAAACATTTCCTTTTATTAACGCTGCAGTGGTTTGTCGATACACATTCTCGATTTCCAAATCAAGAAACATTCTTAAGCCGTTATACCTAACTTCCCATAAAGCTAGTATAACTCTTAAGTTTTCAAAAACCAAGTATTACTTCTTCTTTCAAAATGATTCAAAAATCTTTTGAAATACTTCAAGTTCTTTATTAACACATAACAAGCCGCTTATAGTTCAAATCGATTACTTTTTTAAAACCACATGTATTTTTCTTACCGACATAAAGTCGTTATAACCAACTTCCCATAAAGCCGTTATAACACTTTATGTTTTAAACCACTCAAACACATTTAGCACACGTACGCCTCACCGCACTACATAGTTCACACATATCATGCTAGAAGAGATAGGAAGAGGTTCACATACCTCGCGACGAGTATCGACTAATAGCAAAACGCTCCAAGTACTTCCAACTGTCGGCTACTCCTTAAGCCACGTAGATCGCGCCACACGTAGTACATCAGCCTATAAGGCCACAAGGCGCTTATTAACATTTAGATCTCATCGTAGAACATTCTACCGAAAATTCGGCAGCACCTCCCCCCCCCGCAACAGCGTAAAACTCCTCCTCTATCGAGGCCGGCTACCAAGCCTACCAGGGGGGGGGGTTATACATCTAACCCTAACGGGTACAATTCTACTCCACGGTACTACTACACAAGTCTACTGTAATACAACCCTATGTAATTACAGTTCAGTACTCTTCTTTAAATTCAGGCTTAAGTCGCAAGACATTGCCGTAAGTATTATTCAGTTCTATTATATAGTATACTTCAACTATATATTCAAGCAATCATGTAATTTCCAATTACAATAGAGGGACAAGATAATTACCTCGATAAGCCCATAATTATCCTAGTTTAAATGTCGATCCTGAGCAATCGTTTAGCTCCAACTCCGCGCTCCAACTCCGCCTCCAAACCACCCTTAGAAGTTCTAACTAACTTCTACACAATACCCCAACCGACTATGGAGATTTCCCTGTGGTTTCGGTTTTGTGACCGACGGAAGTATAATAGTATTTCGGCTTTTCAGATAGGTATAACCTTAGAATACAACAAGGTATATGGCTAAGGTAATTTGGGCATTATAACAATACTTTGAGAGTATTTCTACACCACCATGGGTACCACGAGAACACCCCAAGGTAGTGGGTGTGCTCGGCCAAGGCCACTGTGAGGGGAGTACCCTCTCGGCCACTAGGCCTCACGAAAAGGAGGGGAAGCTCACGGCCAGAGCACAAGAAAGGGAGGAAGGCTTTCAAGACTTGGTGATTTTTGGAATGGATGAAGTCTTCAAGCTTAGGGGTATTTATAGCAAAACCAAAGGCCAACCAATGGCCAAGATCAAGCCATGTGCAAGGCAAGTGTAAGGCCAAGATCAAGCCATGTGCACCCTAACCCTACTCCACAAAACACTCCACAAAACAAGGCACAAAACAAGGCACAATTCAAGGCCATAAAGTGGTCCATTTCGCCAAGGGTTGCCGCTGCTTTCCAATGTGAGGTGACACATGTCACCCTCCCGTTGGTCCAAAATGTTTCGCCTCTGAAAAATCCGCAAAATTAAAAATGACATAGCCGAAATTCCCTACGAAAGTCGTGGAAAACGCTTTCACGAAAAACGACTCAAAACGGGTGTTGTGAACAAAATTAATTCGCCAAGCCTTAGTACAAGTTTCAAATTTTCTACGCACGCCCCACGCATACTCGAAATACGGTATAACATTCTCCTCCTTAGAAACATTCGTCCGAATGTTCCTTCTAAGTCTCAAACAAACGCGCCAAGATAGTCTTCACTACTATACTTACGAGAACAAACCTGCCACATCTGGCCACAGAAACACCCACGCAAGTACTTACATCCAAGTTCACGAGGAAACACCTCCAACATCACCAACATGATACCACCTTTGTCACTTTTCCTGAGGCATCAACCTTCTCAGGCGACCCAACAAAGTGCCGGCCGCACGCGATCACGTATCGCCGCGACACTCGAACTCTTACCACATTTCTGCGTCGATTCAAAACTCGGGTTACTATCTCTAACGTGGTCATCATTGATCGAACACTGATGGATTTCCGATACTTTCCCGATCATAACAATAAGAAAGACCGGACGTACTGCCTCCTAAGTCGGACGGTCAAAAGCTAACATATAGGCAACCCGGCCTATTCTTCACATGAACTCAAAAAGGCCCAAAGTAACTCGGGCTAAGTTCCTCTCAGATTCCAAACTCATCACACCCAACCCGGTGGTACTTTCAAGAAAACCGACCGCCGACCAACTCTCGCCGCCGCCGATTATCCGCACGATTTCTCCGACCGCCGTAACTTCTTCTAGACAAGCTTCGCACTATCCACAGTCTGCTGGAACAAGCCTGAACCAACTGTCTGAATCTTGCCAACGTCGAACCTATCGACCGGCAATTTACACTTCCGCCCCTACGAGGCTTTAAAAAAACGACATCCGAACACTGAAATGGTAGCTTAAACACTACCTCCACAGGAGACAACAATCCCCACAACTATCCCTGAAATCCAAACACCGCCCGGTGGCGAACGCGATTCTCGAGACTCACCTGAGTTCTTAACACATGCTTGGTAAAACTTCCAGAAACAAAAACAGCCGTAACCTGGGCTCCACTGTCTGCCATAAGGTGAAGGTAGGCACCCCGTGCAGCCTCACAACCTTTCAGATAACTCAACACAACCGAGTAAACGGTCCTGACCGAAGAACACGCTGGGCTGCCCCCATCGCCCGACCATCGGTCGAACGCCTACGAACTCGTCTGACGGTTAACTAAACTGGGCCTAACACCTCACAACCCTAACACAAGTGACCACCACAACCTGACCCCACCACCAAAACTACCGCTGGTTGACCGCAACGGGCCTCAACCCGACCCTAAGAATGCGCACAATACTAGCTCCCGAACCTAACAATCTTACTAATCACGCTTGAAAACCATGGGTCTTCTTAGCTCAACTACCCCCTTACATTCCACACTACTTCGGGACCTATACCAAACACAACTAACGTGCACTATTCACTTCCGATAAGTGTCAAACAAAACACGAAACCTTTTCTCGAGATGGCCTCACCTCTAAGGTCTCTAGGTAAAAGCTCTAAGGCTCACACATTCTCTATCCCCGAAAATCTTACTCGGTTAAACAACCATTATCTAATCACGACTAACACACCGCTATCGTAACATAGCACTTAAGGTATACTCACCTTATCACAAAACAAAACTCTAGAGGGTTAAAGATATATCTATATCTCCGCTTCACTCCCCTTAGTCGTTCTAGTCAAACCCGCCTGTAGGCGCATACCGAGGAGATGACAAACTACCCACCGATCTCGAAGGCTAAGTCCTCCTACAAGGACACTCTTCGACACTGCACTCGATGGTCATAGTACAACAAGTACCAACTAAAAGACGACATTCCCGATGGCGCTCATCATCTTGGAACCTAAGCCACGGAGTTCGACCAACTCCTACATAACCCGAACGCCCCAAATCCGGAAGACCACTCGCACCGTGGATGTGCATAATCAAATCGCTTTTGAGGTGACTTCGCCTCGAAAGTTACCAAAGGACCTTGGCCGCTCGCCCTCTTCTCGCCCTGGTTAACCCGCCGATCTCTACGCTTTACCGCCGCGCATAAGCCCGCATACGTGCCATGCTCAAGCCTAATCAAGGATTTCTTGCACAACCTTCTCTTAGGTAGTCATCAAGACTCGCGATACATCGGTATCTCTCTCGTAGCCAAATCCATAGCTAGTAACAGGTCGCTTTACAATCCATATTCTCTGCTCTCGTCGCGAAGGTTCAAATATCATGGCCGCAGCAGAATCGCCGCCGCCGCGGCTAAACTCTCTGGGCTAGTGACGTCGCAGAAATCCCCAAATGAAGCACTACCCTAGGTAAAGATTGGGCCCGTGCCCTCGTGACCCTCTCAGACTCAACTCGCAGCCTCCTGCCGCTTTGCCCTCCCGGGCCCGGTTTGCCTACGCGAGGCATAACGATAAGGAAAGAAATACGTTCGGAGGATCCAACTTACAACACGGCTCTAAGGCACGATCTCGTGAGTGAGAAGAATAGAAACCAATCCTAAATATCATATAGCCTCCTCGATTATGGTGTGGTGCACAACACACCGATAATCAAGACTCTATCGATACTGCCTAGACACTTTCCGAGGATTAATCGCTCGATACCACTTTTGTCACGACCAATCGCCCGGATCGTGCCTTACCCCGCACCCTAGTGACACAACATCGAGTAATCACAACATAAAACACATACATGAAATGACGTATACAAAACAAGAATTGAGGAAAACTTGCCTTTCGGCATATATAAATAACAACTTTACAAATGAACAGTTTAATCCTTTTTACAAACCCTGCCCACAACAGTACTACAGACCTCTAAGAATGATATGACAACAATGGCGGGACAGGGCCCCGCCAAACCCCTGAATGTAAACACTTACTACGACAGGGGACTATACCACTGATAAGCCTCCGGAGAAACGGAGCTTCCCAAACGCTGAACTGTGACCCTGAGAGCTAGGATCAACGACTGGTGTACCTCAACCTGCGGCATGAACGCAGCCCCCCGAAGGAGGTCAGTACAACAGGTACCGAGTATGTGAAACTAAAAATACTGTAAATGAAATCATAATAGTCTATAAAGCAGGAGACATGTATGATAACCAAACTACAGTTTTACAATAACTAAGCAGTCATATCAAGTCAGGGACTCACGCCCTCAAGTCATCACCAAAGAACATAACAGTGGGTCTCACGCCCACAACATCAATCGTGCCCGTGGGACACATTCCTCACTGCCGGCAGTTTATGATATAAAAGTTCCAAGGAACACACATGAACACCAGGTCCCACCTGTGCCATAATAACACCGTACGGGGTAAGTACGAAGGCATAGCCGACTACTAACACCCAGCATACCAACAAGGTCATGAATCAGATCATAAGATCTGTCTAGACCGTCACATGATCAAAGCTGGCCACTTGCCCGCAGTATCTAATGTGCGCGTCTAGTCCTGGAACTTCCCGCAGCTCCGCATAGGCCAATCTCATCGGCCCGCATGAGGTATCCCCCGCATCGAGGGTAGCTACTCCCCGGCATCGCCCCGACTTTCGAGTCCGCATGGCCACGCGACCGCATGCCCATAAAGGACGACACTAACACGAACTCGTAGCTCCGCATAGGCCCCCGGGACCCGCATGAGGTATTCTCGAATCATGGTCCTGCATCACCGAGTCTACCCCAGACGGAGGCGCTTAACCCTAATCATCTCAAGAGATGAGTGATGTAAAATATTAACACAACAGCTTATCGTTAACCAACATAAGCACAACAAAGGAACACCCCTTTACACAACATCACAAGATACTAACACACGTAGCATCCTAACACGTTTACTTATCAAAGCAACAAGAAAGTATTACAAGGCTATCACAAACCAATACAATCAAGTTGTTCACACAAGGTACCTTCTACTATATGATTACAAGATCGGGTTTTTATCCCCAAAGTACTTCATACATTAACTCTTTAAAAGATACGTTACTTTCACAAAAGTCACACAATACCCGTAGTATACGAAAATAGAGTGATTATCTTTTTAAGGTAAATCAATTACTTACCTTTGTAAAATCAAGTAGCAACATTCTTTTCCAATGTTCAAGTTTGCCTAATTTCCAATGTTCAACTTTGCCTAATTTCCAATGTTCAAGTTTCTCATTTTAGAACGGTTTCGTAGTTCATAGTCTTATTCATTTAAGAATATAATTCTCCTTTAAACAATCTGAGAAACCTAAGCCTCCTATGTGAGTAGGATATTCTTGTTTATAACAATCTTATTACAGCAGCCATGATCTAGGAAATATCATTTTGTCTCATCTTAGCTTCTATGCAGATGGAGGTTTCTACTGGTTTTATTAGTACTTAATTAGTCAAAACATTTCCTTTATTAACGCCGCAGGGTTTGTCGATACACATTCGATTTCAAATCAAGAAACATTCTTAAGCCGTTAGAACTAACTTCCAATAAAGATTGTTTAACTCTTAAGTTTTCAAAACCAATCTATTACTTCTTCTTTCAAAATGATTCAAATATCTTTTGAAATACTTCAAGTTCTTTATTAACACATAACAAGCCAGTTATAGTTCAAATCAGTTACCTTTTAAAAACCACATGTATTTTCTTACCGACATAAAGCTGTTATAACCAACTTCCCATAAAGCCGTTATAACACTTTATGTTTTAACCCACTCAAACACATTTAGCACATGTACGTCTACCGTACTACATAGTTCACACATATCATGCTAGAAGAGATAGGAAGAGGTTCACATACCTCGCGACGAGTATCGACTAATAGCAAAACGCTCCAAGTACTTCCAACTGTCGGCTACTCCTTAAGCCACGTAGATCGCGCCACACGTAGTACATCAGCCTATAAGGCCACAAGGCGCTTATTAACATTTAGATCTCATCGTAGAACATTCTACCGAAAATTCGAAGACCTCCCCGCAACAACAGAAAAACTCCTCTATCGAGGCCGGCCACTGCCTACCAGTGGGTTATACATCTAACCCTAACGGGTACAATTCTACTCCACTACTACTACACAAGTCTCAGTAATACAACCCTATGTAATTCTGAAGATTCTTCTTTAAATTCAGCTTAAGTCGCAAGACATTGCCGTAAGTATTATTCATTCTATTATATAGTATACTTCAACTATATATTCAAGCAATCATGTAATTTCCAATTACAATAGGACAAGATAATTACCTAGATAAGCCAATAATTATGCTAGTTTAAATGTCGATCGTGAGCAATCGTTTAGCTCGACTCACGCGCCCAACCCGCTCCAAACCACCCTTAGAAGTTCTAACTAACTTCTACACAATACCCCAACCGACTATGGAGATTTCCTAGGGTTTCGGTTTTGTGGATCGACGGAAGTATAATAGTATTTCTGGCTTTTCAGATAGGTATAACCTTAGAATACAACAAGGTATATGGCTAAGGTAATTTGGGCATTATAACAATACTTTGAGAGTATTTCTACACCACCAAGGGGTACTCGAGAACACCCGGTGCAGTGGGGTGTGCTCTCGGCCACTAGGAGTGGGGAGTACCCTCGGCCACTAGGCCTCACGAAAAGGGAGAGGAAGCTGGCTAGAGCACAAGAAAAGGAAGGCTTTCAAGACTTGGTGATTTTTAGAATGGATGAAGTCTTCAAGCTTAGGGGGGGTATTTATAGCAAAACCAAAGGCCAACCAATGGCCAAGATCAAGCCATGTGCAAGGCAAGTGTAAGGCCAAGATCAAGCCATGTGAACCCTAACCCTACTCCACAAAACACTCCACAAAACAAGGCACAAAACAAGGCACAATTCAAGGCCATAAAGTGGTCCATTTCGCCAAGGTTGCCGCCTTGCTTTCCAATGTGAGGTGACACATGTCACCCTCCCGTTGGTCCAAAATGTTTCGTCTCTAAAAATCCGCAAAAATTAAAAATGACATAGCCGAAATTCCCTACGAAAGTCAGAAAACGCTTCGCCGAAAACGACTCAAAACGGGTGTTGTGAACAAAATTAATTCGGCCAAGCCTTAGTACAAGTTTCAAATTTTCTACGACGCCCCACGCATATACTCGGAAATACGGTATAACACATGGAACAAGCTCGAACCGACTATCCGAATCTTGCCAACATCGAACCAATCGATCGGCGACTTACACTTCCGCCCTACAAGGCTTCATAAGGCGACATCCGAATACTGAAATGGTAGCTTAAGCACTCCCTCCACAGGAGACGACAATCCCCACAACTACCCCTGGAATCCACACACTGGCCCGAGGGCGAATGCGATTCTGAGACTCACCAGTTCCTAACCCCGCTCGTAAAACTTTTAGAAAATGAAAATAGCCACAACCTGGGCTTCACTGTCTGACATAAGGTGAAGGTAGGCACCCCGTGCAACCTTACAACCTTTCTGATAAATCAACACTGCCGAGTGAACGGTCCCGATCAAGAACACGATGGGCTGCCCCATCGCCCGACCATCGGTCGAACGCATCCACGAACTCAGACGCTGTTAATCGAACTTGGGCCAAACACCGCGTGATCCTACCACAAGGCGGAACCATCACAACCGACTTACCACCAAACATGCCGCGGGTTGACCCGCAACGTGGCCTCAACCCGACCCGAACGCCGCGAAAACGCTAGCTCCTCAAGGAAAACTCTCACTAATCACGTTACGAAAACCTAGCGGTCTTCTTAGCTCAACTACCTCTTTCATTCCACACTACTCGGGACTTATCCCTCAAACATAACTCACGTGCATAATGCACTCCTATAAGGGTCAAACATGAACACTACACCTTTACTCGAGATGGCCTTACCTCTAAGGTCTCCACGAATAACACTCTAAGGCTCACACTTTCTCTATCCCCCAAATCTTACTTGGTTAACTAACCAAGATTTCTAATCACCATATACACTCGCTATCGTAACACAAAGACTTAAGATATACTCATCTCATCATACGCTACTAATCTCTGTGAGGGTTAAGGATAAACCTCAGATTCATCGCTCCACTCCCTTAAGTCGTTCTAATCAAACCTGCCCCGTAGGGCGCATAGCTAAGGAAGGTGACGACTACCCATCGATCCTGAAGGCTAAGTCCTCCTACAAGGACACTCTTTCGACATCGACCACGACGGCCGTAGTAAAACAAGTACTAACTAAAGATGACATTCCCGATGACGCTCACACCGCGGAATACCGGGGAAAATCAATCCGGGCCGGAACCTACATGTAGCCGTGAATCGGAAGCTCGAGCTCGACCAACTCGCATACCCCGAACGCCCCGAACCTGTGGAGGACCTTTCTCGCACCGTGGATGTGCATAATCTATTCACGCGAGGCGACTCGCCTCAAAAGTTACTAAAGGACTCGCCGCTCGCCTCTCCGCCGTTAACCCGCCGATCTCTACGCTTTCGGCCGCTGCGCATAAGCCCGCATACGTGCCATGCTCGAGCCTAATCAAGAATTACTTTCGCACAACCTCTCTTAGATAGTCATCAAGACTCGCGGTACATCGGTACACTCTCGTAGCCAAATCCATATCTAGTAACAGGTCGCTTTTTGCAATCTATACTCTGCCCCGGCCGTGGAACCGGTTCATATATCATGGCCGCAGAGGAATCGCCGCCACCGTGCTAAACTCGCTGGGGCTAGTGACGCCGCAAAACTCCCGAATGAAGCACCACCTGTGATGATTGGGTCTGTGCCCACGTAACCCTCTCAGACTCTACTCGCAGCCTCGCCGCTTTGCCCTCCCGGGCGGGTTTGCCTACGCGAGGCATAACGGTAAGTGGAAAGAAATACGTTAGAGGTCCAACTTACAACACATCTCTAAGGCACGATCTCGAGTGAGAAGAGTAGAAACCAATCCTAAATATCCTATAGCCTCACGATTATTGATGTGGTGCACAACACACCGATAATCAAGACTCATCTTGGATACGGCTCAGACACTTTCCGAGGATTAATCGCTCGATACCACTTTTGTCACGACCAACCCGAGCCCGTGGATCGTGTCTTACCTGCACCCCAAAGAGTCATACATCGAGAAAATCAGGAACATAAATCAATAACATAAAATAAATGTAAGTATAAACAATAACTCGTGGAAAACTTGCCTTTGGCATATATATAGAAACAACAACTCTTTCAACCTCAACAGTTTAATCCTTTTTACAAACCCCGCCACAACAAGATTACAGCACTTCTACGAATGATATGACAACAACGACGGACAGTGGCCGCCATACCCCGAATGTAAACACCTACAACAACAGGACTATACCAAGATAAGCCTCCGAGGAACGCGAGCTTCCCAAACGCGAATCGTGACCCTAAGAGCGAGGATCAACGATCGTGTACCTTTACTGCGGCATGAACGCAGCCCGGGCGAGGTCGATAACAGTACCAAGTATGTGAAACATGAAGATATCGTAAATGAAATCATAGTAGTCTATAGAAAGGCGAGACATGTATGATAACCAAACTACGATTCACATAAATAAGCGATATGTCTAGTCGTGACTCACGCCAAGTCACCACTCCAATATAACAATGGGTCTCACGCCCACAACATCAATCATGCCCGTGGAATACCTTCCTCACCGCTATCAATGATAGAAAAGCACCAAGGAATACATACGAACAACAGTCCCACTCGTGTCCAAATAAACAAAGACAGTGGTAAATGCGAAGGCATAGCCGACTACTAACACCTACAAGACTAACAAGGTCATAAATCAGACATGATATCTGTCTGCACCGCCACATGATCAAAGTTGGTCGCCGCTCGCAATATCAAATGCGCGTCTAGCCTCGAACTCCCGCAGCTCCGCATAGGCCAATCTCATAGGCCCGCATGAGGTATAACCTCGACGAGGTAGCTACTCCCGGCATCGCCCCGACTCGCATCCGCACGCCACATGCATCGCATGACCATAAAGGCCGCACACTAACTCGAACTCGTAGCTCGCATAGGCCCCGACCCGCATGAGGTATTCTCGAATCATGGTCCTGCATCGCTGAGTCTACCCCGCGACGGAGGGCGCTAACCCCTAAACACGGTGAGTGGTATAATACCAACATAATGCTTTATCGCTTAAACAACATAAGCACAATCAAGGGAAAACCCCTTTACACAACCATCACAGAATACTATCACACGTAGCATCCTAATATGATTACTTATCAAATCAACACGAAGGTATTACAAGGCTATCACAAACCAATACAATCAAGTTATTCACACATAAGGTACTTTCTACTATATGATTAACGAGATCGGGTTTTATCCCCAAAGTACTTTATACAATAACTCTTTAAAGATATGTTACTTTCACAAAAGTCACACAATACCCGTAGTATATAACAATAGAGTGATTATCTTTTGAAGTAAATCAAAACACTTCTCTTAGTAAAACCAAGTAACAACATTCTTTTCAAACGCCCAAGTTTGCCTAATTTCAAATGTTCACGTTTCTTATTTTAGAAAGGTTTCGTAGTTCCTAGCCTTATTTATTTAAGAATATAATTCTCTTTTAAACCATCCGAGAAACATAAGCCTTATATGAGTAGGATATTCTTGTTTATAACAATCTATTACAAAGAACATGACCTAGAAATATCATTTTGTCTCATCTTAGCTTCTATGCATGGAAGTTTCTCTCGGTTTTAATAATACTTAATCAAAACATTTCCTTTTATTAACGCCGCAGGGTTTGTCGATACATATTCGATTTCCAAATCAAGAAACATTCTAAGCCGTTATACCTAACTTCCCATAAAGCTAGTATAACTCTTAAGTTTTCAAAACCAAGTATTACTTCAAGTTCTTTATTAACACATAACAAGCCGCTTATAGTTCAAATCGCTTACCTTTTAAAACCACAAGTATCTTCTACCAACATAAAGTCGTTATAACTAACTTCCCATAAAGCCGTTATAACACTTTATGTTTTAAACCAATCAAATACATTTAGCACATGACGCTCACCGCATTTACTACATAGTTCACACATATCATGCTAGAAGAGATAGGAAGAGGTTCACATACCTCGCGACAGTATCGACTAATAGCAAACGCCCAAGTACTTCCAACCGCCGGCTACTCCTTAAGCCAAGATCGCGCCACACGTAGTACTTCAACCTATAAGGTCACAAGGCGCTTATTAACATCTAGATCTCTTCGTAGAACATTCTACAGAAAATTTGGCAAGATCCCCGCAATGTGCGTAAATCTCCTCCTCTATCGGGGCCGGCTACCAAGCCAACCAGGGGGGGGGGTTATACGTCTAATCCGGACGTGCACAATTCTACCTCACAGAAAAGCTACACAAGTCTACTGTAATACAGTCCTATGTAATTACAGTTCAGTACTTTTCTTTCGAAAAGGTTTCTTATTATTCAGGCTTAAGTCAAAAGACATTGCCGATACTACGTTCAGTTCTATATATAGTATACTTCAACTATATAGTCTAACAACATGTAATTTCCAATTACAATAGGGGGACAAGATAATTACCTCGATAAGCCCATAATTATCCAAGTTATAATGTCGATCCTGAGCAAGGTTTAGCTCCTACTCCGTGCGCTTCAATCCGCTCCAAACAACCCTTAGAAGTTCTAACCAACTTCTACTTAAATACTTCAACCAACTATGAAGATTTCCTTAGGGTTTCGGTTTGGTGACTGACGGGAAGTATAATAGTATTTCTGGGCTTTTCGTATAAGTATAACCTTAGAATACTACAAGGTATACGGCTAAGGTAATTTGGGCATTATAACAATACTTTGAGAGTATTTCTACCAAGAGTGGTGTATACCTCGCCTACCCCACTGTGGGGACTCTCGCCAAGGGGAAAGGGTGCTCTCGGCCAAAGGCCTTTCTCAAAGGGGAGGAGGGACGAACCACTACAAGGGAGAGGGTAAGGTTTTTAAGTCTTAGAAACTTTGTGGAATGGATGAATAAGTCTTCCAAAGTGTGGGTATTTATAGTACAAGCCAAGGCCAACCAATGGCCAAGATCTAGCCAAGTGCTATGCAAGTGTAGGGCCAAGATCAAGCCATGTGCAACCTTATCCATCTACCCAAAAATATCCTACCAACTCCTTGACCAAACAATGGCCAATTCGTCCAAGCCAACCGCCCACAACGTTTCCAACGAGAGGTGACAAGTGTCGCCTCTTGTTGATCCAAAATGTTTCGCCTCTCGGAAAAATCCGCAAAAATTAAAAATGACATAGCCGTATTTTACCCTACGAAAGTCGTGGAAACGTTTCGTCGAAAACGACTCTAACCGGGTGTTGTGCACAAAGTGAAATCGTCCAAGCCTATTTGAAGGTTCAAATTTTCTACGTACGTCCTTACGTACATACTCTGGAAATACGGGGTATAACATTAAACAAGCCAAAGTACTTATCAAGGCACACATAGAATAATTCTCAATTAATCAAGCCAAAGTACTTATCAAGGCACACTTAGACTAATTCTCAATTAAGCAGGCCAAAGTACTTATCAAGGCACACTTAGACTAATTCTCAATTAATCAGGCCAAAGTACTTATCAAGGCACAAATAGAATAATTCTCAATTAACAAGCCAAAGTACTTATCAAGGCACACTTAGACAAATTCTCAATTTATCAAGCCAAAGTACTTATCAAGGCACACTTAGACTAATTCTCAATTAATCAGGCCAAAGTACTTATCAAGGCACAAATAGAATAATTCTCAATTAACAAGCCAAAGTACTTATCAAGGCACTCTTAGACAAATTCTCAATTTATCAAGCCAAAGTACTTATCAAGGCACACTTAGACAAATTCTCAATTAATCAAAGCAAAGTACTACGTGACGACATTCTTTTCAAAAGACTCCTTTTTATGTAAAATCCCAAGATACTAACACCCGTAGTATCAAGGCGTGTCTATTCTTCAAAGTAAGTTACTATACTTTTTGAAACTCATTTCGAAGCTTGAAACCAAGTAACTTCAAATTTTCACAAATTAGGCAACTTATTCCGATAAATCAAAATAGACAACTTTCTAAACCTTTCATAAAGCCGTTATAACCAACTTCCCATAAAGCCGTTATAACCCTTTATGGTTTTAGACATATCCATTCCTTTTATAACCAAGAGACTTATACTATTAAAACCAAGTATCACATACTTACAAATCAAGTTCTTAACTTTCAAAACACTTCAAGTCTCTTAATATATAGAAAACAAGTTTCTTCTACTTTTAAACCTCAAGTAACTCACTCCTTTAAAACAAGTTACTTCTCTTAAATCATGTCATTTCTCCTCTTTTAAAACAATTAAGTAAATCACTCATTTGACTCCCCTAAAGTCATTATAATGACCTTTAGGTTTTGGAACTAAGGCACTAGCCAAAAGGTTTGGAAACCACTTCTTTTTTAAGACTCCATGTACTTTAAGTAAAATACTTTCACTTTTAAGAATCCAAACTTCACTAAGGAAAATGGATTATACAACTTACAATTTAAACATCAAAGTACAATCAAGGGAGTACATGTAATCGAATTCTATTTTAGGCAATCCAAATACAACCAAGGAATGGATCATTTAAGGAGTAGGACATACTTTCTTTATCTTAAGGAATCATGCTAGAAGAGGAGATAGTTCACATACCTTTTCGGCTAATCCACAAGCTAAGTCGAATACGCCGT